>CM034155.1:33126359-33801359 GCA_019776745.2 Taxus chinensis
ATCATCAGAAATTAGAGAACGTTTCTCCAAAGATAAAATTCTTGAAGCCATGGGTGTGATGAATCCTAATTTTTGGAATACTGAAGGTGGTCGTGCTGACTTTGTAAGAAAGCATTTCCATAAATCCATGGGTACAATAATGGAACATTTTGCAAAGACTTCAGAGTTCAAGGGTATGGAAATCAAAGGTATACTAAATGCTGATTTATTAAAGTTTCAATCAAGCAATTTTGCTACAACAATGAGGAACCAATATAAAAATTTAGATGAACCTTCTGAAAGAGGTGTCATTACAAGGCTATGGCGAGGAATCTATCAAAGTTCTATCTTACAAGAAGATATCAGTGAATATTTTAGATTATATGAGTTATGCCAAACAATGATTTTGGGGTCTGTGGAGGATGAAAGGGTTTTCAAGTGCATTATCATTTATAAAATCAAAACTGAGAAACAGGTTGGATAAAAATCTGGAAAGTTGCATGAGGTGTTATGTATCTTGCTACTCCATGGAAACCTTTCCTTTTGACAGAGAAATTACGCATTGGAATTCCCTTTGCGAAAGAAGAGGTGTGAATAATACAGCTACAAGTACAATTGTTCCCAATGTTGAGAGTGGAATTGGTGCATCATCACACTCTACAGAAGAGAACATCGAGTTTGAAGAAGCTATTGATAATGGATTGTTTCAACTTTAAATAGGTATCTCCTTCACCTTACTTTTATTGTTTGTCACCTTAAATTTTGTTTCAGCTCTTGTTATCATTAAAGATGTTACAGGTATATATATTTACATTTATTTAAATACAATTTTTTTTTTTGAAACATGGGTTGACATCCATCCGAGGAAGCTGGTACTTCTCGGGACTGACAATGTCAGGAAACTCACCCATCTATCTACTAATCCATTTCTCGTGTTGAGTTTTCTTAAAACAAAGATCTAGCACATTACGAGTGATGATTTTACAGCCATCTAAAACACTAGAGGTAACTTAAACCCTATCATATGACCTTTCTTGATTTTTTACAATTATGTTTAATTTATTTTTTATATTTGCAAAATGCTTTGATATATTTTTTAAACTTTGTGGGATAAAATCACACAATCGAATTTTACACAGAGGAAGATTTTTCCATATTATACAATTCATAATCCACGATCCATTATACAATTCATCATCCACGATCGTGCTTGAAGCTAAATCTACGTCCACATAAAATTCATCATCATCCATATATATCATATCATTATCATAACATAATCGTGACACTCCAATTATTATTAAATTCATCATATCATTATCATAATCCTAACACTCCAATTATTATTAAAATGATTATTTATCTATTTTAAATTTGTAGAAATGTCTCTGTCCTAACACATTCCATTTTTTTAAAAACAATTATCCATTATCATCATTCATCATCATCTATATCCATTCTAATGTCATCATGATCATATCATTACAAGTATAGAGAAGAAGAATTTGAGAACGTTTAAATGTCTCTGTCGTACAACATTCTAAATTTTCTTAAAACAATTATCCATTATCATCAACCAGATTCCATGATCGTGCTTGAAGCTAAATCTACGTCCACATACAATTCATGATAATCCATATCTATGAGACTGATTCTATTATAATGTCATCATCCACATCTAATGCAATCATCATTACAAGTAGAGAAGAAACATAAACGCCATATACAATCTAGAAATTCTATACATAATATATAGGAAGTTATAAAATTAAAGATTATATAGTATTTCAAATTTTTAAAGGCTATCAAATTCAAGTTTCAACTTTCAAATCCAGATAATAAAATTCAAATGTTATGACCACAACATTCAATGTTTCAAATTTTCAAATATAGATTCAATTTTTCAAGTTTCCACACTCAATAATAAAAAATTTCAACCCTCAATTTTTTGTATCCATTTCCACTCTTGTGCTCCTTTCCCCAATGGTTTCTTCACCTGTACCCCTTTCCCCAATGGCAGAAATAATCCCAGAACTTATGAGATCTTCCGCAGCACTGTCTAGATTTTTTAAAATTCTTTCTTCTTGCTTTGTCGCATCTCCATGGGACAACAAATTTGGATCAGCAGCTGCCTTAGTTTTGAATAATATTTCAGGGTCAAAGCCATGCTCTTTAATTATCCACTTCAGTGTATTGTTTTGTTTGTTAACCAAAACAATATTTTCCTTCAAATTCTTCGTTGTGGATAAACTGTTCTTTGCGGTTTCCAAGTGAACTTGGAAAACCTTTGCTTGACTCTTCAAATTTTCATATTTCAACTGCACAAAAAAAGTGATGTCAATTCAACATATTACTAAAATAAGAAAACTTTAAATTAAAAAAAATATTGTTTGAAAGTGATAATACTTACGACCGCTCTATCTCTCTCGGCATTTGCAACTGCTACCAGATCCTTGTCCTTAGACCATTTGTTAAAATATGCCTGGGCCTCAGCACTAATATTTTCCAATTTGTTTAATGTCTTATCCAAAATGTCATCTTTATAGTTGTTGTTATACGTGATAGTCCCACTTCTTACTTGGGTAAGTAAGGAATCCATCTTCGCAGGTTGATTCTGGACTGCAGCGTATAAACTATCCCTTTGCCAATAATTTTCATAATGACTTATTATCTCATTGATAAGTACTTTAGCCCTTCTCTCCCATTCTATGAGCTGACTGATATGAGGTAGAATAAACTCATCGACATGGGATTGACAATCATAACCAATTAAGTTCTCTAAAGGAAAAGGTAGCAACTGTTCACCATCTATATCTGATGAAGATGATCTCACTGGAGAGGTATGGGGGCTTTCGGGTTGATTAACTGCTACTTGTTTCTACCTTTGGGTGGCTTGATCCTGTTTGTGATAAAACAAATCTTAAGTGAAATGTAATTCAATATGGTAAATTACGTTGAAATAGAATGTTGGCCTTGAATCATCTCATGTGTACTAAAAAATCCAGTTGGGTCATTGCTATCAATTCCCAAGTAATCTTCATCTAAATTTATATTATTTAAAACTGATATGCCCATTGCGTTAGGCAACCCACCAAGTGAGAGGGTTGAAATTCGAAAGGAGGAGGTAATGTTTAGTGTCCCACTAGGGGCTAGAGTAATTGGCATGCATTTACTAATATTTTTTTTCCTGATCCTCTGGTTGGAATTTTGAATATTATTAGTTGAGGGGGGCGGTGCTGCTTTTTGTACAGAAGGAGGACTGCAATGTGCTAAAAATTTCAAGAAAAAAAAAAATGAAAAACTAGAAAACAATGCAAAAACTACGAAATTAAATGAAGTACTATTCAAAACTTGTACCTTGTTGTTGAGGGGTAGCTTGTCGCGGTGCTTGAGGTGGCCGTGTTGGAGTAGTAATTGGTGGTTTTTGAGTTGTCTATTGCTGGGATTGCTGAGGTGGTTGTTGAGAAGATACAAATGCATGTGAATGAACTGAGTGAGTTGGGGAAGATGGTTGACTTTTCGAAACACGTGTATGGTCCAAAGTCCCTACAATGTCATCAACATTGAATTATATGTCAATTCAATTGGGTAAAATTTAAAAGGGAAAATGAAAATACAAATTTGGAATTTGTAAATAATACATGAAAGGGTATTACTTCTCTGGCATTTAACAAATTCAAACTGTTGGGGGTTCGGAGATGAGTGAGCTTCCATTTCAGATTGTGAATCTCTTGATGCCTCAGCGTGTTGTTGGCCTCTTCCTCTTGATGCCACCTTTTTTCAGGGAAGGGCCTCCATAAATCTTCTCTGCAAACAGTAAATAGTTAATACATGTGCATAGTGTAATGTCGAAATACAAACTTAATAGTTTATACCTGTTGTTCTTCAAATGGAATTGACAACTTCATCAACGCCTCGTCCGTGCAAGTGGGAATTGGTTTGTCTTTTAAATTTAAAAGAGCCTCGTAATAAAGGCCAAGGAGATAGTTTGTGGAGTAAATGACAGGTTTTTCTGAAAGCTTTGCATTTGTAATGTCAGTTCTTATTTTTTTTGATAAAAAGGTGCACCAATCAAATTTTTGTTTTGTGATAGTTGCAACAATGTATGCAATGGCCCAGTTTGGTATATCTATTTGCCGACCCTACAAAACTATTCTGGATTGAAAAAAGGAAATCATTGCAGCAAGAAAGTGGTGTGCAATTGCTTGCGTATTCACACCACACTTGGATTTATTGACATGAGCTACAAATGCCAAAAAATAGTTGGAATTAATATAAATTTAAATTGCATCAAAATCAAAAACTAAATAAAAAATGACGAATGAAAACAATTTACACTTACAATCAACATGGAAACCGAAATTCGATTCGAGATATTTCTTATCATCTTCGACGAGTGTTTCCTTCGTTGTAACAAAGGGTAAATTTCTGAATGGGAGGCCTGTAAACCGATGAATATCAGTTGGGTCGATACTGAATTGAAACAATCGGTCATCGTCCATAGTAACATTAAACAGGTCGTCCTCTGTATTGTAAGAGGAGAGAAGGTAGTTCAAAATATCTTGGTCTATTTCGAAATGGGGCATCTTAATCGAGCCCACTAAACTCACATGCATCGATCAAATCCTTGTATTCGGAAGTCATCTGTAAAACAGTCTAGATGTGGGGGCACAAAGGATTCCTGTAGAGTATCTTGCCCGTGGATAGGACTAGATTTTCCTCTTGATTTTTGTCTTGAGCTTGGAGTTGGGATGCATTTGTAGTCACCATTGTAGTTTTCCTTGAGCTTGATTATACCTGACCTGAATGATGGATTCCTGTATACAACAAAAATTGAGAGCTGAAAAGTGTAAACGTGAAAATGACCTGGCGGGAGGGTATTTATAGGACAAAACCAACGTCAACGTCCCTTGTTGATGCACGTCAATGAATCTTGTTAACGTGCGTCAATGTGTGCGTCAACGACCCCTTGTTGACACGCATCAACAACTCTTGTTGACACGCATCAACGACCCTTGTTGATGCGCGTCAACCTGTCTCGTTGATGCGCGTCAACATGTCTCATTGACGCGTGTCAGCAAGGGTTGTTGACACACGTCAACAAGAGTCATTGACACATGTCAACAAGGGGTCGTTGACGCGCATCAACAAAGGGTCATTGACATGTGTCAACGACCCTTGTTGATGTGCGTCAGCAAGGCTTGTTGACGTGCATCAATGACCCTTATTGACATGCTTCAATGACCCTTGTTGATGCGCGTCAATGAGGCATCAGTGTCTGTAAATCTGTAGTCTCTCTGGCTCAAAAAAAGGGTGAAAATTTATTTCTGAAAAAATTAGTAAATTCACCTTTCACTAAAACCGGTTACAGGGATATTTGCCAGGTATTTTCCACCTCCAATTTTCTAGAGGTGTCTTAAAATGAACCCTGGTCTATTTTTTCCTCTGTCTCAATCCAACCAAATATTTCTTTAGAGTTCTAACCGAAAAATTCCTTAGCTTTATCATTTCTATCAGGGGTATTGAAGTTGACCCCTCCAAAATCAAAGCCATACTTGATATGCCTCCCCCTTCCAATACAAAGTAAATTCAAAATCTTCAAGGTTGACTTCAATCAGTTAACCATTTCATCTCACATCTTTCTAACTATTGCCAGCTTTTTCACCATCTTATTCACAAAGACACTCACTTTAGGTGGGTTGATAATTACCAAAAGGCCTTTAACAAACTCAAGCATTATCTTCTATTGCCACCAATGTTTATGCATCCACATGAGGGGGAGCCTTTCTATCTTTATATATTTGCCTTCGATCATGCCCTGGGTGTCATGTTGGCACACCGTGATGAGCAAGGCAGGGATCAAGTCATCTATTATATCATCCACACCCTTTACAATTATGAAACATGTTACATAGAAGCTAAAAAGTTGTGTTACACCCTCTTCTTTTCCACTTCTAAGCTTCACCACTATCTTCTTAACCATAAAACCTTTGTCATCACTAGCTTCAATCCTCTCAAAACCATGCATTCTAAGCCTTACCACAATTATTGCATCACTCAACGGCTCATGCTCACGACCGAGTTTGACCTAGAGATCATCCCTCAGAAATATATCAAGGGTCAGGCTATCTTCGATCAACTTTTTGAAGCCCCTCTTCCTAACAATCAACTTCCTTGCGAATAATTCCCTAATAATTCCATCCACACCATCGATCATGAATACTCTCCCCTCAAGATGACACTTTTCTTTGACGGGTCTAAGTGTCAGCAAGATGGAGGTGTTGGCGTCATCATTATTCCTTCTTGGGAAACTCCTATCCCCGTCGCTTACAAACTCAACTTTGAGTGTACCAATAACATGGTTGAGTATGAAGCCTTTATCCTAGGTCTCCAAACCGTTTTCATGCTCGGTGTACAAATCCTTGACATTTATGGTGATTCTCAACTCATCATAATCAAATTAAGGGAACCTATTAGTGCAAAAATGAAGTCCTTCAAAAATATAAGGACATTGTTGATAAAACTTATTGAGGCCTTTGATCAATATACCATCCAAACCGTCCCTCATTCATCCAATCATTTCACAGACACCATGAAATCTCTCGTATCCATCATCCCCTAGACAACTGAAGAATCCAAACTATTCATTGTTGTTTATTGCATCAATCAACCATCTCATACTAATGAGCTTCCTCGCATCCATTTTATCGACACTAATCAATCTGATATCTGGTATACCCAAATCTTTGTCTATCTTTCCTAATCTAAAATTCCCTCTGACCTATTCAAATATAGTAGGAGGTTTTTTATTCAATATGCTAACAAATATGTCATCCTTGGTGGCATCCTTTACAAACATGGGTTTGATGGTATTCTACTACATTTCCTTAAATCCCATGAATCCATCTACGTTATCCAAGAATTCCATGATGACATTTGTGGTGGACACTTTAGCAGTTTGGTCGTCGTCAAACACTTTCTTTTCCTAGGCTATTATTGTCCTATCCTCAATCAATATTGTTGTGACTATGTCAAAAAGTTGGTTAAATTCCAACAATATTCTAATCTCTTCTACATTCCTAGCCAAGCCTTACAACCGGCTCAAGATCTTTGGCCTTTCTTGCAATGGTGCCTTCACCTTATTGGTCTCATCAACCTAATCTCTTCTTAGCGTCATCATTTTATCCTCACCACAAATGAGTACTTCATTAAATGGATGGAAGCCATTCTACTCACATCCACCAAAGCTGGAAAAATCATTGATTTCATCTATCAGCACATCATCTACCACTTTGGTGTTCCTCATACCATTATCACAGACAACAAAAAGTCCCTAAAAAATAAAGATCTTAATAAGCTTTGAGTTTACTTAAACATTAATCTTAGCTTCTCTTCTCCTTACTATCCTTAAGCTAATGCCTAATACAAATCCACTAACAAAACTCTCCACAATATCCTTGCCAAAACTGTTGATAAAATAGGTCGAAATTGGCATCTTCATATCCCCTTTGCTCTTTAGGATTATCAGACTAGCATCTGCACCTCTATGGGTAGTACTCCCTTCTCTCTTGTTTATAGCTCAAAGGTCGTTCTTCCTCTTGAATTTCAAATCCCATCCTTACACATTTCTCTCCACAACTTAGTCTCTGACGAGGACTATCACCAAGAACATCTAGCTCAACTTGAATTGCTAGAAAAGAGTCACCTAATCACTCTCCAACATCATCATGTCTACCAAGAGCGCATCAAATGCACCTATAATAAACATCTTAAAGAGCTGATTTTAACATCGGTGACCTTCTCCTCAAAGAAAATCATAATTTCACTATGTTAGGAAGAAACCAAAGTGGAAAGTTTTCTCCCAACTGGATTGAACCATATATTATCATGCATAAATATGGTCTGGGCCTATCATTTAACCTCTCTTGATGGTAAACTGGAAACAGAGCCTCTCAACCCCTTACTCTTGCAGCCTTTATACCATTCATATATCTACCAATGTGACCTTAGTCACATTCTAGGATCTCATTTCCATCACTAGCCTTTCCATATCCCATCATAATGATTTGGAATTATGTAGTCTACCGTCACTTTCCTATTTATGACCTTAAAGATGGGCACCACGGCTATGCCCATAACATATTCCTCATGGACAAGTTCCTCTTTTTAGGTGGGAACCCAGTAATCATTATATCCATCACCTTCTTATCTACCTACTAGAACCACACTAAGGGTCCATAGGTGTCACTTGTATATCTTATCTTCCCCTCCCCAAGTGGTCTACTTAAATACCCTCAAATCTATCCTAAAATTCAAAATTTAGGATGCTCATATCAAAAGCTATCTTATCCAAAGAGAAATTGTTCCCTTGAAGGACAACTCTTCATATAAAGCAAATAATGTCAAAATTATAGATTGATCCCTCAAGGGACAACTATCGTGCATATCTTATCCTGCCATCTAAAAAGTAGAAGTCGAAAATACAAAAGAAAAAATCCCAAAATGTAGGCCACTCTCTCAAAGGATTGTTACTTTCTTATATTGTGGTAACGAAGGCTTCCCAAATTGATAAGCCTTCTACATATATTAAAAGCAGAAGAAAATTTCAAAAGTAAGCATCCAAAGAAAGCTTTCTGCATCAATCAACTTTCCCATCTATAACAAAATTCCTGCATTGATTAGTTTGCGCCATATTGCTTAGAGTTAGGGAATAGACTTAGGACAACCACCTAAGGAGAATCCACTTCCCCCATACAGGATACATCTAAAACCCCTTGTCTTGTCGACAATAGGTGTGTAAGTACACCTTACATCTTTCCCCTTGTGATCTAAAATATAACTAACTATCCTTGTTTATGTGTTACCACCGACTATAGGCCACAAGTGCATCACTTTGTGTGTGTTCCCTTTCACACTTTACCCCTAATCTATTCCAAAAGCATCTATTTCACGTGCACTCTTTCCCAGGTTACGAGTGTCCTTCTTAAAGTCTGGTCACTATACCCAGGGTTACGTTTTTCCGATCTAAACTTCATTCCCTATAATCATCTACATCTAATCTAATCTAACATCTACATCTTATCCATCATGTCATCATCATATCTAATTATATCCATCATAATCATATATAATCATATCCATCGTAATCATATTTAATCATCCCCTTTTTAATCACATCCAATCTAAGTACATCATATCTTTCCTAATATCTAAATTCATACACCATTCCATCATCAAAACATCTAAGTTCATCACATCAATATCTAAGTCAAATCAATATTTCACATCATCAACATCTCATCTATACATCATATCAAATGTCTACATCATCATATATGTATATACAATCCATCACATCTAATCTACATCCACTAAGTATATCATATCACATCACATTACATCTAACATCTAAATCAACATCCATAATCTAATTAAGCATCTAAATTCAACATCCATAATCTAATCATATATCAAAGCATCTAAATTCATCATATCCATATAATTTATTCATCACAACACATGAGAATCGTGACAAAATCATCACATATATATATCATCAAATGTGTATATATCCATGATAGGCCTCAACTGGGACCTACCTCAAAGTCTATACATCAAAATCAATATCAAAATATCTATACAGTGTTCATCAACTAGGTGGTGAACATGAGATCCAATGCCCTAAATCCTGAGCCAACACCTTGTCCTCCTGATGTGGGGGCCTATCCACCACCCTTCACCTCAAGTTGATTTGAAGGACATCATGGATTCTAGAAGTTTCCTAAACATCCCTAAACCATGACTATGTTATAGAGAATTCTGAGACCTTTCCGACGGTATGTAGAACTCTAGAAACGAAGTCCGGATGCAGAAGATATCACATGGGCCTTGCTATTTTCTGGCTAGGGGCCCTCAGCCAAATTCGGCATACTCTTTTAACAGAGGGGTGCCTTGGCCTCCGACTCATTATATCATTGTATTGATATTGCTTTTATATGCAATTTAATTCCTATATGTTTTGCATGTGGGATTATTCATTACAAGATTGAGTTATTATTGTGCAAGGTCTATGTTACATTACACTGCAAGTATAGCTCGGTGGGGTGGTCAACTCCCCACCGAGTCGACCTTATCTTTCCACATGGATTGCCCTTATTTTGGGTTATGCTCCTTGTATGTATCGAGGTGGTTCAGATATATACTGTTGGCTCAATATGCCACAGGGAGATAGCCTTATAGCTCAGCCCAATCGATGGGCGATAAACATTACATCGTTGAATACTACATGGTAATCAACTCAAAGGCAGTGACTCAACGTCTTACCCAACACTGCAGCGGCCACCTCACCCAACAATTTAGGTGGTTCAATGAATGACTCAGCCAATAAGGCAATCTAATCACTCGGTGTCACAACCCACAAAGTAAACATATCTCACAACTTGGTCGAATCCCTAATGGGCAGGTGAAACCAACCACAGTCAGCTCGCCATGTCGATGTGGCAATACAACTCGACACATCTCGCCACAGTTACCTGGCTAGACAAAAGGGGATCAGATGTGGTTGTAACCATGAATAAGTTGGGAGGCCCTTCCAAATATAAACCCTCAAGCAAACCAACCCCGCATGAATGTGGGATTTAATCTCAAACTATGCAAAGTGATCAATGTGAAAAGTTGAGATGAGATTCTAACCCACAACCCAACACTCCTAAAATTGATCATCTCACCATCGAGACAGGGTGGCTTGTCTAGTCGTCAAAGGAGCTCATTGTCATGTAAACATTATGGCATGACTATGTAGATAGATTAGGGGACAGTTTGCAGTGAACCTCAATTTTGGGGCACTTCTAGTCATTTTCAAGACTTTGTGTAAAAAGAAAACTAGTTTAAAATTCCGAGAGGATTCCAACCATGTCACTATTGTTTCATGAAATGCTTCATATTTCCATTTGTAGGTGTTTTTCTAGCACAATTATAGGGAGATCACATCGTGAAGAAGTTGTAGGGGCCATTGATGGACTTGAGAACATGATTCTGGTAAATTACAGAGTTCTACAAGTCTAATATCAGCTCATTTTCATGTGACAGAGATCTATTTTTCATTATTGAAGGTATAATTGTACCTCATTGGATTTAAATAGATTGATTCACATTTCATGAATCCGGAGACGTAGCCTACAGGTGAACTCAATTATCAATTTTTGTGTGGATTTTTATTTCAGTTTTGATGAAGCTTTTGATCAGATAAAGTTCAGTAATAGGAATTTATTAATTTGATTAAGTAAATAATTTTAAAACAGGAAAATGGATTCAATTAAGAATTTACAATCGATCATCCAAGGCAGATTAAACGAATGCACATTTCAACGTTGTGATTCAAAAATCAAATTGAGGTGCATATATGAATTTGAGAATTAGTCAATTTGGAGAATTAAATTCATAAAATTGATTTAAGTTTTTCAGATCCTTAAAAACGGTTAAAAGTGAAAATTAAATACTTGCATTTTCGGAACACAAGCCCACCATTGTGGCCATGTTTTATCTTCGTTCCACCCAGGCACATATTTTCGATTACTCATGTATGAAGGATACCATGTCTGTTTTTTCCCCTGCATCTTGTCAGACCATTGTCTTGACCACTCTCAGATTTATTTGTGCATATTTTTGATGTCTACCTTTGACCCATTGGTCCCAGACTTGCACATCCATTCGATTGGATTCCCATTGGACTCCCTCCATCCTGCAGTTATTTTCACCAACTCACAGGTCTGTAAGACATTAATGTCGGCTCCATCATAGGTCATGTTATGTCCCTATTGATGTGATTCCTAAATCACCGCCATATTTTTGTTTTTATCATCTCTTTCCTCTTGGGGCATATTTTTCTCATTTTTTCCATCCTTCATCTATCTCTTTAAACCTAGTGATTGACTCCTCTTCGTGTCATTGATCTCTAGTTTGAGGGGGAACACCTCAATCATAATTTTTTATTATTTTTTGTTTTGGTCTCATGGCTTGCCCAACACAAACCACTCGACAAAAAGGGCCAAATATAGACACCAATTTTGGGTATGCTTCTCCCCCAGCCCACGTTCACTCCCCTTCATTGTCATTTTGCACATACATACCTCTCTTACCATTCAAATCCCCCTTTCCCTCCTAAAATTCCATTTATTCCATATAATTTCCCACTTTCCCATCTTTATCCCATCATTTAATTTATTTTCCCTAATTTACCCTTAATCATACTTAATTACCCATAAACCCATCCATTAATCCTTTTATCTTCCCTAAGCACCCCTTTTATCATCCCCGAGTTTCCATCTACCCTCATTCAATGCATTTCTATCTCCGCACTACCTTTTATCCTCCCTATGCAACCCTAACCCGCCTAAAGAGCTAGAAACCCTACCCTTTTAAGGTTATTTGCATCGAGATTAATCATCATTTCCACTGCCCAAATCAAATGTTGTCCACAGTCGAAAGTGACCCATGTAGGTCACCATCGACCTTATAAGTATACACATACCCCCTCTCGTTATAATGCAATTTTGAGAATTTGGGCTTTCTTGCGACTCTTGCTTCATTTCTTTCTCTTCTTTGTAGTTGCAACCATCAACTTGGAGCTACTTTGGAGGTTTTGTATGCCATATTGGCGGGTTTGAAGTTCATTTCCTTTCTTGGAGACATCATCAAAGATTCATCACCCTTTTTGCATCATCCTTGCAAGTTCACCAATTATCTTGAAGTTGTACCCTTGCCTCATCCATCGTTGATACTTTTCCCACAATCATTTTCCCATCCATTTTGCTTCACCAAACACTACATCTCTCCCTGTTTGCCATCAACTATGTCCATTCGCCATCGACCCAAACCACATCTTCCTTATTCTTTTCTTTCTATCCTTTTAAATATTTGTTTTCCAGCTCCCACCGTGCCTCTGATCTTCTAATATTGCTATTTTACACACTTGTTGCTTCAGATCTTGTCTTTATTACCAACAATCATCATGAATCCAACCCATTCGTTGTCGACCTCATCCACATTAGTGTTGTTTCTTACCATATGCTTCATCTATTATCTACACTACAACTTCCCCCATCAATCATTCCTCTTTGTTCTTGTGATTTACATGTTCAGGAGCACAAATTTCATCTTCAGCATTACAAGTCATTGTTGATCTAGATCGGTTGCCGTCGACCCTATCTGTATTTATCAGATCTACTAATTTTCTTGCATCCTTTTTGTCTCTCTAGCATTCCCACATTAGATCCAATACCTTTTCAATGTTTTCGAGTCTGTTGCAGACTTGTTTTCTATATTTTCTAATCCATTATGTTATAGTCGTTGTCGATTGCATCTGCCAATCTTGGGTTGATGTCAACCTGATCAGGTTTGGGTTAGTATTATTCATTATTATCAGATCTGCATCTTATTTTATCTAGCATATATCTTAGATCTTTGTTTTATCCCACTATTTGCTGCATCCAATCTGCATCTTATCATTTATCCATTCTTGTTTTATCTAATCTTTTATCAAAGTGGGTTGACATCCATCCCTAGGAAGTTATCACTTCTCAGGACTGATGTTTTTGGGTAAATCACCATCCTATCTACTAATAATTTTCATGTTTAGTTTCTCTTTGTTGTGTAGGTCACTGAGCTCACCCCGAAGAGAATCTTTCGCGCCCGTACCTTCCCCATCATCATCTAATCAAGAGGTAGCCTTAAACCCTCTCATCATTTGGAGTTGTTTATTTTCTTGTATTCCTTTTAATTAACATGAAACATGAGAGGGAAAATTTGATCAACACTATTTGCCTCCATTTTAGATATGATGTGTTGCTACCCAAAACTTCACATTTATATACGACCATTGGTGTGACAAACAAGTAAGAAAAGGTTTTCTTAGTTTTCCAATCACATAATTCTGCATCCTCATATCTATCCTGTAGCGAGTATAAGGCCTTCCACTTTCTTGTATTTTTCCTCGATAAGTCTCCCAACTCAATTTGTTGGAAAAAACAAGTCAAAGGTACTTATACTCTTTCGTTACTTTGAGTGAACATAGAAGAAAAAGGAAACACAGATAAACAAAGAAGGATAGAAAAATGATAATGTTGGCTAGATTTTTTGCATAGCTGAAAACCTAGGCAGTCATGAGATAAATATTCCTCATTTACCGATGAGGCTCCCGTGTAAGATTTGTCAGTAAAATATGCTAGAATCTATTTAGGGGTTTTACTTTAACCATGCAGCTCATGAACCATAGCTGTATAGTTTGGCAGCAAGTAAGCAGTTGTTTTAATGAAAGGAAATATATAAAGAAGAAGGAAGTAATAAAAACAAAGGAAAGAAAGAGGGAAGATGTGCAACCCAATCAATAGATTACAGAGTTGATTACATGCACATAGACAGGACCAATAGATATTAACACTCAAAATTTTAAGCAAAGGCAACTTTCAAATCTAGATCTAAGATAACACAAAGTTTATAAATAGATTTAAGACAATAAGCTAGAAACAAAATGCACCATGACACAAAGTTCTCCGGAAATATACTCCTTTCTATTCCTTTGCTTCAAATAGCTATCAATAACTTTAACACAAAGTTTGGAACACAAGAATGTTGCTTACAAATTCTGATTCTTAACCTAAAGGTTCTTCCTCTACTTATAGAATGTAGAAGGGAAAATACAAATGGGAAACTAAACTAAACTAGAACATAAACAAGAAGTAAAGATAGCATCCGACAATCATCTTTCTCTAATTCCTCTTCAAGTGACATGCATCCAGATCCATAGTCAAACTTATACACATCTATCACTTAACTTGTAGAATCCTTCCACATAACTTCAAGTAATGGTTTCAAAACCAACAACTTTAACGTTTTACAATTTTCATCTGGGAATGTGGAAAATAGAAGAAGAAAGATTCGCCAGCTGTAACATCTACATCTTCTTTTTGTTTTGATACTAAATATACTTGTCAAACATGTAATTCATCAACTTCCCATCTATCTTAGCCATAGCTTCCTTTTCTGTCTTGAATTGCAGCAAGCCTTCGTTCAATAACCTGATGCACGCTTCCACATCCTCCAAGCTAGGCCCAAACTTCTCAATATCTGACTACAATGTCACCAACTTACTGATGGAATCCATCGTGAAAGGCCTAACAACTCCATCGATTCTCCCTTGCACCATCAGAAGAGATCCCTCTTGGGAATCAGGCACTTTGCTAGGAATGATCCTTGTGTACGAAGAAATGTTTCCGACCACTTCCTCATTGGTGAAAGAAATGACATTGTCTAGTAAAGATGATGCCATACTCTCAAGTGCCTACATCCTTTCCACCATAATTCTATAGATCTCCAAACAGAAAGATACTACAAACTCAAGTTGCTTCCCCTTCTCAATTGATCCATCGAACACAATTCGTTCCATAATCAACACCTCTCTCGGTAGCTTATTTATTTTGGCCAAAGTACTCAGGTTACTCTCAGCAATTGTGTTCATATCTATCGTGCTCATTACCAGTTGCTTCAGCTAATCTGATGCATCTTTCATAACCTTTAGATGGGTTAGCACCTCCCCGAGCTGTACAGAAGCTTGACAAATGATTAGAATCTTCCATTCGTTGATAGCTTTAACCTGGTTACTTGCATCTTCCACTTCCTGCATCAGATGATCACTCACCTACTTTTGTGCTGAAATTAGCTGAGTGGAAGATTTGGCAACCTTGGCAATGATCTTGCACAACTGAGAAACTTGCTTCTAAAGTTCAACTTTCTCCGCCTTTTCTTTATCAAACCTATGGAATAAAGCATTTATCAACATTTGTGTGTCCTGCTTTAATCCTTCTGTGGTGGCTTGACCTATGGGTACTCTGGTCACTGTTATATCTTCTGCCATGAGCTCATCCTTCCTCTTCCCTTCTGCTGGAATTGACATCTCAGTGAACTTCTGCCCTGACTCTTCAATGATCAACCTTGAAGTTACCTTAACAACTTTAGGTTTTATGTCTTTTCCGCCTAGATCAAGGAGCAGATGCAAGTCATGTTCCTCCAAGTTGATTTCCTCTCTAGCCTCTGGAACCAACTACGAAGCCAACCATTCTGAGAAATTGCTTCTCAGAGAATGAGAAGTTGTTGAGTGTACCACCATTTCGCACTCTAATTCCTCTCCATTTGAAACCGCTACAGTGTTATGGTTGTCATCCTCTGAATTATCCAAAGACAAAGCTCTTTTAAATTCTACCATTTGCAACTTCAACGTTTCTTCAGGAAGAGGTGCTGAACGGAGTGGCTGAGGAGAAAAGACGAATGTTTTCGGATTCAATGGAGGAATGGTAGTATCAAGCTGAGGTGTAATAGTCGGTGAAGTACTTGATGCTGGAGAAGTCAGAACTAACACCATAGCAGTAGAAGTGATCTTCTCCCTCGAATGAGACTTTCTATGTACTTTAATCTTTTCAAGCCTCCTAATGCTTTCTCCTTCATGCTTTCTCTTGAGGGAATCTCCTGTGCTGAAGTTTCCAGTGATTTGATTCATCAAGGCAATATCCCTTTGTCAGCAACCAGTTTGAAGTATTGATCAGAACGGCGGCAGACCTTTCCTCGATCGTATGGCAACCCCCTATGCTCTCCTAAAGTACAACTCTATCTCCTCCCATCTGATGGTATGCATCAAGTAACACAGGCCCATCATCTTTAAGATCCACAGGTATTCGTGCTAATCCAAAGTCAAACACTTGCCGTGCTGATAACCTGCTGAAATCTTTCTTTCTAACTTCGTACTCACTTCTGCACTTCATCTAGAAATCTTCCAATAAAGGCACATGTGCATACTCCTGAGAGATTGTCTTCCTTGCCACTCCAAATGGATTGAAGTTCAGCCGTGCCAGGAAGAGCTCTTGCTCGTACTCAGTGAACATCTCTACTTCAATTCCTCGAGCTTTATGAATACTTTGACAGTTGTAATAGCCCACTGTGATTGGGAAGAAGCCTGTAGACTTGTTTCGTTTCGTGTGTAGGTCATGCATCTCGGCGAGTTGTCAACTCAGTTCCACGATGACCAATCTATCACTCGAATATCTGACTGGTTCTCCTGAAAATCTAGTGACCCTAAGGTATGTAAAGTCCACAAACTGGATGAACATACTGCCAATCTTGGACATAGCTTCCCAAGCTTCCTTGCTTACCCTGTTGGCCTTTGGGTCGTCGTCCAACCTGCAAATGAATCCGTAGAAGAATCCATCATTGACCACCTTGTAATCTTTATGGCATGCAGGCACAGTAAGCTATAGATAACACTCAAAAATAGGATCCTTGGAAAGTACACCACGTCTATCCAACTTGGAGAAAACACCGTGTGAAGCTGCTACATATACCAACTACGAAGTCATTTTGAAGTTGTAATTACACCTCACATTCCTGAGCTGCTCACTGATGTTGTCAATAATGATTTCCGACCAATTGATTATTAAATCTTATTTGTTAATTTCAAAGGTCCTGATGAAAGCATACATCCATGTGCGGAAGTTGTGAGCATTAGCTTTGCCATTTATCCTGCATAACAATTTGGTAATGTCATCCACCTCTTGTACCAGATTGGATTGTGGAAGAGTTCTCGGAACTTGGATGGAGATCTGGGATTCTTCATGTATCTTATGTTCATGATGCCCACACAGTCAACTTAACGCTTTTCCCATCTGTTGCTGGCATCCTGTATGCTAATAGTAGTCACCACCTGTTGTGTTGGAATCTTCAGACAATAATTGATGAATTGTGCATCCAGCTGGATTATTGTCTTCCTCGCAGCATCTCAAACTGATCTAGATAATGGGTGGTAAGACCTAGCACACTCCATGATGAATTCTAGCAATTGGGTTGTGAATGGAAATGTTGTAGCTCGAATGATTCCACTGCTTTTGACTGCATGCATGAGATAAGTCTTTCCAGCTCTGGATCTGTCAATCAATTCAGAAAGAGGTTCTGGACCTAGATTTGTATCTCCGATGTTAGTAAACCTGGAAGTAATGCATGGCTCTGCTGAGCTTTCTTTTTCATCCCGCTTGGCCATGGCCATATATGTCTTTGTTTGGGCAATTCTTTTTCTCTTTATTCGGTCAAAATTCTTTACAACCGGTGCAGATCTGGAGATTTCTTCAGATTTGGAGGATATGTTCAATGTATTGGACATTGATTTAAGCTCCATTTCTCTTATAAAATCACCTGTAATGAATTCTTGTAATTAATTCAGACAAAGATGGCAACCGAAACATGAACACTTGATTTTAATTATAAAAATCTGCATATATCAAGCCTGCTGCCCCAAAATTTGATGTTTTATTTGCATGTAAAGCAAGCATGAATTTTGTCAACTTCACCTGAGCACCTGTACCACTATGCAGACAATTAATCAGAAACAAATCAAGCTCCTTCAAACCTAGGCGCCGAACTTTGAAGCTTTCTGGCAGTGAAAACACCTTCTTCTGAGCAAAATTCCTTCTTAATTGGGCGCCAAAATTGTCTCGGCTACACTTCCTTGCTATAGAATTAATTAATTCATCATTATGGCATCGCCTTTTTATATAACCTTCACCATTCTATGATTAATAATTGCCTCTCCTATTCCTGACAATTAATTAATTAATTAACATGCTTTTCTCTTCAATTTGGGCACCTATTTTGTGTATGCTCATGACTGTCATTAAATAAATTAAATTTATTTAATTTTAGCTTTCTACTTCCAGTCCACATTGACTTCACAGTGTGCTTTGACCTTATGCACCAAAAATAGGAATTAATTCCATTAATTAATACTTTAAAAAGTATTATCTCTCCTCAATATGGGTCGCACTTTTTTGCATGAGAGGGGGCTGCATTAAATAAATTAAATTTATTTAATTTTAGAATTATATTTCCAATCTTCTTTATCCTTTCATCATGCGTTGACTTTTCCTCATGCTTGGGCACCAAAATTGGGTGAATAAATATTAATAAATGCATTATTATTCACCCAAGGTGGGTCGCACTTTTTGGCAAGGGTGAATTCTATTTTTAAAAGTCAATTTCTAATGGAATTATTCACCCTGCACTGCAGCTCCAAAAATCCCATTATCCACTTAAGCTATTTGACTTTCACAATGAGATTTTTTACCCTGCAAGGCAAGTAATAAATTCCCATCAATGCCTTAAGTGATTTTCTTTTATTCCACAATGGGAATTTTCACCTTGCAAAGCAAGTAAGAAATTCCCGCCTGCATGTTGCCTCTAATAATCCCATCATGACTTAAGTGGCTTTGCCCCCATGGGAAAAGGTACCCTGCTAGGTAAGAACAAAATTCTCACCTGCCTGCTGCTACCAAAAATCCCATTGTAGCTTAAAACCTTCTTTTCCCAAAAATGCGACTTGCCTATAAGAGACCTTTTTTGTGCATGACTTCATCTTTTTAGAGAGGACCAGACCTCAAGTGGCAAATTCCTTTTGGCATAACATTCATAGATGATCTCCAGATACTCCAGGCAAGAAATCAGACTAAACTGACAAAGGAATTGACCTAGAGATATTTCACAGAAAACAAAACGAGAAAACACCAAAAACATAAAACATTGCCAGAAGTCACAGATAAATCTCAGGATTCATTCTTGGTTAAAACCCTACTAGTATATGGGAATATTGACATGTAAGACCACAACAAGGTTAAACTGGAGCACAATTTGCCTCAAACGAGACTCAGAATAATTAAATAAAAATTTCCCGCAGGCAAACCCTAGCGACAGAATATAACGATTTTGAGCATCTGGGTATTTGGCGAAATTGGCTAATATGACTCTCTAGGACTATCTTGACACAATACAGACACTTTCTGGAAATTAACACACAAAACGACCCATTATTTTAAAAGTACGATTTTTTTTACATAGGGTAGTCCTAAATTTCAGGGTGAAATCTGGGGACACCAGATAAAAAATTTAAAAAGTAGAACAAACTCAAAACACACACACCAAAGTAAATGGTTTTTTATAAAAGTGAAAGGGAAAAAAAGTGTCCAATAATTCTTTTATGGTATACAGAGGAATTGGAGTCTAGCCTAGTGACTCGGATTTGCTAAGCTCTAACATGTGACGAATCCCCTATAACCTTTGCAATAATGCTAAATAGGCCCTCTCCATACATCACATATACCTGAGGGGAGTTGAAACCACGCCCTAGGATTCGTAAGCTAGAGGTCTAAGACCGAGTGAGCCAACATTTGAGGCTTAAAAGAGTCCAATAATTTGTTTTGGTATGTAAAGGAATCAAAGTTTAGCCCATTGACCCACAAACCTCCTATAACCTTTGCAACAATGTAGAGTAAGCTCTCTCCATATGTCATGAATACTTGTAGTGAGTTGAGCCCATAACTTGAGATCCATAAGACAAATTTGGAGATCAAGTGAGCCAACATCCAAGGCCTTAAAACTAGCAATTGCACATGAGTTGCAAATTATGTTAGAGAGGACAACAATGTTAAGTTTGTTGGAGTTGCAATTTACAGTAAGATGTTTACGATTTTAAATTGGTTTAAATTTTTGTGATGGGGCTCGGAGTAAGCAGTACAACTACAACATATAACATAAAACACTTTCTATTATGCCTTTATGTATGTCCATAGCTTGTTGCAAAGCTTTTATTTTTCCACAACCTATAAGTATGCTAGCAAAAGTGAGCTGATTAGGATCAATATCTATGTTGTATTTAGTGAAAGTCTATATGAAAACTGAAGATGATCATATCTATTATAGGTTGCAAATGTGATATTCCATACATGCTACACAACATAAGCAATCAACTTGGCACCACATAAGACAAAACATAAATAAATAAATAAAACCCACCTTACTTTTTTGGACGCCCATTTGGTGCCAAAGTTCCAATTTGACATTGTTAGAAGTGTAAGTAGCCATGAATGGAGGCCTTACGTGTGTATTTATAACTGCCAATCGAATTGGGCTGCTGGGCATGTTGATGGCTGTTTTGATGACCATTGCAATTTCGCTAGAATTCAATTTGTTTACATAGAGTGACTATGCTGCCATCATTATTTTTTATGGAGTTGGAATTTCTTTCTTGCATGTCTCTTCTTACTTGTTGCAGTAATGGAGCTCGCGTTGGTCACGATGAAATTATTCCATTTACATAGAGGAGGTGATGATTATTATTACTACAATTGCAACAATGTCTTTGAAACTCGAGAAAAAGCTATATGTCTTCATTGATTAAACAAAAGTTTGAATGCCGACATATTTGAATAAATAAAATGGAATTACATGTACATATCCATAATTACTGATCTTATTTGGTGGTTTAATTACATGCAGGTTAAAACAGAAATCCAATATGTGGTGGAATTCATATTCATGGTCACAGTTACTTCTTGTCCACAATTGAGATACAACAACATGAGAAAAATCAATGACAACACAGATGCAGCCCATGCAACGTCCTCTTCAGTCCATGCATCGTCCTCTTCAGTCTATACAACATCCCATTCAACCCATGCTGCAGCCCATTCAGTCCATACAACAGCTTATTCAACGTGCACAATCCATTTTTACAGGGAGAGAATGATAATAATAATGGAAAGATGTTTGTACCAGGTGTTATACAAGTTACTAGCCTGATATGCATATATTAGTGGTGCAAGCAGTTTGTAGAAGTTGGTGAATATGTGAAGCAGGAATAGAAGTAGATGGGTACGAACAGAAAGATGGAGGCTTCATTTATAGGGAGAAACAAATATTTTTAGTAGTTATTGTAGAGATGGATGGATTAATTGTTTCACCACATGCATTGATGGCAGAGGACAAACCATGGTGGTGAGAGGGGAGAGCGGCCACTGCTTATAATCTTCAACACGACTATGTTTGATTTGTCCCTGCAAGGATTGCCCGGAAATAGACTGTGTCGGAGAATGTTAAATTGGAATATTGATATATTTAGTGTATTATAATATGCTAACCCGTACACTTGTCATTATTAGTATGGGTGCACCTTCACTACATTGTTTAGAACTGGCAAAACTGTGGGATAAATGAAACATTTGATCAATCCGGACACAATTTGTTGGCACATGCTTTGTGCTTACGCGTGGATAGAAAAGCGGGAGGAGCCCACGTGAAAAGCCAATGTCGATGCTAGCTGCCCGGAATTAGCAACAAGAATTTTCACTATAGTTACGTAGTAAAGTGAAACACAAATATTTTCAGCTCCCATTTCCCATCAAAAGTAAATGCAGGGAAACAATATGATTTTGTTAATCAATTAAATTTTTAAAAAGTTTAAACTTTCACAAATTCTTTTGGTAGGTCACACAAAAAATTGGAGATTATAGGGGAGAAGGGCCAGTATGTGAACACTACCCAATACTTGAACACTATTTTGTATTTAAAATATCCAATACTTGATGGAATAAAAACCAAAATTTTGATTATTGAAGTTCAAAAAATTGTTTTTTTATAAACCATATGTGAATAGGGTCAACATCTCAGTATTACTTAGTACACAATAAATACTGATTGGTACTTTCATTTTCTACAATAAAAGACTCATTTGTTCAAAGTATAAATACAACATATCAGTTGACAAACCCATCATATCTATTTAATGGGTTGAATATTTCTCTTTCCAATTCATCTCTTTTCATATTCCAAGTTGGGTTGTTCAATCACCAGATCTTTCATATCCAGACTTTAATACATACCTGCAAAAAAAGAGGGAACCTTCTTCTCAAGATTCAAATTCATCCATTAAAAACACCAATAAAATTGTACACTTGAAGGTAAAAAATAAATATGAATATCAAATCAAATAATTTCAGCCACAAGATCATCTCAAAATCAATTTCAACCTTTGATTAAAAAGACCCTACACCTTGATCCATGTCTTACATTTTGATTGGATACTCTCTCCCCTATGTTGGTATTATATATTCACTTTCCTAGTCTTGTTTACTGCTGATTTACTTCTGTAGGGTGCCTGATTACAGTGGATTTTATAAGAAGAGATTACTTCTATCAAGTTTTGAAAGGAAAGGTCTAGCAAAGCAAAAATTGCAAGTTAGTTTTCATACCTACTGCTTATAATTTCCAGAGCATGAGTTTCTTGTTATCCAGATGAATGCTGAGCATGTCTCCCAAATCCCTAGAGGTGTGACAAAAATCTCATAAAGTAGCTATCAAACAACTTCAAGAGGACACTTAAATATGTAAAAAATAGTCAAATTTATTACTTAAGGCCTTTTTCCATTGGAATGTATTCATATATAACCTCAACTGGTTGTTTTCTCTGATATAAGCTAACGTATACCTTGCACTTCTGCTGAAAGCATGTTGTGATCTACTTTTTGTTTGACCAAAGATTTGTTCAATTAAGTTAGAATTAGACATAACAGATTGCTGAGCAGAACTGCAAGTTTATGCACTGATTTCTATTTAATTTATCAAAAACTGACCCATTTTGCAGAGCACATTAAAAAAATATTAAGATTGGAATTGAGTGATTCTTGATCATAGCATCCTGCTAATTAATTCTGTGAACATATATTAGATAATGGCTTTATGTTTTCTCCCTTAAAGTACCTTAAAAGCAAATAATATTAACTTCACAATAGAATTAGTAACTTCAGAATGTAAATGTGTTTATTTTGAGATATTTTATTTGATCGATCATATGTAAGCAAATAATATTACACTATGATTCGAAATTAAAGGCTTAGGATAAAAAATTGTTTAATTATAACTAGCTGTCAAATTGGTGATCCTACATGGCAAGGAATTGGCTCCATGGACCTGCGATCATATGGCTGAAGTCTCTTGTTATCCAGTTGAAGTATTTTCCTTACTTATTTGACAAGAGAACTATTAATTTCACAATGTCTTCCCTTATTACCCATCTGGACATAGTGAGGGGGATAGGCCTTTTCTAAAAATAAGTCATCTACAGATATATCAAGAATCTGCTGGACATATCAATTGGTATCGTCCTCAACCCATAGACATCTGCAAAATATAGAGAACTGAATTTTCTCACAAACAACATCCACTGCATCCTATAAAATTGAAAAACGGAAATTCAAACCATTATCAATATCCACAAGGATTAATGGTAGTGAATATAAATCGTAGTACAGTGTAGGTAAGAGAGAAATCATCTAACATACGTGAGCCAAAACATCTTCACCTTTAGAAATAGAGAATGTAACAAAAGTCCAAAACAACTCAAACATATTTCAGAGTTGTGGCTTCACCTAAGACGTGATTGACTTCACCTAAGGATGCAACAGCTCAAACATATGTCCAGCACATTATTTATATATCTCTCGCTAACTCTGTAAGATATAAAATCTGTACCATTTAATACAAAACAGAAATCTGTAACTCTATGTGAACACTGCCCAATACTAAAGAGATAAGATAAAGAGTTTCCAAACTACAGAGATAAGATAAAGAAATGTTTATTTATAGCTAGCTGTAAAATTGATAAACCTACATGACAAGGAATTGGCCCGATGGACCAGTGAACTTAGGGTGTTGACATAATGACACTACTCCCAAAAATTAAAGATATAGGAAAGAAAAATGTTTATTTATACCTTTCAATTTAACTATTTATTTAGAAGAGTTTAGGGGAGAAGGGCCAGTATGCGAACACCCTAAGTTCGCAGGTTAAGTGAACCAAATCCTTGCCACGTAGGAGTGACAGTATGCCAGCTAGGTATAAATAAACATTTTTTAATCCTATATCTTTAATTTCAAATCATATCTTAATATTATTTGCTTCCATATGATCGATCAAGTAAAATATCTAAAAAAAAAACACATTTACTGGTGGAGATCCGAAGTGGTCTATACCAAGACCTACAGTAGTACAACAAATTTGCTACCACCATAACAGCGTATGTAGTCCAGCTATTACAATTACGATTCTTACATGCATTCACTTCTGAAGATGATTTGATGTCACAAAACATTACATTAACAAGACTTGCGTCAATTGATCGATATGAATTACAATGTCGAAAGGGGCGACTACATGTTCGAGTGAAACATTCTAATTAATATTGATCAATTACAAACAAGCTGATGAATGTAGTGTTATTTGACAACACCTCATCTTTAGAAGTGTTTATAGATGATCTTATTGATATATTAATACATATTTTACTAATTTTATATTGTTTCATACTGTAGCATTTAGAGAAGATGAAGAGAAAGAGGAGTTTACATCGAGCACAACGTATGCCCAAAAAACGAGGTGTACAATTTGAAATTGAACCATCTAACCATGAAACAGATGAACATGATGCTACAATAATAAGCGAAGAGGATGGTGCAACAACAAATCAAGGAGATACAAACATAACTGATGATCATCAGCGAGAACCTGCTGGATGTGAACTAAATAGGCATGAACTACAGGAGACTGTGGTTGTTAGAGGCAACACTTCGACCAAGAAGGTTAGAATTTTGTCTAGTTAATCAAAAGAAGATATGTTAAAGGCCATAGATGATATTGAGTTTCTCACATTATTCAATTAGAGTTGCTGCACTGAAATATCATGTCATCCGTGACATGATATTTCACTTGAACACTATTCTGCATTTAAAATATCCAATACTTGATGGAATAAAAACCAAAATTTTGATTATTGAAGTTTATATAGGGCCAGTATGCGAACACCCTAAGTTCGCAGGTCCATGGAGCCAATTCCTTGCCACGTAGGAGCGCCAATTTGACAGCTAGTTATAAATAAGCATTTTTTTATCCTAAGCCTTTAATTTCGTATCATATTTTAATATGAACAGGTCAGGTGTTGAGCATTAAATTCGAAATAAAAGAGGGAAATGCAATCTGTCCTCATGGATTTTGACGCGCCTGATAGATAAGACACAAATAAATGCTCAACCACCATTTACCATGGCTTGTTTTTGATGCGTTCCATACTGTTTCCCTTTGGACGCATTACACATTGTTTCCTTTTGACGTGTTGCATTTCCTCATGCCGAGTTGTAATGCAAATGCTAGTTGTTTGTGAGTGGGCTTACAACCTGTGCGAGGTTTGCATGAAGGGGTCTTTCTCAGTGCCTTGCTCGAGATGTTGACCCTATTCACATATGGTTTATAAAAAACAAATTTTTGAACTTCAATAATCAAAATTTGGGTTTTTATTCCATCAGGTATTGGATATTTTAAATGAAAAATAGTGTTCAATTATTGGGCAGTGTTCACATACTGGCTCTTCTCCCCTATGTAATCAACAACCCAGCTTATAAATTCTGTCTTTATCAAATAATATGAAATTAATAAAACATGTATTCAATCATCGTTAATGGCGCCCAACGGGGTAATCACAAGTTCATAATTCATATTGTCATGTATCATAAGCTTGCTAAAATTTTCCCATTGTAGATGATCTTATTGATATATTAATACATATTTTACTAATTTTGATTTTGTTTCAATACTTTGTAGCGTTTTTAAAGAAGATGAAGAGGAAAGAGGAGTTTAATCGAGCACAAACATATGCCCAAAAACGAGGTATGTACCCATTGAAATTTAAACATCTAACTACCCTCTGAAACAAGATGAACATGATGCTACAATAATTTAAGTGAAGAGGGATGGTCTAGATATTTTGCAACAACAAATCAAGGAGATACAAACATAAACTGATGATCATCAGCGAGAACCAACCCTGGCTGGATGTGCACGAATAGGCTGAACTACGGAGACTGTGGTTGTTAGAGGCAACACTTCGACCAAGAAGGTTAGAATTTTGTCTAGTTAATCAAAAGAAGATATGTTAAAGGCCATAGATGATATTGAGTTTCTCACATTATTCAATTAGAGTTACTGCACTGAAATATCATGTCATCTGTGACATGATATTTCACTTGAACACTATTCTGCATTTAAAATATCCAATACTTGATGGAATAAAAACCAAAATTTTGATTATTGAAGTTTATATAGGGCCAGTATGCGAACACCCTAAGTTCGCAGGTCCATGGAGCCAATTCCTTGCACGTAGGAGCGCCCAATTTGACAGCTAGTTATAAATAAGCATTTTTTTATCCTAAGCCTTTAATTTCGTATCATATTTTAATATGAACAGGTCAGGTGTTGAGCATTAAATTCGAAATAAAAGAGGGAAATGCAATATGTTCTCATGGATTTTGACGTGCCTGATAGATAAGACACAAATAAATGCTCAACCACCATTTACCATGGCTTGTTTTTGATGCGTTCCATACTATTTCCTTTGGACGCGTTACACATTGTTTCCTTTTGACGCGTTGCATTTCCTCATGCCGAGTTGTAATGCAAATGCTGGTTGTTTGTGAGTGGGCTTACAACCTGTGCGAGGTTTGCATGAAGGGGTCTTTCTCAGTGCCTTGCTTGAGATGTTGACCCTATTCACATATGGTTTATAAAAAACAAATTTTTGAACTTCAATAATCAAAATTTGGGTTTTTATTCCATCAGGTATTGGATATTTTAAATGAAAAATAGTGTTCAATTATTGGGCAGTGTTCACATACTGGCTCTTCTCCCCTATGTAATCAACAACCCAGCTTATAAATTCTGTCTTTATCAAATAATATGAAATTAATAAAACATGTATTCAATCATCGTTAATGGCGCCCAACGGGGTAATCACAAGTTCATAATTCATATTGTCATGTATCATAAGCTTGCTAAAATTTTCCCATTGTAGATGATCTTATTGATATATTAATACATATTTTACTAATTTGATATTGTTTCATACTGTAGCGTTTAAAGAAGATGAAGAGAAAGAGGAGTTTACATCGAGCACAACATATGCCCAAAAAACGAGGTGTACAATTTGAAATTGAAACATCTAACCATGAAACAAATGAACATGATGCTACAATAATAAGTGAAGAGGATGGTGCAACAACAAATCAAGGAGATACAAACACAAATGATGATCATCAGCCAGAACCTGCTGGATGTGAACTAAATAGGCATGAACTACAGGAGACTGTGGTTGTTAGAGGCAACACTTCGACCAAGAAGGTTGGAATTTTGTCTAGTTGGTCAAAAGAAGATATGTTAAAGGCCATAGATGATATTGAATTCAACAATTATTCTATTAGAGCTGCTGCACTGAAATATAATTTACCTCCTACATCTGTTCAATATTGGCTGAATGGTTTGACCCATACAAAAAGAAAGGGCCCTGCACCTGTTTTGAGTGAAGGAGAGGAGAAAGAGATAGTTGAATGGTGTAAGCAAATGACAAATTTAGGGCATGGAGTGGGATTTATGCAACTGAGGGCATGTGTTGCACAAATTTGTGAAACTAGAGAGACTCCATTTCGAGAAGGATTACCTGGAAAATCTTGGTGTGAAGGATTTAGAAAAAGACACCCAAACATAGTCCTTCGGACTGCTGAAGGTCTAGAAAGAGATCGTGCAATAGGTTTACGTCCAGAGGTGGTTAGCAAGTTTTATGAAAAAATAGCTAACATTTATATCAATTCCTATGGTGCAGGCAAAATATGGAATTGTGATGAGACAGGAATCCAAGCAGGGAGAAATTGTGGCATGAGGGTGCTTGCCACCAAGGGTTGCAGGAATGTTCCCAAAATCAATCCTCGTAGTAGAGAATGGATGACAATTCTATGTTGTGTAAATGTTGCAGGGCAATGTATCCCTAACTTTTACTTATTTAAAGGTCAGAAAGTTTCACAAAATTACATCAAGGGATGTGAACCAGGTGCTTACATGGCTGCTCATCCAAGTGCTTGGATGACTAGAGAGCTCTTTATAAGCTGGTTGTATCATTTCAGTAAGTCTGTACCTGGAGGAGTGTGCCCTGAAAATAGGCATTTACTTATATTTGATGGTCATGGAAGCCATGTGGCATTGTCAACTATAGAAGAGGCCAGGCGATTGGGGATTGATTTATTGACATTGCCAGCACATACTACACACAGGGTGCAACCACTGGATGTTAGTGTCTTTGGTCCTTTTAAAACATATTTCAGATCTGAGAGGATGCAGTGGATGTGTAATAATAAGTACCAAGAAGTCAAACGTTCAGACTTGGCAGAAATAGGTAGTAGAGCTCTCGCCAAGGCCTTGACACTTGCAAATATTCGTGCTGGTTTTAGATGCACAGGTATATGGCCACTTGATCCAAATGCATTACAAAATGACATGGAATGTAGTAAACTATATATCATTGAAGAAGATGCCAACGAAGATGCTACTGAAAATGTCACAGATGATGATACTACTGAAAACATTATGAATGTTGATGGTACTGAAAACATAATAGATGTTGATGCTGCTGAAAACATCCTAAGTTTGTCAAGAGATGTAGCTCCTCCAGTTGGTGACAAAATAGGAGAAAATTACTTAATGGAATCAGTTGAGAATCTGTCAACAACAAAAGAATTCCATCCAACCATTGAAACAATGGTTGTTGCTAATACAGAGATGGAGGAACCAAGTGTATAGGGAGAAAGACAAAGTATAATGCAGACCAAAGATTATGAAGTGAACCACATTGTGAATACTCGTGACCAAGGCACATCCAACTACAACACTGAGGCCCAGGGATTTGGAGAGGACGATCTCTCATTGCTAAGTGCACCAGAACAACCTACTTGCTGCAAGAGCATATTGCAGAGTTGGGACTTGATCAGATTGGAAACACTGAGGATGAAAGTATATCTTTACCTTCGATGCCAACCAACCTTGAGCCAGCAGACTTTGAACCAGCAAACTTTACTCATTATTATGCTGACATAGAGGAAATTGAGGTCATTGATAAAGATAAAAATGAGGAAGAGACAACTGGCCATGATGTTGAAAGTGGTATATCAAATGATGGTGTTGCTGCAAATGAGAAGAAATTGGGTAAATTTTTAAGGTTACCGACACAATTTGTATGGGATCCTTCCAAAGGTAAGAGTGATGCTGCACTCCTGATAAGTCGTGCTTCACAATTGTTAACATCTGATGCTTACGTTCAGATGTTAAAAGGTACACAACAAAAAAAAAAGAAATATGTGAAGGGAAACAATGTAAAAAGGAGCATATTGAGGCAAAAAAGCAAGAAAGGTTAGCAGCAAAGGAGCAAAAAAAGGAAGAGAGATTGCAACGCATTAAAGAGAGGCAAGAAAGGGATCTACAAAAGTTTGTTGAAAGACAGGAGCGCGAGAAACAATGGGAAGTAGCTCGCTAAAAAAAGGAATTGGAACTACAACAGAAGGAAGCCACTCGGCATCAAAGGGAGAAAGAGAAACAAGAAAGAGATAACAAGTTCAACAATTTACAGGTTTTGTTTCCCATGCATCATTCCCTGCCCATACAGAACTCCATGTTACAAGATATGTTGAAAGTTCCTATCCCAGATTACCACCCTTACTTCCTTGACACCAACAGAATGCAAATAACTTCAACTCCAACTACACACCCCATTATCCCACAACCTCCTACTTCACATACAACCTTTCATACCATATCTGGTTTTCCTATTCCACCATGGGTTCATCTAGTGAACCTCTTAATGACTCCAACAACATCTGTCAATGATATAATCGTTCCTGATAGTCCAAACTCAGGGCCTTTTTGAAGGTATGACATGGAAATTGAGTAACAAACTTATAGTAATAGTTTATAGTTGGTATATAGTTTATAGTTTATAGTTGGTATATTTTGCTCCGAATGTAATGAATATGGACACATACAGTATAAGTTTATATGTTTTGCTCCGAATGTAATGAATATGGACACATACAATATAAGTTTATATGTTTTGCTCCAAATGTAAGAAATATAAAGACATGCATTTTATATTAATACATTTTGCTCGAAATGTAATCGTTGTTTCAGATGTGGAAACCAAATCAGCTCAGAATTTGTTAAAGGTTTACATTAAATTGTTGCAACTTAAAATGAACACCGTTAAATAAAAACTGAAAGACAAGGATTTATTTGAATCTTGGTGAGGTAGAAACCTCACCTCTATATGGCTTAAAAACATAGAATTGTAGGTAACATTTTCCTTGAGTATTAGTAGTGTGAATACACACTGTTTCCACCCTGCTTTAACCGATCTCGACGCATAAAACTGCCGTTCGAAAGTTTTCCATGCAATCTGCACATGCATGTTTAGCCATTTATTAAAAAACTGAATTTTTTTGAACATAGAGAATGAAAAAAGCATAAGGATCAAATAGATAAAAAAAATTGGCACATGTAGAAAGGCTTAGAAAATTTGGCTCAAAACCTGTTTGAAAAGGGTCTGAGATTCAGCTCTCGGGTCCAAGCACTTTGGTCCTGGATGTGCAGCTGCCAGTATGTCTGAGCTAACAAACTGGAAAACAGTATGCAGTCAAGCTTCAGAGAAAATGAAAGAAAAAAATGGCTAACAAAATGCAGTCAGAGCTTCAGAGAAAATGAAAGAAAAAAATGGCTAACAAAATGCAGTCAAAACTACAGAGAAAATGAAAGAAAAAAATGCGTACCTGTAAGGTTGTATTGTTCACTGTATAATGCTGTGGGCAATATGAATCCCTTGTGCTTGAACACCTCGAGCAAGGCACTGAGAAGCCACCCTTCACGCAAACCTCGCACAGGCTGTAAGCCCACTCACAAACAACCACTATTTGCAAGGGAGACAATGTGTAACGCGTCATACCTAGACAGTGTGTAACGCGTCCAAGGGAGACAATGTGTAACGCGTCCAAAGGAGGAGACAGTGTGTAAGGCGTTCAAAGGAAACAATATGGTAAATGGCGGTTGAGCAAAACAGTTTGGAACGACTCCAAAACACGCCATGGAACAGTATGGTAAATGGCCGTTGAGCAAAACAGTTTGAAACGACTCCAAAACGTGCCATGGAATAGTCTGGTAAATGGTGGTTGAGCAAACCAGTTTGGAACGCGTCCAAAACAAGTGCTGGTAAATGGTGGTTGAGCATTTAATGTGGCTTATCTATTACGCGCGTCAAGATAAGGAGGACGGATACTGTTTCCCTCTTTTATTTCAAATTAAATGCTCAACACCTATCCCGTTGTGTGAACCACTTCGGGTCTCCACCAATAAATGTGTTTTTTTTTGAGATATTTTATTTGATCAATCATATGTAAGCAAATAATATTACAATATGATTCAAAATTAAAGGCTTAGGATAAAAAAATGTTTATTTATAACTAGCTGTCAAATTGGTGATCCTACATGGCAAGGAATTGGCTCCATGGACCCGCGAACTTAGGGTGTTTGCATACTGGCCCTTCTCCCCTACCGGAAGAGGGACTCAAAAATATATATCAAGGATGAACCACTGGAATTTGACACAGTCCAATATTTAAAGATGGATGCCTCGGGCGAAAAATACAATAAACATATAGATATAATACCACCATACCGAGTAAGTACGCCTCCACTTTACTAAGAATCAAAAGAACATAGACATAGTGAAGCACAAGGAATTTAACACAGTGGGGCGAAGTACGGGAAACACAGGAGCATATACAGGAAGGAAATTAAAATTTGGGTTGCGCCTGGAGGGCGGAGGAAAAGCAGGAAGCTTTAAGCGTGAGTTTGCAGTCGTGCATTCCATGAGAGGAGAAGGCGAGGTTGTCGAAGATAAATTCATGTCTCCTAAGGAGGAGAAACTACAACCACAGTCATCATCAGAATCAGAGTCTGATGACGAAGGCGCCGAAGAAGTTCACCTGCACGCCCTGGAAGAAGCACTCGTACAAAATCCCCACAATTATGATGCTCATGTCCAGGTACTATAATGCTGCTCTGTTTGCATTAGGGTTTAAGATGCCCATTGCCAATTCAAAGTCACCCCTGTGGGAATTGATTATGTCGACTTTCTACATTTATTTTATAGCATATTCTGTTATGAGATGAGCTGTAATTTGCCACAACACGAGCCTGAACTGAAAACTGGAATACGCATTATGATTAAACTGAACCTTATATCGATTAATGAACTATGCTAATAAAAAGTATGGTACACGAGTTTTTTTTCTTATTTTTTTTGTAATTGATACCACCAATATGCAGCGCAGCCAATGCACTGAGGCGAGCCATCCATTTTCAATAGTCTGTATGTAGTATGTACACAAATATTGTTTGAGGAAGAATGATGATCATTACAATAAGTCGCCTGAGAGTTTTTAAATCTTTTTCTTCCTTTATTAATTATTCTCCCAAATGTCTTGCTTTGTTCACCAACTGCACTTGCTTTGTTCTCCAAATTTACTTGCTTTATCCCCCCATCTATTCTTGCTTTCTTCTTCCACCTATTCCTGCTTGTTTCTCCCAACTGAAGTTTTTTTAATTCTCATCCTATTTTTTTAAAATAGCCTTAAGATTTATTCTTATCCTACAAACTAATTCTTTTTCCCTTGTGCAATATTTAGGATCATTATGTGCCCATCCCGCCTCAATTGATTGGTCCCCAATAATTTTAAACAACGAAGAATACTGAAAGTATGAAAGGTCCCTTCCATGAAACATCCTCTATGGAGAGATCCTTCCATTGCACCAAATATTCTGTAACAAACTGGTTCCTTAACATTGTATCTTGCAATGTCAATACACACTCAGGTATTAGGATTAATAAATTTCCCTTCCTCATCAAGGGAAGCCAATGTTGGTGAAACTCAAATTTTGAGTAATTTCCTTATTTGAACTACACACACAAAAGGTGTTATGTATCCTTGGTGTTGATGCGTAACTAAATAGTACATGTGACCTGTCCAACTTGCTGATGAATAGTGAATGGGTCATATTACTTGAGAGACAATTTCTCTGATGCCTTGTTAAGGGTGTTCTGCTTATAACTATGTTGCCAGGAAACGGAAACGGAAACAGGTACGAAACGTGGAAACAACAATTTTCAAAAAACCTTGGATACGAAACGTTGACGGAAACGTCTGTACAATATATTATTAAAAAAAAAAAAATATATATATATATATATATATATATATATATGTATGTTGGACCACAATTGCCGTTAGACCAAAACCCATAGGTGTTAGTCTCCGCTACAATCGCCAGAGTTATGATCTATGAGAGGTGGTTAGTCCATGTCACGAAACTGACGGGGAGCGCTGGACATACAAGCCAACAATCTCCCCCTAAGCGTTACCCGAGTGAGTTTCGAACTCGAGACCTGTCGCTCTGATACCATTTGTTGGATCACAATTGCCGTTAGACCAAAACCCATAGGTGTTAGTCTCTGCTACAATCGCCAGAGTTAGGATCTACGAGAGGTGGTTAGTCCATGTCACGAAACTCATGGGGAGCGCTGGACATACAAGCCAACAATATATATATATATATATATGCATATTACTCATTTTATAATTGTAGACCATAAGAGATAATTGATAAAGCACTCAAAATATTTTGAATTCATTGAAATTTGAACCTCTAAGTTCTAAAGAGTCATCATTCAACATGGTTACAATTTCAATGATTCACATAAACATAATAATAATCTAGATTCTAGAATATATCATCTAGATTTCCTCATAATCATCTCCATGAACAACACTAGCATTGACATCTCCACTCCCACTAGCTCCACTCTCCCTCCCTTCTGCAAAAGATCCCGATTCTTCTTCGTCAATGCCAAGTAGTGAAAGTTGGCTAAGAGTTGCAGCAGAAGCATCAAAGTCGCTAGTCTCAGGATCAATATCCCAAAGTTTGTTGGGACCTCTAACATAGGCTTCACTCTTGTGTGATAGAATGCGCAAATTGGAATGCACATACACTAAATCCTCAGCCTTCTTGGATGCTAACTTGTTCCGTTTGGTTGAGTGGATGAAGGAATATGTACTCCAATTCCGCTCTGCTGAAGAATTGCTAGCCACCTCGTACAAAAAAGAAGTTAGAAATTTTCAATTAGTAATACTAATAATATTAATTTACTAAGAAGTAAGAACATACATTTTTAATTAATAAACAAACTTTTGATTTCATTTTAATATTTGATACCTGTGAAAGGATTTTAATGGCAACAGGGCGCAGCCACTTGGCATCATGGCCATGTGCACACCACCACATGCATGGGGGCATCTTGTACCTGTCAAGTGTTGCATCTATTTCACCCATGCTACTATTAGATGAAGAGACAAAGAGCGTCATTTCACAGCGGACCGCACTAGTTACATCTGGATCAGGAAAAAGCCTCCAGAATGCTGCCTTAGCTCCTCTTGCAACTTCATGGTCATCATATGGTTTTTGCCTACCAGGTAGTGCAAGTATTTCACTGCTATAAAATTTGGGATTCAGGGCATAGGCTAGGAGATGCAATGGGGTGGTCATTTTATTCCACCTTCTCATGATCATGTTCTTAACTTCACTGTAGAATTTTTCTTCAGGATCCTGCTCTTTTTGTTGTATGATGTCTCTAATTTTTTCAAGCATAGAGTCAATGCTATCATAGATCTCCCCTATGCAAGCATTATCTGTGTCTGTATATCTAATCATAGATAAAATGGGCTCAGTAAAACTAAGCAAGTATGCAACCTTTGCCCACCAAATAGCATCAAGTATCATTGATTTTACTTTGATGGCTCTTTCTGTGTTTGATTGCCTCCACACGGTCCAAACATCATCAATCACCATAAGCCTTGCTTTACCTTCACAAGTCATCTCAAGACGAGCGTGTGAGAGGCAAATCTTGTTTTAGCAACCTATTAAAATAAATTAAAGCAAGTTAATAAAATATAAAATTAAATTTAAAAGGAATTCAATTGATAATTTGATATTTCATAAAAAGTTAGCAAATAAAAATTAGAAACTAGGAAATTGTTTGGTTACCTTCAGCAACTCCAATGTCGAGAACCTCCTAAAGATAGCCTGAGACATATGATGATTTGTGACAAACATTTGGATCTTATTTGCCTCTGTATAAACTTCTTCAATTCATGGTATTTTGCCAATCTTCTGCAACATCAAATTCAAGGAGTGTACTACACAAGGTGTCCAAAAAATGTGCTCATATCTCCCCTCAACAATCATCCCTACTGCTCTACAATTTTTCGCATTGTCTGTGATGACTTGGACAACGCTTGCAGGGCCCACTGACTCAATAGCCTCAATCAAAATATTAGCAATAAATTGAGCATCTTTCACTTCACCCTCACAATCAACAACCCTTAAGAACATTGCTCCTTTAGGGCACACTGCAACAATGTTGATTAGGGGTCTAATTCGGGCATCTTTCCATCCATCTGAAATGATAGATACCCCTGAGTCCTTCCATGAATCCCTAATTGGCTGCAAAGAAGTATGTACATGGGCCACTTCTTTCGCCACTTCTTTCGCCAACAATGTGGTTCTCACCTTCTCATAACTAGGGCTTTTATACCCTTGCGGTGCATCATTAATACCTCTCACCATTTGTTGCCAATAAGGTGAGCGCAACACATTGAAGGGCAGCCCACATGCATAAATGCACCGAGCAACCAACTCATCAACAACATCCCTTTTCTCATTTGCAAATGCTTGCTCTAATGGGCCTTTGGAAATTCTCTTTCGTGACAAAAACCCTCCCTTTGTTGGAGTTTCAACTGCAACTTTGATAAAATGATGGTTTGATGGGTTGGGTGGTTTTTGTGAACCCCTATTTTGCAAAGGAGCAATTTTAAATCTAGCTCTTGAAGCTTCCATATCAGCCTCCTCTTGCTCTTTCAGATATGCCAATATATGTTTCGGTTCAACCTTGCCACATTTTTTAATCCCCGTTCCTGATTTTCCCATTAAATGAGCTTTGAGTCGGGTATAAGTGGATTTAAATTGTATTTGGCAATGATTGCATACCCAAACTCGAGAGCCACCTTCAGCAAGGTTCTCCACAACTTGCACGTCTCCAAAGAGGAGCTCTAGGATCCACACCCCCACTTTGGCTTTCTTCCCCTTCCCCATGCCCTCCCTCTGAAGCTGAACTGGACACCATTGAATCAAATGTGCACTGAAAAATAAAAACATGAACTTAGATAACAATAAATTATTAAATAGAATCACACCCTACATATCCTATTCTGCTTTTGATCACCAAGGTCACCGTATAGGCGCGAGGTGAGAGCATACACAGAATTCAAATTTATTAATTTAAAAAAACAAAATAAACTTTTTTTAAAAAACAAAAAATAATTAAATTAAAAAACCCTACACATCCTATTCTGCTTTTGATCACCAAGGTCACCGTATAGGTGCGAGGTGAGAGCATACATAGAGTTCGGATTTATTAATTTAAAAAAACAAAATAAACTTAAAAAAAAAAGAATTAAATTTAAAAACCCTACACAACCTATTCTGCTTTTGATCACCAAGGTCATTGTATAGGCGCGAGGTGAGAGCATACACAGAGTTCGGATTTATTAATTTAAAAAACAAAATAAACTTAAAAAAAAAATAAAAAAAAAAAAAAAAAAAACCCTACACATCCTATTTTGCTTTTGATCACCAAGGTCACCGTATAGGTGCAAGGTGAGAACATACACAGAGTTCGGATGATATTTATAATTTAAAAAAAAAAAAATGCTTTTTATTTTAAAAACGCAAAGAAAATGTTACATTTTTTATTTTTTTAAGCATAGAGTTTTAAAATTACTAAATTAAACCTACATATTGACATCATTGATCACATTAACATTTTCTTTAACAAAAAAAAAAACTTGAAAAATACCTGGTTTTTCCTCCTTGAAGTCAATCCCACCTTCCAAATCTGATTTGAAATTCCTCCTTGAAGCCTTTAGCTCTTAGCAACACGCCCTAAACTTTTCCTTCAAGCTACTCCTTGATGTCTCTTTGCTATTCACAATGCAAAATGCTAGTTTAATGAAAATTGTATTTAGCAAGAGAAAAATGAGAGTGTGATTTAGAATGGACCCAAGAGGTCATTATATACCTTTTAGGAAGTGTGTTTAGGAAGTCTAGATAGTTGTATTAGGGTTAGGGTTCATTTAATATAATTTTTTTCATTTTTTAAAAAGTAAAGTCGGTTTTAAAAAGTAAAAAGCGCAGGAAACGGCAAAAACATTTCCGGAAATGCCTGTGCCGTTTCCGGAAACGACACAGGCATTTCCGGAAATGTTTTTGCCTTTTCCCCCCCGTTTCCTTTGCCGGAAACATTTCGGAAACGTTTCTAAGGGAAAACGGGACCCCCCAGGCGTTTCCTGGTATCATAGGTTTATAACGATGCAACCGGTATTCTGTTTGTAAGGCTGCAACCAAAGGAAAATGTAATAGCTAACTGCAAAAATTCTTTCTAATATTATAAGGGGTATTATGATATTAAGTAGTAATTACTTCTAAATCAACTCGTTTACAAATCTTATTAAGGATGTTGTTTTACAAGCCTCACCAACAGATCAAGTTAATTAATGTATGAAATATCAGAGTGGGAGATAGAGAGATTAATAAGATGACAAGACAATATGTTGTTTTTCTGATAAGAACTTTACATATAATAAATCAATAAATTGCATAAGATAACACAACACAAGATATATTCAAAATAATACCCTTAAGGTAGGGCAACACCATACAATGCTCCTTAAGGAAGGAGTAACTTCACAATCTCCCAAGATGAGAATCCACTTCGAGGGGGACACCTCCAATATACCTCTACCAAGTCGAAGACTCAACTCATACCTCATCACATGATACTCACCTCCCTTATATAGACATACATTACTCTTAATAGATGGGTAACACCTAATCCCAATGTAGGCCGACTCATTACCCAATATAACTAATTCCTATGTGACTAACTAAGGGGATGTGTGCCACATGTCGGCATCTCCATCAACCCATATACATTATAATATCATATCCCAAGGTACATAACATTGCCTCCCTCTTTGACGTGTTTCGTCCCCGAAACATAAGAAGAAGCCATATAATGAGTGTGCTTTAAATTATTGCACACTTGTCGCCATGCTCGATCATCCAACCACCCATATGAGATCCTAGTGGGTGATGCTACTCCAAACCTGATTCCATATTCCATTGGACTCATCTGATTCCATCCTTTTCCATATGTGATTCTGCTCGGTATCCATGCATATCCATATTAATTATTCTTGTGATTCCACGCCATATAATTGTTGCTCCATTGATTTCGTGTATAGCCCTGATTATTGCTCCTCCAATTCCGTGCATATTTATATAGATTGTTCTTGTGATTCCATGCCATATAATTGTTGCTCCATTGATTCCGTGTATAGCCCTGATTATTGCTCCTCCAATTCCCTGCATATTTATATAGATTGCTGCCCTTATGATAGGCCTAACATGATCTGAAATAAAATTAGGGTTTCCCTTCCATAAACTGATAAAAAGATGTCATGATACCAGTTAATATTTTAGAAATCCTAAAACCCTATCAACCTTTTCGAATGAAGTTGTAGGCTTGCACCTTAGTTTAAAATAGGTGGGTTTATTAAAATCTTGAATATGAAAAATTAGATTTTCCTAGTTAAGATATTAACTAAATGCCTGTAAATATGAACTCAAAATCAGATATTCAATATATGACAATAAATCTTCAAATTCCTCTTCATGAATTCCTCATATTGCAATAATAAGATTATTTCCTAAAAACTATAGAAATCTTGCAATCTAGATTTTCTAGGGCTTAGTAACATAATTTCACGAAAATTTCTTTTGCATAAGAAAGATGGCAATTGATTTTAAGTGTCCTATAACCAAGGATATCCAAGAACAATTAATGTTTACCGTCCATTTCTTAAAGCATATGGGGAGATCTGAATGCTAAAGGCAGGATAATTCATCACACGTAGAGCTTTAAATCTTCACCCAAACTTGGATATGCTTACCATCCAGGTGGGATGTTTTTCATGTGCATGATTGTTTGCATAATTTTGATTTTGAGCTACATACATATTGATCTTCTCTATTTTTAGCTTCTAGGGTTTTTGTTTGAAACAATTACCTGTGATCTTTGAATGCACCCTACAAACTGAAATATAGAAGATTCTCTTTCTTGGAAATTCACTATCATGTGTAGTAGCTTGAATAAATAAAAAAGGGTTTAATCTAATTGGTTTGGACTGACCTCACCCAATCCCATAGTGTGATGAGTGCTACACTATGTACCTATACTCTATAAATTGATCAAGACTCACATAGTTAAGCCTCCTTTTAATGCATTCAAATGTGAAATAAACAATTTAAAATTGACACTTAAGAGATTGGAGTAAAAAAAGATGGCATTTAGATAAAACTGTCAATTGATTTTGTATATCATTAGCGAATTTATCATGCTAAGGTATAAACCAAATTCTATCAGTTGGAGAAGGTGGATAGATGTTTGAATATTCATCATATGTCTAAAAAGTGTGTTTTTTACTTGTCAAGGATGAGTAGAAAGTATGACCTAGTGGACAAGGAGTGCTAAATATCTAGACGTATGTAGAAATTAGTCATTTTAAGTGAAAAATGATTAATGGGATGAGATGAATTCCAAGGATAATTTATAAATTCCATTAGTTAAATTAAGGGCACTTAAAAATCCAAATTCAAATTTTATTATAATTTGGAATTTATATTTTGAAATTCATGAAGTGTGAAGATTCTACCTTTTATTTGAAGTAATCGTATAACTAGTATATGGTGAAAATACATAATGGATGTGCTTCAATTGCTTCTAGTCTTTAGGAACTAATGGTATATGTACTTTAATTAGGGATACAAGCTCATTCCACTAGATGACAAGTCTCAATTGTGTTTTGTTCTTGTGACTCCTCTTATATGATTTTTATGAGAAAGTTTGATAAGATATTCACATATAATAAAGGAATAATATGTAGAAGATAACAAAAAAAAAAGATATGGGTGGACCAATATGAAAAAACATTCAATAGATGCAGAATAATACCCTTAAGGTATGGACAAACGACATATAATGCTCCTTAAAGAAGGAGTAACTCTAGAATCTCTCAAGATGGGAATCCACTTCGAGGGGGACACCTCCAATATATCTCTACAAAGTAGAAGAATAAACTCATACATCACATGATATGACTCATAATGATTCTCACAGCCTTGATATAGACATACATTACTCTTAATAGATGGGTAACACCTAATACCAATGTAGGCTGACTCATTACCCAATATATCTAATTCCTATGTGACTAACTAAGGGGATGTGTGCCACATGTCGGCATCTCCATCAACCCATATACATTATAATATTATATCCCAAGGTACATAGCATTTTCTTGCACTTGATATCATTCGTGAAAAATAAGTTATTTAATACCCTTGTTGAGACTACGATACAGGTGCATCCTGGGTTAATGAGCAATCTTGCATCAACTGGAAACATGAGTAGTAATAAGCAGTGTTTACAAGGCTATGGTGGTGGGTTGACTTGCGTTATTTTCAAGTCATCTTAAAAGATCCGTTGTACTTTCTTGATTGTTAGAATATCCTTCTAAGTTTGTGCACCCTCTTATTTAGTGGCACAATAGCTGAAAATCTGATATGTAGCTGAAATTCATGATGGAGCTCTAAACTGAGCTACAGTACACTACACCATCTCAAAATCTGTGTGCATACTCTACATGGACTCATGAAGCGATGCAAATTTACAGAATCTATCTTGGAGGCACACTTCTTGAGAAACATGCAAAATACACTACAGAGAACCTCACGACCTCGCACCAGGTGTAGAGGTCCATGATATCCTAAGGAAGTGAATTGCCAAGTCATGTTTTGGCACGTATGCACGGTTTTTGAGAAAAAATGTAAAATTTGCTATGTTGATCTGCACCATCGCAAATTTTGCAGAAACGATTGTGGTATCATAAGGAAGTGAATTGCAATAATAAGACATGGCGCATTGTAACGCTTTTCCCACAAACTTCAAAAACGTGTTTTCTGCCATCTAGATGCTTCTTGTTAGGATGTTAAATGGTGGCAGATCTAGGGATCATGGGTATAAATGTAGAATTATCATAGTGTTGTGCACCCGTGGGAGATGCCTCACAAGTTAGGGAAGCTTAAAAGTCACATTATGAAGGAAAAGCAGCTCACGGGTTGAAGTTGAAGCGTTGGGGCTTCCATAACAGTTTTGAGCAATGCATTGATAATAATAGGAGCCTCATTTGAGAAGGGGTTCGACTCTGAGGGATTGGTTAGCTTGTGGTTCATCTCAGCTAGCCAGGGAAGTTTCCTCAACAACTACGGGTATGTGGAGATAGAGTTATTCTCTAGCTAGAAAAATACAAATAGAGACTTGCTGAGAAGTGTGTAGGTCTGAGTAGAGCTGTAGGTGCGAACTGTGTCCATGAGTCCAGATTGATAGTGTAATGCTACATAGTTGTAGTCTATAGGTAGTTGTTTTCTAATTTCCATATTGAAAGCAATAAATTAAAGGATTCTTGTTTTCCATGTGTAGAACTCTGTGTGTGTGTTAATTCATGGGCTGTATGGTCTAAGGCTGTCCTCCATTGGATTCCTTCACTGCGACTGCATCAAATGGTGTTAGAGTTGGTAATAACTTTGGAATGAGTGGGAGAGTGTTTGTCTTCAATTAGGAAAGATCGGGTAGAGGGCATGACTGAAGTGGGAGAGAGATGAGGATTCTTCATCTTGTGTAGGTGTGCAGAGAGATGTGGGTACATCCTCCATTGAGTGAATAATGGGTAGATGATGCATAGTGTTCATCTTGTGTAGGTGGGTAGACAACTGAAGTTGAGAAAGAGGCATAGAGAGGTGCTTAACCTATGTTAGAGAGGTTGTAGCAGTGGGTTAGGTGTGTGTTGTCACTGGAATGTGTGCACCCGTGATAGATCGCCAAGTTTGGCAAATTTGGCTATCTTTGTAATGTCCCTTTCTAGGGCTGAAACTGAAAAGTAGGAAACAACACCAATCCCACTTGAGAGTAATCTAATTTTTATAACAACAGATCTACAAATATCAGAAACCTTAGCAGCGAAATGTATAGGGACTTCAACTTATCATACAACCATGTAATGACCGCTGAAATTGCTTCTAAATAATTAATCCAATCACGACAACATTTATCAATCCAATTTACATCAAAGAAATGGAGAAAACAAATGATTACACCCAACTCCAATTAATTTTATGACAACAGTAATGTGGCCACAACCAAGAGCTGGAAATAGCTCTTAGACAACTCCTAAAATCACCAAATTGTAGATTTCGCCCTTATAAATTATGAGGAATTGAATGATGCAAGCCAAACATGGAAAAACGCTTCAAATCAATGCAAACCCACTCCTACGCAAGTTGCCTCACTTGGAAAGGCTGAATTATTGGCTTAACATGTAAAGAAATGATTGCTTTCACCTTTAGATAATTAGTAGAAATCAACATCATGCCATAGAAGCTTACCCATTTCATACAGTTAAGGATGCAGTTTGGAGGCATCAATGCCTCTTTGTCTAGCAAGTCAGCCATCTTTTGGCTAATATTGGGAAATTATATCATCTGCAAATTACCTTAAGATATTCAATGATTCCAAATATCCTTGTCTATGAGGGTCTTTCGATGCACTAAGGAATGCATGCATTTGCTACCATCAAGATGCAGATTTACGTCAACATATGAAGTCTGATCATTTAAGAATTTTTTAGTCATTTTTGTGTAGAGAAGGACTCTAAGGTAAATACCTGTACCAGGATGTTTCTTTTGGCAAGTGGTTGCAGCAAGATGTGACAGAAACGCTTTCAAACATTGCCCACCATGTGTTGCATAACATAAAGGGTGCATTTAACAAAAATTCATGAGCTGACACTTATAATATCTACAAGTCAATTAGGTTGTGAAATTGACATTCACTAACTTCTTAGGTGACTCCCATGGGCCCATGACAAAAGTAAATTTGTTTTATCTATATGTCAACTAGGAACATCCACTGCCAGCAACCAGATTGACAGAGAAGTGCAATACTACCTAAAAATCGATCCAGTTGTTGCTTTTGACAACTGTAACTCTAGCTCCAACTCGCTGAGTCCCCACTTGGTAACAGAATAAGATATGCTATTATTGACTAGCTTACAAGCATTGACCAGGGTCTGCCCATGTGATTCATAACTTTCCATAACTAGCAACTAAATGCTAAAAGAACTGATTGAAGAGAAAACCGGTTTTATAGGGTGTCTCCAATGGCTTGACCTGTCCGTGTATTTACTTCTGCATTAGACGGTTACAAGATATAGTCCTAGCCTTTGAACTAACCGCATTTTTATACAAAACAATCGATAGGAAGGCCAAGTCTTATTCAGATTATATGCTACATTGTCTCAAGTAAGAACTTACCCTACATAACTTTAATGCCAGGTATTGCAAACAAGAACAGTAGAGACTACGCTATCTTGCATACCACTTTCACTTTGAAAGCAATGCAAATGATATGATTCAGGGCTCCATCAAGTACAGTTTCATGACCTTCGTAAAGGTGTAGCTCCCAAGCTGAATTCCCGAGTTAATCGGATTCCACCTCCCTGAACTTCCGAATCACAGATCTCCCGAATTATTGGACAACCATCCATATTGAACCATCCATAAGCTCCATCAATGTTGTCTCATGACCCTCGTGAGGGTATAATTCCCAAGACCCACAGTCTCCCAAACTATCTTAGCAACCATCCATACCGAGCTTCATCTACCTTGTATCTGTTTTATTGCCTTCAAAGTTTACAGCATCCTTATAGCACGTATTCTTCACTGTATCTCACTACCTTCTGCATTTGGTGGCTCTTCAACCATTGCTATATTGGTGTGCATTTGATACGCCTTTACCCCTTGAGCACATTATTGGCTCGAACACGTCACAATCCCACGTAATGTGCTGACCTCTTTTCTTACAATAATGACATTCAATCTCCCATTTATCTTATAACTTCCTAAGATAGTTTTCTGGTTCTAGAATAAAATACACTTTCTTGCTTGGGAATCACCTTCTGCATCTTTTGTAGTTCGTTTTGTCTTCAGCTAGAAGAGCTACTATCATATCATCTAGAGATTGAGATTGAGATTGAATTTGACTGAGGGTAAACATAATACATTGCTGTATTTTGAAGACAAATTATTTTAACAAGGATAGCTTTGGCATCAATTCATCCTCTATTGCAACTTTGACTTCTGCTAAAGTTGTCTACATCGGGGACCTTGGATTATTGATGTGGCTCAACATACGAGACTCCGTCATCCATTTTCATTAACCTATATAACTGAAGTTTTAGGGAGAATTTGGCATTAAATGCTTTCACTCCAGTCATAATTTATTTAGAGTATCCCAAATTTTCTTGGAGGATTTTTCTAGGTCTACATGATGTTCGAGTTCAGAGTCAGAGAGAGCAAGGCCAATAATAGTTTTCACTGATATCATCTCTGCTATGCCAATCTAATTGAATTTGGATGGATCGGCTAGGAGTTGTCTCTTTCTCGTTTACTATGCCCCACAAATTTTTATTCATAAGTTGCATTTGTATTTTCACTTTCCATGTATGAAAATTTTTACTAGAATATTTTTCTATGGGATATTTCTAATTTTTAATAAAATAAAATAAATACAACTACATATTTTGGCAATGAAATATTAATAAAATAAAATTAAATACCAGTTCCAAGTTCCGTGCCCTTAGCTGCAAGTCTAACATGTAAAATACTGTAATTTCTTGCCTTAATTATTAATGAAAAACAATTGAAAACATGCCCTAAGTTAATGAAAAAATAAAGTAGAAACTGTTAAAACATAAAAAGTAAAAATTTAAAAACCTAAAAGCTAAAAGCTTAGATCTTTTGTGACAAGTTAAAGTGTTTCCCCTTGAACAATGGTAGCGGTGGCGGCGATCTGTATCTCCTTCGTGGCTGCAACTATCCATCGGACCCCAACAAACCTCGTTCGATGACAGCTTTGCAAGCTTGATATGGCAGCTAGGGCTCTTGCCCTCGTTTCTAACATGCAATAGCCCTCAGTTTAACTGGGCAACTACTCGGTGACTACGGGCATGCTTAGAAGCCATGCACCTTGAAATCACACAAGGACAGGGATTTTTTTCCATTTTTTCCGTCTTGAATCCCTAGCGATATTCACGATTACAACTGTAATGAGCTACATGGAATGTTCTTTCAATTTCCTGAACTTTCTTACCGAAATTCTCTTTACGTCTCTTCTGACATGGCATATGTGTCCTATATACCCCTTATCTATATGAAGTAGTTTCAAAGTGCATCTGATATTGTTACAACCGGTGTATATACCATAATATAAATGAGTTTACATCAAGTTCAGATGACTATGTAACGCTATTAATGTGTGTGTAACATTCGTAATACTTCCAAAGCTCACTTGTTACTTCCAAAATATGCATCCAAATTCATCAATTGCACACAATTGCAAGGTTTGTGGGAGGTTCGTAATATCCCCTTCCAGTCGAAGACCCTTAGCCCATTTCTGGTCCGACGGTTAAGTGGAGGTGATGCAAGAAAGGGCAACTATGGTTTAGTAAATTCTTCACTCTGTGCAAAAAAGATGTCTTTAACTGCAATCTTCTTATTTCAAATCTACTTAATGAAATAAATAAAAGAAAAATAATAGAGGCTCTAGTTTTAGCAAGTTGAAGTCCTTTATGCTTATAGTTTGGCCTAGGGGAAATGCAACTCATGTTGGGGAAGAATAGACTTTTATTTCTCCTAGAGGAAGGCTGCGACCTGCCCATGTTGGGAAGAAATAGAAATGCCAAAAAAGAATTGCATTGTCTTGACAAGGCATTCCAATGCATTGGTCAAATGTAATATCCCCTTCCTAGTCAAAGACCCTTAGCCTATTATGTCTTCCCGAAAACTAAGGAGAAAATTAAAAAGGGAGACTTAAGTTCTATTATTTTATTATAAAGTGCAAAATAAAATCTGACAATATAAAAAGCACTTATAATAAATTAATAGACTTAATAACCCTTAAAATAAACATGAGGAAAAAACAAATAAGAGAATCTAAGCATTTAGCAACGAAATACTCTTTTTTATGGAAAAGATGCAACCAATTTCAGGAGGCAATTAGGTAAAATAGAGAAAGGCAAAATGACAAAAGTTATTAAATGAGAGCAAAGGAAAATATTAAATGCAGACAAGGGAAAATATTAAATAGCAGTAAGTGGAAAACATTAAATGAAGCAAAAACATTTAATGGAGGAGAAAGGTGAGTTGGCATGTGTGAAGACCTACTCTGGGCTGAATATTGCATGTTTAATTGGGTAAGTTGATTTGTGTTGGAGACACACTTGATCATTATCCAATTTTTACCATTGTATTTGAAGGCATTGAGCTTTCAAGTCTAAATTACTCTAAGGAAGAATACCCTCAGTATCTAAAGTGTCTTGAGGACGAAAACCCTCTTTGAGGTGTTTTTGAGGCCTTTCCTAATGTAGGGCGATTACATTGTATTTTCCAGCTTTCACTTACAGCTAGGGTTTATCTACATTGTTCCAGGAATTGCAGCATCCGTTTTGTGACATGTCTTCCCACCCTTGAAAAATTATGATTTATCCAAGGTTTATTGGAAAGCTTATCTCTTTGCAAGCTTCTGAGTTATTTTGGAGCTATCATTTGCCCAGAAATTTGGAGTATGTATTGCTATGTAATAATCTGAATTTTGTGATCCAAGTTCTGCTGTGTTTTTGCCCTAGATAATTTTGGAAGGAGATTAAGTACCATTTTCAAATCTAATCATGGTAGATCCTATTCTAGATTTAAATTCATTTATTCTAGCCCTGTTTACCAAACAAATTTTCATAATTCTTTGGAGGTACTTTTGCATGATGGAAAATTGCTATTTTTGCTAAATCAGTTGGCCTAGTGTAGCGAATTTTAGGGTTGTTCTGTGAAAATATTGCAGTTAACCCTAGTGGCACTATTTTTCAAGGGTAAACTTCAGATTTGCAGTTAGTAATTGAGATTACTTGGTTTTTTGGATTAATCAAATCTTGGAAGCCTACTAGGAATTGGCCTAGGAAATCCATCTGGGATCAAACAATGTCCATTTGGGGACATTACAGTGGTATCAGAGCAGATGTATTCTCCCAGGTATGTGAATGAGAAGAAGGAAATCAGATCTGAAGACAAAGAAGAAGACCATGGAAGAGCATTATTAGAGAGCTGACCATGGACTACAGATAAGATAAGCTATTTGAATGAAGTGATCACCAGAGGCCTCAGAGAATGGCAAGCTTGTTGGATGGATGCTCAGAGAGATTTAAGAGACTCCATTATAGGAGCCTTTGCTGATTTGAGCAAATCTATACAAGGGATGAGTACTGCCATACCAAGCTCTACTAAATTAGCAGGGACCTCATCCAAGCCTCCACAGATTTTCAGAGTCAAAGAGGAACAACTAGTTGAGGATGAAGACATGGAAGAAAGAGTATGCAACATTCAATCCCAAGGTAAGAGCTATGTTGACCTTCGCTGATTTTTGTGAGTTGAAAGATAGTAAAGGCACAAGGAAAAATGGCATGCAAAAACTGGAGAGAAATCAGCCCATTGTGCATTCCACCATGCAAGGTAAAGAAAAAGAAGCTTCAAGAGGTATGATTTCTAATGATGAGCAAAATAATTGTAGTGGTGAGGAAGAAACATTGTTTGTTGGATGCCAAGTTAGAGAAATTACTTCAGTTCCAAAGGAACATATCAATGAGTCATTGTCATATGAGATGGATTTTCCAAACCATAGTAATAATGGGCATGAAACTTTGAAGAATGTTGATGCTTGTGTGGTGCCTGAAATCATGAGGGATGGTGCTATTTTGGAGGTTTCTAAATCAGCAATGGAAGCTATTGTTGTGGCAGCCAAGAGCATGGAAATTTCTTTCCAAGGAGGGCAGATTGCACGGATTGAGGATTGTGTGGAAAAAGATATGTCATCTTGTTTATTGCTGCTGTTGCCTCATAATGATATTCAGCCCATTGTTGACAAGAATGCTAAGGAATTGGTACAACAAAGTCAAATTATCATGAAAACAAAGAATGGCGAAGACCTTGATGATACACAAAGGTATGAAAGGAATAATAATAGGTCATATTTATTGCTGCATAGTAAACCATTTCAGATTTGCTTTATTCATGAGGTGTACGGTAATGCAAATTGTAGAACAAAGCATATGGATTCCTTGTTCCAAATTTATGAATATGGGCATTATGAGAGCTACATATTTTTGCAAGAGCCCTCTCATTTGATAGGTACAGGTGCAAGGATTTTGGATCACTTAGTATGTTTTGTCTCTTGTGCATGGCACTTGGACAAAATGAAGTTGGAATTGCTTGAGGGCAAGGGATTTTGGGAAGAAAGGATTATAATATCCCCTTCCCAGTCGAAGACCCCTAGCCCATTTGATCTTCCCGACGGCTAAGAAGAAAATTAAAAGGGAGACTTTAGTTATATTATTTTATTATAAAGTGCAAAAAAATAAAAATATAAAAAGCACTTATAATAAATTAATGGACTTAATAATAAAATAAACATGGAAAAAACAAATAAAAGAATTAAGCACTTAGCAAAAATATATTTTTTTTGGGAAAAGTGCGACTTGCTTGGAGGCAAAGGTAAAATAGAAAAAACCAAAAAACAAAAGTTATTCCCTCAAGGAAAATTCGACTTGGCCTAGAGAAGAAAAATGAAGGGAAGAAAACATTTAATGGAGAAAGGTGATTGGTTTTATGTGTGGCTACTTTGGGTCACTTCCTTCTTTAAAAGGATAAGTTGACTTGTGTTGGAGACACACTTGATCATTATTTTATTTTTGAATTGTATCTGAAATTTTGAGCTTTTGTCTAAATTACTCTAAGGACGAAAACCCTTAGTATTTACCTCTAGAGGACGAAAACCCTCTTAGAGCATTTGAGGATTTCCTACCCAGGGTTATCCATTGTGATTACAAAGATTTTTTAGTTTACTTCAGCAGTGAATAAAGAGGATTTGCAGCAGGGTCTTGTGACAAGATTGCAACAGTTAGTTTATTATTTGTCCAAAGTGGGGCGACCCATCTCTTTACAATTCTGAGTTATTTTGGAGGACTTTCAGGTCTGATTTGTATTGCTATATACTAATCCGAATTTTGTGATCCAAGTTAGCTTGTTTTTAGAATTTTTGGAAGGAGAAAAAATACCTTTTTCAGATCTGTTCATGACAGCCTGTCTGCAGATTTAAACTAATATATTTTAGCCATGTTTACCTCAGCAATCTTCATGTTTTTTCATACTTTGGCATGATAAAATTGGTAGTTCAGTTTTGAGTGGAAAAATTACAATTTTATTGTTGTTTTGTGAGGGTTTTGCAATTAACCCTTGTCACATTTTTCAAGGATAAATCAGATCCGCAGTTAGAATAATTAATGCATCTTCTATAATCTGCCGTGGAGGGTTTGAGATTGACCTAAAATCCATTTGGGGTCAAATATGTCCATTTGGGGACATTACATCACAAGGCCTAAACACCCAACAATCCTTCACTTGCCATGCCAATTACTGTTGTAATGATGCATTTTCCTCTCCAAAGGGAAGCTAACAGTGACTGAAATCATCCTCAGAAGGGCTGGATACATATCATCAAAAAGGGCTGTCCCAACAACTATCTAAAACACTGCCGAATTTTTATTTACAGCAGTCCATAAAGCAATAAAGGAGCTAGAAAAATAATGATTAACTAGTAAATAAATAAAATTAGGCCCCTCTCTAAATTCAGCTGTATGTATGGGACCATGGTTCTCATCTTTCCTTACCACCGTGCTCCCTTTATTCATTGTGCCATGAAATCTGGTTTTTTTGGTTCCAACCTGGAAATTCAATCCTTCACCATGGTATTTGAGGTTGAGTTTTTCCAAAATTTGAGGCCAAAGTACAGCACAAATAAGAATAATTTCAGCTGTGTTAATTTTCAAGAGAACATTACATACCTTGTATTTTTCTATGAGGTATGACAACTGTACCTTGTTTCTTTTGCAATGCACAAAAATGTCATCCATCATGTTGATCTCAAATCCCCTTTTGCAGCCCACAATGATACCCACTTTATGTGCACAAAAACAAGTTTGACATTGCACCCAAGCATATACACACCTTTTGCTACACCATTCGTTTCCGACCTTCTCTTTACTTGGTGTAACCTAAGCATGAAGATAGAAATACAATGGTATTATGGAATGGAGCCATGCATCATAGTCATCATGATTGTTATTCTTTTTCCTCATATTCTTTAGTCCTTCCATGGAACCATAGGTTAGCAACATATGGGAAAGGAAATTATAATTCTCATCATACTTATGATGCCTCAAACATGCCATGCTAGAAGTCTTCCCAACTTTATACAAATTCATCAATTTTCTTTCCTTCCATAAGCAAAGAGAGGAAAAATCAAAACTGAAATTTTTACCTTCACCTTCTTTGAGCTTCAAGGGTTTACCCGGATTCCAAAGATGTAAGCAATCTATGTAACTCTTCACCATACCTCTTCTTCTATCCAGCAACATGTGCAAAACAACCTTTATCTTGAAGCCCAAACTTATGACCAAGAGTTTGTGATGGCCAACCCAACATGACGATGAAATAGAAAACAAATAATGTGAAATATGTTTGCACCATGGGTTGTTATGAAAAACTATCTCATAGGCATTGCTCGATTGATGTATAATGAATCCTTGGCCAAGATTCTCTTCCCAACCTTGCTCCTCAACCTCCTTAGCATAGGTATGATCACTAAGGCATGACAATGACAAATAATGATGCAATAGAATCATGTCACAATCAAACAAAATATCAGAGGGCTTACCATTGGTTGCCGGTCTGGAAATTACAGCGGGCTGAAGGTGGTTTGGGCACTCGCAAATGCCTTTTTTCCATAGGTGTATCTCATAACAACTTCACTTGGAAACTCCACTTCATAAGTCCTCCAATATTAAGATTTTTCTCCAATTATAACCCCATTTGTAGCTTGCTGATCAAGATATACAACCACTTGCCATGGTTTACAATGGAGTCTCATCCATGACATATTGTTATTCTTTTTATCAAATGGCTCATGACAACAAAACTGAATTGGCTTAGAAGAAAGTCATGATTTTGAAACACCTCGATACCTTTGGCCATCCCCAATATGCTTAACTCCTATTGTCATATGAGAATTGCTTGGGCTATCTCCAACTTTCACTTCATTATCTTGCTCCTTGCGCTTCCCTTCATCCTTTTATTCATGCTCACAAGTTCCCTTAGTATTTTGCCATATGCAACCATTAGAAATCAAGGAAATATCATTAACAATTCAAAATTCTTTACCTTCCATTTCGCTTGGTTCTTGTTTAACAATTTCTCTATCCTCTTGTGCTTTGATAGGGCTATAAGGAAAAATCAGTCAAGGGATCACCTTTGACAAGGACGTCACCTTTGACAAGGATGGTGGGTGCCTCTAGGGCTCCCAAAGACTGATCGATCATTGTAAACAGCTGCTGCGATGGTTCTTCCTCCTCTATTATGGGCTGATCTATTTTGTCTTCATGTTCTAAAATGATAATTGGATCACCCTCTTCCGATGCATCCTCTTTTCCCCTATGCAAATATGTTTTTTCAACATTTAGCCCCACACACCAATGATAAACCAATGAAACATCATTAAACATTAAGGAACCTTTACCTTGGGACTCATGCTCCATGATTTCCCCCTCTTCCACTTGCATCGTGGATTCCTGTATCGATTGTTTCTTCTCCATTACTTGTAGCTCTAATTTTTCTTCTTGTGCAACTTGCAACCTAGGCTTGGGCCTTGATCTTCCCTGAAGAGCCCTATACTCCTCATATCATGTAGCAATGTTGCCCATTTTGGATAGCTGAGTATTATTGACTCCCTTTGAAGATCTCCTTCCATCATTCGGATCTTGAAGGGTATGGATCAACTGTGCCATTTTATTGCCCAATCTTTCTTGCCCTAGGGCAAGCCTTTAGAATCTAGCATCACCAAAAATTCTATCTGCAATTTATCTTTTTGTAAGAAACCCTCATGCTGGGAAAACCGAAGCTTTGATACCACTGTAATGTCCCCCCGTGTTTAAGCCAAACTCAATACTCATGATTCTTTCAGAAGTTTGCAAGAAGTTGCTTGGTCCAAAAAGGTGCAAAAATTGATTTTATGAAAATAAGAAAATTATTGCCATCAATGCATAGAGCTCAATAAAATATGCACTTTTAGAGAAAACGACACCTGAAACGGAGCCACATAATGAAAGTTATGGCACATGCAAGTTTTTGCTACTACATCTTCCCAGACCCTTTCCAAAAATTGAAAGCTTAAACATGTTAAAGGCTTAAACACGTCGTTGGCTGCCATGCGTCTCAATTTAGCTCTATTAAGTTTGATGGCCTTGTTTGAATGAAAAGCCAAAGGAGTTGGCCTTTTTGAACGTCTTTGACCCTTTTGAGGGAAAAACACATTGAAAATGGATAAGTCTTTTGGATCCGGCCTACATGAACTCTGAGGTAGTTGGGGAAAGCAACTTTGATGTATTTCAGGCATAATAGGTGCCCGACACAAATGTTTGATCACTGCTAAAGCCTTCAAGTGTAGAGATTGAGATCAGCTCTCCAAAAATGAAGCATGGTGCTCATTTTGACAACATTTCTGGCGACTCACATGGGCCATCTGCCTGCTAGATGGATTGACTGGTAGCCTTTTGCATCCATTGGTCATGGAGTCTGCCTTAGAACTTGAAACTTTCTGTTGAAACGTTAAAATCGGCCCAAAAAATTGCTTGAAAATGTTAGAAGTCAGTTCAAACTTTTGAAATTCAATTGCCATGGAACACTGGAATTCTGCCCGCATCTCAACTGCAAAAAGCTGCTTCAGATCTGCAAAACAACCCTCCAAAAGGTCCCAAACAAGTGCCCAAGTGGCCCAACAAAACTTATGTACGAAAGCCAAAATCATACATGTTCCAAGTGAAAACATGCAGTGTGCAAAAATACTTATTTTGCCAAGAGAAAACTAAACTATCCTACTCTAACCATGTACAAAACCAGCTCAAACAAAGCCACAAACTAGTTTTCAAAAGTAACTCCCTTGATGAACTTAGGTCAACAAATCAACTTTGCAATGACCATGGAAAGTGATGGGAGTGAAGACCTGGTCTGCAGATCTCCTCTGTTAAAAATATCAGCTTACTTGACCAAAAACACCTCTGTCTAATCGTCATTCTGGTTTTGGAGGCGTTGAAACTGACTTTTGATGCTTTGGGGCTCCTTCTCATGCTCTGAAGTGAGCATGACTGATGGCAATTCAATTTTAGGCCCTTAAACAACAAGGTGTCTGATAGGGCAACCACTTCCTAGGGCTAAACTTCTGTTTTTCTCACACAGGCCTCCATCTTCATACTCCTTGGAGGGTGTTTGCAAGCTCTTTTGATTTGTCTTCTTTTGCATTCTTCTCACCAAACACCTTCATTTTAATGTTTGGCTCTGCATTTTTTGCCTAAGCATCATACATGAAGTTTATGAGACTAAACTGAAATTCATCTTCTTCAGCCTTAAAATCCAAAGTTTAACAACACAAATTCTCCTCCTCAGCCTCATTGGAATCCATTTGATGGTCTACAGTATTTAAGGATGTTCGAGGTGATTCAGAACTGCAATCTCCAAGGATGGCAGCAAGTTCTAAACATGCAGAACAATTTGGATCACTGCATTTGGTTAAAACATTTTTCTCACCCTCCTCTTTTTCCTCGAGCTTTGTTTGAATGCCACTATTGTTGAAAATTTAAAAACACTTCCTTTAACTCTGTCTGACTTCTTTCCATGGTGAAAACGTCTTGGCTAAGCAAATGCATGCTCTCATCATCTAAATAAGAGTCATGTCACTCTGAGATTGTTATACCATGATCTCCTCTGATGAAATCTGCTCCAACGGGCATGGAATTCTTGCAAGGGGCTGCCACTGTTTAACTTCTTAGGTAGAGTTTCTTCAAGTTTGAACTCTCTGGTTTCTCCCTGTGAAACCTTCAAATAGCCCTCCATCATGTGTTGTAGTATCTACAACTCAAGGGTTTTAAGAGAATCATGTGTGACCTTCTCTTGTTCATGATAATCCTCCGAGATGGCTGAATGGTTTGGCATTGAGAGCTGCTTGGAGTGTTGCAGGTTTTGCAAGTTGCCCTCCTCATCATAAAAATTGCAAATACCCCAATCCACCAGCACGATTGGGTAATTAGGCCTAGTTAGAGTTGGGTAAAGGATAGGAACAACCTGGGAAATCCCACAGCTCCTCGAGGCTTCATGACAAAATTTTGGAGGGCTAGATAATGCCTTAGGTGGTGGGAGGAAGTTTTGCAATGCATAAGAGATGCTTGGAACAGAATGAGAAAGTAAATGGAGGATTAGGAACAAAAGGGGCTTCTTTGATTAGAAGTGGAACGTTGGGAGGCTCAAAAATTTCATGAAGAGCTTGAGTTAAGTCACGAAGTGAGGGAAGAATAGGAGAGATGGGATGGATTTCCTTTTTCCAGCCTGAATAAGACTCTTCTCAGCTTGTATAGCAACATCAAAAGCATGGGGAAGAGCACTGCCTGCAAGGGATTGAATCATGACAGCAAGATTAGAATCAAAGGCTCTCAAATAATACAAGAATGCCATACTTGGTCGGGGTCTGAATTCTTGAGGGATTCTCCTCCAAGTTCTTGTGAATTTGAGGTTGAAGTCCGAGACATGCCCCATTGAAACTCTCTTTGTGGTGCTGAGGTGTTCCATGAGAGATATAACATTTGCATTCTCCTTGAATCGTTTCTCTAGTTTCTCTCCCAGCTGGTCCCATGTTGAAATGGATTGTGCAACCAAATTTAGGTACTGTTCTTGAGCTTTTCCTTTGAAAGAAGAGACAAGAAGTCTTTAAGACAAACATTCTCCTCTCTAATATTGTGGATGGCACAATGGTTGGCTATATATTGAATGTGTTCAATGGCGGTTAGGTTACCATCTCCATAAAAGAGTGGTAGGTTTCTCAAGAATATCTTGGGGATCTCATCCCATTTCTGCAAATGAAGGTGGCTACAATTGAAATGAGGAGAGGAGAGGGTTCTGAGAAGAGCCATGGAAATGTGGGAACATGAAGATATGAAAAGAGGTGAAAAAGTGATCTACAAATGAGAAAATGGGCTAGATCTAAACCAATGGAGTCGTCAGGTGCGTGAAGTTAAGGTTCACAAACCAAATGAGCCAAGAACACACCAAATCTTAGCTATAAAATTAGGAGAAACATATATCCTCGTATGGTAATGAGTCATATAGCTCAAAAAGAACACACATTTGTATACAATGAAACATTTAAGGCAAATGAGAACCAGAACTATACAAAATGTCCAAGCAAACCCGTCCCATCGGGTGTGCCAAAATTGTTGTCACTGAAATGTGTGCACCCATGATAGATCACCAAGTTTGGAAAATTTGGCTATCTTAGTAGCAACATGGGAATGTCTTTAAGGTGTGGGACCTTGGCTCCTTGGGATAGGCCTTCGGAGAAGGCCGATTCCTAACCTAACTACCCTAATGCTAACCACTACTCGAACAACTAATCTACGAATTGACAAGGAAAAGGGGAAGGAGGAAAGCATGAAACAAAAGCGAAAGTGGTGATGCACCAAATAGAAAGGGATCTCTCTCCCTGAGATAAAGAGCAAGAGGACAAACACAATGCAAAGAGGGCAGATACAAGCCGCAATTTACCTTGTATTAAGTTAGACTCTGATTCTCTCCATAATTGACATAGTGAGATAAAACTCTACAAGTATAACCCATACACAACATGAAATGACAATTTAGAAAGGCAAGATGACAAGAACATAAGTTACAGGGCAGAAACTAGCCACAATAAACATCATATTAATGCGTATAAGTATGCACAATCTATTACAACCATTATGAAGGCATTGAGTGCATTGCTCAAGCTTAAATCAGAAGTTTGCAACTTAGATTGTTTGGCCACCCATTCGGGCAGAGTAACTTTGCGCTTCAAGAGAGGATCTTTTACAGTTGCAATATGAGCTGCGTTTATAGAAGAAGAGAGGAGAGACGATCAGAAGATGACATGGAATATCTCCTTCTTATGTTTATCTGCTCTAGGAGAATCATGGAGGTTTGAAGATTCTAAAAGATGCTTAACCCCGAGAAATCTGCCCAAAACTACCCTTGGAGCATATTCTAAGCCTCGTGATGACCCATAACAATGAAAGATGCCTTGATGCATAAGAAACTAGCACATATTTGTTTGATTGAATGTCCATAAGATCAGGGGTAATAGACAGTTTGAGCTGCAACCTGGCCCAATCGGCCATGATAGCACCTAAGGACCACTGAAACCACTCAAATTCATGAAATAAACCATGTATAACTGATTAAACCTATCCCCTACGTTTTGGAGGGCCATGAAAGTCATAATAGCTCAAAAGCATCTTCCAAAATGAGAAAAGATCAACCAAAAGCATCTACAACTGATTTGTGCTTCATTTTAATGTAAAATTGAGCAGAAGACACCGCAAGACTCTATCATGAGAATCTCCCAGGTTTCTCCACCATTCTCTTTGAAACAAGTCTTAGTGCATGGCTCTCGCCAAGACGTTTCCAATGGTATCAATTGCAGGCTAAATGGAGCTCTCAATCGAAAGATATGGCCAAAAACCAATCTCCAGTTCGTGCTTTGATTGATGTTCCCGAGCTCAACTTTGCATTAGACTAAGCTTTCAATTTTATGCTAGTGGAAGAGACATTGTAGCAGTAGACAAAATTAATAGATCTTCCTTGTGTGTCCTCCAATCCATGTGTCTCTTATCGGCTTATCGGCACTTTGCAAGGTGAGCTAAAGGCTTGAGGTAGTGCTGTGCACCAATGCCCACCACTTGGCATCAATCGGCAGCTTGAGAGGAGCCTTGTCCCTTGAGACTATAAGGCGCGCCGATTGAAGCCAAATGTCCACTAATCGCCATGTGTCCTCAATCGGTTGCCTATAAAGCTTGAAGCGAGGAACTCAAAGTTTGAAACGGATGTTGTTAGCCAATTACTGGCACCTGTCCTGAAAGCCACTTGTCATTGATCTAGGGCTTGCTTTTGGCGGAAGTTTAACCAAGCCTTCGAGACAACCCAAATAGTTGATTGTTATCATGTGTCCTCCTAGACACGTGTCTCACATCGGGGCTTTGTAGTCTTTGGGGGTCGAGGGAAAGTTTAAAGCCGTGAGATAGTCTCGAATGACGATAGGTGACACTTGTTGCTCATCGGTTCAAGGTTCCAAAGCTCTGAAAAGTGACTTAAGTTAAAGACTTAAACACGCTGTTGGCTGCCAGTGTCCCAGTTTAGCTCTATTAAGTTTGATGACCTTGTTTAAATGAAAAGCCGAAGGAGTTGGCCTTCTTGAACTTCTTTGACCCTTTTGAGGGAAGAACACGTTGAAAATGGCTAAGTCTTTGGATCTGGCCTGCATGCACTCCGAGGCAGATGGGGTAAGCAACTTCGATGGATTTCAGGCATAATGGGGGCCCAAACCACTTGTTTGATCACTTCTAAAGCCTTCAAGTGCAGAGATTGAGATCAGTTGTCCAAAAATGAAGCATGGTGCTGGTGCTCTTTTTGACAATAGTGTGTGAATGAGGAAAGTGTGTAAGAAATGAGTGAGGGTTATGCAGCCCAAGTGGACGATTTGAAGATTGTATCGAGTAAAATGCAAGTACAAGTGCAAGCTGAGGCAAAGAGGAAGAGGAAGGGCGGTTCTATACCACTTATATCAGAGGTTGACGAGTAGGAGGAGTTGGAGATCGTGTAGGCCATGTTATATGACATAGAAGAGGACGTGGCTATGGCAAGTGTGGAGAAAGAAAGGAGGAGAAGAGCATGGATCACACCATGTTATAGAGATGAAGAGGAGGAAGGGTTCTTGGAACAATAGGACCTTGGAGCTGATCCAAGAAACTTTGTTGGAAGGAGCAGGAGAAGCATGCATTTTAAAATGCATGGAGATGGAGGTGAAGGAAGTGCAAGTAAATGCACGTGATGTGGATTTGGAGGGAGCAGTGGGTGGAGAAGAAGAAGACCTTCCATTAACTGTGACAAAGGTAGATACTGTTGCTGAGATGGTGACTCATGTGGATATTGTGCTTGATAAAGGAAGAGTGGAAGACCATCTCTTACCTGAAAAAGGCATGAGGGTTATTAAGGGAATGTTTGATTCCCTTAGTGTTGACTTTGTTACATTTAATGGGGAAAGTACAACAGTGAGAAAGTGATAGAAGATGTGTTTCTAATATGTATAGAGCATATGAGGAAGCAGTGTTGATGGAAGAGGCATGGGGTGTTGCAGATGTGGGAGCAGCCCACATAAGAGTTAATGAAAAAGGGGATAAGCAGCTGATAGTATTATCAGCCCAAGTAAGTGTAGAAGAAGATGAGGTTGCAGCAGATGATGAAGATGATGAAGAGAGTTTGGAAGGGACAGCATTCCAAATGGAGATGAATGAACTCTTTGAAGTCATCTTGAAGATAGAGGCAACAAAAGAGAATGTTGTTACAACGGAAGTGGTGAAGTTTTTGATATGGCAATGAGACCAGCGAAAAAGGATGGCATGAATGCCACCCTTGAGATAGTAATGGAGAAGATGGGTAATCATTTTGAATCCCCAAAATGTGGTGAGTTGTTTAGTCGACAAGTTGAGAAGGTAGAGTAATGGAGGAAGAATACTATTAGGGTAAAGGAGTATGTGAAGATGGTGGAGAAGACATTTGGTTGAGGTGGACGGTTAGTGGTGGACGGAAACGCACAAGAGGATGGAGACGGAAAAAGATAGATAATTGGTGGAAGGGGATGGACTATGCCCAAGCAATGTGTAGGGTATAGAGAGGGATCAATAAAGTTAGGTAGAGGACGACGGTTAATGGGTTTGCAAGTAGCTGGAAAAGGAAAAGAAAGCGTCATGAGACGCTTTTGAGGCACCTCATGTGGTGGAAAGGTACATCGTGGCCTTATTCTTTAGGTCAAAAGGATGGTTCTACCATTTAGTCTTATTTGTGAGCAGTATGCTCACAAATTTTTACCTAGGGTGTTTGATGTAGGAGCATCCCAGGTCAATGAGTAATCTTGCATCAACCAAAAACATTATTAGTAATCAGCAATGTATATAGGTCTTTGGTGGTGAGTTGAGTTGTGGTATTTTTGATTCACCTCAACGTTAGCAGTAATTTCTTGATTGTGAGAATATCCTTCTAAGTTTGCACCCTCTTTTTTAGTGGCACAATTTCTGAAAATCTGATATGTAGCTGAAACTTATGGAGTTTTAAACTGAGATACGATACCCGGTGTCATCTCAAATAGTGCATGCATATTCTACATGGCCTCATGAAGTGAAGCAAATTTACAAAATCTGCCTCAAAAGTACACTTTTTGAGAAAATGCAAAATATGCTACAGGGCCTCTCATGACCTCACGCTGGATGTACTGGTCCATGGTATCCCAAGGAAGTGAACTTTTAAATGAGATTTTGGTACACAGGCATGGTTTTTGAGAAAATTGGAGCATATGCTATGTAGGTTGGCACCAACTCACTTTTTGTAGACATTACTGCAGAATCATAAGGAAGTGAACTACCTAAACAAAATGTGCAAACTCTACAAACATGTTTTTAGGCAACCTAGATGCTTCCTATTAGGATGCGGCCTACATTGTTAGGTATAGGGCTCTTGGCATAGCTATAGATTTATCATAATGCCACTTACCTGTGAGAGATGCCTCACAAGCTAGGGAAGCTTAAAATTCACATTATGAAGGAAAAATGGCTCACGTGTGGAACTTGAAGCCTTTGGTCTTCCATAATAGTTTTGGGTAATACCTTGATAAAAATAGGAGCTCCGTTCAAGAAGGGATTCAACTCTGAGGGATTAGTTAGCCTGCAACTCATCTCAGCTAACTAGGGAAGTTACCTCAACAACTAGGGGTATGTAGAGATAGAGTTATTCTCCAGGAAGTTAGAGAATTACAAGTACATACTTGTTGAGGAGTGTGCATGTTTGAGTAGAGCTATAAGAGTCAACCACGTCTATGAATGGATTGATATTGTAAAGCTACATAGTTGTAGTTTGTAGGTGGTTGTTTTGTAGTTTCTACATTAAAGGCAATAAGATTGTTGTTTCCATCTATATGGACTTTGTGTGTGTGTAAGTTCGTGGGCTGCATGGTCTAAGGCTGTCCTCAATTGGATTCCCTAACGATGACTGCATTAGACTATAATTTATGAGTTGGAATTTTTGTTAATAGTCAAGTTGTAACCACGAGTTAAAGATTTAATTGCAGCCCTGAATACTTTCTATAGTTAATTCAAAGACTTGTGAGATTGCTTATCCACCTCCTTCCATCATCCTGACTATAGAGGTACTTGGCATTTGGAAGGCTTGCACATTTGGACATAGGGGCATTATAAGGGACGACCATAACTACTAGGATGACCATCCCTTTTTTTAATTCTATCATGGGAAAATCAGTAAGATGATATTGAATGCACATAGTAGGCATTGTGGATTTGCCTCTACTGGAAATTGTGGGTCTTCTAGCTCCCCTTGTTTGTTGCCTAGGCAATGGGTGGGTGAGCATTAGCAATTTGCTCTCTACCTCTTGTGACTAGTTGGCTTTGGATGCTAGGGTAGGCTTCATGATAGTGAGATGATGATTCTTGCGTCTCTTCTTCCGTTGTGAGAGTTGATACAAATGTATGAATGCATTGGTTTCTGGTCTTGGCCATTTACTTTTGATTTTTTCTACTTCTTGCTTCCCTTGAAGGTTACTTCCCTTGCCTAGCTATATATATTTGTACTTATACTGTCATGCCACGTTTGGCCGCTATTCGCTAGATACTATTTGACAACTTTCTTCCCTATGTTGAGACACTTATCTGTTGATACTCAGTACCATAGAGTCCATAGAGTAGTATTTAATTTTGATGTTATCTTTATCACGATGCATAACATGTAGGGATTATGATGCGACTCTATTCTGTTCTTTTGGTCATAGTGATGTCAGATTATGGTCTACTTAGATTATACTACTTATTATGTCCCTTTTAGTATGAGATTTTGTCAAATGTTGTTGGACGATCTTCTTGTTTATTAGTGTATGGATGATGATGATTATACTATGATGTAGCTTAGTGATGAAACATGATGTGCAATGGATGACGAAATACATATATTGAGTAATTGATTTTTAATTTTAGTTTGCTATTAAAAATGAAAATACCATATGATGTCGAATTTATTTAAAGTGTTTATTGCACAATGCAATGATGTTATTTCATTTGGACATAGATGACGATGTGTATTGATATTGGTTATGTTCTCGGGAGATGAATGCACTATGACATACATTAATTATGATTTAATTGCTCATTGGTATTGTTACTTGGACATATATGATGTTTGAGTTGAGTGTGTTGGGAGTTGGTATTTGGTATGCTTTCGGGCATCCACAATTGGGAGAGGCAAGGACCAATCCATAAGGAAGAATCTCTCTTAACTGATAGGTCCTAGGATGCGTTGTCTTGTGGTGTTCCTAGAGCCTTGGTGGTTCCTTTTCTTCTCTTAAGTGTTTCACCTTGTAAGTGACATAATGCTTATGGCTATTATTGTAAGGTCTTATGTAATGTTGGTTTTTATGTGTTCTATTTTATCACCTTTCCAAATTTAGAAATTGGGAATTGTGTTTGAGGGCAGATTTAGAGCTTAGTTTCGGGCAAGAAACCTATGTATCTCACCCCAAAAATTATCCTTAACCATTACCCATAGGATACACTCCTTTTTGGAGGCTCATTACACTCTTTGGCAAAGTAAATCATGAGTTATATAGCTCATATTATTGTATTAAATCAATCATGTATTTATGATTGCATGAAGTGCATGGTGTTGGGATCATGCATTCTGAAGCCAACCCCTTAGAGAATGCAAATTTTGGTCTTGTAAACAATCATGGTTTATTTGCTTTAGAATGTGAAATCATTCTTTGTTTTCGAATTGGGGATTTGGCTTGGATTTTATACCTATTTTTTTGGTAGGGAATGAGGTGGCAATGTGTAGTGTTGAGTAGGAAACCTAGTGGGATGTTATGTAATTGGTTCTCATTTTGGTGAAGGTATTTTTATAGAATTTTTAGTAACTGGAAAGGGGTTAGGCAATTTCTGGATTTTTTTAGAGTTGGAAGAAATTATAAATATGTTGAGAGCAAAGGGATGATTTTTATTTGGGCATTATGATTTTCAAACTTAGACATGGAAAATAGCAGGCGGGTAGGCATATGTTTTTAATTGTTTCTTACTATATTGTTGAATTCTCTCGTATGTTGAATCATTCTAACTGTGGTAGATTTGTATGTTCTCTTGAACCATGTTGAAAACTTTTAAGGAAAATTCCAATGTTGTATGGTGTTTGGTCTGTTTTGTTCTTGTGATGTATTAATGTAGGGACCCATGGTTGTACTTCACAGAAAATAAGGAGGAAGATTACAACTGTATGTTTTAAAAGATTAACAAATATATATGAAAGGGATGAATGTACATAAATGGAGTATTCAACTACCTCATATGAGGAGTGGATGTAGGGAGACATTAAGGCATAATTAGTTTATCACCATGTGGTATTCCATTCACCAGTATGGATGTAGGGACCTAAGGTTTAGATGTCCTAGGTATTCATCCCTTTAAGTCATATATATTTTATATTTGAATTGTTTGTATTGTATGGAAAGAAAACAAAAATAATCTATCTTTTTGTTAGTTGTTTTACAAGCAATCTGTTTGTGTCAAAAAATTTTCTGAATGTGGAGTTGTGTCAACTTGTTCTTTTATCTTTTTGTTGAGTTTGAAAATTGATTGATTCTTCTCTTGGGTTGGGGAATTATTTGGGTCAGTATAGATGAGATCATACCTTTACTGACAGGCTGTGAGGTGAATGTTGTTGCCCTCCCTCTTGTGGATGTTTTGGTTGCAAAATTGCAGGGATTTAATGAAGGAAATTGCTGTAACTTGGAGGTCTATTGCAGTTGTGTTTTACTTATGATAGCAACATATGTAGTTTTGTAAATTTGTAACCTAGTATGGTTATGTATTTAAACATGGGTGTTTGATGGAAGTAGTTGATGCAAGTGTAAAACCAATTGTATTGTGTTTATATGTATGAAACAATCATGAGTACAAGTATGTTACTTAGCCATTATTGCTGTTAATGCAATTGCTGCATTCTATTGATTTCACTAGATGCGGTTATGGAGAAATCTGCTGAATTAATTAGAGCGCGTACCAAGGTGAATGATAATACAACTCCAAGGAATAACAATTAATTTACTATCCTGGAATGAAATTTGCATATGCAAGTGAAGGGCTATTGCTGTTGAAAATTATTCAAGTATGAGTGGATATATTGCAGCATACCTGGGTATGCTACAACACATGCACTAATACTCTCCTTGGTAAATTGATCAGTTAGTTTAAACCACAAACAACTATGCAAGTATAAAATCTGAATTTGAAACTGAGCTGTATAAAAAGGGAAGAATGGAACCAATCTCTTCTTTCCTGTAGTGTATTGTTTATTTCTATTCATTTTGTATGCAAATACAATCTAGAAGAAAACCGAACTATCACCAAATCATTGTCACTCTTCTTACAAAAACTGATTAGCTTAGAAGCTCTTGAACACACACAGACATGGACCTATTACGCCTGTGAAAACCAAATTTACGAAAACACACACGCACGCACGTTTGATCCTTCAATTCAAAAAACATATAAAATAGAAGAAACGTACATTAGAATGGGGTTGGCCCAACAGACTGGCTGACCCTTTGATTGGTTTGGGTGGGGGACGACATGGCCATCCCGCTCCCAATACTACATTGGATGCAACACGGCCATATTGCCCCCCGCTCCACCCCCCCCTTCTTTAGATATGGGGACGACATGGCTGTCCCTCCTCATGGCTGCAACATTGTTATAGGGGTGGGGCTTGAACCCCACCCAAAACCGCCTTCTTTGGCCCTTAAAATAAATCCAAACCATGCAACATGCAAGCGCATAAGACTCTGTATATACTGTCTATAGACACACACACACATACTGTCTATAGAAATATTGAGTATATATACATATACACACACAAGTTGCTTAGCATCAGATGAGGGGTCGCAACCCAGTCGTAAATTTAATAATTAACTAGAACTCGTTATGTAGACGAAATAATAATATTTAATGGTTGTGGTAACTGTGTTGGACAGAAAAAGGGCAATTTTAATTTACACTAACTCACCTGGCATTTCACTAAGCAGTTAAAATTTCCGTTGAGCCGAAGGATAAAAAAAATTAAATGATTAAATGCCAATAATTCATGAGTCGTGAACGACTATTAATTAGCTATACTTTTATGATTAAAAGGGCATAAATGATTTAATCTACTTATTAATTGATTTATATATATATATTATAATTATTATTCCAAAATTAATTAAAATGCCCCACAGATTTCCACTAGCCCGTATGGGTTAATAACCTAAACTTAATTTTAATTTAATTATCCAAGGGCATCATTCATCCTAAAGTAACAACTTAACCCATAATTAATCCTGATTAAAAGGTAATCCACAATACCCTAGTGTACTATTAAATTAGAGCCTTATGATTAAAGTGATCTCAACCATTGATTATGTGCAACCCTAAGGTTGCCCTAGTTTCTCTTTGGAGAATTACAAAACCATATGGGAGCCTCCATTCTCCCCATTTTACAGGTTTAGCTATGGAGGAGGAGAGCTTGGAGAGCTAAGCTCTCATGGGTGCTTGTTTAATGCTTTACTAAGGCGGATTTTTTTGAAAGCTCTCCCTTCTTATCTTATTTTTGATTCAGATCTGGTTGAATCTCATGTAAAGGTTGTAGTTGTAAAGAGGCAAGCCAAATGCTTCATTAGAGGCCATCCTTCTCTCTACAGGTTTATTGTTCAGTAAAATCTAGTCTGAATCCATTTCTACAATTTATTTTCAGCCTCATGGGTGAAATATTGAGTATATATACATATACACACACACACTTTGAATGGAGCATTTGGCTTGCCTCTTTACAACTACAACCTTTATATGAGATTCAAAGTGTGTGTGTGTATATGTATATATACTCAATATTTCACCCATGAGGCTGAAAATAAATTCTAGAAATGGATTCAGACTAGATTTTACTGAACAATAAACCTGTAGAGAGAAGGATGGCCTCTAATGGAGCATTTGGCTTGCCTCTTTACAACTACAACCTTTATATGAGATTCAACCAGATCTGAATCAAAAATAAGATAAGAAGAAGGGAGAGATTTCAAAAAAATCCGCCTTAGTAAAGCATTAAACAAGCACCCATGAGAGCTTAGCTCTCCAAGCTCTCCTCCTCCATAGCTAAACCTGTAAAATGGGGAGAATGGAGGCTCCCATATGGTTTTGTAATTCTCCAAAGAGAAACTAGGGCAACCTTAGGGTTGCACATAATCAATGGTTGAGATCACTAATCATAAGGCTCTAATTTAATAGTACACTAGGGTATTGTGGATTACCTTTTAATCAGGATTAATTATGGGTTAAGTTGTTACTTTAGGATGAATGATGCCCTTGGATAATTAAATTAAAATTAAGTTTAGGTTATTAACCCATACGGGCTAGTGGAAATCTGTGGGGCATTTTAATTAATTTTGGAATAATAATTATAATATATATATAAATCAATTAATCAGTAGATTAAATCATTTATGCCCTTTTAATCATAAAAGTATAGCTAATTAATAGTCGTTCACGACTCATGAATTATTGGCATTTAATCATTTAATTTTTTTATCCTTCGGCTCAACGGAAATTTTAACTGCTTAGTGAAATGCCAGGTGAGTTAGTGTAAATTAAAATTGCCCTTTTTCTGTCCAACACAGTTACCACAACCATTAAATAAATTATTATTTCTTCTACATAACGAGTTCTAGTTAATTATTAAATTTACGACTGGGTTGTGACCCCTCATCTGATGCTAAGCAAACCTTTTGTCGCCTTGCATGTCTTCCCTTTTTTTAAAATAAAAAAATTGAATGCCTTGATTGGTAACCCTAGTCAGGGCGCTACATGTACATTATGCTTGTTTTTTCCCTTGGGGGAACTCCCCACATTTGGCTATTTATATTTGTACTTGTATCTTATGGCTAGGGTTTAGCGGCATTGTGGTTACTCTCTCTTGAGATGCTTCTGTGCATTAGTGGTTTAGTTTTTAGTTTTAGTCACTTTTTCAGCTCCAATGTTTATTTGTACCCTAGTACTTTTCCATTCTAATTGTATCAACTTCGAGTCCCATGGGTTTGCGTTGGTCACTTGTGGACATTAATATGATTTATCTCTTTCTAAAGATGGGCTTACAAGAGAGTTCCTCACTTTATGGATGACTGCACTCTTTGGGTTTCAATCTGTATTTTGCTGTGAAAATTCCATCCATAACTTCTTTTGTAGCTTTTACAGTAATATTCATTCTATTAGTTGGATTTTTTTTTGAAACATACAATGCTCTTGATGGTAAGATAAGATGTACCTATTCTTTGTTGTAATTATATTTTTATTTATAGAATAGTATACAAAGGAAATTATCTTCAAAAGTTTATGACATTTTTGTTTATATAGGGATGTCATGAAGATATATGAAATCACATGTCCGAAGAAAGGATGTTACATTTAATAAAGACTATTTTTATACATTCGTGCATGTGTAAAAAATAATATACAAAGCATTAAGGTTATTTCAAATTGGAGATTATCTATAAAGAAAAGGATTAAAGTTATTTTAGTGTATTTTATTTTCTATGAAAAGTAGCCTATGTATTACTTAGTCCCCATTAGTTTCAAGGTCTTTGTATTGATTGATCTCTTGTTGCAGTTACTTTGTTTTTGTTTGAACTAATATTTAAGAAAATTGAAAAAGGCAAAATTCTCTAATGGCATTTTGTAATTCTTTTTTATAGTACATTAAAGCTCTTCGAAAATACAGCCATGTGGAGAAGCTTCAAATTGCAAGAGAAGCAATGAGCTCATTGTTTCCTCTTAGTCCTGCAATGTGGCAGGAATGGGCAAAGGATGAAACTTGCTTGAATAGCAGGTATATGTTTACTGTACATGCTTTACTACAATAAATATTTTAATTCAACATGTGTGACACATTTGAAGTAATTGTATGAGTCGTTATGTCTTCTCATAGCAAGATTTTCCTTTACAAAGCTCGAGTATATTGAATCCTCTAAAACAAGTACATTTATTGATTTGGGGTTTTTCTGAAAATCTTTATGTAGTTGCTTGATGTTCATGATTTTTTGCATTTTAATCTCTTAAGTATATCTTGTTTGCTATATAAAAGTTTTTTCTGACTTGGGAGAGCAAGAATAAGAATTACTTGTATTTATTTTCTTCCCATATACTACAACAAGAATATTTCTTTAGGAGTTCTCTTTTTTTATCTTGATGATCATGAATTTTACTGTTGTAATCTTTGAGTGAAATCTTGTTCTTTTTATGAAATATTTTTCTTGACTTGGGATAATGATGTACACACACACACACACACATGGGTCATTTATTTATGGGGGCACTGTACATAAATATAAAAGGGATTACATTCAGTCTAAAATTTTATTGTGAATCATGGATAAAACGATCACTATAAATGGCATCTGCTCCCTAAACTCCTCAAAAGTCTTGGGTGACCTGTAACTCTCCTATTGCAATACGTTCAATGATAGGCCTTAAAGCACAAGCAAAATAGGCCAAAACTCATAACGAATTGACTACTACAGGGAATCTGCTAGGCTACCACGATGGATATCATTAACTATAGGTGATATAGCTATACGTACCAGGTTACCACTACAGATAGAGAAACTTACTTGACATATATCTATGTGTGAACATATAAAAATTAAAATCAACCAAAATGTTTTGGACAATTACCCCGATAGTTTTTTCAGAGCAAGATTTAATGAAACTTTCAATAACCACTTGCACGAGTTCCAGGTCTTGAAGATGGTCATCTTGAGTGCAGAGGCAAGCCATAATCTCTTTCCACATTTGCTTAAGGCCGGGAGAAGAACATAAGTTGACCCTGTAACAGTAACTAAGACGTATATGACCAAAATTTGTGTGCCATATTATGAAAATTTTGGCAGGCTCTTGTAGTCCCAGAATGAGGCATGTAGCTCTCAACTCAGCCAACTTGCCTTCCATCCCATCATCTGCTTTGTTTAGTTGCAGGCCCATGTTAATAGACACAATTACCTAATATGTTTTGGGTTTTATTTCCTTTTTTTATGGTTCATATAATAGCTGGGATACCGGTATGCCCCCCTATAGGCCCCTATATGGATACAAAATGTTTTTGATATGGGAGCAGGTATGATACACCTGCAGATACATCCTGGACAATGTAGATATGCTCAAATTCATCCATGGACAAATCCGGACAATTCAGGATGCATTCGGGACGGACGAATTTGGACTGCTCAGGATGCATTCGGGTAAAAAATGACGGGTTTTTGTTTAATTTTTTTTTTTCAACATTAAAACATCAAGTAACCAAAAAATTAAAAAAACACAATGTAAACCTCAAAAAATCCAAAAACATAAACATAAAGACTCTCATTAGAGTGCTAGTGGAAGTGGAAATGCTACTCCATGCGGTTCTAATGAACCACACCAAGATGTTGATGTTGATGCTCTACCTCTAAATGAAGATCAATATGATGAATGCTAATGTAATATTTAATATTTATTATGTCATTTGGCATTATATACATTATCAATAGTGTTTTGTGAATTTTTTCTATATTCATACTTAATTACTATTTATTAGGCTAGAATTTATATAATTTTTTGGAAGGATATATCCAAACCATATAAGGGGCAAAGAAAATTCATTGTATCAATGAATCCGATTATTTGTATCCGTACTTGTATCCAAAACGTATCTGCAACTTAGTAAAATAGTCATTTTCCAAACCATCAGGCTACCTTTTAGGGCTAGATCTCCTCTTCTTTCGTCCAGTTTTTGGCTCTTGGCATACCGTTAGATGGCATATATTTCTCAGACTCAGAATTAGAAACTGTTTGTTTACACTTGTTCTCAACAGAGTTCCCGAATGCTCCTCAGTCAAACTTCATCAATTTAGCTCAAGATGCAAAGAAGGCTTTCAATCTTTCTAGGCTTGATTTCAAAATGCCTCCCATTTTCGTACATTACCAAACAACTCCATTGAGTTCTGAGACCGAAATCGGTATTTCCTAAAGTTTCTTGAGACCATTCCATCTTCAACAAAAAGAAAGATTCCATAGAGCTAACTATCAACAACTAGAAAAACACCACACCATATTGTTGGTCATATCTTAGGTACACCAAACAAGAGACTAAAGGGTACCTACAACCAATGAAAGGAATAATAGAAATGAAAATGCAAATACAAAGAGTAGTAATTCATGCGAAACCTAGCGTTAGAGAGAAGCAAGCAATTTCCACTGCTTATGCCAGAATGACACCCCATTCTCGAATATATATTTCAGCCACAGATAAATCAAATCACTGGAAAAGGAGCTCCCGAAATGCTGAAAGAAGCTAATAGCAACACAAGCGAATGCCCAAAACTTATATACCCTTGAAGGCACAAAAATGTCAATTGACCAACAAAATGTCACAAATTCCAACCAAAACTGAAAGATCCTAACTTTAGCTGCTGAATTGAAGATTTTTGAAGGTAGGCAGTCCTCTACATATGGCTTTTATCTATCACTCTCAGATTTGTGACTCTAAAATTGGAGTTTTCAGAGGGCATTAGGACAACAATGAATTAAAAAGCAAGCATTAATGAGGTCATAATGAGCTTCGCAAACTTCAATTGCTTTGTCCTATTTTTCATCGTTAATCGTTGAAATTAGAGGATTAAAATAGTTTGAATTCAGTCGTTAGAAATAAATTCTATGCTCATGGTTATTTAACCCATTGATGCCTTCATTAGATAGAAATTCTTTATACATTTGAGTCTCTATACATATGCTTGAAGGAAATTCCCTTAATTATTATTAGAATATATGACTCATATTTTAGCATTAAGTCAATATTAGTCAAATATTAACTAATAAATGGTTGTAACCATTGCTTACATAATAAAATGATGGACACAATGGTTAACGTGTGCATTCCGATTCTTCATTCTCTTCATTCTTTCTCTCTTCATAGATTCTAACATTGGTATCGGAGCCCTTGGTGCTCGAAGTGATCTGCAATCCGTGGAGAAAGAGAAGGAAGAAGAACATTTAGTGTATTTTCGAATCATCTAGGGCACGAATAAAGTCACAAAAGCAAAAAGACATGCAAATTTTAGGTTCATTAGAATCGCGAGTTTCAAAAAATATAGCGTTGAACTTGTGAAGGTAGTCGTGAGGGTCTGGGACAAAATCGAGAGGGCTGGAAAGTCTCTGAAATGAGGTTGCAGAAGCTAGGAAACTGAAAATGAGGTCACAAAAGTCAGCACAAAACCTTCCTATGGACTAGGGCACACAAACTCAGTCTATATTCTGCTAACAGTTGCGAATCTCTGCTGAGAGCACAATTCGCTTAGGGCACGGGGCATGATTTTGACAATGCAGACATCTTTTCGAGCAAGGGAGGGCATGGGAGTTTAAAACCATTAAACGACACTGAAAGCACAAGTTCAAAGTTACCATTTTTGCCATTGCAGCAAGGGAAAGTTGCAAATCACGAAAATATCACACAAAATATTTTAAAATGCACTATACTCCCACACAAGAAATAATCATAGAAAATCAGATAAAGACACCAAGCATGTTGAGTGTCATTATTGCAAGAAAAGAGGTCACATAGCTTGGAATTGTTGCATTTGAGTTAATGATGTTCTCAAAGGCAAACTCAAAGATAACTGAAAAGAAGCAAATGTGGCCTTTGTTGACAATCCACCATATAATCCGATTTTTCTGAAGATTTTATTGATGAAGAAGAAGATTTATATGTATTCTAAGAAGTCAGAAGATTTATATGTAGTCTAAGACGCCAATGTTTTGATGATAGGAAGGAATCCAATGTAGGTAAGACTCAACATGGATAGCTGCCTAGGTAGTTCGGGAGTTTGTGGATCTCAGGAATTTACCCTTACGAGGGTTATGAGACAACCTAATGGAGCGTTGTGGGAGTAGCTCAGCATGGAGGGTTGTCCAACAATTTGGGATTTTGGGAGGTGGATTCCGGGAACTTGGGAATTCAACTCGGAAACTACATCTTTACAAGGGTTACAGAGGTAACTTGATGGAGTTCTACGTGATCCAAGAACTGTTGTTCAAAACAAAAACTTCTGAAGATTGTAATTTGTAATTCTTCTATTCTATCTTCTTTTCAACAGTGTAAGCCTTAAGAGGGGGTATTATAATATAAGGCTTATACTTTAGCATTAAATTAATATTAGTTAAGTATTAACTAACAAATTGTTGTAACCATTTCAACCATTTTGTAAGCATCTCTTACGTAGTAAAATGATGGGTGCACAATGAATAGTGTGTGCATTCCGATTCTTCTTCATTCTCTTCATTCTTTCTCTCTTCATAGATTCTAACAATCATTTTACTCTTATGGGTCTAAAATAATTTAGGATTAATGGTAACTAAGGAACTACTAAATGGCAATTCAAAACACACTTGAATTATACTAAATTAATGAAATAGAGACAGTTTAATTGATCGAAAATAGTAAAAGATACAAGAGTGTAAATAAAGAAACAATGTGACCTGATTTTTCCAATCGGATGAATGCATAGTGGATTAAGTAGCTGGAAGTGTGCTCAGGGAACAATCGTCAACAAGTTTTGTATATTTGATCTTTTGGAAATCTGCCGTGGTTGGATTTGTAATAGGTGGCTTTAGTTCGTGGCTGAATGGGTCTGCTGGTCAGGTTTGTGGCCAAAAGCATTTGTATTGTTCTGAATTGGATCTAAAACTATTCAGGAGTTTTGAACCTATCCTTTGTTGCTTTGATCAATTTGCAAATTTTGGTGCCGGTTTTGATTTCTTTGTACTTCTGTAATTTGGTTATGAAACTATGTGATGATATGCAATGGTACAAAATTGATCTCTACTTGGCTTGAAACCCTAGTAAACTCAAACATCAGGGCCTGATCAAATGTTCCTAGACTAGGGCTTGTATTGACTTCGAACACACCCCTACAAAGTTTTGCGGTTGCAAAAGGGACACCAACTGCTGGTAACTAAACAATGTTTGGTTAAGTTCTAGATAGGAAGATATGAAGATGAAGTCCTGTGCGATATAATACCCATGGATGCATGCCCTGTGCTACTTGGAAGGTCGTGGTAGTTTAATCAAAAGCCACAACATGATGGTTGCACAAACACCTACAAGTTGGTAAAGGATGGAAAAGAGTACACTTAGAATTTGATAGAGGATAAGGGTGAAGTAGAGTAGGGATCTAAGGTTCTATTGCTATCAGGGAAACAATTCTTGATTGAGGTGAAGCAAAATAGTGCATGTTTTGGGCTGATAGTGAAACCCGCGCAAAGAGAGAGCGTAGGGACATCAATGGAGAGAGATTAATCAATGTTGTGAGAAGTGAAAGCCACGTTGGGAGAGTTTGCAGAAGTAGTTTTGAACAAGTTGTTAAAAGGGTTACCGCCTGCAAGGAACATAAGTCACCACATGAATTTGATTCCAGGATTGAGTTTGTCGAACAAGGTGGCATATAGGGTGATATCACAAGAGAATACAAAGATACAAAGGCAAGTTCATGAGTTGTTGGATAGAGGCTCGATCATATTCAAAATACATAAATACAAAGGCAAGCTAGTGTGCGGACCAACAATTCTACCACCAAAGAAGGGTGGCGAGTGGTGTACATGTATAGATTCCAAAGCCATAAACAAGATTGCCATCAAGTATAGGTTTCTCTTACCGTGAATGGATGGCATCATGGATTGTCTGAGTGGCGCAAGATATTTCAGTAAGATTGATTTGAAGAGCGAATATTATCAAATTTGTATAAGAGAGGGTGATGAATGGAAGATTGTGTTCAAGATGCAAGAGGGATTGTATAAGTGGATTGTAATGCCGTTTGGATTGAGCAATGCACCAAGTACTTTCATGAGGTTGATGAATAAAGTTCTGAAACCATTATTGGGCAAGTTTGTGATCGTGTACCTTGATGATATTATGGTATTTAGCCGGACGTGAGAAAAACATTTGTCGCATATAAGGCAAGTGATGTGGTGGTTGTGGGAGGAAAAGTTGATTAATTTGAAGAAATGCAGTTTTATGCAGGAGGAGGTAGTGTATTTGAGATTCATGATTTCATGCGAAGGTTTGAAGATGGATCTAGAGAAGGTTTGCATGATAGTGGAGTCGCTATTGCCGCGAAGTGCTTCTGAAGCATGTAGTTTTCATGGGTTGGCTAGTTTTTACCGCAAATCCATCAAGAATTTTGGCGGAATGTGTGCACCTATCATAGAGGCCATGCGAGGGGATAAGAAGTGTTTTGTTTGGAACCATTGTGCAAAGAACAATTTTTAAGACTTGAAGCGGAAGGTGACTGAACAACCAATGTTGTTTTCTGATTTTGTGAAGGTATTCCACGTGGATTGTGATGCTAGTGGTGTAGCCATTGGCGTAATGTCGAGTCAAGAGGGAAAACTAGCAGCTTATTTTAGTGAAAAGTTGAATGATGCGAAGAAGAAGTATAATGTGTATGATAAGGAGTTCTATGTAATTGTGCAAGCACTTGAGAAGTTGAGGCACTACTTATTGTCGATGGAGTTTTTGTCATTTACTGATCATCAAACATTGCAGTTTTAAAACAGTTGGGGGAAACTAAACTAGAGACATGAAGTGGGCAGAATACCTACAGGGAAACACTTTTGTGTTGAAGTATAAACGTGGAAAATCTAATAAGGTTGCTGATGTGCCGAGTAAACAGAATGTTTTTTTTGACATAGATGAGAGTGAAAGTGGTGGGTTTTGAATCCATAAAGGAGCTATATGTGCAAGATGAAGAATTCAGTGAAGCATGGGAAGCATGCAAAACACTTGCAAATGTTGACAGGACTCCATGGTTGGACTATTTTGTGTAGGAAGGCCTATTGTTCAAAGGAGAACAATTATGCATCCCAAAAGGATCAATGAGGGGGATTTTGGTGAAGGAGAAGCACAATGAAGGATTGACAAGGCACTTTGGATTGGATAAGACATTAGCGTAGTTAGTAGAGAATTACTTTTGGTTGTAGATGTCTATAGATGTGTGCAAGTTTGTGCAAGAACGCAAAGTATGTTAGTTGGCTAAGGGGAGATCTCAGAATGTAGGGTTATATCATCTTTTGCTCATTCCAGAGGAGCCTTGGGAAGATATAAGTATGAATTTTGTTTTCATTTTGCTGAGGACACATAGTGGAACGAATTTTATCTATGTTGTGGTGGATAGATTTTTGAAGATGACACATCGCAAATCTTTTCTTCAAAGAGATTGTAAGGTTGCATGAATTGTCATGCAATATTGTGTCTTATAGGGATACAAAGTTTGTTGGTCATTTTTGGCGGACACTGTGGAAGTTGAGCGTGAAGTTGCGATTCAACTCAACATATCATCCGTGAAGTGATGGACAAACAAAGGTGATGAACAATATCCTTGGATTTGCTTAGATATTTGGCGGGAGAAAAGCTAGGAACATGGGACTTGGCATTAGTGCAAGCAGAATTTTCTTACAATAACTCAATTAATAGGAGCACATGGAGAACACCATTCCAAATTGTGTATGGGAGTAACCTACAAGGAGTTGAGAAACTTACTGCGCAATGAAGGAGTGCAAAAGCAAAATATTTGACAAAAATAAGAAAAAATGAAAAAAAAAAGAATAAAGAACAGGAAATTGCAGAGTTGAAAAGGAATGTGGCAAAAAAAACCAATGAAACAAATAAGTCATGGAACTTGAACTACACGTAAATTGAAAACGTTAAAGATCACAAAAACAGTTGAAGAATTGAAAACCATCAAGGAAGAATGTGAAGTGGTTGGTCAATCTCTTCTTGATCAAATTAACAAGTGTAGAGAAGCATATAATGTTGAACAAGCTACGGCAATTGGAAAGTTGAAACCAATCATAAAGATGCAATAGCACAAGACAATGAGATTACAAGGCTAAGGAGTCATAATTGGATTTTACTTGATGAAGTAATAAGCTTAAGTGAAAAAAAGAGAATGTGTCTGGAGCCCCATGTGGGAGCTTAGGTGTTGGATGGAATCACTACAAAAGAAATGTCTTTGAAAGCATGAGAAAGGTATTTGAATTTTATTGAAGCACATGCAATAGTAAAGCATGCGAGTATTGGGTACAATGATTATAAAGAAGACCATAGGTCAATCAATGTCTACGTGTATCAATAAACATGCTATTCTATTTTAAAGATTAAGATTTAAATTGACATATGCCTACAGACATTCTCATTATCATGAAAGTCAACAAGTAGACGATTTAATATTATCATTTAAACTATTGGGGTGACAATTGGTGAATCATTGAATACATATGCAGTTGAAAGGGCATTGATTGCCACAAATTAGCGTGGATTGAGAAATACATGTAGTCGAAGATGACGAAATCTCGTAACAAACTACACTTATCAACAACTGTATTATCTATGAATGGTCAAGCATTAACAACAATTAATTGCAACTGTGAGAGTGTGCTTTAATATTGTTTCATCAAATGCTTCTGGCGGAGAGGTAAGTATTGTCACATACCAAGTATGATTAGAAGGTCATGGATTCCTAGGGTAGGTTTTATCCTGCCTGGTAGTAATATTCAATACACTGACAAGTTGGTCAAAGGTGTTGGAATGATTGCACTACGATCAGTATTTGTGAGTGACCAAATGTGGAGGGAGTCATCACATTATTGAGCTCACTTTTGGTTTGGATTCATTTACTTCGTTTCGCAATTTATTTTTACAGTTTCTGGTTCAACACATTCGCCTTTGTAGTTTCCATTCCTTAAGTACGGTGGCATACATTGTTGCATAAATACTGTTTCTTCTTTTTGTATTCATATTTCTCGGCCATATGTCTTTTTGATTTATGGCCAGCGAGTCTCACATCATTGAACTCACCATTGGCCTGGATCCATTTACTTGGTTTGCTATTTTATTTAACAGTTTTTGGTTCAACACTTTCACCTTCGTAGTTTCCATTCCTCAAGTATGATAACATACATTGTTACAAAAATACTGTTTCTCCTTTTTGTATTAATGTTTCTCGGCGATACATCTTTTTTGATTTATGGTCAGCGAGTTACATGTGGACTATAGAATAAGTTAAATACGGATGTGAATCCACTGTCTGCTACTGTATTCTATATGTAACATGATTGAAAATGTGGCGTGTCTTTGGAGAACTTTTACTATTTGAATCATTTTGCAGTTTGCACATTGACATTCGTCATACTTGCTTCCAAGTGCCTGTTGATAAACCTCCATCATTGTTTTGATGCAGTTCTGAAGCTGTTTCAAGCATCGAACAATTATATGAACGTGGACTATGTGACTATATGGTAGGTTTTCAACACCTTTGTATGATCAAAATTTGAAAATTTTAGTCATGCTTATTGCTCGATATTACTATTTTTAAAAGTTATATTTTACTGATTATTGACGATACTATTTTTTCCAGTCTGTTCCATTATGGTCCGATTACCTGAATTTCATGCAAGAGTGTGATGAGTCTGTGTCACAATGCACACAAGAAGGCACTGCAAAGATAAGGGCTCTTTTCGAACGAGCTCTCACTGCTGCAGGTTTACATATGTCAGAAGGTGGAAAATTGTGGACAGCATATCGAGAATTTGAGCAAGCTTTACTTATCACAATGGAAGAAAATGACGGCAAGGTTTGTGTTCTTTTCTGCAATTCCCCAATTTGTTAACAGGCATCTTGCACATCGTTTTTTATGGTAAAGTATATTTCATTTATCAAGGTTGGCCTGTATAAACTACGAAGTTGTACAAACTTCCAGCAGTATGCTTGCTGAAGCATCACTAGTTTAGAGAGGTGACTGCAATTTTTCCAATGTACCAAAATTTGGCTAAATATCCTGCCGATTATTATTTGCATTCAACTTGCACAGACTAACACTAGTTCTTATTGCAACATAATGTAGATACTTTCATAAAATAATGTAAATCCCAAACATTGAAAGGGCTTCTATGGTTTAAATGAAATCCCTTATTACATCTAATAAGCATCTTTCCATATACAATATACTAAGATGCTATGCTGTAACAAAAGCCTCCACATTCAGCACTATCTTTAACTGCCAATTGTGTTGATCATGACATGATGGACAAAGTGGTTATTGATAGGTCTTCCATCGTTCAGAGAATGAGTAAATCTAAGTTTGTCATCGCGATCTTTGAAGACGTCCCCATCTTGAGTCAAGCCCGGAAGAGAAAGTTGGAATCATTGGAGCCATTTGAATTGTAATTTGCGATTTTTGAACAAAGCATAATTGACCAAAAATATCTGTAAAAAAAAGATCTTTTAAAAAAAATTGGAATATCATAATGATTTTAGAAGATGAAGAAGTGGGATCCCTATGAATGGTGGCAGACTTTTGGCACTTTTAGTCCAGGATTGCAAAAGATTTCTGTGTGAATCCTCGGCTAGGTTTGCCACGAAAGAATTGTAACTAGAGGAAATTCCAGAATTCTTAAGGATGTTTGAAAAGTATGGTTCAGAAAAATATTTATTCTTAAAACTATGCCTGACAAAGATATGTAGAACACAAAATATATATTATACACAACAATCTGATCATACTTTTAAAGATAGGTGTTGGTTTAGAAAGCATGTGTTGGGCTCTGCTAGGATTTTAGCTTTTTGTTTGCCATTTTTATTGTCACACTCCCGATCTTATTGGACCTTGGCAGGATTTCGAGTCCTTTCGGGTATTTGTTGTGCTGAACCAGCCTTTACTTCATCTGTTGAGCAGCAAGTCTGCCATTGTCTAAATCATGGCGGACTCTACGGTGCAGGCATCATTGAATAAAGTTGTAACCAGTGGAGCTTCAAGCGATTATGACACTGAAACAAGGAAGTTTATACTGAAAACGTTTCACGAGGCATTGCACAAAAACCCGAATCTTTGCCTGACATTTTTCTTGAATCACTCATTGGTTTGAAAGTTTTACACTAGTAGGCTATTTTTCTAGCTATCTTCCCCCAGAAGGCATGCTTAAAAGTTGTATGCACCCCAATTGGCAATACCATGCCATTAAGCTTGAGGGTGCAACATTCAACTAACATTTTTTTTCTTTATAATTGTTTTAGCTCTGGACATTGTGCTACTATAACTAAGCATGGTCCTTGGTTCATATGAAATGCCCTCGTCGTGTTCTCCCTCTAGACTAGGGATTTTGGTGCATTATAACTAGCCAAGCTCAAAATATGTAATGTCCCCTTTTTGAGACATTAATTAATTAAAAATATGGGAAAACCCGTAATCCACTCGTCCCATAGATTAAAGGGTAAAAATAGGGAGAAGTGTCATTACTCGTTTTATTTTAAAATGAAATATTTAATTCTCCTTGCATGGTTTATTTTTAAATATTAAAAGAGGGAATTGATATTCTTTTTGGAGTTTGACTTTTCAGAAAAAAAGACCCATATTAAAAGTGACCCTTCTACATGAGAAAATGTGCCAAAGGAAGGAGGGAAAATTGGAGTTTTCAAATGCTAAAGCTATATAAGGAGAAATGGCGACCACTTGGGGGCATGTTGAGAATTTTATCAAAAATATCTTCATGCTTGAAGAGGGATGTATGCCCATATGTGAACACAACAAAGGTGTTCTTAAACACCACCATTATTGTGAAGAGTGTGAGACCTTCGAAGCTTTCATTGAGTGAATGTTACTTGATATATTCATTCCATGATTTGTGCCATCATTTGAGAAGGAAATCTGCATTTTTATTGATGATCTTTGAGAGTTTTATAGTGTTTTATGATCTTCCATTAATGCTGCAATTATTCCAGCCATATCGACTTGCTTGGGTGGTTGTTTCGGGCGCATTTGGGTGTCTTTCGAAGTAATTAATAAATCTGGTCTGTGTTTGCATTTATTCCAGCTATGGCGACTTGATTTGGGTGTGGTTCTGACATGTTACAAGTGTTAATAAGCAATATTTCCAATCTGATATGTTTTGGCCTATTTTTCCAAGTGTGGGAGTGATATTTTGGGGGTTATTGTGTTCTTATTCACTGCTGCAAATTATCTAAAGCAAATCGACTGCGTTTCGTGTTTATTCCATCATATTTTAAGGTGTTTATGATAGATCTACATGCTGCTGCAAATTATTAATTATTTCAGATGAGTGGGCTGATTGTTTGAGGGTTTTTGAAGTGTTTTAAGAGCTGAAAATAATTTATGTATTTTATCCTAACCCTAGCGACTAGGTTTTTAATTTTGGGGGCTGATTTGAAGGGGTTTCAGTGATCCAAAAATTTAGAATCTTAGTTCATTGGAAAGGCCTTGAATTATAGAATAGATTGCATTTTATTTGGTGGAAAATATTGAGTTTGGAGCAAAATATTAATTTTGGAAGTTTTCAGCTGTTCTGGTGTTTTATTTAATTAATTAGTTGTTGTTAAAAATCAGATCTGGATGATATCAGCTCCCATCTAACCCACCACTTTGACATACTCCAACCCTATTTTGGGTTGTATTATTGCCGACATTGGGTTATTTGAGATCAAACTAAGAAGATCTAATCTTCTTAGGATTGATTTAGTTAATTAATTGTGCAAATTTAAGTAATATCCCAAAAGGGGATATTACAAAATACCTCTTTGGATAGAGTTTCCTCGTCTCCCCCTTCATTTAGGGTTTTGTACACCAACTTATCAAACCCTTGTGGCATTTTATTTGGCTTGAGCGGAGTAAATTTTATACTACTAGGCCACAAAAACGTGTATGTGTTAGGGTCTATCTCTCGAAAGACCTTAAAGAAACCATTGATATCCAGATAGGATATTAATGCATTTTGTAGTGTGATATAATTTAACTTGCCAGACATGTGCTTTTAGTCTCAAGCTATAGACCACAAGATACGCAATTGTCCTCTCTTCCAAAAATCATGGCCATCCCTGCAACCTAAAGTCCCTCAGGGGGCGAATAAAAATATTGTCATTTGCTTTGATGGTTTGACCATAGTCACTAGAAAGAACGCTTTCAATCTCAAGTTACAGACCAAAAGATACAAGAATGTTCTCTCATGGGCAACTTGCTACCTTCCCCGCAGCCTAAAGTCTCTTAAGAGGCGAATAAAAATGTTGTCTCTTTCTTTGATGTTTGACCACGATCATCAAGAAGAATGGTCACCATCAATTTCTAGGTATGGCAAAGATGACCAATGTTGTGTACAAAGCCATAGAAGGTTCAACTACCACCAATAAGCAAGAGGTGTCATGCACCTCACAAGGTTTGCTACCACCTTCATGGTACCAACTAGCTTTTGCTATTTTTTGGGCTCTTCAAAACTTGGTCTCGGTCTCTTGTCCGTTGCAACCTCCTTTGGAAAATCAAGTGATTTTCCAATGCAAAAACGTTATGTGTTGCTCACATAACACTTTGCCACCTCTTGAAGATGGTGATTATGTGCCAAATAAATGGTGGAAATTTCATTGAGGGGATTTTATATGTGGCAATTAGAAAGATTTTCTGGCCAATAGCTATGTTTCTCTAGATGAGTTGGAAGAAGGGAAATGGACCTCATTGAATCTCTCCATGGTTTTTTATTCGTAGAATGTTCGAGGCCTCATTGACTTATCTGATAAGTCTATAGTCAAGGATAGTTAGTATTTTACAAATAGGAAAATGTTATGCTTACAAGAAATTTGAATTTCTACTTTCGTCTGTTAGAAATATTTGGTCAGGAATGTTGCCCAACAATACAATCGGCCGTGTCAGTGCGGTCATGCTGTTATTAGATTTGGCACTGCATATAATTAGTTGGATTTTTGACCCCACTCATCGGGTAGCATGGATACCTTTTAATTTTGATGGCCATTGTCTTGGACTCATTGACATTCATGCCTCATATGATACTCGTGGAGCAGGTGATGTTTTGGTGGTGACTTGTTAACTCTTGCCCAAGGCTCACTAGATTCCTATAACATGACTTCAACATAATGGAGTCTATGGAGGACAAGGAAGGTTTGCTTTCTATGCCATGATGTGTGGGTGAAAGAAAGGTGTGGGTTTACATGTGTCATAAGCTAGGGTTATATGATCCTAACTATTGTCGTCGTTGCTCGTTTACCTTGGTTTGGTTCACTTGGTCCAACCTCAGACAAGGTAATGACAAGCTTTAAAAAAGATTAGATCAAGCTTTGTTGGCTCAGAAAAAATTTCTGTTTTACCAACATTCTTGATCTTTTAGATAGTGTGGTTTTCGAGGCCGTGCTGTCTAACCAACTAATGGCCATCCTCTTGAGTGAATAAGGTTAGAACCATAGTCCACGGAAGGTCGGAATGAGGGGATGGGTCTCGGGGACAAGAGCATAGGTTGGGGAGCGGCTGTGCAAATATATATTTTACTTGAAAGATTAGCTATAATTTTTTGTACAAGGAATAACAAATGAAACTTTAAAATACTAAACACATTGCATTGAATAATGAAAATGCAAAATATCAATATATTAATATTTATATCATAATTTGTATTCCAAATGATGATTACATTCAAATTTCAAATCCATATGGCCAATAGAAAGTCTTCTCGTAATGGCATAGTGTTGTAATGGCTTGTGAGGTGTCTTGAACATTTTGGGAATGTTGGACTTAGATGAACCTGGTGGAAGAAACATCTACAAATTAACATTGGATGGTAACAACAATGATGATGTGAAAGGATATAAATGAAAGATACATATGCATGTTTGACTTTCTTGGCCATTGAGGAAACTTTGATTTATCATCTAAAATCCTCAAGCGAATGAGTTCTCATGGAAGATTGATGATTGAAAGATGTGAAATGCATGGTTAGGTCATGGCATAAGTATACAAACCTTAACATATGCATGGTTGACCTCCTTGATTGTGTTGAGTGTAGTGAAGGTTCTCTCAAATGCTTCAAACTAATGAACAACTTTGAAACTTAGCCTAACCATGTAAACATTTTTTGCTTTTTAATTGCAAAGCCATAGAGATATAATAGATAAAATTCATAAATATCTCAATGACTCGAGTGTTTTTTGTCCCACGATTCCTAAATTTCAACCTCTCACTCTTTCATCCTTGCTGCTCTCACTCTTGCACTTGCAGCCTTTCTCTCACTCTTGCACTTGCAACATTGCTCAATGCTTTTGTGATTTGGAGTGAGGGTGTTAGGTTCATTTATAGTTGTTTTAAGTGCCTAATGTGTTGGTGGGGCCCATAAACTATTAGGTTTAGGGTTGGGGCACAAACATCTTAAAAATGTGTTTTTTAATTTTAAAAAAAGACAACTGTACTTTTTGTCGCTGGGGACACTTGGACGTCTTGGGGACGGTCAAGGGACTTGGCAAGGTCCCCAAGACGTCTCAGGGACATCTCCAAATCTCCTCACCGTCCCCTGCAGATTGGGGATGTTTCAAAATTTGGGAAACGCCTCGTATGAGCTGGTGATGGGTGGGACGGTGGAGAGACGTCTCCTAGACGTCCCCTTCCCCGGAAATGTTAGTTTTGAGAGAGGGGACATGCCCCCGTGGAACACTGGTTAGAACTCAATTCTATCTCAACACAACTCATCTTAGCCATGAGATGACTCTTAACCACATAATGAGAATTTTGAATTTGGAGCCGAAACCTTTGGGGACTTGGATGGATTGATTGGTGGTTGGAAGCTATCTCTTGTATCATCATCGTCCTTGGGTGTACAACAAACAAGCTTTTTTCTTCTGACAACAGGCTATGAATTGCTAAGAATTTTGTAGGTTCTTTAGCTTTCTTTTAATGACTGTCTTCAACTCAAGCAACTAAGTAGAGACATAAGATCAAGGTGGAAGAGGCTTACAGAGCTCACGATGCTCAACTTTGGGCTTGTATACATTGGCCGAAAATTGGTGATCGCGTTTCCAAAGATTTTTTTACCTTTTCTTGATCTTGGCAGGTGGTGGACAAAGTCCAGGCTATTTGTGAGTTTGATCAATGGCTCACTTGGGTGCTCGACATCTTCCATGCATCTTTTGCCCACTACCATTTTGTCTTCACCACTCAACTCTCCTCTCCGGCCCATGAGAATGCCCTCAAGAAGTGTCTTCTAGTGGTGCCTTGCAAAACTTCTCATGCTCAAAGGGTTGTGCGATTAACAAGGCACTTAGTATTGAGCCTCCTTTCTACTGAAGATCTCCATGAAGCGGTCTCATAAGTGGCGATTGATAAGACACCCAGTATTGATGGTTTCCTTATGAGTTATGTCAAACCTTTTGGGATGTTGTGGCCTAGATTTATGCCATGTGTATCTCGAGGCTGTTAAAAACAATTTGTTGGGGTCTCTGATTAATCAAGGCAATGTTAAATTCATTCCAAAAGTTGACAACCTTGAGCTCATCAGCAATTGGCAATTGATCGCCCTTTTAAATGTGTCTTATAAGGTCATAGACTATAGTCAAAGCTCTTGATTTGTGCTCAAGATATCTATAGCCTCTCATTGTTCTTCCGAAAATAGGTTTCATAAGCAACAAATACATCGTCGACAATTTCATTGTTGTCTAGGAAGGTATGGAGAGGGCTATTACATCTATAACAAAATTGATTGGCCATTCATTATTGTCATGATATAGGCTCTTGACTTTGGGCCCAGGTTTGTGTAGAATTTTGGCATGCTCCTCCAAGATGCTTGTGCTTGCAATACCATCAATGGTGTTTGATCTGAAAAGTTTAGGCTCTTCAAGTCTATCAGACAAGGGTGTCTCTTAGTCCCATCTTTGTATGTTCTTGTGACAGGGATTTAGCTGTCTTTTGGATGACTACACCTCTAGATGCTGATGAGCCTAAAAAATGGCCCATTCTATAGAAAATATGGCATTCATTTTTTTGTGCATAAATGACATACAAGTGGATCTAAGTGTAATTTCTGAACTTATGGTTTATTTAGAATGAAATAGAGAGTATATATCATGGTTGTTTCTTTAGACTTTATTGTTATCTCTTTGTTAGCTATTTCTAATGATTATTGGGAAAAATATGTCAATTTGTGCATATGCAGTCCATACTAAGCTATAAATGATTCTGACCATGAAGAGTACACATATAAGAACAATTATGGAGAAGATTCAGAGCTCTGGAGTTCCATACCATACTAGCTCCAAAAATGTTCAACAGTTCTATGAGAGGCTCCTTAGTACAAGTTTGGGGAAAAGTGAAAAAAATAGTTATCAAGAATATAGCCAAACCCAAATCTAATTGCATATTCAGATTCCTCTCGAAAAATGATACAAGTTCAAAAATAAATCTTCTTGATTCAAGTTCATATGCAAAAGCTATAGCCATTTTAGTATGGCTACGGAATCTATCATTCTAGCTTCAAATTCTATCACTCTAGCTTCAGAGTTTATCACTCTAGTTGTGAAAATGACTCCAAAATTTTACATAAAAGTCAAATGGAAAATTTTAGAGAAGTTATTTTATCATAATAATGAGTTGAACAAAAACCTCCTTAAATTTTTCTATAGGTTTTACCATTTGAAAAGAAATTTAACTTTTATCATGTGTCAGTCTAGAAAATGAATATCAAGATAGCACCAAAAGTGCATATCAGGTTAGCACCAAAAAATGCATAATCAGAGAAAAAAAAGGCAAATGAAAAATTTGAGAGAGGTTTTTGGTCATAACAATGAGTTGAACAAAAAAACCTCCTTCAGTTTTTTCTACAGGTTTTACCATTTGGAAGAAATTTTAGTTTATAACAGGTGGCAGTCAAGAAAATGCGTATCATAGGTTAGCACCGAAAGTTGTGTAATCAGAGAAATAAAAGTTGACAAAAAGAAAATCTGAGAGATGTTTTTGGTCATAAAAAATTATTTGAAAAAAAATCTCCTTCAGGTTTTCTACAACATTCATCATTTGTAATAAAAATGGAATTTAGTATATTTGGAGTCACAAAGTCAACTCTTGAAGTATATAATAGCTCCAAAAGGTCAGAATCAGCTTCAAAATCCTTCCAAGTCCAACATATGAGTACATGAATATTGAAGAACTATTTTTAGAAACCATTTGCAAATGTTTATTCATAGTATTTTAAAAAATAGATTTTTCTATAAGTGTTTCATTATTTGTAAAATAAGGAAAGATTAATATTTATTTTGATTCTCAGTGATAAAATAATAGAGTCAGATTGTTATTTAGAGTTAGATAATCTTTCTCCATATTTTGTGGAGATTGATGTCTTATGCATAGATTAAAATATTATTTGATAAGATTTGATTGATATGTATGCCTTATAAGGAGTGGGTTGGAAGCATGAAATTATGAATGCAACCTCCCACACCAAAGAATGTAATCTCCATTATTTTGCTCAATTCATTTTGTGGTTCAATTACATCCAATTTGTAAATAAGTGTTGATTAAAATCCTCTTATGAGGAATGATCTAGCCACTCATTTCAAGGAAGATGGGAAACTGTATGTTTATGTTTTTTTCTTCACCCTATAATTATATTTTTGTTGTTGTTTTCTTTGTACCATGCAATTTTTCTTTTGGTGTACAGTTTGTTGTGAACCTGCAGGTGTATTCTGTGTTTATCCTTTCTTTCCCATTCAACAATTTCCTTTTCTTGCAAGTTTTATTTTCTTTCCTGCAAGTGTGACATTTAATTTCATGCAAGCATGTTTCAATTTCTGCAAGTGTGTGTCCAATTCATGCAAATGTTTTCTTAATTCATGCAAGTGTGCTTTTTGGATAGAGGGGACTGTTGCCAAATATCTCTCTCCTATTGCATATTTCCTTTAGATACCAGCCCTGGATTGACATTATTTAATGAAGAGGATTGACGAACCTCATCTGATGCTTGGTTAAAGGCCTCTCTCCCTCCTCGACTTTACCCACTAGTTGGTCAATGGTCACTTTGCAAATGACTCCTTTCTCAACCTCTTAGAAGAAGAGACCTTTGTGATGAACGCTATGGAATGCCTTGAAAGTTTTTGCCTTGCCTCAAGCTCCTCAACTTAGTGGAGAAAAACGCAGTGCTACAGTCTGTCTGCTACCTCCATTCCCCCATGGATGGAGGGTTTCATATGGAAGTGGATTCGACATGGGGAGTAGTTTAAATTTTTGGTAATACCCTTTTTTTTTGGGCATCTCCCTTTGACTTATGGAATTATGTGTTTCAAAGGGTAGAGAAGAAGATTTCCTTTTGGCTTACTGAACCCTCCTCTCTAGATTTGCTCTAAAAATCTGGCTGCTACCCATGTTTGTTATTCCTCTTGCTGAGCGCCTTCCAAGGCTCCTCACAACAAGTTGGAATGCCTCCTTAGAAACTTCCTTTGGGCCAACTCTAAAGACTTTGAAGGTTTTCGTAGAGTTTCCTGCGCAATTTGCTGCAGACCTAAAGAAAATAGAGCGCTTGGCTTGCTTGATATTAAACTCAAAGGAACTGTCGTCTGCATTAAATGGATTTTAGATGCTTGAAGGGGAAGAGGGCTGGAATGGTTTTGACTAGTGTATTTCTAAGGCTTCCCCCTATGGCTAAAAAATTGTCAAAGGTTCAGGGGTTCAATCTCTTCTAATTACCCTTTAAGATTGCTGGCATATTTTTGGCTAAAAGTATTTGGAAGACATGGGACCTACTTAGGCTGAAGCTAATTTGGAATGGGGATGGGTGTGGGTCCGGCCTAACAACTGACACTTATTTCCTTCGGTGGTCCTCAGTTCTCAATTACTACGGTGTCCCTTGGTTAAGAGTATTCGACTTTTCAAAAAACGGGTTAAATATATTGTTGACCTCTTTTTCCATTACACCAGGAATTGGTACTCATGGCCTTCTCTCAAAAGCAACTATCAGCTTGACAATGGGGATTTCAATTCATTTAGTGAAATTCAAGCCACCATTGCTGAAGAACATCTTTATAAGACTTGGATTCTGTCTCTTGTGGCTTGGTGGAAAGATTAGATGTGGCTTGTTGAGATACCCTTCCACCGTTACAAACACTGGATTACCAGCTGCTTTGTATTCAACACATTCAGTTTGAAGCTTTGAATGTTCACTTGGATTAAGATATTTGCCAACATTTGGAAGGCTATAGTTGAGCCCCAAAAAATTCGTTTCCTTTGGTGCATTCTTTATCAGGACTTGCCTGTTGGGGATCAGTTAATCCACATATTGGTTTCTCACCCTCTGTTTCCTACTTGTCATCATCCTAAAATGTTCAGACACCTCTTTTGGTTTTGCTGACATGCTCAATCTGCTTGGAGATGGATTCACATCCTTTTCCAATCATTTATTTCAGAGTTTTTCACATGGAAAATGGTCCTTTTGGGGGATTCATCCATGTTATATGCACAGTACAATCATATTTGGAATACTTTTCGCACCAATATTCTTTTTCGGATTTGGAAAGAAAGAAACAGTGCAATCTTTGGTAATGTTACTCTTCATTATCATTTTTCTGTAGTCAACAAAGCATTAGTCATGTCTAATGCCATGCTTCAAATGCAAGTACAAGCTGAAAAAGTGAGACTGAAGGTGGAGCATCTGCAAACCCTCTTGGACCATTGGGTAAGTGCCTGTGTGTTTTTAGTTGGGTGCTGCTAGATTCTCCCCGCCATTGGTTATCTTTACAAGGCCATAGTCATGGAGGCAGTAGTAGATGCTGCTCTTGCAGCTGAAATTTTCTCGTCAGGATTTTGGTGGCCCTTGCCTAACCATAGCTATGGATACGCAGATGCAGGACCTAGTGTGTGTAGTTTCATCGATTGCCCTTGCCATTTCTCCTCCTAGATAAGATGATACTGAAGAAAAAGAAACATCAGCCAATAATGACAGGTTTGTGCCGACACTTGATGTGGATCCTCCTGATGGCAGTAGCTTAGGCAACAAGCCAAATTATACCCTGCCACCTCCAGCTGGCTTGTGCCTCATTGCTCTGGTCGCTTAATGAACTGCTTTGTTATGTGGTGGTGGGGTTTTATACTGTTGCTATGATACTATGTGTTAACTTTTTTTTTTGATTAAATTTTTTTTGGAGGTTTACTTTATTAAGTGACTTTAATCACCTTACTTTTAATTATGTTTGATTCGAATGATTGTATTTTGAAGCTCTTGTGTGATCTCCTTTAGTGGATCCATGTGATGTCCTCTATTGGTGTGTGATTCCATTCTACCTGTTTATTTGTATGACTAGCGCTGTATAATATGTATGATTAATAGAAAACACTTTTCAATTTAAAAAATTGAGCAACATTAAAAGATAGCAAAATATCCACAGTCGAGAGATTACAGCCTACACTTGAAATTGAATTCTACATTGAATTTTTAAACATATTAAACATTTGAACTTTGCTTCAAGTTCAAAAGTTGTACTGCCATTTTCATTTAATCCTCTTCTAAGATCATCGACATTAAGCATATTTTCCTTATCTCCTTCAAAAGATGATTCTGCAAAGTGAGGATTGTCATTTTTTGCAAGAGATTTTTCAAGAAACTGTAAGTTGTGGATAAAAACAAGACTTGGCAGTTTTTAGCCCCTGGACGGCTGCTTTTGTTAGTTACAATTAAATTTATGTAATGGAAAACCTAGCCGTGAATTCACATGGCTGGATTTGCAATTCTGGAGTAGAAGCCATGCAACATCAGAGGTCATACAGTTTTTCCAAGGCAATGAATTTCTTTAATTTTCTTTTTTTTCTAGGTTTTAACTTTTAAGTACAGATTTTGAGGATTCATGCCTGCAGTTGTCACACGGGTCTTTGAAATGTAGTATGAGGACAAATATTTGTTTGAACATATTTTTGGACTTAAAAACTATCAGAAAAGTCGTGTTTTAGCACGGAAGCCAAGGTTGAGGTAGCTGTGAGTGTGACATCAGCAACAGCCATCCGAATGTCACAGTTTGGCTCAGGTGTCATGTCAACCTGTTCCTCACATCAACAGGTTGTCTGCAGTCATCACAACGCTTTCTGAGGGTTCCAGTCTTTGATATGTGGACAAATATATGTTTAAACATTTTTGCATGCTTAAAAACTATCAGAAAAGTAATTTTTTAGCATGGAAGTAGAGGTTGAGGGAGCTGTGACATCAGCAACTGCCAGCCAGATGTTACAGATTGCCTTTGATGTCACGTCAACCTTCTACTCACATCAGTAGGTTGTCTGCACGTTCAGAAGATGTATGCAGTTAATAGGACTTTTTTGGTATAAATTCCAAGGTCCATTGATCTAAAAATCAGCTAGAGTGTTTTAAAAATTACAAATTTCATACATCGTACTGATGACTGTATTCTAGATGTCTTTGATTTTTCAAAATCTTAGTTTGGAAAAACTCATGATTTTGTTAGCATATGCAAAGAGAAGAAAGAATTAGAGAGAGAGAGCAAACTGCACTGCTGAAATGACACAGGCAGAGGTTTATTTATTATAGGAAGAGGTAGTTACATTTAGTTACATTTGGTTGTTTGGTTACAACCTCTTCAACTGCTAGGAACCACTTTGCATTCTATATAATGCTCTATAGCTCTATATTTTAACAGGTTTCATGTTATTGCATTGAAAGTCGAAGAGTATTATGGGATGAACGTTACGTCCAACCAACCTTTGATATCCCCAGGTTGCTGCAGCCAACCTTTTGGCTGTCTCAAGCATATGTTGTTGTCAGTGGTCCTCCAAGACTTAAATATCAGGCTTTTTTGCATTGAAAGAAAGGGTGTTCTGTCAGAAAAAAATAAATTCAATGGTTTTGATAGTACACTTGTAAGTTTGTAGACATTTAGGACATTTAGGAGGTACTTGATTGAATGAATGAATGAAGGATTTTAATAACGTCCACGAGACCAAACAGTCTATGGGAGCAAGAGCCGCAAAAATGAAACTGTCCAGATAAAAACAAAACAGCAGATCACAGAGGCTGCCTGTTGATATTTCAAAAAGTTAAATCCTTTCTCGATGTCAGCTATTCTACTATGTATCTTGATTAAAAAACTTGATATTTTGGTTAGCCTTTCCTCTTGAAACAGGTCCATTAACTTGACAACGCTTAAACTGCCCCTGTAACTACTCCGAATGTCATTATAAGCTGCACACTTCATAATGAAGTGTCATTCTGTCTCCACTATCCGCTTGACACAGAATAAACAAGTTCTTGTTTTCCATTCTTCTTTGGGTATTGTCCACCTACTGGTTTCACATCTAAGATGATGCGAGCTGGTTCTCAGTTGGGCAATTAACATCTTTGCTTTCCATTTAATTTCTGCTCCTATGTACGCCTTTTCTTCATGTTCCCAGGTGGGGTTAAAATGATTGTAGTATGCTTTCTTCCGTCCCATCTGCCTTGTCCACATGGCTGTCTTGAATTTCTCTTTCACATACTTTTTTATTTCCTCATTGGCATTTTGACATTCTTGCATGTTGATGTCCCATTTACTCATCCACTTGTTGTTTTGCTTCATCCACGTGCTTTTTCTTTGGGATTTGAAAGATTTTGCTGTAGGAAATTAAGTGTGATACAATTTAAAAAAAGAAGCATCTGAAATAACTTCCACTGTTTTCATATAGAAGATGTTTGAGGACGAAAGAATGTCATCCTAAATGAATTTGAAGATATCATATAAGCGTGGATGCTTAACCAGTATCAAGAGGGGGAATAGATATAGATGATAGTTTTAGTGGTTCATATTTATCTCGGCTGTGAATTAAATACTATAAAGTAAGTAAAGGAATAGACTAGGGTAAAGAATATGCTTGACATGATTTGAAGATATCTTCCAAGCATGAATGCTTAACCAGTATTAAGAGGGGGAATAGATAGGGATGATAGTTCTAGCGGTTCATATTTATTTTGGCTGTGAATTAAATTCTCTAAAGCAAGTGAAGGAATAGATTAGGGTAAAGAATATACTTGACATGGGCTATAATTGTATAGACTAGGGCAAAGAATATGGTATAAAATTATAAATATACTTCAATTGAGATTATGTACCGATGTTCGGTCTGAAGTAAACCATCTACATGCCATTGTTTGCTTTGCATTGCCAGAATAGCAAACTTGCATTGGCAATAAAATACATCTGGTATTTTACCCTACAAAATAAAACAAAAAGGGTGGTGTAATATGCCTAGAATTTCTAAATGAAGCCTAAGTTAAAAATTGTGGAATGAAATATTAAACACGAGAAAATATTGGGGACTCAATACAAATTCGAAGAGAATTTTCGGGTCCTGTTTATCTGGATGCCGACATGGCAGTTAATGATCATGATACCTCTTGGTGTTTTCTCATTTGTTTCTGAATTTAATGTTCTGTATACAATGCTGCTGTCCTTATGAATCTCTTTCCTCTCCTTCAGGCAATCTGTAATAGGGGTCTTTAAAACTAAAATATGTCTAAATGTGTTTTGTTGTTCTATTGTTAGTAATGTTTGTTTACATGGCAGTATGCAAGTTGCCAGGCATATCTATATGTGTACATGTATGTGTAGAATATTTGGTATCTATAGTGCTGTTTGGTATGTGCATGTATTACACTGAAATAATCTCATTCTTAGCTGATAATGTATAATGACTTGTTTTCTTGAGGATGTTTCTTTCTATATCGTGGTTAAATTTCTTAAGCTGCCTTGTTGTAGGTTAAATCCAAACAGGTTGATCGTATACGTAATATATTTCGGCGACAGCTATCAGTACCATTGGTTGACATGGATGCCACACTTGAAGATTACAAAGCTTGGGAACAGCAACAAGGGAATGTGATTAGGATTGACATTGAACATTTGACTGGATTTCCTTCCATTGTGATAGCAGCTTATAGAAAGGCTGTAGAAATGTACAAGTCTCGTGCTGATCACGAAGAAAAGCTGGCTGTTGGAAAGAATGCAGACACCAAACAACTTCAGCATTATTTGGTAAATCTTCTGTTATGTTGCAAGTTAGAGTCTGATGCCATCAATTAGTGGACAGAGCTTATCTTCATTTTCTCTAATCACATTTTTAAAGATATTTTCTGTCCAACATGGAATTGTTGCTAAGTTCTAGAAAGAGGTTTTCTGTTCAATTTGATTGACTTCTGAAATTGAGGAACAGATATAATATCCAAGTCCGCAAAGTACTATAGCTGTATGCCATTTTTGTTTTTTTACTTATACTAATTTGTTACACTCCTATATCCGCAAATTGCATTTGGTAATATTAGACACGTGGGGAAGAGAATTCTTATATCATGGGGTGAAGGTGTAGGGGGGAAAGAATGTTGATAGCATTGGCCGGGTCATAATTTGTTGGCTAGATTTTCTGCATAGCATAAAACCTAGGCAGTCATAAGATAAATCTCCCTCATTTACCGGTGAGGCTCCAGTGTCAGATTTGTCAATAAAAATATGCTAATATCTATATGGGGTTTTACTTTAACTATTCAGCTCATGAACCATAGCTGTATAGCTTTGTAGCAAGTAAGCAGCTGTTTAATAAAGGAAATACTTATAGAAGAAGGGAATTATATGAACACAGGGAAGAAATGGGGAAGATGTGCATCCCAATCAACAGATAACAAAGTTGATTGTATGCACATAGAAGAAACCAATAGATATCAACGCATAATTATAAGCAAAGGCAACTTTAGATCTAGATCTAAAATAACACAAAGTTTATTAAAAGATCTAAGATAAAAAGCTAGAAACACAATACACCGTGACACAAAGTTCTCTGGAAACCTGCTCCTTTATATTCCTTTGCTTCAAGTGGCTATCAGGGGTTTCAGCACAAAGTCTGGAACACAAGAATGATGCTTACAAATTCTGATCATTAACCCGGAGGTTCTTCTTCTACTTATAGAATGTAGAAGAGAAAGTACAAATGGGAAACTCAACTGAACTGAAACATAAACAAGAAGTAAAGAAGACATCTGACAATCATCCTCTACTAACTCCTCTTTAAGTGACACATCTATAACTTAACTAATAGAATTGTTCCACATAACTTAAAGGAATAGTTTCAAAACCAATAACTTCAAAGTTTTACAATTTCATCCGGGAACGTGGAAAATAGAAGAAGAAAGAATAGAAGTCAAACCAGCTGTAACATTTATATCTTCTTTTTGTTGTGATACTGAATATACTTGTCAAACATATAATTCAACATCTTTCCATCTGTCTTAGCCACCGCTTCCTTTTCTGTCCTGAACTGCAACAATCCTTCGTTCAACACTTTGATACATGCTTCCACATCCTCCAAGCTCGGCCCGAACTTCACAATATCCGACTGCAGTGCCACCAGTCTGCTGATGGAATTCATCGTGAAAGGCTTAGTAGCTCCATCAATTCTCTCCTGTACCATCAGAAGAGACCCTTCCAGGGAATTAGGCACTCTGCTAGGAACGATCCGTACGTATTAAGTAACATTTCCGACCACTTCCTCATGAGTGAAAGCAATGATATTGTCTGGTAAAGACGATGCCATACTCTCAAGTGCCTGCATCCTCTTCAACATAATTCTGCAGATCTCCAAACGGAAAGATACTGCAAACTCCAACTGCTTCCCATTCTCAACTGATTCGTCCGGTACTATCTGTTCCGCAACCAACACTTCTCCCGACAGCTTATTGATTTCAGCCAAAGTACTCAGGTTACTCTCAGCAACTGTGTTCATATCTACTATGCTCGTCACCAGTTGCTTCAGCTGATCTGCGGCGTCTTTTATAACCTTTAGGCGGGCTGGCACCTCTCCGACTCCGAGTTGTACAGAAGCTTGACGAATAATCAGATTATTCCATTCGTCAATAGCTTTACCCTGGTTGCATCTTCCATTTCTTGCATCAGATGATCACTCACCTGCTCTTGAGCTGAAATGGGTTGAGTGAAAGATTTAACAACCTTGGCAATGATCTCACACAACTGAGATACCTGCTTTTGAAGTTCAACTTTCTTCGCCTTTTCTCTGTCAAGCCTAAGGAATAGAGTATCTATCAATGTCTGCTTGTCCTGCTTCAATCCTTCTATGGTGGCTTGACCGATAGGTACTCTGGTTACTGTTATGTCTTCTGCCGTGAGCTCATCCTCTTTCTTCTCTTCCGCTGGAACTGACATCTCAGCAAACTTCTGCCTTGACATCTCGATGATCAACCTTAAAGTTACCTTAGCAATTTTAGGTTTTTTGTCTTTTCCGCCTAGACTTAGGAGCAACTGCAAGTTGTGTTCCTTCAAGTTTATTTCCACTCTAGCTTCTGGAACCAACTGCGAAGTCGACCATTATGAGAAATTACTTCTTGGAGAATGAGAAGTTGCTGAGTGTATTACTATCTCCCATTCTGATTACTCTCCATCAGAAACTGCTATAGTGTTATGGCTGCCATCCTTTGAATCATCTAAGGACAAAGCTCTTTTAAACTTTGCCATCTGCAACTTCAATGTTTCTTCAGGAACAGGTGCTGAACGGAGCGACTGAGGAGAGAAGATGAATGTTGCCGGATTCAACTGAGGAATGACAGTGTCTTGCTGAGGTGCAACAGTGGGTGAAGTACTGGATGCTGGAGCCGGAACTAATGTCATAGCTGTGGAAGTGATCTTCTCCTTTGATTGAGACCTTCTGTGTACTTTCATCTTCTCGGGCCTTCTGCTGCTTTCTCCTCTGTGCTTCCTCTTGAGGGAATCTCCTGTGCCGAAGTTGCCCGTGATTTGATTCATGAATGCTTCATCAAGGCAGTATCCCTTCGTCAGCAATCAGTTTGAAGTATTCACCAAAACAACGCTAGACCTTTCCTCAATTGTATGGCAGCCCCCCACGTTATCCTTAAGTACAGCTCTATCTCCTCCCATTTGATGGTATGTGTCAAGTAACATAGTCCCATCATCTTTAAGATCCGCAGGTATCTATGCTAATCCAAAGTCGAACACTTGCTGTGTTGATAGCCTGCTGAAATTCTTCTTTCTAACCTCATACTCACTTTTGCACTTCATCCATAAATCTTTCATCATAGATTTTCTACATAGCTGAAAACCTAGGCAGTCATGAGATAAATCTCCCTCATTTACCGGTGAGGCTCCTGTGTTAGATTTGTCAATAAAATATGCTAGTATCTATATGGGGGTTTTACTTTAACCATGCAGCTTATGAACCATAGCTGTATAGTTTTGCAACAAGTAAGCAGTTGTTTAAAGAAAGAAAATATTTAAAGAAGAAGGGGGTAGTAAAACACAGGGAAGATGTGCAACCCAATCAATAGATAACAGAGTTGATTGTATGCACATAGAAGAAACCAATAGATATTAACACACAAAATTATAAGCAAAGGCAACTTCAGATCTAGATCTAAAATAACACAAAGTTTATAAGTAGATCTAAGACAAAAGTTAGAACCAAAATGCACCGTGACACAAAGTTCTCCGGAAATCTGCTCCTTTGTATTCCTTTGCTTCAAATAGCTATTAGGGGTTTCAGCACAAAGTCTGGAACACAAGAATGTTGCTTACAAATTCTCTTCCTTAACCCGAAGGTTCTTCCTCTTCTTATAGAATGTAGAGGGGCAATTACAAGTCGGAAGCTTTTAGTTGAACTGGCACATGTGGAAGTGGAAAAAGAAACAACTGACAATCTTCCTCCTGGAATTCCTCTTTGCATGATTTGCAACTGAAAATAGAACCTTCTATTTTGCACGTCTGCCACTTACCTCCAAGTAGTTGACTTCTTCAAGTAATGGCTTTTAAACCAATCACCTAAGTTTTATAATTTAATTGATCGCTCAATTACTTTGTTGGAGGAAATAAGAGAAAGAAGAAGAAAGAGGAAAGCTGTAGTTTTGTCCTTTTCATATTCTGCATGCATCTGATTCTTTTGCCTTTGATTCTCACCATACTGGATCTAGAAACAGCTGGATTCAGAAGCAGTTGGATCTAGAATTTTGCTCATGGGTGTTGCCTTTGATTGGTCTTCTGTCTCATCCTTTAAGCCTTTGCAGTTCTTCTCTAGTACATGCATCATTGCAATGTTTGCCGTAAATAACTCATCATTTTTATTTTTAATTGCATACGAGCAATAAAAAATTCTGGAAAGCACTCCGGGGGAATGCAAATTCAATGAAGGCTTCAACTGGAAGATTAAGAGCACATGCACAAGATTCTGGAAGGAATTCTCCATGCATTGACTTCTACACAGGCGCGTTAGAAACAAAAGGATGCATTTTTGTCGGAAGCTTTTGCAATTATGAGATCTGGATTTGGATCTAGGTCTGGATTAGTGTCTCCGATGTCAGCAAATCTAGAAGTAATGATGATTCCGCTGCGCTTTCTTTTTCATCCCGCTTTGCCATAGCCGTATCTGTCTTTGTCTGAGCAATTCTTTTTCTTTTTATCCAGCAAGAATTCTTCACAATCGGTGCATATCTGGATAATTCTTCAGATTCAGAGGATATATTCAATGTATTGGACATTGATTTAAGCTCCCTTTCTCTTATAAAAGCGCCTGTAATGAATTCCTGCAATTGATCCAGACAAAGATGGCAACCAGAACATGAACACTGGATTTTAATTATAAAAATTTGCATATATCAAGCCTGCTGCCCTAAAATTTGATGTTTTATTTGCATGCAAAGCAAACATGAATGTTACCAACTTCACCTGAGCACCTGTACCCCTATGCAGACAATTAATCAGACACAAATCAAGCTCCTTCAAACCAAGGCGCCAAAATTTGAAGCTTCAAGCAGTAATTACACCTTCTTTTGAGCAAAATTCCTCTTCAAATGGGGCACACTTTTTGTCTGGGCTGCATTTCTTTGCTATTGAATTAATTAATTCATCCTTATGGCAGCCCTTGCTTATATAACTCTCATCATTCTATAATTAATTATTGCCTCTCCTATTCCTGACAATTAATTAATTAATTAATAAGTTTTTCTCTTCAAATGAGGTGTCTATTTTGTGCATGCTCATGGCTGCCATTAAATAAATTAAATTTATTTAATTTTAGCTCTCTACTTCCAGTTAACTTAAGCCTCACAATATGCTTTGACCTCATCCACTGAAAATAAGAATTAATTAAATCAATTAATACTTTAAAAAACATTAATCTTCTCCCAAATGGGTCACAGTTTTTGTCATGAAGGGGCTGCATTAAGTAAATAATAGTTATTTAATTTTAGAATTTCTAATTCTAATTCCCTTTACCCACTTTACCCTTGTTGACTTTTCCACATACCTGGGCACCAAATTTGGAGAAGAAATTAATTAATTTAATGCATTTAAAGCTGCCCTTCCTTCCCAAAAGGGGTCGCACTTTTTGGCATAGTCAATTTCTATTTTTAAAAGCCAATTAACAATGGGATTATTCACTCTGCACCGCAACTCCAAAAATCCCATGACCCACTTAAGCTGTTTGACTTTCATAATGGGACTATTTACCCTGCAAGGCAGGTAATAACATCCCATCAATGCCTTAAGTGATTTTTCTTTTATTTCACAATGAGAATTTTTACCCTGTAAGGCAGGTAAAAAATTCCCGCCTGCCTGTTGCCTCTGATTTTCCCATTGTGACTTAAGTGGCGTTGCTTACATGGGAAAAAGTACCCTGCTAGGCAGGTACAAAATTCCCACCTACTTGCTGTTACCAAAAATCCCATTGTAGTTTAAAACCTTCTTTTTCCAAAAAATGTGGCCTGCCCAGAAGAAGCTTTTTGGTGCATGACTTCGTCTTTTCAGAGAGAACAGACCTCTTGTGGCGAATTCCTTCTAGCATAACGTCCATAGGTGATCTCCAGATACTCCAGGCAAAGAATCAGACCAAACCGGCAAAGGAATTGACCCAGAGAAATTTCACAGAAAACAAAACGGAAAAACACTAAAAACACAAAATGTTGCTAGAAGTCACAAATAAAGCCCAAAATTCATTCCTGGTTAAAACTCTACTGGTATATGAGAATATTGACATGTACGATCACAACAAGGTTAAACCGGAGCACAAATTGCTTCAAACGGGGCTCAAAATAATTAAATACAAATTTCTCGTAGGCAAACTCCATCGACAGAATATAACAATTTCGGGCATCTAGGTATTTGTCGAATTTGGCTTATATGGCTCCTTGGGAATATCTTAACACAATACAGAAACTTTCTACCAATAAAAACACAAAACAACATTTTAAAAGAACGATTTTTTTTAACATGGGGTAGTCTCAGATTTCAGAGTGAAATCTGGGGACACCAAGAGGTAAACTCACCCCCATTATTGGATCTCAAAGTTTTGATCCACCGGCTGGTTTGATTCTCCACCAAGGCCTTGAACTTGACAAAAGAATCAAAGCAATTAGATTTCTTCAAAAAATAGATCCACATCTTCCGAGAATAGATCCAAGAGCCCCTTTGCACGCCAAACACCTTTAGAGGGAAAAGGCTTCCGCTTTTGTTTTCTTGCAAAACAATCAACACACGTCTTGTTTCTCCTGAATAGGAGGCAAACCAACAACCATGTTGGTTCTATGAAGGCGGGCTAAATATTGAAGGTTGAGATGGCCATATCTTTCGTGCCATAAAACACTTGTATTACCTTCCACAACTAAGGCATGTAAGTTGACTAGGGTAGGATCAACAAGTCTATAAAAACCACCATGCCCAATCACAATACATTATTTCTCAGAAAAGTTTACAAAGATATTGGGATTATCAGTTAGTTGACTGATGGATAACAAGTTCTTATTCATGTTAGGCACATATCTAACATTTTTTACAAGCAATTTGGTATTATTATTTAACATAATACACACATCACTAATACCTTCTACAACATGTGATCTTCCATCCCCTAAAGTAATTGAATAAGAAGAATAAGAATGAAAATTGACATACTTGTCCTTTTGACATGTGAAATGTCGTGATGTTCTAGAATCAAAGAACCAACATCGAGTAGGGCTGCCATTACCCATGCAAGATGCCATGAGAGCATACTCATCTTCTGACTCTTGTTCAACTGTAGCCACATGTGCCTACCCCTTCTGCTTCTTCAGGGCATTGAGTCGTTTCCGATAGTCCTTCACATGACCAAGTTTGTGACAATAATAATCATGAGAGCATACTCATCTTCTGACTTGCATTCAACTGTAGCCACATGTGCCTACCCCTTCTGCTTCTTCAGGGCATTGAGCCGTTTCCGATAGTCCTTCACATGACCAAGTTTGTGACAATAATAACATTTCACTTGATATTTAGGAGAGGAAGAGGATGTCTTAGCCCGTCGTTTCCACTTTCCTTTAGACTGAGCAACAAAAACACTCTCAAATTGTCTAGAACTAGACTCTTGAGCATGTGTCTATCTTTGTTCCTTTTGCTACAGGTAGGAACTCACCTTGTCAAACATAAGAGTTTGACTCTCCGCCATTAAATGAAGTACCTCCAGAAATGACTCATACGAAGAAGGCAAGGTATTTAGAACCAAAGCCACCATATCATCATTGTCCACCTTTTTATTTATGGAAGATAACTAGTCTCAAAGGTCTTTCATCCGAAGTAGGTGCTGAGATAGTGATCCACCTTCTTGTAGGTTCAAAGCAAACAATGTATTTTTCAGGTACAAAACCCGTCCTTTCTCTGACGTCTGATATTTATCCCTCAAAATGGGCCACAACGTGCTCTCCACAATGGCATTCCGCACTTCCAGTATCATATCATCCGACACCGATAGCTTGAGGAGCAATAACGCTTATGATGTTTTTCATAAACCGCAAAATTTCTAGCCAGTCTGCTTTCGCTACACGTGATTATCTTATCACAACCATGAAATTCTGCAAACATTAAAATCTTATTGCTCCATACATTAATTAGTCGCCGTTAATTTTTGCGAGTTCGGTAGAATTAGGTTTGAAATATTTTCCCTTTTATTATGCCAAATTGAATATTTTGGCCACTTAATAAAAAGAATAAGTTACGTATATGTGGCAGGGAAGGAGACAAATATTTAAGTCTGCCCATACGACTTTGTTCTGGCCACACGAGTTCACTTTTTCCTCCCACACGACTTAGGATTTTGGATTTGCAACTGGATATGGCTTTGCACAGATAGGACACTGCTGTTGACGCCACGGATACAAACTGGGTATCCTTTCTGCTCCATGATTTCCGGCACTCACAGCCACGAACTGGGTCACAATTTCCGGTTTCTGCCACAGTGAACTGGGTCATGCATTTTCTGTTTTCTGCCACAGTGAACTGGGTTTCCATGACTCTGCCCACACGTCTTTCTTGGACGCTTGCCCTCCTTCACACGGCTGGGAACAATTTACACGAGCCCACGTTTTCAGGGACTCGAACCATGTCTTATCTTCTACCTACGTCAACCGTACCATCGACCTCTCCTCTCACGATTGCTTCATTCAATGGTGACTAACTGGCTTTGATACCAATGTTAGTATTAGAAGCACAGAGAAAATAGCAAGAAGATGAAACTGCACTGCATCGAATGACCCATGCAGATTCAATTTATTATGGTAGTTACATTTAGTTACATTTGCTTGTTAGTTACAACCTCTACAACTGCCTAGAACCGTACCGGTTCATGCTATATATTCAACATTGTATACATATACTACAAAGCTGTGGAGGCATAAAGAACTGTTATGCAAGCTGAACTGCTTGGGCTTTCATGTATGACTCTTCACCTTCTGACCGTTACATGGCTTGGCTGCCAGGTGCATGACATGTTGTCAGATGCTTTTGTATAATGTGAGCATGGGAGGTGCCACTTGGCATGGCACAACGTGACAGAGAGTGTCTATGCAGTCAGGTGAGTCTCGGGAGTTCTTCATAGGGGTTGCATTGTGAAGACGCTGTGAAACATTGCGATATGTTGTGAGACACTGGTGTTGCTGCAAGAAAACAGTCATAAACTGCAAGATGCTGTGAGACACCGTTAATTTTGCAAGGTTCTCAAAAATTTGTGTTGCCCTGTGAAAGGAGGCGCTGCCCGCTTGACCCAGCATTGTCTGAGCCTCTCAAACTTATACTGTCCATGCCTATCAGGCAGAGAGCATGATGTTATCTTCTGAGACGTGCGGTATGTTCCTTGGTGCTATGAATGAGGCGCATGATGCAAGTGATTGCGAGGTGATGCATAAGTGACCAAGGTACTCAAGGAAAGAGTGTAGGGTAGTGCGGCTGTTGGCAGATCGTGCACTTTTTCCTTAGACATAACAGTTTAAACTCCACCAACCCCTCCCATGGTCCTAATATTACTCTATGGTATGTTGTACAAAAAAACCTCAACAATACATATACTAACGAAATGAAGGTTTTTGCTACATTTTATTGGATTATTAATTTTTTGTGGGATTTTACTAGTGTATTTCATTCATCCCAAGATGATCACAACAAGCCCAAACGTGGGCCACGTTTACCATTCCTCCCCTACAAACAAATGCTTGTGTTGCTTGTGTGATAAGTGGGTCCCCTCACCTTGTGATTACTACCAAAAATACATGAGGCCCGCTTGCCTTGTGATAACTATCAAAAAATACATGAAGAAAAAATGTCATTGGGATAATGACTAGTCATGGAGGTCATCTTAAGATGACAGAACAATGAGTAAAATCCCACAAAAAACTAATAGTCTAATGCGTGTGCTATTTATCTTGTCTTTTTTTCCCTCTTTTCACAGAGCTAATCACTTTCCCCTTCGCCACATCACTAGCAAGTGGCACCTTAGCCACATTGCATTGTGAACTACACTTGTTTCACCAAGTTATTCTCTCTTACCTCCCAAATATATCAATCATGGTAAGGATTGGCAAGCTAATAATTGCACTCCACAACATTTCTTTCATTGACAAACTCCACCAAAACGACATATTTTTCTCAACTTCTAGATGGAAGCCTCAACAAATATTTGGAGAGTCCCATAGCCTAGGCCTAGCCTAGGGTTAGCCACGCCACACTCAAGCAGTCTATTACAATGTGGAGATGTATATGAGTCAAAAACATTTTCATCATGTGACTTTTACACCCACTTTACCACAGATATCAAAGTCACCACTTGTAGAGATCTAGCCACAATATATTGACGGCTCACATATTCATGGATTAAATAAAATTCAAAAAGGCATGCAAAGTTTTAAATGAGTGCAAGTGGAAGTGAACAAAAGATTTGCAGAATGAAGACCTTTCATCGGATGCTGGCTGTGATGAAGCACACAAAAGATAAACACATTCGAAATCTCTCTACAAGTATGTAATATGCATGGAGAGGTTAATAGGTTTACTCATTTAGTTAGCATTCAGGTGGGATTTCACTTCAAGGAAGAAGCCCTAGGCTTATGGCTTTGGCTCCAAGAAGAATTTCCCAATTTTGAGCATGTAGGTGCAGTCCTATATGTACACAAAGGGCAAGGGAAAAGCATATCAAAGAAAGAATCAGCTTGGGAATATGCAGCCTTACAATATTAATCTCCAACTAAGGTAAAACAATTCCATGTTTGGGCAAAGCATAAAAAACACTATGAACCTTGATGAGGATGATGTCTTTACCTCTCCCCAGGTATCATCACTACAACATGTTCAGGATTGTTCTGTTGGCATTTCCTAGTTATGTATAGCTACAACTCCCCTTCCCTTTTGTACATTAATCAATCTTAATCTCACTCAGGCAACTTGTTAAGCTCACAGTTTCCTCCTCTCTTTTAAACTCCAAACTCAGGTTTACTCCATGCAAGAATTCAACAGAATGTTGCCAACAGCTAACATTCCCCCTTCCCCTCACAACCATCAAAAAACAATTTTTTGGCTGCTCACTTCAACCCTAAGTCTTTTTCTTTTGGGGCTTCTCAAAAGAATTAGCTCATTGAATTCTATCTCTCCCAATCTGCTGGAGGCAATGATTCAGGGTCCTAAAGCACTAGCTCCAGCCTTAAGCAAAGACTCTGTATCAACCCTATTCATTGGATACTAGAAAAATGGTCCAGTTTTTTTTTGCCATCGCCGGAAAAAGAGTGTTGACTAATACTAGTTTCAATCCTCAACAAATCCCATCTTAAGTAGTTCCCATTTAGTTGTTGATTTTAATTCAATCAGTAGTCATCTGTTTTCATTTTGTGGGTTATGGTCCCACTTACAGGTCCCTCCCTTTACATGGTTCTTACTCTGCTGGGTGGCAACTCCGAGTCTTCTCAAAGATCTAGCTCATTTGCCCCAACCACCCTACGCGATTTCTCGTTGAAGGACATCGTGATTTAATCGGGTTCTGATCATGTTCTCCTATCAGAACATTATTTTCTACATTATATTACTTACCCTGGCCATCATAATTTTAACTTTTAAACCTCAGCTCTAGGTTTTACTTCCAATCCTTGGTTAGGTTTATCTCTAGAACCCTTACCCATTCAGATTTCACACAGGTTGCCAGGGTTCTTCCTTCAGGGATCCAAGGTCAAGAGCACTTTATCATTTAATCAAGGTTTATAGTTAGATTGTATGAGGAATATCTAGGAGGAAGTCCAGTAGTAGAGATGTCAATAGACTAAAGAAACAAACTTGTCTCGAGATACCAACAACATCGACACTTGTTGAGGCCGAGAGAGGCATTCTTCTCTGAACAAAAAAATGCTAAATATGGCTAGCTTTGACAACATTAGGTTGAATCTCTCAAGGATACGAGTCTATGAATATAGAAAATGATCTTGAAGATACCCTCGAGATGAAGGGGTTGTGCTGTAAACTCAAGTTGGACAAAACATCGGGGAACTATCCATTTGCAATGGGTCACACATGTTAAAGCATGAGAGTCTGAAGTCTGAACCCTATCAATACAAGTCTAGTCAATGGACCCTAAATTGGGGCCCTAAACCTGAAGTGTGTGTTTAATTTAATGATCACTTTAAATAGGTACATCTTCAAGGTATATCCTGGAAATGTCTTTGAAATCATTTGCGCCCTAAGACAAACTAATGCACACCCTATATAAAAATGTGACCATAAAGTAGGATTTTGATGCAATCAAAGACATGGTTTCCAATAAAGGACCATCTAATCTTTGCGGCTTAGTTTCCCTTCTTTCATCTAACATTCACACACATGTGAGTTACACTAACCATTTGAGTTATAGATACTTTTTAGGATCATTTGAGCACATCAACGAATCACCTTACTAAGAATGGAGTTATGATACCATTTAACTATTCACTTAAAGCTTTCCTTGATCAACATTGCATTGTTTGGTTGGTTACATGCCATGGGTCTCACTCACATTTTGAGGGTAACCATCCTCGCTAATGTGCCCCAAAATTGCCATTCAACATTTCCCCACACTAAAGTTTTTGGCTGTCCTTGAACAAAGCCTTGCACTACTCCATGAAAATGTGGGTACCTAGGCAATGAGTGCCTCAGGTACCTCGTCTTTCAAAATTGTGACCATGCTACTCCAATCACCAAGACATATCTTGGAGTCCCCTTTCTTTTTGCGGCCTTCCTCAATTACCGTTTGCAACTCATCAACTTTTGCATATGCCTCGATGAGAAGAGTTTTAATGCTCTTCCTTGTCACCTACAAGTCCTTCACCACATTTTTCGACTTGTCCTTGATGCCTTTAGTTTTGCTTGCATACTGAGTGAGGTCGTCCATGATTTGGTTGAGGTTGTCTCATAGATGTCATGTTCATGGGTCTCTTCCATCAACATTTTGCGTTTCACTTTATCCTTGTCATCAACGATCTTTTCCTCAAATGATAAGTTTTTTGCAGCCTCCTTAACACATTGAGCATTGGCAAATGCGTTATAGTTGACGTTTTCCATGATGAGGGTCACACTGCCAAAAGTTTTTTGCAGTGCCTTGTCTTCTTGCATCAAATTGTGTGGGGTTCTGTGATCTCTTTCCTCAATTCGTCAATTTCTCTTGCTTTGGCTTCTGCAGTTCTATAGCCTTGTACCAATTTGGACATTGCGGCTTTGTAATTGTTCCAAGGAAGTCACACCCTCTGCAAAAGCTTCCTCCCTGATAGTCGGGTGCTCCTTGGTTATACCTTGGACCATCTCAACAACTTTTTTGTTCATGTCCTCCACTTCCTTTCGGAGTTTAGTTTTTGAGGCTTTGGCTTTCTAAACTTCCTACATGAATTATTTCTCCTTTTCTGCTTTGATTTTATTGAATGTGATCAACCATCAATTTTGAGCGCAACCTTCTTGTGCATTAGCGAAAGTATTGAGGTTGCATAAGGTTGCATCAATGCTTCCTTGTGGCTCCTTATGTACCAACACATCACAAACCCCTATCTGTGGAACTTCAAAGTGTAAGGTGGGTGTTAGTTTACTCAAAAATTCTTTGCAAACAAGGCTCTGCAAAGGGCTCACTAGTTAATGTTTCCTTTGACTGCATCGAGATATCTCCTATGGGGTTTTCCTATGGGTGTGGCTATGGAATGTTCACAGAATGCCCCATATTAATTGATTCCTTTGTTTGTTCTGCCCCAACCTCTAGATCAATAACATGATTTTCTTGGGTAGGTGGTTTATCAGTACCCCTTCCTTAGGAAACCTTTCTTCCTCGTCATCCTTGTGGTGGCTGCCACCTGTATCGTCACTTGACAACTTGTCGCTCTTGCCACTTCCTCTTCTCCTTCCTCTTGTATTTTATTGAAGATCTCTTCTAGCTCTACCTCTTCATTAGTCTTGTCCTTGTGTACCGCTGATGCATGTTTCTGTGCTCCAACCTTCAACATCGATGCTTTCATGGTTCGTGTTTTTATAGTTTTCTCCTTCTTGCACTTGTTTTTTTTCATGTGGCTAGTCTAGCCTCCTTGGGAAGTTGAATTTTTAGGATGAACCCGAACTTTTGCGCTTCTTCCTCAATAATTCCTATTATAATCTTGGGCTTATTTTCCATATACACGGATTTGAGTTTGCGGGCCACATCATACCACTCATTTATTATTGCGCATAACTTATCTTCTTTTGGAAAATCCAACCTGTCGTCCTCAGAATCCTCAGCATCAACCACTTGTCTGATCTTGGGTAAAAAAGTCTCTCCACAATAATTCCCTGTTTGCATCCAGTGTTGTAACATCTACATTCTTGCACTTTTCCCTTCATACCTTTCTAAAGACCACTCCAAATACTTTTCCATCACCATAAACAACGTGACCTTCCAGTCGACCCATTTCTCATCCTACGCTTGGACTTAGGCCAAGGTATAGTGGGTTCAACAAAAAACTCCACCTTGTCCTTGTATGCTATGACTAATTCTTCAATTATGCGTTTCTCATACTCAAAAACCTTCATAAGATTTTCATACCATTTTAACATTTTGGCCTTATATTTTTTCACTCATGGAGCCCACACACTAGTACTCGTATTTCTCCTCCATAGTTCCCTCCTTAGGTTTTGACTTGAAAAGTAAAGACTCTGGGATCCCCATGGTTTCTTTGATGAGCAATATCAAATATACTCCAAATTCGAATTGTTTTCCTTGCTCATGTTAGAAGTACACATTAGAGATCAACTATTCTATGACATACTGTGCAAAATATACTCTTCACAATTTTTTCTCTTAAGGTAGATCACTTCCATTGACGTTGAAGTTATCTTGTCGACCACCGTAAGCTTTGCAGTGATAAATCATGCAACAACATGTGTGGGCGCATGTGCAATATTCTTCAGGAGCAAAGTTTATCCCCCTAACTCTGTATGCCATTCCTCAACGGTCTTCTTTTGCTTGTCGTCTGTCCCAAATGATTCGTGTACGTCTATGCCATCATTGGGTAGCCCACTGATTCGACTAATTTGCACTCCATTGATCTTCATGCATCTTCCTACAAAGTGAATTCTGCTTCCATGCATTTGTTGATAGGGCCTAGCTCATCAACTCCTTGGGTTTACCTAGATAGGTAAATCCCATAAGGCCAACACTTCAATATCCTTGAGGTGTTTTGCAGTTGATGGGGTTGTCAGAAGTGAAAATTGATAGGGCATGGCTTGGTCGTGATTCTACTCTCTTCCTTTGCTTCAAATCAGTAGATGACAAGCTTCGGGCTCTTAGGGCTAAACGAAGACCTAAGTAGCCAAAACGTTTTGGATACGGGAGCGGGGTATCCGATACGTGGAAACGGCAATTTTTTTTTTTGATTCTGGCTACGGCAGTACAAAAACTATATAAAAATTAAAAAATATATAAATCTCAGCCTTCTAAATAGGAATTTAATTATAAACCACATATTATGTATATGAAAAACAAGATAAAAGACAAGTTATACTATTAACTATAAATTTATAACAATGTACAATATATACAAAACGAATAAAATTAAATTTATAGTGTATGTTATAGATTGTATAAAATTAAATAATGTATTTTATATAAATGTATACAATGTACAGTATACTGTATAAGTTGTATATACGATAGTTGGAATACTCGCATAGTTGTAGTTTTAATTACTAATCTGTCTATAGGCGATCAAAGCTCATGATTCTTTCAGAAGATTGCAAGAAGTTGCTTGGTCCAAAAACGTGCAAAAATGGATTCTATGAAAATAAGAAAAATATTGCCATCAATGCGTAGAGCTTGAGAAAATATACACTTTTAGAGAAAACGACACCTGAAACAGAGCCACAGAATGAAAGTTATGGCTCATGCAAGGTTTTGCTGCTACATCTTCCCGGACCTTTCCAAAAATGGCATTTTTTTTTCTATGCTTGTATTTTCTTCACCAAAAATCCAAAAAAGGAAAGAAATACCAAAAAAGAAAAAACGCGATTCGAGAAGAAAAAAATAGGAGAAAATGCGTTTTTTGCTATTGGGAGCGGCCAGAGTCCTGCGGAAAGGGCCGAGTACGACCTGTTTCGTACCCGACCATTTCCGTAGGCCTCTGGCCGCTCCTTGCCCGCTCCCACACCACTCCCGTCGCCGCTCCTGCTCCCTGTCGCTCCCATACCTGCTCACGAGGCCCCTGCTTGCCGTTTCGGCAACTTAGACGAAGACTATTCTCACTCCCGGATAAAATCTTCCTTGGTGAAGATCTCACTAGAGCCTAGTGGGCAGAACTCAAACAATCCCGGGAGTTAGTCATGGCAGCTAGGAAGGCTGGTAAATGGGCGGTGATTCGTAACCTCAAACCAGTGATTCGAGACACTTTTCCCCTTGGTTGGGCTCCCGGTTGACGGTCCCGCTGGGAGTGGCGTCATAACAGGGGCATTTCCATGTCATGTTGGATTGGAAAATAGGTCTTATTGGTCCTAGCTTTGTCTTCTACAGGTTTCAGTGGGTTATTCAGACTCTTAGTTACTGGACATTGGGGCTTCGCGAGTTACTTCCAGCCAGCCTTGTTTGTGTGGTGATGGTGTTGGGGGTGTTGCTCCCTCTTCCACTCACCCCCCACCGTTATCCTCTTCTCCCTTTCTGGGTTCTCCGCACTTGTTGCTTCCTTCTCCCCTTCTCCATCTCTTTTTGTATTTCGGGCGACCCATTTGGGTCCTCTCGCTGGGTTCGTTTTGCTTTGTACTCTACAGTCCCATTGACCTACTTTTGTGGTCATTTGTCTGACATTAATAATATTATATTATCTTATCTCCTTTGTCTTTCTCTAGATCGAAGTCATCTCTATGTGCAAAGTGGTATAATACCCCTCTTTCTTGTGGTTTAACTCTTCAGGGAGCATACCCCTATTATTGTTTTTGTAAACCTTGTGGTAGGTAAAAGTCTTTAAGATAGGCCATTATTTCCACCTTTGTTCTCTTCTTTTTGTCTGCTTTCCTTGGTTTCGACTCTCTAGGTGACTACGTAGAGCATCCTCGTTTTTGACCCATCTTCTTCTGTAGTGGGCTATTTTGTTTCTCTTCTTTCTTCTCAATCAACCTGCAATTTCACCTTCTTGCTTTACTCAAAACCCTGGTTTTTGAGCTTCATGACCTCTTTGTTTGCTTCTGTAGTCTTAAAAACTCAAGTGCTCTCGAGTCTCAATTGCGTGATAGCTTGCAAAAATAATCCATTATGCCTTAAAGCAGCGTGGGCATTAAATTCGTCCACTGACCTTTTTAGCCACTTGCATTCCCTAGCCACCACTAGTTTTTTCAAAATTTACTTCTCATTGTCATCACTTTTATTGTCTCCATTCTTCTTTTAATCATCTGATTTTTCTCTCTCGTCATTTATTTCTTCCCATGAGCCATGCGCAAAAATAAGCCACGCTTTTACTACGCATTCCCACTTGGCACGCTGTAAAAGTTTCTTCTCCTGCAAGAATTTAAAAATCTCTTGATCGCTAGCCCAAAGACTTAGGCAACTGATATGAGCATAAGTTGTCTTGCACCACACTCTCCTCGCTCGATTGGATTTAGAAATTTGATGTCATTCTCAACATCTCTCTTTCCCTCTACATACTAGTGCCACGTCCTCATGTGTAAAAGTTTACAAACATGTGAACCTTAACACTTTTTTGCATGTTATTCTTAGGAATGATTTTACAATCTTTCAACCAAAATTAGTTTCTTGCACATGGTTATAGATATATATATATATATATATATACACACACACACATAATGGAGTAAATTCCAACTTATTTTTTTGTACATGGTTTGAAAGCAAAACAAAACACAAAAATAAAGAAAAACATTGTGTTAACATTTATTGGCTGCCAACCTTATTGGCGGTCAATCTTCTTGCATTGTTAATTGTGGTAGGGCTTGAACCTACAACTGTTGAATTTCCCGAGAAGCATCTCTATGTTTAGCTTGCATAGTTCGCATGCCCGAGATACCAAAATGTGATGAATGATAACTGTACACATTGATTGGATATACAAATTTCATGGATGTTCTTTATACCTTGAATCAAACAACATGACCTTGTCATCCACCTATAATAGCTTGGTCCTGATATGTTTATAATGCCAGAACCACTTCTTGTCCAACTGCATATTGTGCGCAGCCTCTTGTCAATAGATTGTCTGTCCCCTGGGTTACTTGCATAAGCAATCCTTTATGTGAGAACCAAGAATTTTAGTAGCAACACTGCCACACTTCCGTATAATAGCTGGAAAGGTGTATACTAGTTAGACGCTTGTCAGTAGCTCGGTACGAACATGGAACCGCAGAAATATGGTCTTCGTAGTCCGTTCTGCTAACATCACAAATCTTTATCAAGGTAGTTTCGACAAACTTGTTGAAGGCCTCCACAGTTATTTTGGCTTGTGGGTGGTAAGGGATTGTCTTGTTGTGCACAATCATAAACTCCTCTAGTAGAGTACGTATGGTCTTCGCAAGAAAATGAGTGCACCTGTCCACTTGTGAGGCTTAGCGGGCATTCATTTGTTGTAATAATATTCTCCCACAAGAATCTTGCGGCAATGGTTGTTCAACCCTTCATTGATGCAATCGTGGTTCATCTGGTCAAGTAATCCATGGCGGTAATATATACCATACCCCTGTTCTGTGAGTTGGCAGACTAAGTGGTCCCACAAAATCAATAGCCCACTTGTCAAAAGGTTCTTGTGCAACTACTGATACTAATGGCATCTCGTCCCTCCTATTTGGCACAGGTCGCAATGTTGTGTATACTCTTGTGTTAACAGTGTTGTCCACCAAAGTCTAGACAACAAGATTTTATGCGTTGTCATGTCTCTAACATAATGACTTCAAGTGATCCTTAAGACACCTTCTCAGAACATCATCTCTTCCATTCAATTGATAAAGCGAAGCCTTAACTGTCAATTGCTTTTTTGTGCAACTGTTCATCCTTAAAGTGCCATTCCTGAAATTAGAAATGCTGCAAAAACTGCCATTTCCTCTGGTACATGCAAAACTTAGAAAAGCTAGGCTGTCGGTGACCCTTCCTCTATGGAGTGTGCAACTTCCCCTGTATTAATCCTCGACAAGTGGTTGGGTCCTGCATGCAATCTCCTCGGCTTAACCACTGCTGTGAACTATAATTCTTAAAATAATACCATTGGTCGGTGTATCCTTCCCTGCAAAACAAGCTGGTTTTCTAGATACTTCAGAGCCTCATGGTTTTGCTAAAAGGTATCGTCTAAATTTTAGCATAGCATAAACCATTCCTAGAGCTTTACACTCAGTTGTGGTATAATTCTTTTTTCTGTTGGATACTTTTTAGCTCACAAAATTGATAGTATGGTCAATCTTTCCTTTGCCAGGTTGCAAAAAGATATTTCCAGTTTCTATTTCAGATGCATTTACATGGACATGAAAAGGCTATTTCCAATCAAGGAAGTGCAGAATTGGTGCACTAGCCAATTTGTCCTTCAAGGTATCAAAAGCCCCTTGTTGTAGATAAATCCATCGGAATAGTTTCTCTTTCCAACAAATCCTCAAGAGGTCCAACAATGCATGTGTAGTTCCTTATAAATTTCCTATAATACTCACAATGGCCCAAAAATGTATGAACATCATTATATGTTCGGGGTACTTCCAGTTGTTGGATATCTCCCACTTTTGTGTTGTCCAAGTGTCCCTTCTTTGCCGATAACATGCCCCAACAAAATACCATACGGTAATGCAAACGTACACTTTTTCAGGTATAATGAAATCTGTAGCTGCCTAAACATTTCAAACATCAAGCGCAAATTCTCATAGTGGTCCCTTAATTGTCCATAAATGCTCCAATCATCTAAATACACTTGTAGAAATTTATGGATGAAATCTTTAAATGATTTAACAATAATGTGCGAAATACAGTCTGTGCATTTTTCATTCCAAACGACATAACATTGTACGCAAAGGAATCCCATTCAGTTGTAAAAGTGGTCTTGGACTTATTCTCATCCACAATTTGTAGTTGATGATTCCAAGAAAACCCATAATTGGAGTAGATTTGACATCCTACAATGCCCTTTAACATTTCTTTGTAAATATTGTTGGAAACGGATCCTTAACGCAAGTATCGCTAAGAATTCTATAATCCACACACAAATTATTCCATCCTTCTTGATACTGATAACCATTGGGCTTATCCAATTAGATTCTTCAATTGGGAATACCACACCTACGTCTAACATCTTAACGATCTTTTCTTTCACCTTAGCATGCAAATCCGGGTTCATTTTATATGGCCTTTTCTTTATTGATTTGGCACCTCTTAACTTTATATGCATCTCCTCCAAACTTAGGTGCAGTTCCTTCATTTCTTGGTAGCTCTTAGGAAATAAGTCACAATACTCCTTATCTAGCTTTACAAGTTGATTGAATTCTACATCACCCCAGTAATCTCTGAGATTGGCCATGCACAACGCCTCATTTGTTCCAATATTTGCCTCTTTTATGTGCAGGTTTTGGTAGTCATACTTTGTGGGATCCTTCCGCGTTGCTTCTATAAGTCATTCTTCTTCTTAAGTCTCTATTTGTGCTACATAAACTAACACTATAACGTCCTCAAAATCCTCTCCTCGGTGGACATGTTTTTACTGAGACTCACACTAAGAAGTGGGGTTTCCTTACTCTTAAGTCGTTGCTCCGTCTTTCTGCTGCAAACAATTTGTCTATTGAGTAGTCCTCATCATTGTGAATTTTGCATAACCCACCCTCCCATTGCGCATCTTTGTAGAAGACTGCGTGTTTAATCATGGTCAACTGTGCAGCCAACCCTCGCTTTTTGTGTCAAAAGTAAAGGGCTCGATGAATTCTTCTTTGACTACTTCCCAATCATTAATCTCTTTTCTAGTGCCACTTTGTAGATACCATGCTTTGGCCCATGTTTTCAAAGTCCCATACAATGCATTAAACCATAACCATAATGGTAACAAGAACTCATTTAAAGTCCAAACTTTTTACATTACTTCAAATGTTCACAAGGACTAGTATCACCTGCATAAACTAGACACCCTTCTTAATACTTGTTGGCTAGATTTTCTGCATAGCACAAAACCTAGGCAGTCATGAGATAAATCTCCCTCATTTACCAGTGAGGCTCCCGTGTCAGATTTGTCAATTAAAGTATGCTAGTATCTATATGGGTTTTACTTTAACTGTTCAACTCATGAACCATAGCTGTAAAGTTCTACAACAAGTAAGCAGCTGTTTAAGAAAGGGAATATTTATGGAAGAAGGGAATTATATAAACACAGAGAAGAAATGGGGAAGATGTGCATCCCAATCAATAGATAGTAGAGTTGATTGCATGCACATAGAAGAAACCAATAGATATAAACACAAAATTATAAGCAAAGCTAGCTCTAGATCTAGATCTAAAATAACACAAAGTCTATTAAAATATCTAAGATAAACAACAAGAAACACAATACACCGTGACACAAAGTTCTCTGGAAATTTGCTCCTGTATATTCTTTTGCTTCAAGTGGCTCTCAAGGGTTTCAGCACAAATTCTGGAACACAAGGATGCTGCTTATAAATTCTGATCATTAACCCAGAGGTTCTTCTTCTACTTATAGAATGTAGAAGGGAAAGTACAAATGGAAAACTCAACTGAACTGAAACATAAACAAGTAAAGATGACATTTGACAATCATCCTCCACTAACTTCTCCTTAAGTGACACATGTATCACTTAACTAATAGAATTGTTCCACATAACTTTAAATAATGGTTTCAAAACCAATAACTTTAAAGTTTTACAATTTCATCCAGGAACGTGGAAAATAGAAGAAAAAATAGGAGAAGTCACGCCAGTTGTAACATTTATGTCTTCTTTTTGTTCTGATACTGTTGTTCTGATACTGGATAAACTTGTCGAACATGTAATTCAACATCTGCCCATCTGTTTTAGCCACTGCTTCCTTTTCTGTCCTAAACTGCAACAATTCTTTGTTCAACACCTTGATACACTCTTCCACATCCTCGAAGCTTGGCCCGAACCTCGCAATATCCCCCTGCAGTGCCACCAGTTTGCTAATGGAATTCATCATGAAAGGTTTAGTAGCTCCATCAATTCTCTTTTGTACCATCAGAAGAGACCCTTCCAGGGAATTAGGCACTCTACTAGGAATGATCCGCACGTATGAAGTAATATTTCCGACCACTTCCTCCTCAGTGAAAGAAATGATACTGTTTGGTAAGGACGATGTCCTACTCTCAAGTGCCTGCATCCTCTTGAGCAAAACTTTGCAGATCTCCAAACGGAAAGATACTGCAAACTCCAACTACTTCCCCTTCTCAACTGATCCGTCCGGTACAATCTGCTCCGCAACCAATACTTCTCTCGGCAGCTTGTTGATCTCGGCCAAAGTACTCAGGTTACTCTCAGCAATTGTGTTCATATCTACTATGCTCGTCACCAGTGGCTTCAGCTGATTTGCTGCATCATTCATAACCTTTAAGCGGGCTGACACCTCTCCAAGTTGTACAGAAGCTTGACGAATAATCAGATTCTTCCATTCGTCAATAGCTTTCACCTGATTGCTTGCATCCTCCATCTCCTGCATAAGATGATCACTCACCTGCGCTGAAATGGGTTGAGTGGAAGGTTTAGCAACCTTGGCTATGATCTCGCACAACTGAGATACCTGCTTCTAAAGCTCGTCTTTCTCCGCCTTTTCTCTGTCAAGCCTAAGGAATAGAGCATCTATCAATGTCTGTGTATCCTACTTCAATCCTTCTGTGGTGGCTTGACCAATGGGTACACTGGTTCCTGTTACATCTTCTGCCATGAGCTCATCTTCCTTCTTTCCTTCCGCCGAAACTGACATCTCAGCAAACTTCTACCCCGACTCCTCAATGATCAACCTTGAAGTTACCTTAGCAACTTTAGGTCTTCTGTCTTTTCCGTCTAGACTCCGGAGTAGCTGCAAGTCGCGTTCCTCCAAGTTCATTTCCACTCTAGCTTCTAGAACCAACTGCGAAACCAACCATTCTGAAAAGTTACTTCTCAGAGAATGAGAAGTTGCTGAGTGCACTACCATCTCCCGCTCTGTTTCCTTTCTATCAGAAAGTGCTACAGTATTATGGCTGCCATCTTCTGAATCATCCAAGGACAAAGCTCTTTCGAACTCTGTCATCTACAACTTCAACGTCTCTTCTGGAACAGGTGTTGAATGCAGTGGCTGAGGAGAGAAGATGAATGTCGTCGGATTCAGTGGAGGCATGGAAATGTCCTGCTGAGGTGCAACAGTCGGTGAAGTACTGGGTGCTGGAGAAGCCGAAACTAAAGTCATAGCTGTGGAAGTGATTTTCTTCTTTGATTGAGATCTTCTGTGCACTTTCAGCTTCTTGGACCTTTTGTTGCTTTCTCCTTTGTGCTTCCTCTTGAGGGAATCTCCTATGCCGAAGTTGCCTGAGGGAATCTCCTATGCCGAAGCTGCCTGTGATTTGATTCATCAGTGCTTCATCAAGGCAGTATCCCTTCGTCAGCAACCAGTTTGAAGTATTCACCAGAACAGCGCCAGACCTTTCTTCAATCGTATGGCAACCCCCTACGTTATCCTGAAGTACGGCTCTATCTCCTCCCATTTGATGGTAAGCGTCGAGTAACACATTCCCATCATCTTTAAGATCCGCAGGTATCCATGCTAGTCCAAAGTCGAAAACTTGCCGTGCTGATAGCCTATTGAAATCCTTCTTTCTAACCTCGTACTCACTTTTGCACTTCATCCAAAAATCCTCTAATGAAGGCACATGGATCGAAGTTCAGTCGTGCCGGAAAAGAACTCTTGCTCATACTCGGATAACATTTCCGCTTCCAATCCTCAGGCCTTATGAATGCTCTGGCAGCTATAATGTCCCACAGTGATTGGGAAGAAGCCCGTAGACTTGTGCCGTTTCGACTGAAGGTCGTGTATCTCCACAAGTTGTCTGCTCAGCTCTATGGTGATCAATTTATCATTCGGATATCTGGGCAGCTTAATCGGTTCTCCAGAAAAGCCGATAACCCTGAGGTATGTGAAATCTGCAAACTGAATGAATAGACTGCCAATCTTGGATATAGCTTCCCATGCTTCCTTGCTCACTCTGTTGGCCTTCAAGTCCATGTCTAGCCTGCAAATGGATTCGTAGAAGAATCCATCGTTGACCACTTTGAAATCTTTCTTGCACGCAGGTACAATAAGTTGTGGGTAGAACTCGAAAATGGGGTCCTTAGAAAGAACACCACATCTATCCAGCTTGGAGAAGATGCCTTGTGAAGCTACAACGTATACTAAGTAGGAAGTCATTTTGAAGCTGAAAGTATGCTTCACGTTCCGGAGTTGCTCACCAATGTTATCGCTAATGATTTCCGACCAATTGATTATGGAATCAACTTTGTTGACTTCAATGGTTCTGATGAAAGCATACATCCATGTATGGAAAGTGTGAGCATTCGCCTTGCCATTTATCTTGCATAACAATTTGGCAATATCATCTACCTCTTGCACCAGATTGGACTGTGGAAGAGTTCTTGGGAACTTAGAAGGAGATCTGGGCTTCTTCATGTATCTGCTGTTCATTATGTTCACGCAATCAACTCTATGCTTCTCCCACCTGCTGACGGCATCCTGAATGCTAATGGAAGTCACCACCTTTCGAGCCGGAATCTTCAAACAATAATTGATGAACTTTGCGTCCAACCGAATTATTGTTTTCCCAATAGCATTTCGCACTGATCTGGATGAAGGATGGTAAGACCTAGCACACTTCATAACGAACTCTGGCAATTGGGCTGTGTATGGAAAGGCTGCAGCTCGAATAATTCCACTGTTTTTAACTGCACGCATGAGTGAAGTCTTTCCTGCTTTGGATCTATCAATCAATTTGGAAAGAGGTTTCGGACCTAGATATGTGTCTCCTATATCTACAAATTTGGAAGTGATGCATGACTCCGTTGTGCTTTCTTTTTCATCCCTCTTTGCCATGGCTTTGTCTATCTTTGTTTGAACAATTCTTTTTCTTCTTATTTGTCTGGAATTCTTCAAAACTGGTGCAGATCTGGATAATTCTTCAGATTCGGAGGATATATTCAACATATTGGACATTGATTAAAGCTCCTTTTCTTTTGTAAAGCACCTGTAATGAATTCCTGCAATTAATTCAGACAAAGATGACAACCGGAATATGAACAGTGGATTTTAATCATAAAAATCTGCATTATTCAAGCCTGCTGCCCCAAAAATTGATGTTTTATTTGCATGCAAAGTGAGCATGAATTTTTCCAACTTCACCTGAGCACCTGTATCACTTATGCAAACAATTATCCAGACACAAATCAACTTCCTTCAACCTGTGCGCCGAAATTGGAAGCTTTTAGCCTTGATTTCACCTTCTTTTGAGCAAAAATCCTCTTCAAATGGGACGCACTTTTCCTCTGGGCTGCACTTCTTCACCTGTGAATTAATTAATTCATCCTTATGGCAGCCCCTGCTTATATAACCCTTGTGATTCTATAATTAATTAATGCCTTTGCTATTACTGACAATTAATTAATTAATTAATGAGCTTCACTCTTCAAATGGGGCGCCTATTTTGTGCATGTCTGTGGCTGCCATTAAATAAAATAAATTTATTTAATTTTAGACTTCAATTTCCACTTAACTCAAGCCTCATAGTATGCTTTGACTTTAGCCACTGAAAATAGGAATTAATTTAATCATTTAATACTTTAAAAAGTATTATCTCTCTCCCAAAAGGGGCACACTTTTTGACATGAAGGGGCTGCCATTAAATAAATAAATTAATTTAATTTTAGAACGATCTATTTTCAACCACCTTATGTCCTTTGCCTTTGTTGACTTTTCCACAAGCCTGGGCACCTATTTTGGGTGAATAATTAATTAAATTAATCAATTTAAAGACTGCCTTTATTTCTCCAAAGGGGGTGCACTTTTTGACAAAGAATTCTAGTTTTAAGAAACACATGACAATGAGATTTTTTACCCTGCAAGGCAGCCCTGAAAATCCCATGATTCACTTAAGTCACTTGATTTTCATAATGAGATTATTTACCCTGCAAGGTAGGCAATAAAATCCCATGATTCACTTAAGTGATATTTCTTTTATTTCACAATGAGAATTTTTACCCTGCAAGCCATGTAATAAATTCCCGCCTGCCTGCTGCCTCTAATTTTTCCATTGTCACTTAAGTGGCGTTACTTTCATAGGAAAAAGTACCCTGCTAGGCAGGTACAAAATTCCCACCTGCCTGCTGCTATTAATTTTCCCATGATTCACTTCAATTCTTCTTTTTCCAAAGATGCGGCCAGCCTAGAAGAGGCTTTTTGGTGCGCGATTTCGTCTTTTCCCAGTGAACCAGACCTTCGATGGCGACTTCCTTTTGACACAATGTGCGTATGTGATCCCCAATTACTCCAGGCCAAGAATTAGGCCAAACTGGCAAAGGAATTGATCTAGAGAAGTTTTACAGAAAACGAAATGGGAAAACAAAAAAATACAAAAAGTTGCCAAAAGTCACAAATAAAGTGCAGAACTCATTTTTGGTTAAAACCCTTATGGTATATAGGAATAATGATATGTTCGATCACAATAGGGTTAAATTGGAGCGCAAATTGCCTCAAACAGGGCTCAAAATAATTAAATACAAATTTCTCGCAGACAAATCCCGGTGACAGAATATAACAATTTTGGGCATCTAGGTATTTGGCGAAAATGGTTAATATGGCTCTTTGAGAATATATTGACACAATACAAGAACTTTTTGGCAATAAAAACACAAAATGACCCATTATTTTAAAAATATGATTTTTTTTTGGATAGGGTAGTCACAGATTTCAGGATGAAATCTGGGGACACCAATACTCCTCCCGAACATTGTACACATGGCATCCTTAATTTGAGCCCATATGGGCGATTGAGGTTTGTGCATTGTCCAGTAATGGGTAGTGGTGTCTCGCATAGTGTGGGTTAATGCAAAAAAACATTTTCCTCTTCTTTAGGTAGACATGTCTCCATGTCCACCACTTAAGCCTTAATGCAAGTGGAACCATCATACTTAGGAAATTCCTCTAATCAACCCCTACTAACTCTCATCATGAACCTTAATTGCGTCGGTATTTCGAAACCCACTTCATAGTCACTCCGCGGCCATTACAATCTTGTGTACTATACGACTCCTAATTGGTTTTTCGGTCTTCTGACACCTTTTCATTATGCCAAAGCACTTCCTGCAATTGACTTCATGCTCCTCCATAACCCATTGCTCGCAAACAATACTTGTGGTTGTAAACATTGATTGACCACTTTTTTAGTCCAATTTGCCATCGTCTTGTGGGTCTATATATTCTCTATCTTGCAAGGTCACTTTGTAGATGTTAGTTATCTCCTACACTTTCAATGAAACAGGGTTCCATCAAATCATCCAGCGGAATCACTACCCTTTGTCAATCCTTCTCAAAGCTCAGTACTCTCTTCTTAGAGTTCATATTTGCATGATTATCGTAGTACCATGGTCAACCAAGTAACGTAGGATAATTATCCATTTTTTGCAATTTCTATGACTTCAAAATCTACGTCAAACTTGACACCCATGATGTTCAACTCCGCTTTGCGCAAAAGTCCAACGGGCCTTTCTTTCACCTTGTTTTCCTTGATAAATAAACTAGTTGTTGGTTCAAGTGTAGGACTCCCCAATTTTCTCCACACATATTTTGTCAAGATGTTTACCTCAACACCTGTATCTATAAACACATTCTTCATATCTCGGCGATTGAATTATGCCTCCAATATCAGTTCTTTATCATAAACCATTTGATTTACTATACATAAATCCTTCAAGCGTGCATTTCCATCTTGTGATACATCTAAAGTGTATTGGCCCTAAGTCTTTAAGAGTGGTAAAATCCCTTCTTGATTCATCATCGCAAAAATCTTGGTTAATTTTACTATCTCCTTGGAAGTGGGTGCTTTGCGTTGCTGCTCCCTCATCTTCGCTTCTAACTTCTAGACAACTTGTACTTGAACTTGCAAATGATTGATCATTTCTTATGCTTGGGTCAACATGGTCTTATATGTCACAATATCCCTTTGCGGCAGAGGAACAATCTTAGCTTGTGTATTCACTCCACTTTGAGTAGTTATATACACCTTCGCCTCATCCTTAACTTCGTGAGATGTCACCGGCTTCCGTCTTCAACTCCTTGTTGAACCAACTTCATGACCCTTGTGGCTCTGGCCTTCTCACTCTCTTTGATCTTATACACCAAGTATGGGCATTCCTCCAACTTGTGACCCTCTCCATAATGTGCACAAGTTGGGAACTTGAGACCTCTCTAATAGTGGTTTGGGGCCTTGAAATCGGCCACCATTCGTTCCACCCTTATGGCCAACATAACTACCTCCATACTTCTCGTCTCATGGTGAATACGTAGGAGAAATCCCTTGCCTTTACAGTCTGTTACAGGCTTGACACATTTGCTTAGTGGCTCTACAATCTACGGTATCATGTATATCATCCTTTCAGACTTTGCACAAGGTCATCTTAACCCTTTTTGTGCATTGCACCACTGGATGATCGCGTGTCTCATGATCTTCCTGACAAACATCACAATAAAGCTTAACAATCTGAATCTTGTGTCGAATACACTCCCCTCTAGTATGTCTAGTCACATTGTAGTCAATGCAACGCTTCTCAGGTTCTTGTGTAGGATGAATGCTTGGAACGACTAACTTTTTCAACTGGCTAACCATAGTGGATAGTTGCACCTTAGGAATGTGCTAATGCCAATATCAAATTTGTTTGCTATCTCCACATGCAAAGCTGTGTCAAGAGCTTCATGCAAGCTAGTGAAGTTCTTCATTGCAAGTTATCTCCACAATGGGGGTAGTAAACCTTTCACAAACCACTATGCATCCTACACCGGGTGGATATCATAGGAGATTTTCAACAGCAGGGGTTTGAAACACATTTCATATGTTTGCATGCTTTCTGTTGGTTCCTTCTTGATCTCTTTCAACACAAAATTAGTTTCTTTCTCATTTAAGTATTTGAAATTTTCTTAAAAAAGTTGCCTTCAACACATCGAAATCCAAAACACTCTGATTAGGGTCATATTTCCTATACTAGGTATGCACCTTTCCAAACAAGGTTGTTGCAAATTGGCTTGCCTTAGCCTTTGATGAGGTTATCCCTTTATCTTTCCCTACAATTTCACATTTATACTCGTGATTAGTTGCATCTTCCATCCCATGATACGCTAAAAAATTCTTTGTCATATCCAAGTACATCAGGATCAGGGTAATCTTCGAGTACTAATTGTTGTAGGATTCACTATAACACCCTTGTGGCAAATGCAGATGTTATAGATCCCACACTTAATCCAATAGTACTCGTTCTGCTTTAACTCATCATCCATAGCACAAAATCCACTAAGTCGTGTTCAACCAAATCCTGCCTTAAATCTCACTTCCAAACTCCACAAACCCTAGCTTAGCGAAAAACCTCTAATTTGTAAAGGTAATATGCAAAGGCTTTGGCATCCGGTTTGGGTTAGGGTGAACAATCCCTCCAATCGTGCATTTTCTTTCAATGAAAGCTTCCATACATTTGCTTTTTCCCATCCGTCGTCAGAGGAGTGTCCTCTGCATACTTTGCTTCCAAAGGAGCATTTTTTTCACCACAATGTAAGCTTATCTTGTGCCCTCCCTTTCCTCTTATGGTTCCGTTGGCATCCGGAAGATCAATCCCCTCCATTCTCAAGGAGTTGTCAACGACAACCTCAACGGGCTCGCCTTCCCCTATTATGTGTGGAAAATCATCCTTGATGAGGATACCCTTCATCTTCACTCTGATCTGCGAAGATCCAACCTCACCTCAAATCCTTCCATCACCAAGCCCTTTTGCGTAATAGATTTAGCCAACTATTTCTAGGCTTTCAACACAAAATTCTTTAAATTCCTCACAATAAGACGCAATCAAAGCCGATCCTTTTGGCCACGCAACAGCTAACATCAAAACCCTCACAACCAATGTAATGAAGTCCCGATATTGAAAGCAAAAATGTTAGCCTAGTTTTGCATCAGGGAACAAAGTTCTATTTGTGCCGCGCCTACACATTCAATCAAGTTTTTGCTTGAAAGGGTCTCCTGAAGCATAGTAAAACAACCAAGAGGACTTCATTTAAGAGAGAATTGTGAGTATCAAAATGCTAACTGGGTGTTTCCTCAGAAATAGAAAGATAAACACACGTATTTGGTACAACATTTAAATTTTAAATCCTAAGTTGAACAATAACACATGAAACCTCCATTGTATTCATATATCTATCAATATCATAGCAATTGGCATGCGATTACAGAAAGGTACAACTATTAATGCATAAATCAGGCATCAGACCCTAGAAAACATAAACATTATCTGTGATAATCCCGAGCATGATTACAATGAGAACAACAAGAATAAGACGGAATACAATTTTTCTAATCAATTAGTCATACAATAATGATCATGTATTTGATTTACAACCATATATATGAGCCTGCGGCTCCATCGACTTACTCCAAGAGAGTCCTATGAATATTCCCTTCTAGATCTTTCTAAAATGATCCAGATGTCACACATATTACTTCCTTCCAGACCGCTGATCATCTGATCCCTCTTTAATCCTGTGCTGCTGCTATTTGGTTGATTTGGCGCCATGTGTATCACTTACATTTTGTGCATAACCATCCTTGGTAATGTGCCCAAAAATTGCTGATCAACACATGGTGGGTGCTGAAAGAAGGGAAAAATATAGTTTTTGACACATATTTACAGTCTTAGGGGATTGCATTAGGCAAAAATAACCACATAATATGCATGAAAATTTGGTTTAGAGTTTGCACAGTTTTAACACAACAAACTCACAATAATAAGCTTCTTGAGTAATATATTATTTCAAACAATACATTGGGCTATTCAAACCATTACCAATGGATATAGCCAAACAACCTCCTAATATCATAGGAAGGTAGTCAATCCATACAAATAACCTCATTGGGATCCACAAAACCAACATTACTATAGTGCTAGTCTACTGAAGGCGGATATGGTTTGTAAGGATGTCATGGCCTCAACTATATTCCTTAACAATTAGCACCCACAGGAATTTGTTTGTGATAACAATATATGCAACATAACCAACTAACCAATAGTATTACTAACTTATTCTATTAACTATACCGATAAATTACAACTAAGTAAACAATATTTACCACCATATAAATACTAATTTTCCCAACATTCCCCCCTTAGTGTTTATATGGTAGAAAAAAACTTTCACACTTCTTCTGCAGCTTGCTTGCCTCTGCTCACTTCGTGATCTTGGCACAAAACTTGAAATGAAGGTAGAAGAAGGAACACGTCAACTTCTTATCAACCATGCACTGTCGGTAACACATTTGACCGAAACTAGTGTGGGAACACATACATGAACCATTTGCTTATCAAACAACCATTGTATGGAACGACATTTGACCTATTCAATGTGGGAAATCAAGTAAGAATCATCTGCACAAGCCTTCAATGGTTTTACAAAGGTTTACCACAAACCTAGGTATTGAATAGGAACACATCTGATTGTTCAACATTTACAAGTATTATGATGTTGCTTTTATTTTGTATTTTCATTTTTCCACTATATGTTTAAATTAGTGGACTGGCATTATGAATAGTCACATGTGTGTGTGTGTGTGTGTGTGTGTGTGTGTGTGTGTGTGTGTGTGTGTGTGTGTGAACAGGATATGAACCTCTTTTCTTAGCACAAAACACACTAAAAAAAAAATGCAACTACCACACCAGCTTAGACTGAACAAACTGTCACCACATCTTTGTGTGGCCCCATCATTGGTGATTGACAAAAGGATGATGGTTTTCCTCCATCCTCCTATGTGCATCCATCTTCCAGTCTCACGTGATGCTTAATCAATAAATATGGAACTTTGAGGCTTAACAATTTCCACATTGGATTTATTTGTATAACATCCCCCCCTACAATGTGAAATGTTTAGATTAAGTGATCTTATGTATTAGCACGTTGTCAATGCGTCAACGTTTTTGTAGTCAAACAATTATCTCACTCTTGACATCATCGGCCTCATATACCCGTTACTGATGAAAAATGACTTCTTGAACTTTCGACTCATTTTCCTAGCACTTTCAACATATTAGACATAAAACCGACTCTTAACAAGTAATGCGTCCATTTGGCACGATTTGTATTTTGTAACAATAATTATTTTTATTAACACTTTTACCGACTCAAATATAGCTTTTGACAAACAAGTAACACCTAGATGAGACACATTTTTACATGACTAACACAAGTAATCCAATTAAAGATAGGATTTTATAAAACAAATCTAATAAAAGAGGCCCTCACATTCAATCGAATGAACTTGAACAAAATGTTGACTATGGATTTGTAATAGTGAACCCACTTTTACTTACTAAGAATACCACAACCTATGGACTTGTACTTATAGTACTCAAACGGGTATGGTAAACTGTGGGTATGTTCGTACAGATATATTTCTAAAAACTAGTAGACAGCAACAATTCAGTGACAAGGTGATATAGAAAATCTAAAGACACTACATTCATGCGAGGTATTCTCTCTAGACACGATGCTATAAAATACCTAGAACCGTGGCGGGTCGAAGGAAGCTCATCTAATTAATCAGAAGCCTTCTACATCCACCGTGGAATGAATGGATCATGTGTGAGCATTTGATATACTGAGGTGACCAGCAAACTGATTTAATCTATGAGTCCATTTACTAATGTAGCTGCGCAAGTTGATGAAGATCCCACCTATATCTTTTCGAAGATTTTGATGGACAACGCCATAAGACCCCAAATGCAATAACATCAAATACCGATAGTATCAACTGATCGTGCAAATCTGATCTGATTATAGGCTTTGCAACTAGGGTCTGAGGGGTGAACGACCTGATGCTGACTTGGCTGTTAGGGGTTAATATTCCCCTCTTACAAACTGTAATTTTACATATTTTTATTAAGCCCAAATATTTGACAGTTGTCAAAATTTGTGCAGACCCTTATACTAATGACGTCCAAATTTGTTCTTAACATATGCATGTAAAACTTGTTCTGAAGTATTTTCTATTTGAAAACTATGTTTACAAATTCTTTTGCATTAATTGCAATGCTTTGATATCCCAATATATATCAATAGATGTATATGGCAATAGTATTCAAACCATAAATGCCTTAATACAAAGCCATTACCAACAAGATTGTTTAGGTTAGTAGCTCCATTAGAAGAAAAAATGATGACTCTATTGCAATTTTATGTCTCCAAAAGGGAACACTACTGTAAATGAGGTTTTCAGACTCCATTATTGTATACCAATGAGGATTCGATGGAAGAGGGATTTAAGCCTTTGGGATACTTTTAGTTGGGATGACTATCTCCCTGGCTTCACATGCAGGGGAAAACCCCTTTTGAATTCACTCATGTTTTGCTTGGATCTATTTGCAAATGTGTAAGAGGATCTTTTGCAAGAGAATATAATCAAAGGTCCAAAGTCTGGGAATACCGCTTATCTAGTTGTGACCTCTCATTACCCCAAGGAAGTTGACCGGAAAATGATCTTGTTATCGTACAATTTGAGGGCTTCCTTGCATTCCGAAATGCCAACGTCGCATACAATTTCATGAGTCCCTTGACTCTATTAAAAATCTACTCATTGTGCATGTCTCGTACCATGTGTGCAGAGTCACTCATTCCCCTAGATAAGTCCGAGGAGAATAATTGCTTTTCAACCATTTCTGCACAATCTGAATTTGTATGCCCTCTATTGTCAAATGCTCATGATTAAGTTGTCACTTCTATGTGCATTTGACAAGAAGTCATACTCGTAATTTTGCACAACATAATACAACGTGAAATCGAATACTCGTATAAATCATTTCTTGTAAACCCTCTGTATTCTTCCATTTCGGGTAAACAAATAATCTATCGATGGTGTTTGAAATTCCGAGGAAATTATTTGAAGAAAGAGGGACATTGCACAAACTTTTCCTCCTACAATATTTCTCCTTTGCTCCGATATCGACATAGGTCAATTGGGGACACCGCACATCATGCAATTGAGTAGTTTGGAGGTAATCTCTTTTAGAAGGGGCCCTTAATGAGCCACCTCATACGTTTCAATTAAAATTAACAATTCTCAAGAGTGCATACATTAGTCTTGGAGACCAGGAGCTGTCAAAGCATTTCTGAGCATTGTCACAACCCTTCCCAAGGCCTCAAACCCGTCAGAAAAGGGCGGGTATAGAAAGCTTTAAGGTCATGTCAAAAAAAAATCAAAATGTCCCAAATCATTTAGACAATCATGAAATAGTGCAAGTTACTTTCTAAAACTTTCAAAAGAAGGGCTATGGTGAAAAAATGCTTGTCAATAATTTGTGTAAGGATCTTTTATATTTTAAAAAATAGTTTTGATGACTTCTACAAAAAACAATCGACCTCCAGCTTTTCAGGGTTTGCGCGCTAGTGAATCATAGATGCGTTAGATAATATAGGCTGCCCAATACTATAAAACTGCTTAAGCTTGAATCCCATAGTTTCTAGTAATTTGATTGATGCCAATTAAAGCGACCCATGACTTAGCAACAACAAAGCACCTAGAATATTAAATCATTTAATATTAAGTCATTTATGGTTCTGCCCTTGACCCATGGGAGCCTATTGGCAATATGTTAATCTCACACGAACTTTGCAAGGAGCCACCTTGATAGACATAAGCCCAAAAATAAGATCAACTTTTTCGCACTTTAAATATTTATACACATGTGGGTACGTACCCACAGGCCCTGGGTACGCACCAACATGATTTGGAATACGATACCAACAGCGTACCCGAACCGTACTTTTACTTGGTATGTTTCAAGCCTGGTACGTGGGGGTACTTAGCGTTTCCGGAAGCAGGTCTGGAGACACAAGTTTTGATATTGATCTCAAAGAGTTACTTTTCACATTTGTCAGATCACAACCTTGCAGGGTGTCGAGAAGGCTCTATGGGATCCGTAGGTTAGTGCCAAAGGACGGGATGAGATCACCATGGTGCATTGGATCCATATTTCCATAGGATCAGATTTGAGCTCGGTATGTAGACAAGTCCACAGACAACAAGATGATTAGATCAATCTCTATTTGCGATGCAATGTGCAGACAGCCGATCTCTGGGAAAAGATAGATGGGGCTTGTTTTCACACCCAAAACCAAGGCTGATGTTCTTTGAGGAGCTCACCCATTATGACCCTCGCAAATGTAGAATCAAGATAAGTGTCGAGTCTGAATTCTTAATGAAAAGGTTGATTGGACCTATAGTCGAGATGGCAGAATGTAGGGAAGATGGAGCTGAATCTCATTTCAAATGAAGATAATCAGGTACAAGATAAGCTATCAATGTATCCAGTTGAAAGAAAGCCCCTCCAATGCTCAGAGATTGACTATATTCGATCTCTAGTTAGTCTAATAGCAGTGATCTTGGAGGCTAACATAGAATTTTATATTTACAATTGTGCTCAAAGACAACTCCACTCGCAGCAACTGCTTGCAATCCTAAGGAGTTGAGGAAGAGGGTTGTGAACAAATTTAGGGAGGATTACAAAGGGTGTGTAGATGTCTCCGAATGGGGTAGTCTAATTTGGTGCCATCGATCATCTACTATGTAGTAGGATCTGAATGCATAATGATGGCATGAGGTGAAGCAACTTGGCTTTGAAATATAACCAATGAATGTCTTGATGTATCAAATTAGTGACATAGTTAGCAGGATGGGTGTTATCAATGATATATCTAATGCAAAGAGTTCTTTTATTTATTTGGAAAATATCTGTGCATTCAATGCATTTTACTAGTTAAAATTTACATGGGCGATTTTAATCCTTAATGATGTCATAAGAATACGAATGGATTTTGTTACGTTGCAAGTGACTGAAGACATCCAAATGAAATTTTAATTTTAGCACTAAATCCAAGTAGAAGTTAGAAGCTTATTTAGCTTTATTATTTAGCGAAGTTCTGTACTTCCATGATTTTGATAAGAGAATTCAAATGATCCCACATAGATTTGATGGACATTTATGTGTTTACTGACCTACCGCTGTCTTCTTGTCTCATTTCAATTGTATTCTTCCATCACATGTATTTATTTAATGATTAGCTTTGATAGTTATGATGATTTTTTAGGAAATTGCATAATATTAACACAATTTGGGCTTTCTTTACAATCATAAGCTTCTTATTATTTCAACCAATTTACAGTGCAACTTCAACCATTACACCAGTATGATTGAAGGGAAACATCTCCTAATGTCAAGGATGTACTGAATCTTCTACTTTTTACTTTACCACAATATCAACATTACAAGTAGTGCTATCTACGAAAAAATCTGTATGTAACGACAACAATATTATTCTTAATTTTTATGATGCAAATGTACTTAATTTATTACTTGTCATATGAATGTTACTAAGTAATATTCACCAGTACTTTTCATCACTACGAAGGGTTGGTCCAATATTAATATTATCCTTACAATTTATAGAGTACGTATACTAAAATTTATAACTTGTCATATGAAGTGTAACAGTATTCATAGTGACTAATTCAATTCATATTGCTATGATATAAACCCTAATAGATTAATAGCCTTTAAAAGCACAAAGTCATTGGTTGAGCCCTTCAAATTTGATCCAAATGCATAGTGGAACAATGTAATACCCAATAATAATTGATAGAGTGCTCTTCAATAAAAGAATCAACGACATCACATGGTTTAATAAATGATGTTCATTATCCACTTTAAAAAAATGCTTCGTGACTTGCATGTCCTGTGAAATTGTCTAGTGATATAAAGTGAGCCTTGTGAGAGGGCGCCATGGAAAAGAGCCTTACAAGCTTTAATTTTCCTTTCGGTCTACTTATCCCAACGAGATCGAAGATACCCATTGCATATTCCGTAGGCGTCATGCCCCTACTTGTGAGATAGAGGCACATAGCGTAATTTCCTCTTCCGTACATGATGCCAACTTGTTGTGCTTAATGAGAGTTAGATAAAGGTGTATCATACCGTCAACAGTGCATGGGAAATATTAAAGAACTCGAATCAACCTTTTGAGGAAAGTTCACAAATTTTAATGCAAAATTAAAATTTATGAAAGTAATTGAGGGTTTACGATATCGAAAAGGCGTTTGAAAGAAATGAAATATCAAAAATAATGTTATGATATTATATAATTGCATAGAGGTTGGAGGTAGAATAATTGCTTGCCCATGGAGGTACCACCAAATATTTTGTATGCTTATTACTTGTATTGATTAGCACTAAGGGTGTATATCGTGGAGACTATGCAATTCTCAAACTCTCCTATAATTGTGTTTTCTACTTCTAGATTAGGGAAGAATCTAGGAAATGCTGCCTTATACCCGTCACTGATCTCAACATCCCTATATGGTTGGACCATAATTTGGTTATATAATGATCTCTATGATGAAGTATCTTTGAATGATTAAGGAATAACTTCAACCACTGTAGTGGGTTTACCATGGGATGGATCCACCTATCAATGAGATTCAAACTTGCTTGAAAAACAACTTTGTCAGATATTGCTCTTAGCATTTATGATGGACTCAATCTTCTCAATCATTGAGTTGATTCCATTATAAATCTCACCCAAGCATAGATGACCCATAGCAACAAATTTGAGCATACTCATGATGGGCTTGGTATAACTGACCACCCATCATTCTGACCACCCATCATTGAAGATGCTCCCTTTCAGTTTTGTCTCCACCTTAGTATTTGATTGTCTCCATACACCCAAAAGGTCATTGATAACCACATTGCTCAATGCCTCTTGTTTCTTGACAATTCATCACACAGATGATTGTGTTAGGCGAATCTAGTCTCAACAACCTAATAAGAATTAAAAATATCCTTGTTTAAAAAGAAAACATAGGTACCTTTACCAACTACAACTTCGAGAAGGACTTGAAGGTGCCTTGGGACATGCGATGGTTGGTGATAAACATTTGAATCTCACTTACCTCATCCTACACCCATTTGATCCAATGAATTTGGTGCTTAACTTTTGTAGCATTAGGTTGAGGGAATGGATGACACATGGTGTCCAATATATATGCCTACATTGCCTCATCAAACATCCATGTAACTGTGCATTTTTTAGTATTGTCTGTGGTAATTTGGACAAAGCGTCGAGGCCCCACCACCTCAATGGACTATATGAGGATTTTAGCTATGAATTGTGCATCCTTAACCTACCCCTCACAACCAAAAACTCTAAGAAGTATTGCTTCTTTAGGGCACATTGTAAGCACCTTAATGGTCTATTCACTGTATCTTTCCATCTATCGGAAATGATGGACACCTATGTTTCAATCCATGTCCCCTAATGAGCTGTAATGAATCTTCTACATGTTTTGTGTCTTTTGCCAATAAAGTAGTGCAAACCTTTTCATGCCCTAGACCGTGAACCCTTTAGGGGCTTCATCAGTGTTATGCGGGGACTCATACCCTAGATTCGGTTGACCTCTTGGATGTCCCGAATGTTTTGGGGACTTGGGGACTTGGAGGGGATGTCCCCTGCTTTTCAAATTTCAAACAAACATTTTCTGATGTTTTTGCTTGAAAAAAAATGTTATTTTGAATAAAAACATTGATTTCTAATCTCGATAGTACCTAAAACACATTAAGTACAATTTCAATGCCTAAATTTGATTAAATAAAGTTAAAATCATAGTTACCAAGTTCGGAAAGCCCGTTAAATTCGGAAGGGTAAAAAAATATGGAAATTCGAAGTTCTCGAAAAAATTCGGAAAAATTTGGTTCGGTATATATATACTTATATTATTGTATGCTTATATTATTATATATAGACAAATACACACACATAACATAAATCATACAAAAATGTATCCATCATCATCATCATCATCATCATCATAAGAGCATAAAATTAAAGCTTGTAGAATTGAGAAATGCTGAAGAGTTTGAAATTTGAATAAGATTAAAAGAGAGTCATGGTTTTGAGCCTAAGCTCCACATCGAAATGAAACTAGAAAGTTTCAAACATTTACAACATAAAAACCTGCTTCAAATCAAAGCCTTCTTCAAAATGAAAACTATTTCTAATACCATCATCTAATGCATGTTTATCATTACTCTCAATGATTTCTTGAATTTCTTTTAAGGACGATTCTCTAAAGTGAGACTCGCAATCTTCTTTTGCAAGATTGTTCTCAAGCAAATGCAAATTGTTGTGGACAAACACAAGATCTGAGAGTTTTTTAACTCCTAGTCGATTCCTCTTGTTGGTGTGGATCAAATTATGTGTACTCCAATTTCTTTTGCATGCTGAAACACTGACACATTGGTTGTGGATATGCATGACAAGCTTTTGAAACTCTAAAGTAGAAGAACCATAAGTTTGCCACCATAAATGGGGATTCCTGCAGTGTATGTCTTCTTGTGCCTCCTTACGGGAAAACATGCCCTCTTAGTTATTGAATATGGTAAGTTGCCTTCTCACCTTAGCCTTCTCATCATCATCACGAACCAACCTGTTTATAGCTTCCAATAGAACGTTCTTTACCTCCTCATCTGCATCATGATCCACCTTTATAAGCTTAGGATTTAAATAGCACCCGATTGCATGGATAGGGCAATGTAGCATGTCCTAACGTATGTCCACATTGTCCCATATTCGTTGAACTTCAGAATCATCTAGAAATACTATTTTTATTTGTTCCTTTGCTTGCTCCATGCCCTCATACACAAAGCTAATGCAAGGTTTCATGCCATCAGCGAATCTCAACAGTTGGACACGTGGTTCAAACACCTTTAAGGCCTTCTCAACACTCTTCCAAAATGAACTTTCTAAGATGATTCTCTCAACATATTTTGCAAGACTTTCCTTAGAAAGCTTAGATTGAGTCCATTTTTCACTCACCACAACTTTTCTCATAGCTGTCCTCTCCTCCACCTCTCTTTACAAAGTGATAAAATTAGATGCAAATTTTGTTTCAACAGGGGAAAGAAGTTCACACTTTGCAAATGACCGGTACAAACTCAAGGTCAAGCGGTGATTAAGTATGAATTTGGAAATTTGTTTCCCTTCTCTAACAACTTTATTTACTCACTCTAAGTTTGCTTTTCTTCAAGCAAAAAATCTCAAACATGAGTTGCATGTCGGGTCCAAAACAGATGAGGAAACCTATCCATAAGAAGTTCACTTGTTGCTTTACAATTTACCGCATTATCTGTAATAACCTGGACTACATATTCTTCTCCAATCTCTAGAATGACAAAGTCAATGCATTTGAAAAGGAAATCTGCAGTCTTTACTTTCTTGCTTGTATCAATTGATTTGATAAACATAACACCTTTTGGACATTGTGTCAGAATGTTTAAGAGGGGCCTTCATTGTGCACCTTGATTTTCTCCAATTCTTTTACATTTTATCTAGTTCACTAGATATTGATGACACCTCCTCTTCTAGCAGAGTAGTTCTAAGGATTTCAAAAGATGACATTGTATAACCTTTCCCAAAACTCACAATCCCCTCTACCATGGCTTTTGTATGGGGATTTCGAACAACATTGAAAGGGATGACATTTGCATAAAAAAGCCGAGCCATTAATTTGTCAACAACATGCTTTTCTTGTGGCTTCCACAATGATTTCAATGAACCCTGAGACATCCCCTCTGCACTTTTACTTCCTTGGGCAAATGCTGATGAAGGAGCTGAGTTGCTAAAAGAGCCAATTTGTGTCATATTGCTTTGGATTTGGCTTTTTTTTGAAGTTGTTGTTGTTGTTGCAAGTGTCTTCAATTCATATTTGCTTCGAATTCGATCAACAAATTCAGCATACTTCCCTTGCTCTTTTGTTACTGGGAAAATCTTCACATCTCACCCCCTAATATAATGATTATTTGAATTACATAGAGTGCATTTCATTTTTCTTAGATTATCGTCTTGTTGGAAGATGTGTTTCATCTCCATTGCCTTGTCATGGCGCTGTTGATAAGGTACCCTTCCTACAAAAAAATGATATACGCTTTCAATAGATATAATTTTATTGACGACAAATTTAAGAGATCATCATTATTAATTTTTAAAATTAAACTATCAAAAATGAAATAATAAATTGTGAAAAATAAAATGACTTAATTTATCTAATTTTGATTTTATTATTTATTTAAAAAATATTATTTACATAATAAAAAAAAAATATAGAACATGAAAAATAAAAAATAATCAAAATCAATAACTAAATAATAATATATAGTTATTAACGTTATTTTTATATAGTTATTAACGTTATAAAAATAGCGTCAATAACTACATATTTTTATTTAGTTATTAATGATTAAAATTACGAAAAATTAAAAAAATATATAACAAAATATAAACAACTGTAGCTAATTATTAATTGTTGTTAGTATTATAAAATAAGCAAATTAAATATAATAAAATTAAAATTATTAATAATCATTATAAAGTAAAAAACCCAAATTTGAAAATTGAATTTTATTATTAGAAATTGCTAATTATCAATATTATAAAAAAGAACGTATAGAAAACAATAAAATTAATAATAAACACTACAAAATTAATAAACCTACCTATATCGTAACTAAAACTTACTATTAAAAATTACTCGTTATTAATATTATAAAAAGTTAAAAACTAAATAAATTAAAAACAATACAAATTAATAATAAACTATACATGTTTAAAAAACCTAATGCTGAATGAAATACAAAAAACTTAAAAGAGGAAGGAACATACCTGTTTTGGCTACTGAGGTTCTGAACTCCATCGTGGTCGAGCTCCTCCATGTCGATGTTGTTGCTCAGCTCCTCCCTGTCGACGCCACTGCCCAGCTCCTCCCTGTCGACGCCGCTACCCAGCTCCTCCTTGTTGTTGGCTCTACAGAACTACGCCGTCCCATGGGGACTTCCGAGGGTGTTGCCCTCCAACAACGACTTCCGGTGGTGCTGGTGGCTCTACAAAACTTCGCCGTCCCCTGTCGACTTCCAGTGCAAGACTTCACTGTAAATTCAAATGGCTACAAATTCGTTTTTGTGTTTATAGCTGATGTTGACACCCTTTTATAAGTTTTTCTTTCATACACTTAGGGTTACCGTGTAGGTTTAATGCAGTGTTACGCGGGGATGCGTCCCAACCATTTTCCTCACATCTCGGACGTTCGGGACGTCACGGGGACTTGGGGACGGGGACGGGGACGGGACGTTTCCTTGCCGTCCCCAATTTCCAGAAAAAAAGGGGGACGTCCCCCACAAACCAGAAACGCACCCGGGACGTCCTGGGTGCTTTGGGGACTTCATGACGTCCCCGAGACGTCCCGGAGACTTCACAACATCCCCAACGAAATCTGCACTTTTCCAACATTAAAACATGTGAATTTCAGTTTTATAATACTTTTTTTAATATTTTTAAAAACTTTTAATACATTCTAGTAAAAAACGACATGCAGATTTCTCATAATTGCCATAAACTGCAGAGGTATTGTTGCTCCTACATGTTATGTCTGATGATATGAAGTAATGGTCACAGGTCGAGTTTTATAAATTTTCAGTCATACACTATACAACTAGTGTTTGTTAATTCTTTGTTGCTGGTGATGTTGAGATAGTTTATGGTTCTTTCTGTTTCAGTGATAGGACGTTTTGTTTGTTTGTTGCATATTTAAGATTTTATATATCGCAAAAGTTCTTGCTTCAGACCCATCTGCATGTAGCAAGGATCATAATGTATGTAATCCTATTCTCAAATATAAAATATAATAGTAAAAAAAAATTTAAAACGGAAAAAGCAAAGATAATAGTTTGTACAATGTTGTGGCACTCAGAAAAATGAGTAATCTTTATGCTTGCTTAATTTTCTATAAATATATTGTAGTTTTCTGTGGACTTGCAGCAGACACTAACTAGATATAGCTAGCTTAGTCGAGTGTTAGTATTTGAAAATCATGAGAACAGTGTAACAGTTACTCTTGTTCTTGTTATGTTCTAATCAGTGGCTTTGTAGTAGGTACGTCAACCACATATAGATGCAGTTACCCATGTAGTAGTGGATGAAATCACGTTACCCATGTAGTAGTGGATGAAATCACGTTACAAACGTATTAACTTTCAAAACATATAGATCTACTTAAATGGGTAACAGAAAAAAGTAAAATGAAAAACCTCAAATAAAGACTCTTACCTCTTAAATCCCTGTCGAAATCTTTTGAAGCTGATGCAGATGAATAATTGGATTAATCATTAATGGTTTCAATATTCAAACTTTCAATTTTAAGTCTTAGTTTATTGAATTATTCATGTTATATTTGTAAAATTAATAAATTATATATATTTTTTATTAGCCGTCCCCTTGCCGTCCCCCCACCGTCCCCAAATTTTCAAAAAAAATTGCCATCCCGGAAACCCTGTCCCGACGTCCCGCCGTCCCGGAGTCTTAGGTAACTATGGTTTAACGTGTAGGGGGTTGACGTGTACGTTTAACACGTTTTTTAGCTTTTTTTTGTTTTTTATGAGAAAACTGAGAGAACTGGATCGGATTTATCCGGTCACTCTCAAAATTCGTTTCGAGCCGGATCTGGACCAGATCCGGCCGAACTTGGTAACTATGGTTAAAATATTAAAATATTATTTATTATATATTAATTTTAAGAGCTGCCCCTTGTGGTCCCCCCATTCTTGAAACTTAGGTTACTATGGGCTTCATTTATAGCTCCTACCATATCACACCAATATGGTGATGTAGCAACATTAAATGGCACCCCACACACGTATTTCCAATGCTTTATCTGCTGTTTGGTTATTTCCTTGGATTCATTCTAAAATAATATTTTCAATTGCATAGCACCTTTTGTTCTCTTGTGAGTAAGAGTTGAATTTATTTCTCTACAGGCCATGTAGACAAAAATAGGTGTGATGTGGCCACCACATGGGGTACAAGACAAAGTTACAAGTTCTCTATATCTAGATCCTTTATTTGCCAAAGGATGCTTTGATTTTATGGGAATCACAACATCCACTTGTCTTTCTCTTTGATTGTATCTAAGGATCTTGGGCATTAACAACCCCTTTACATTCGGCCCACCGTAAGCTTTAATTTCTTGGCTAGGAATCACACACAAATGTGCTTCCACCCGACTTCACAATCTCTTATATGTGACATTACGCTCTGTGCAATGCCAACATCATGACATACTTCTAAAGAGGCGAAAAAGGCTCAGTTTTGAAGGTTGTCATCCTTGGCCAATGGAACTAGCACTTGTAGTCATTCTTGCAAATCCCTATGCCTGCTTGGTTGAAAAGAAAAGCACAATATAATTACTAAGGGAGATTTTTTTTGTTGAAAGTGCGATTTAAAAATAAGTCCTTTTTCTTGAAAATAATCATCGTATATGAATATAGTAAGTTAAAAAATATAACAAAAAACACAACTTACCTTCAATCAACAATCCTTTTTGTTGCAAACTCTTTGACTCCTTGGCACCAAATGGGTGGGAGTAGCAAAAGAATGGAGTTTCAGCCCTTAGCAATTGACAAAATGAAAGTGAGAGCAATTGTGCAATGAGATGTAAGTATGCAATGAAAGGTAAGCGTTTTGTTATTGTTTGTGTTTGACAAGATGAATGTGAGAGTGTTTTTTTAGGGTTTTCCCATACTTTTGTTAGTTATCAAAGTCCAACTTTTACCTTTTTTCGGGTCAACCAAAACATTTTTGACTCTGGATATGCTGCGGTTACTGAAACCGAGTGTACCAATACTGCCAAGACATACCCAGGCAGGACCTGCAGGGGTACTGGACCAGGACTGGTACCAGGTACATTTCACACTGGGACCGATCCCCTTGAAGAGCAGTACCTGGCTATTCAGATTGTAGCTGAATGTACTCCTTTGTTCTTTTTTGGACATTAATGTAAGTTATTTCTTTCACTATTTATTGATAGGCATTCTAGTAGGGACATGTAAAAGCTATTTCGTCACCTTTCAGACATCACTTACCTTGGAGATTAGGCAAATGTCCATATAACCTCACGGGTTTCACTATAATCACTCTTGACTATGTAAAATCTCATGGCATTTACTTTCTATCTGTATTCACAAACAAGCTTTAGAATATTCAATCTATTTTGAAAACCATGACTTCTTGTTTGTAAAGAGGAAGAAAATCACTTGTAACTAGCATATAGTTTTCCATAATATAGTAGTCTGACCTCAAGAGGTACAGGGATGGTTGCAAATCATTCAAGAGCTAGTGTTTCAGATTTTATTTCAGTCTTGGATATTAGGAGTTCATTTTGGTGGCTTTGCCTGCCTGCCATTTCCTTCCCTTTTTCATGGTTCTTGTATTTGTTAATTGTCTTTCAGAGTTGCAGCGAGCACTGCCCTTTCTGCATTACACTATATATTTAATTAGAGATCCATCAACCGTTATTAGTGAATACTAATACAAAATTCATTTCATAAGCAGCTCAAAAGTCTATCCACCATAAGCCTAATTGCCAAGAATGGTGTTCTGAACCAAACTCACAGTTAAAATGATTTTATTGATGTAAATAATGTTGAATGTTGAATAATAAATTGTGAAGCTGGAGAAGAACTGACTAAAACTTTCAGCGGAGGTGTGCTTAATTGGGGGCATTTAAAGGTGAAGTCAATTGATTGGAATGCCAGTTAGTATGGGAAATAACATACATTATTTGTAGAGTTTGTATTTCACTAATTTCACTTTTTCAATAGCCAATCCAAACTATGTTCCACACAAATTTTCCAGGTTAATATTGGTTTCCACGTTCAAGATATTGGTTAAATGGATTTTTGCACCCAGTTTCAAATTGAATGAAATGAAAGATTTTAATGACATCCACGAGACTGAAAGAGTCTATGGGACCAAATGAAACTGAAACATTAAGCTGTTTTCAGACTCTTTGCCATATCAACTCTTCTACTATGAATCTTGAGCACCAAACTAGCGATCTTTTGAAGTTTTGTTTCTTAAAATAACTCATTTAAGTTGTCCACTTTTAATTCGTTTTCGTACTGGATACGGATATCATCATTTGCTGAACACTCCACTATGTTGCCAGGTTATGCCCTGACCCCCCACGTTTCCTGTTTGATACGTATCTGATATGGATACGGATACGGATACACTAAGGATATGTATGGCAGCCACATGATCAATAAAAATGCTAAGTCTTAAGTATATCGAATATTTTGAACATTGATTCAAGTTTCAAAATTCATATTACTATTTCAGTTATTTATGGACTAAAAAATGAGTAAAATGAGTAGATATATATATATATATATATATATATATTTGATTTTTTAATATATATGTACGGATGTATCCAAGACGTATCGTACCCAAGGGTTTTTTAAAATTGACGTATCCGCGTATCATACCCGTACCCATTTGATACTCGTACCCGTATCCCGGCAACGTAGACACTCCATAATGAAGTGCCATTTCGTTTCAACAACCCATTTGCTGCAAAAAAGACAAATTCTCCTTTCCCAATCCTCTTTGGGAATAGTCCATCTACCGGTTTCACAACGAAGATGATGTGATCCGGTCCTCAACTGAGCCACTAGAATCCTTGCCTTACCTTTGATAACTGCCCCTAGGTAAGCTTTTTCATCATGCTCCCAAGTGGGGTTGAATTCTTTGACATACTGTGCTTTCTTACAACCCATCTGTTCTGTCCACATGGCAGTCCTTAACTTCTCCATCACATAATTTTTCATTTCCCTGTTGTTGTTAGGACACCCCTGAAAATAGATGCCCCATTTGTTCATCCATTTGTTGTTCTGTTTCATCCAAGTTTTCTTTCTGCGCTCTAGATTATCCTCTGTAACCATTTTGGGCCAGCGAAGATCGTCCATGCTTTCAACTTTTTTTAAATAGCTTATCAACTGAGTTATTGTCAATGCTTCCATTTGGAAGGTACCCACTTCAGCTAACAAGATCTCATAAGGGACTGATGATTTAACTTTAAGAGTGCTTGTGATTAGATGTTTCTAGATTCTTTCTAATTGTCGCCATCCATGCTTTGACACGCTACTTCCCCAAACCTCGCAACCGTAAAGAGCAACCGGGGTAACCAACAAACCAAAGAGGGTTTTCTTAGTTTTCTAGGCCCAAAGCTTAGCTTTCCTACACCTATTTTGAAGTAGGTAAGATGCTTTCCAACCTCCCTATATCCTTTTTGCTCTGCATGTCTCCCAGCTCATCTTGTTGTGGAAATCAATCCCAAGATATTTATATTCTCTAACAATTTCCAATAGACTCCCCTCAAAAAGAAAGTTTTCCTCTCTTTTTTGTTTTAGGGAAAAAAATCATGATTTTTGTTTTGCTAATGTTCACTTGCATCCCGACTTCTTGGCAAAAGAATTCTAAAGCTTTTAGATGCTCCCTCAATCCTTGAGCTATTGTTGAAATTAAGATAAGATCATTGGCATATAAGAGTAATTTCATCACATACTCGGCCAACTGTACACCCCCCCCCCCCATTTGGTTTTACGTAACCATTCTTCAAGCTTGTCAATGTATAAACCAAACAAAGTGGGAGAAAGAGGGCAGCCTTGTTTGACCCCAATGTCACTACCAAAACATTCAGATATACCTTCTCTGGTTCTGATTTTAGCTTTGACCTGCTCATAAAGTCTATGTACTGCTGCTCTAAGCTCGTCTGGAATCTCAAGTTCCTCCATCCTGTTCAAATACATAAACTGGCTAATTCATAATTGAAAAGGGAGAGCATGTAAGGTTTTCATTATTGCTTGATGATGGTTTACAAATAACTGTTATAACACACCTCAGAAACTGATATAACATCAGAACACTCAAAATTTTAGTTACAAAACTTTTGAAAACTTCATGGGCAACTCTCCAAACTCTCGAGTTACAGTGCATAGAGAGTAACTCGTCTGTGACTCGCATGGGAAGTTTTTGCAGAGTACGTGTGAGTATGTGCATAAAACTCTCAAATCCACAATTTTTTTTTAATTTTTTTCAAATTTCTTTTCCTTATTTATTTGAAGGATAAATATGATGTGCATTACTAATGACGTTTCCTACTTATCAACACATGTAAAATTCTAACTGTGATATGCACAAGCAATTTGTTTTGGGTCTTAATATAGTACATTCACTTGATGTAAATAAGCTATTTAGTATATGTTATGGTCTAAGTTACCGAAACGTTTTGGATACGGGAGCGGGAGCAGGGTATCCGATACGCGGAAATGACAAATTTTTTTTTGACCCCGGATACGGCGTAGGATACGGCAGTACAAAAACTATATAAAAATTAAAAAATATATAAATTTCAGCCTTCTAAATAGGAATTTAATTATTAACCACATATTATGCATATGAAAGACAAGATGAAAGACAAGATATAAGCTAAATAAGTGAATAACCACAACAAACAAGCTAGGATACCGATAAAAACTTAGAAACTTAAAAGCTTAAAAGTTAAATTAAAATTTAAAATACTTAAATCAAACACAATGTGAATGTCATGAATCTCATGATATATTAAATTCAATCATAGATCAATATTCAAAAGCTCAAACTATCTTTTATTGTCAATATTCATCATATTCCTCTTCATCAAGAGGATCAAAACCAACTACATCATCATCATTATGTGGTTCATTAGAACCACATGGGCTCGAACCACTCGCACTAGGGCCACTGCCAGTTGCACCCCCTTGTGCATGTAGGTCTTGTGGTGCCACAGAACTTGTCTCATCATCATATGCTCCATGGTGGGAAATGGAAGCATCCAAGTCAACTATCTTTGGATCAATGTCCCAATGTTTTGTTGACCCTTCCTTGTACTCTGGCTGCTTGTGGGATAAAAGGCGCAAGTTGGAATGTATGTATACCAAATCTTCAGCCCTTTTAGCCCCCAATCTGTTGCACTTTTGTGAGTGGATGAAATTATACGTACTCCAGTTGCGCTCAGAGGAAGATGAACTTGCAACCTATTAAGGCAACCCAAACTTCAAAGTCAATGCAAAGTTCAACTTCAGATTTAAACACTCAAACTTAAATTTTAAAAAACTAAAAGAAAAGAGAATAAAAAAATTAAAAACTTACCTGTGCCAAGACCTTGATTGCAAGAGGTTGCAAGTAAGCCGATGAAGTACCATGGAGAGGTACCACCACATATGTGCATCCATCTTGTATTTGCTTCGAAGAGCGAGAAGGCTATGACCCGTTTCTGCTATGAAATTGCCAAACTCTACCATAACCTGGTCTTGGGCCTCAGGATCAGGGAAGAGCCTAGCTAATGCCGCCATATATCCCTCACTGACTTCCGCATCCCTGTATGGTGCTACTCTCCCTGGCAAGGAAAGGATCTCTGTGCTATAAAATCTAGGAGTCGATGCAAAAGCTAGTAGATGTAATGGCGTGGTCATTTTGTTCCACCGCTCAATGAGGATTGACTTCACTTGTTTGAAAAATATTTCCTCGGGATCTTGTTCTTTTGCATTTATGACGGCCTTTATCTTCTCAATCATTGAGTCGATGCCGTCATATATCTCTCCTAGACATGGTTGATCCGTGTCAGTAAACCGGATCATGCTCATAATGGGCTCCGTAAATCTTAACAGATAACCCACTCTATCCCACCAAGAGTCCTCTAAGATCAAGTTCTTCACTTTTTGAGCCCCCCCAGTGTTTGATTGCCTCCATACAGTCCAAAGATTGGATGTTACCATCCTCATGAGTGCCTCTCGCACCTTCACTAGTCGTCTCAAGACGATTGTGTGTGATGCAAACCGTAGTCTCAGCAACCTAATAAGAACGAGGAACAAAAATTAAAAATAAAATTTAAATTATAAAATTGAAAGCTAAAAGAATACTAAAAAACTTATATTAAATATTAAATTAAAAAGAAAGAAAGAAATAAAGCTTGTCCTTACCTTCAGTAGCTCCAACTGTGAGAATGATCTAAAAATGCCCTGTGACATGTGGTGGTTGGTGACAAACATTTGGATTTCTTCAGCTTCTGCATACACTTGCCGGATCCACTCTATTTTGTTTGCCATTTTCTTTAGCATTAAATTCAATGAATGCACAGCACAAGGTGTCCAAAAAATATGCCCATACTGTGCCTCAACTAACATCCCTGCAGCTTTGCAATTTTTGGCATTGTCCGTTATCACTTGGACAACATTTTCAGGCCCCACTGCCTCAATGGACTCAAAGAGAATGTTGGCTATGAATTGGGCATCCTTCACTTGCCCCTCACAATCAACCGCCTTTCAAAAACATTGCCCCCTTAGGGCATACTGCAATCACATTGATTAAAGGGCGGTTTCTTGCATCTTTCCATCCATCAGAAACAATGGACACACCAGTTTTGGTCCATGAGTCCCTAATTGGTTGCAAGGAGGTTTCCACATATTTTTTTTGTCTATCCAAAAGGGTGGTGCGGATCTTCTCATATCCTGGTGGTTTATACCCTTTTGGTGCCTCATTGATGGCTTTCACCATCTCATGCCAATAAGGTGATCTCACAACATTAAAAGAAAGACCATTAGCATATACACACCTTGCAATGCATTCATCTGCAATCTCCCTGTTCTCATTCTGAAAGGCCTTTTCCAATGGCCCTTTTGTCTTACTTTTCTTTCATGCAAGGGAAACATCCTCATTTGTGGAGATAGGAGCCACAAATGGATGTGGCATGGCCACAATTGGGGATCCACTAGGTGATGGAGCAACTGGAGGCCTTGCTGAATGAGATGAACCTCCTCTTTTGGCCAATGGATGACCCACTCTCAGAGCCACTCTAGCCTCTGCATTCTCCTGCTCTTTGATAAATGCCAAAACATTTTCTTTTGGCACCCCAGCATTATTCCTCCCCCTACATACTCTTATACCATTACCCGTTATGGCACACAAATGGATTTTCACCCTACTGTAAGAGCCTTTGAATATTCCATCACACTCATTGCATTTCCATTCAAAACAACCACCACCTGCAAGTTGTTGAACTATTGTTACGTGCCTCCATAACGGTGAATTTGGGTCAAAGTCTTTGGCCAAAGATTGCCCAGAAGAAGTAGAACTTGTTGCCATTGTATAAATACCTACAAGGTTTAAAAAACAAATTAAGCAAAGAAAACAATGGCATGCAATTGCATTGTGATTGAACAATGAAAATTAAAAAAATTAAATGGAAAGAGCAAAATAAAAATGAACATAAGCAAAAAAATGTAATGTGTGAAAGATTAAATAATAAAAAAAAAAATAGAGGAACAAGGCTAGAAATTAAAAAAAACTTACCTTCACTTAGTAAACCACAAATCAAATCCTTCACAAATCCTCCTTTGCAACTTCTCACACTCCTCAAACCCTAGACAAGCACAATGCAATTTTGGAGAGCCACAATGTGAGTTTGTTTGCTTTATGTTTTGTTTGTGTGTTGTTCTTTTGTTTTATTGTTTAGAGGTAGCTTTTAGGTTTTAGATTAGAAGAATTTATTATTTTTTATTGTTGTGCGCCTTTAAAAACATGGAAAAAATTAAAAAAAAATTAAAAAACGCATGTTTTTGCATGCGGGAGCGGGCCGGCGCTGTGGAAACGCCCGGGTGCCGTACTCGGGCGTTTCCACAGCGCCGGCCCGCTCCCTGGCCGCTCCCGCGCGCGCTCCCGCTCCCGCTTCCGCTCCCGCTCCCGCTCCTGGACGCTCCTGCTCCGGCCGCCTAAACCAGCGTTTCCGGTAACCTAGGTTATGGTCTATGGTAAGTATGCTACTGCAAGAAAGATGGACTCGGTTTAGTTTTTTGAGAGACTGATATCTTCCATTGTGAAAACTGACTTTTGTGTCATAGATGTCAACTGTTTTGCCCAAACAATTGGAAAAGATTTGAGGCCCTGTGAGACATCATTCAGAGTCTCTGAAGACGCTGTGTTTTCTGTTATATTAGAACCGGTTGCTGCAGTTGCAGAGTCTCTGAAGATGCTACGTCATTTCCAGTTATATTAGAACTTGTTGCTACAGTCACAGTAACTGCACCTTCTTTTGTTTTTCCTATGTCATTTAACAGCCAGCTGCCAAACTATTCTTTATTTCAGAACAAAAATAAAAACACATCAAACATAAGAAACTTAGGAAGCGACTTTAAACTGTTACCATTAGAATGTAGTAATGCCAATCATTGTAATCTTCCTTAGTTTAAAACTAATAAGAAATATACCTAGCTTTTCTCTAAATTCATTTTTTATTCTTGTTAAGAGTATTTTGCATGTTATTTAAGTTTAATCTATGTTTCCAGGAAATATACTTATAGTAGGATCATTGTTCAAAACATTCAATATACTTAAGATTTTACATTTCATTGATAATGTCAACATGAATATCATGTCAATATGAATACAAAGAAAACTTGAAAAATATACTAGAATCAATGCTCAAAACATTCAATATAGTTAAGATTTTACATTTAATTGATAATGTGGCTGCCATACATATGATATATGAATATCATGTCAACATGAATACAAACAAATCTAGAATATATCATCTAGATTTTCCTGAAAATCAAATTCTTGCGTGCCACTCGCGCTAGCTCCACTCTCATTAGTTTTGCTCTCCATTCCTTGTAAACTCCCTTGAATGTCATCTTGGCCATCAAATATTGAAAGTTGGGCAAGAGTGGCCGTGGAGGCATCCAAGTCTGTGGTCTATGGAAGAAAATCTCAAAGTTTGTGAGGACCTCTAACATAGTCCTCAGACTTGTGTGACAAGAGACGCAAATTGGAATGCACATATACCAAATCCTCAACTTTTTTAGATGTTAAATTGTTTTGTTTAGTTGAGTGGATAAAAGTATAAGAAATCCAATTCCGCTCTGCAGAATAATTACTAGCCACCTATTACAAAAAAGTTTGTTAGAAAATTCAAATTAGTAACATACTAAGAATGTGCAAAAAAATATCCTACTAACTAAAATTTAAAATTTTCAATGATTTTAAATTTATAAATGTTGTACTTGTGAAAGAATATTGATGGCAATAGGTTGGAAGTACTTGGCATTGTGGCGATGTACAAACCACCATTTGGTTGGGCTCATGGTGTAATTGTCGAAAAGAGCCTCAATCTCTCCCATGTTGCCTTCTGAAGCTACAAATATGCACATTTCATTTCAGACCACGCTGGCTATAGATGGATTAGGAAAAAGTCTTCCGAATGTTACCTTAGTTCCATTTGCAACTTCGGAGTCTAAGAATGGTGGTTGTCTGTTAGGTAGCCCAAGTATTTCGGATCTATAATACTTTGGGTTCAATGTATAAGCAAGGAGATTCCACCTCTTCATGACCACATTCTTGACCTCATTGTAGAAGGTCTTTTCTAGATCTTGCTCTTTTGTTTGTATGACCTCTCTCATACGTTCAAGCATATAATCTATTCCACTGTATATCTCTCCCATGCATGCTGCATCAGTATCTACTTATCTGATCATGGAGAGAACGAGATTTGTAAAATAGAGCAAGTACTCAACCTTGGCCCACCACTCATCATCAAGGACCAATGATTTTACCTTTACAACTTTCTTTGTATTTTACTACCTCCACACTGTCCAAACATTGCCGATCACCATACTGCTTAAAGCCTATTTCGCCTTCATAAGTCTCAAAACTAGTGCGTTAGAAGCAAATCTTGTTTTTACAACCTTCAACAACTCCAACCTTGAGAATCTCCTAAATATGGCTTGTGACATATGATGGTTTGTGATAAACATATTAATGTCATTTGCCTCGGTGTAAATTTGCTCAATCCATGGGATTTTCCCAATCTTTTGGAGCATCAAATTAAGGGAGTGGACAACACAAGAAGTCCAAAATATGTGCTCGTATCTAGCCTCTATAATCAATCTTGCTGCTTTACAATTTTTAGCATTGTTCGTGATGACTTGGAAAACATTTTGGGGGCCCATCGACTTAATATCCTGTATCAAAATGTCAGCTATAAATTGTGCATCTTTGACTTGCCCTTCACAATCAATGGCTTTTAGGAACATTGCCCCGTTAGGGCATATTGCAATAACATTTATTAGGGGTCTATTTCGAGCATCTTTCCATCCATCTAAAATGATGGAAACCCCTGAATCCTTCTATGAATTTCTAATTGGTTGCAAAGATGTGTGAATGTGTTCCACTTCTTTTGCCAAGAGTGTGTTTTGAACCTTTTCATAACTTGCGCATTTGTACCCTTGTGGAGCTTCATTGACAACCTTCACCATTTGTTGCCAATATGGAGACCTCAATACATTAAAGGGCAGCTCACATGCATAAATGGATCGAGTATCACCTCATCAACAATATACCTCTTGTCATTATTAAATGCTTTTTCCAATGCTCCTTTTGGTTTTTTCGTGAGGTCTCTTGACTCTCTTCATCAAAAAGGGTATCAAGTGGATGACTTTGAGTTTTGACGAAATGATGAGTACCAGATTTAGGTGTGGGTGGTCGTGATGAAGGCCTTCTTTACAATGGAACTGTTTTAGATCTATTTCTTTCACATTGTCTATCAACCTTCTTTTGCTCTCTCAAGTACTCTTGCCATTTTTTCTTTTGATAGTTTGGGGCACTTCTTTATCCCCACACTTCCAGTCCCAGTCAAATGGATTTTCAGACGACTATATGAGGATTTGTATTGAGCATGACAACCATGGCATATTCAAATTCGACCCCCACCATTGATAAGATATTCTACCATTGTCACACGTCTCTAAAGAGGAGAATTAGGGCCATGTTTCATAGGAACTAATGTGTTTTCAGAAGCTTGTGGGCCTTGCACTCCAACTGAAGGTGAACTTGATGCCATCCTAATTTGTTTTTAATCACCAAGATCACCATAATGGCGCGAGTTGAGAGCACACACAGAGTTAGGATGTTAAAAAAATTAAAAAACATTTTTCCTTTACATAAATAATAAATCAAAAAACAATGGCTTACTAATTTCTAAGTGATGTCATCCTTATTCATTTTTTATCACCAAGATCACCATAAAGGTGCAAGGTGAGAGCATACACAGAATTATGATGTTTAAAAAAATTAAAAACATTTTGTGTTTACTTAAATAAATCAGTTATGTTATCTTAAGTTTTTTTTGATCACTAAGATCACCATAACAGTGTGAGGTGAGAGCAAATACGAAGTTAGGAAGTTAACAAAAATCATTTTGCTTTTACATAAAATTAAAATAACTTGTTAATTATTAATTTAACGTTTCCTAATTGATGTCATCCTAATATGTTTTTGATCACCAAGGTCACCATAAAGACGCGGGGTGAGAGCATACACAGAATTATGAAGTTAAAAAAATAAAAAAAACATTTTGCCTTTACATAAATCAAATGATAAATGCTAAAATATTAATTATTAACATTGAACAATGCTTTTAAGGATTAAAAATAATGATATTTATTGATTATAATTTAAAATTTTCTAACCATGCCATCCTAATCTGTTTTTGATCACCAAGATTACCATAAAGGTGCGAGGTGAGAGCATACACAAATTTAGGATGTGTTTAAACTCAAAACTTAAAAAAAATGCAACAAAATAAATTTAAAAAACTTCAAAAATAAAAATAGAAGGCTGAATTAAATGAAAATATCTTTCAATGTTTAATATTTTGTTATTTGCAGAGCTTTTGCCACATAATGAGTTAGAGTCCAAATTTTAGGCTGCCGAGTCTGTGTTTTTGAGCTATGCCTAAAAATGGTCAGGTAATACATTTTTGCTCTCCATCTTCACAAAAAGTTAGATCGCGTTGAGAATATTTTGAGGGCATTGCTAGGGTATTGAGTGTGGAAAGTGAGTACGAACCCTCACAAATTGGCAGCTTGAAATTTTGTATTTTGAAGTGATTTGTCTAGCCTGTATTATCTTTGAGCTTTGATGAAGTGACATATGTATGTTAAGTAATATCTTTATATATCTAGTTTTCTCCAAGTATGTTCCATGCAATATCTATATATTCGGATAATTCTTTTGGTCAAAGATGTATTAAAAGTTCCTTTTGATTTTTCATTCAAAGTAGATTTTTTCTATTATTTCTAGCTTCTTGCATTATTGTTCTGAGAAGTATTATTTAGGAACTTTTTATCTTGATCTTTTTGTAGACTATGCTCTATCAAGTATTTCATTTAAAGCATAAATATACCTTAATGATATTGTAAGGGGCAATTAAATCAACTGGTTTTCTTCTGACGAGGCTTGGATATCTTAAGTATCATCATCATCCACACTCTTTGATGGAACTGAACAATGAATTGCACCGCCATGATTACAGAATTATATAAATTTTGAGAAGTCTTCAGGAGACCCGGCTCGTGTTCAAGTTCTGTATGAGCGAGCAATAACAGAATTTCCAGTTGTGACAGAACTATGGCTTGATTATACCCATTATTTGGACAGCAGTTTGAAGGTTGGTTGTTCTTACTTGAGTTTCAAGTCTATGAAAGATCATGAAGATACTTCTTAAAATTTTGATGCCAATGTGCGAGATTGGTTAGATTTTTGGTAAGAAGATATTGTTGTGTTTGATCAATTATTTTGATTTATTTTATTGGGCCCAGGTTCCTCATATCATAAAAGCTGTTTATGCTAGAGCTGTTCGAAGTTGTCCCTGGGTTGAAGCGCTATGGGCCAAGTACATGCTTGCTTTAGAACGCTTTGATGCTTCAGAGGAAGAGCTCTCTAGAGTGTGTTCTCATGCCTATCTGGTCTTGCAAATGTATTTTTATTTTCTTTTCTTATTGCTCCCATAACTAATGACAGTTCTTTGAAGTCTTTACAATTCCATTCAAATGTCTGTCCCATAAGAAAGTGCTTACCTCGCTTTCTTGTTTTTGCGAGCTTGTTGAAATTCATTTAGCAAACCAAATGTTCTTCGTTTTTGGTAGTGTGAACGGCTCTCTAGACGTTCCTTATGGTCAATGAGAAAGTAGTAACTATAGCCGGTTAACAATTCTCAATAGAACTGAACCCCAAGGGAAGAAAATCCTTGAGTATTTATTTAGTGGATCTAAACAAAACTACAATGTGTTTTAAGTCCTTGTTAAGAATGATTGTCACTACTAGTTGCAAAGTATGTTTATGTAATTAGTTGTTTAACTATTCAGAGGTTTGTGAAGCTCTTTCTTGATTTAGAAGAGAGATCCAAAACATTGGAAACTTTAAATTCTATGTGGTTGTACACAGAAACCTCTTATACTTTCCCGATTCTTACTTCAGGACACATTTAACAAGGTCATGTCAACTTGGGGACCACCTCACTTCCTCTCCTTCCACTCCCCCACCCCCAGCTACATATGTATATACATACACATAGAGACACACACACATTTTCCTATGCCAATTTTTGTAATGTTCTAGTTCTATCTCCTTTTTTATAATGTAGTTAGAAGATGTGCTGATTTGAATGTTCATTTTCCCAATTACCATTTAATTAACACTTTTCATTTCAATACTTTGTAAGAATTTAATGTTTATCTTGGATTATAGAAAATATAAAAACTAGATAGTCCTGCGTACAAGTCTGATTACTTGTCTAATTGAGTGATTGTCATTTAACTTCAGACAAAGGTCATTATTTTTGCTATAAAATAAGGTGTATTTTGGGTAATTAGTGTGCTAGTGTATTGGTCATCCCTTGAGGCCTATGGTATAACGTCCATGCTTATGGGGATAAGTGGTTCACAGGCTATTGGTTTTAGGTGCGATGGTCCAATTGTCCATTGGACAGGAACATAGTATTAATATGTCATAATTTTATTACTTTATCTATGAGATTAATGCAATGTTTTAACCTTTAAGTGTAACTACTTCATTGTTGATATATGTTTCTCTGTGTCTGGCCTTAATTTTGTTCATGGTATCAGAGTAGGGGAAACCTGCTCCGTGCTCATGGTTGTATGAGTAGAGGAGCTTGTGGGTGAGTTCATCGATATGTTTACTATTGTGAATTGCTTGTTCCTTGGAAGTTGTAGTTGCTTCTAAGATGAAGCCAATGTCACGATGCTGCTCTTGTTGTAATATTTTTTTTTTTGTTGTTGCAGCTCTGAAATAGGCCTAGAAGTACCTACTTTTGATGAGGTGTCCTAAGTGCAGCCTATCACTGTTTCCTTTTTAATTTTAATTTTAATTTTGGTTTTTGATGGCCTTGGGTGGCTGGGTGGGTGGAACGGGGCATTGTTTCTCACAGACCATAACAGGTGTTGAGAAATAGCTTGTTGTTTGTCAAGAAACGCACACCCTATCTCAAGACACATTTACAGAAGACTGAAATGGGATAGGACAACTAGAAATTGATCCTTCAGTCTTGTGCCGTTTTTCGGCATGTTGGAACAGGATGGTCCATGATGTTTTTTTGGGAGCTAGAGAATAATCCATTATCTAAGGAACTTTGTCACAAATCAATTTTCCTCCTAAATCTATAGGAAACATGGGACCTATCCAATGGTTGCTTATTTTATCAAGTACTTCAGGGTGGGTTTAAAGAAGGAAGCAATTAGTTTGATAGTTCTAGGTTCCCTGCAAGGATCTATATCTCTGATTGACAGCCTCCCAATGAAAAAAGGCCAAGCATCTTTGATCTGGGCTTTGGAAGGTAGATAGAAAGAAAGAAATTATATTAATGTCTGCAAGTGACCAAAGTCAATCAATGAAACTCAACAAGCACATCCAGTGACAATGGCAAGGGGGAGCCCCAAAATTAGACTACAAACCAAGAAAGATTACAATAATATATCTAATGTGGGCGAACCTTGAAAGATATCCCTACACATGCTAAGACACATTAATTTGAAATGCAATATTACAAATATTAATGCGAATTACAAATAGTACCAAATAAAAAACGATACAAATATTACAATTGGCCATGTGAAAGAAATTCTTGTCACTAGATGCCTATCAAGAAGAGAAAGCAAATGGGGACCTTGATTGGGACTTGCCCAAGTCTACAATAGAATCATAGTGCGGAATAGAAGGATCAACCCTATAATCAATCATCGTGAAGGAGCCAGTATAGGACTTGGTAATTTTGATAAGTGAGTGGCCTAGGCTAAATGAGCCTGGTTGGACTATCCTAGGGGGAAGCACAACGTGTTGCTTAGAAACTCTCCTAGTACCCATTTTCAATGATTACCCAAAAGCACCTAGAAAATTAGGAATTTGTGTGTGGCCATGTCACTTGTACAATAGGTGAGGTGGGGTGATTAGCATTCTAGGCCGAAGAACAACAAACTCTTGTCTATCATTGATGTTTCCCCCCTAGAGGTTTCTTTGAGAAGGAAATGTGGTCACATTGATGTATCAACATTTGTGCAAGCAACTATAGCATGTAGTAAATGCATAGCGCCCTAAATAATTGGAGTGGGAAGATAGGAGAAGGTGATCAATCTAGTAGTCATGGGGGACCCCTACAATATTTGATGCCTAAGAGTGATTGCTTCTTGATTGTATTAGGTCCAATGACCTATGGTCAAGAAAAGGAAAAAAAGGTACCCATCCTCCAATGTCCTTGTATAGGAAACACTATCACCCTCAAATCTTGTATTAGATATGACATGCAAAAATAGAGTGCTTCTTAGTTTCCATATCCCAGAGAGAACAAAGGTGAGAAAGCCTACCACCCCTAGGCTTATAGTGTTATGTTTCAATCTATAATTGGTGAGAGCGTACCCTTAGCCTACCAATTCAGATCTCATAGTAGGCTGGGCATATGAAATAAAATGCTAATCAATCTCTACCTCCTAGAGTGGGAAGAAACTGCAGATCGTGTTGCCTTGCAGAATATGGTGATCAATCTTGACTTATAGGCTATAGCTGGTGAGAGCATACCCTCAATCGGCCAAGGCGAATCCTCAAGCCATGTGACCGATGATGTTGGAGACAGTTTGGAGGAATAATGATGCCATCTACAATCCTTGGGAATTATGCAATGTAGAAAGAAAACTTGGTGCTGAGCGATTGTGGAGTAGACATTTAGGTGAATTGAATGTACTTTTGGTATATGTCCTCTCAAACAACCTAATAATGATCTCCTTTGAGGAAAGAAGGCGACGAGGGGAATTTAAATGGTTCTTGAATGGATGAATATGATCAATAGAAATGCCAATAGATTGGAAGCAAAGGCAAATCTCAAGATATTGACAACATCAATGCCTAGTGGGACACAGAGAGGTGATTCTCTTAGAACAAAAAATGGCCAAATATTGGTACCTTCTTTGCCTTGAGGCTAAGTCACCCAAGTATCTCACTCCATGAATATAGAAAGCAAGCTTGAAGATACTCACAAGTCAAGGTTCATGGGCGGAGAACTCGACTTGAACAATGCATTAAGGAGTCGTCCATTTGCAATGAATCATAAAATGAAAGCTCGAGACTCTGGACCTGCTCAATATGATCCCATTTAGTGGGGTCCCAAACTAGGGCCCTAAATATTTGAACCCTACATGACTGCATTTAAGAGGATTTCATTTGAAGCTATATCCTAGAAATGTATTTGAAAACATTGGTTTCCAAAACTAAAGTGAAACATATTGCTTGCCAAGATAAACTTCAGACTGAAATAGTATCTCGAAAACTGGACACCCAAGTAGGTGTAATGGTTGTAATTTCGACAGGTATGTTCTTGTAGAGAAATTGAAACCTAGAAAGAACATGATCTTAGTTTTACTAAGGTTCACCACAATCTGGTGAAGCTCGCAAAAACAAGCAAGGGCATCAAGCTGTCCTTGTAAATCATTGGCAGGGTGAGTGGAGGGAACAACATCAACATAAAGTAAAATATCAATCAAAGCATGATGTAATATACAACCTCCTTTATTGTAAGAAAGTCCTTAAGATCATCTATGTAAATACCAAAAAGAGTCGGGGAGAGAGGGCACACTTGTGTGACTCCAATGGTACTTTAAACAAAATCAAAGAATACATGGGACAATGTTGCTAGATACTTTGCCCCTACTGCTAGAGCGTGCGTATCCGTGTTCCAGATACAGATACAGCTCGGGTGCATCTTGGATACGGTGTGGATAGCATACCCAGCCATATCCTGATATGAACCTGTAATTGTGCTGTATCATATGCAACCGGATACAGTAAGCAGGGCAACTATTGCGGTATCTGATTTAACAGGTAAAAAAATAAACACAAAACCCCTTGAAAAGGATAAAAAGATGCTAAAAACTGCAAATGATCTTTTATAATACATTTTAGTAGCAATAATTGAGTACATGGAGGTGAGAGTGTTGATTTGCTTTTTTACTTCAAGCTCTCACATTGGCTCTTATCAACATGCAATTCTTTTGATCTGTTTCTTTTGACCTACTCTACTTCTTTTCTTTCATTTCTTCTATTTTCTGCTGGCTTACACAACCTGCAATTTTTTTTAATCCATTGAATACTGAATTTCCTAACTTCCTGTGGTCTGGAAGTGTGTAATTTTAATCTAATGTATAAGTTTGTTTATAATTTAAAGTTGATAATTATTACTAATATATTCTTAATTTTATAATCTAGATTATTTTAGTATTTTGAATATTATATATTATGTCGTATCTGATCGTATCCATATCAGGGGTGTTAAAAACTAGTTGTATCCATATTTGATACGGTATTCGTATCCACATCCGCATCCGTATCCATGCAACTCTGCCATGTGAAGTATGGAATCGGCCAACTGCCATCTTTTAAAGCCAAATGATGGCGGAAAGTAATAACAAAAAAATCAGAGACACCAATATCAAAGAACTGTTTGATCATGAGCTTCAATGAGATATTTACTATTTCTAATAATTAGGTGGCTGCCAAATGCATGCAGCAACTTTTCAAAACCATCTTATCATCAGTTAACAAATCAAATCTCTTGGTAGAAACTGCAATTCCTCTATTCTATGCTCATAGATTGTACTTGCCGGTCAGTTTTGATTTGAATTTCTCTTTGATTCATTTCCCTTCCCTTATTTTATTAGTTCAGTACTGTTTCTTTTCCATTTTGTCACTCTAAATAAGATCTATAACAATTTTTCACTGAACACCTCTGTGATATGAATGTGCCTTCATCATGGGCTCTAGGCTAATCTTTATATTTTAGTTGCTCCAAGTTTTATGTGATAATACTTTTTACAATAATGTGACCCCTTAACATTTGGAGATGGTATAAAACTACATTATCTTTTCCTGACATGGTTTTTCCTATTTATTCTTTTGGTGGCCTGTGGTGGTACATAGAGGAGGTGCCTCATGGCACATGGAGAGATGCCAGGTGGTGTCCTTTGCATATATGGTGCACCAAGAGATGGCAGCAGATACCTCCCAAGACACCTTTGTGTCTTTCATAGTGTGCATATATATGCATCCCATACATTGGGAGACCAGTAACCTGGTTTTGTTGTCAGTGCAGCTGGAAAGCCTGTGAGACAATAATGAAAATCACACACCTATTCAGGAAAAGAAGTTAGGAACAGGCTTGCGTTGACTTCAATGTGAATTAGAAAGATGTAAGAAACCTTGGGTTATGAGCTACATATGTTGTTTGTTGTGATGGATATAAGCAAACGTTTAGGGTTTGGATTTCATTCTTTGAATTGGAACACTATTTTAATGTCAACTTTCACTCCAAGATGTGCATATTTCTGCCACCTGTGGCAATTTTACATTGAAAGTTGAGGTATAATTTTTTTTGCATAAAGTAGGACTTCCGTTACCCGTCTCAGATGTGAAATACATACTTACGGCGCCTTTAGTGGTTATTATGAGCTAAGGAGATTTTCTTACACTTGCACTGATACTTTTTCATTCTCTTGCCAGGAATCGCTTGAAAATTTCAAAGTACCTTATTATATTTTATATCTGAAGTTTAAAACTTGATCATACTATATATTTTACAGGTGTTTGAGCTGTCTCTGCAATGTGGATTTTCAAATCCTGAGGAGGTAAGAAACATGTGTTGAATAGTTTTTTCAGATAAATTATTGATGGAAAGATATCCTCAAGCCTTGGGACTTTTTAGTTTCTTATTTTGTTGGCTATCAGGTTTCCAGTGACACACGGTTCATATACTCCGTTGGATAATGCTCTAAAGTCATGACACATAGAACCCTCGTGAGTCTTGGGGCAATTAAGTCATACAAGTTGTGTGTGGGGTTTTTGTTACTTTGGCAAGATATCCTCAAGCCTTGGGACTCTTTAGTTTCTTATTTTGTTGGCTATGAGGTTTCCAGTGACACACAGTTCATATACTCCGTTGTATAATGCTCTAAAGTCATGACACATAGAACCCTCTTGAGTCTCGGGGCAATTAAGTCGTGCAAGTTGTGTGTGGGGTTTTTGTTACTTTGGTCATTCAAATGTACATAACAAAATATGTTCTGCAATACATAAAAAGGATTTACTAATAATTATTTTCACATTTGTAATAATGAACCAGTGGTATTTGAAATGTAAATGTTGCATTTGAAAAAATTGTTTTGATGGGCTCCTCATGTGTGTTGTCTGCTTCTTAATAAGGGTTAATACTCTAACTACATCTGAACTTTTGTTACAGACAAAAGTATACTCTAAACTTTTATTGTCGAACATGTAGAACCTGGATTTGTTCCTCACTCGTGCTGATGGCTTAAGGCGAAAGATAATGAAAAGGGATGAAATTAGTAATACTTCCTGGGTAGCTCTGCTTCGGGAAACCTTTCAGGTCAGAATTCCTCTGAAATGCTTTCCTTTGTATTGGCTCTAACAGAATGTATTAAATCAGCTTGCTATATCTGTTTGCTTTTTAATCACATAACATTAAAGCAAATTTCATACTGCTGCAAAGGACTTTTCCTTCCCCTTTTTTTGCAAGCTTGATTTCATTATGCCCTTTTTTGATTTGGTGAACTCCCCTCTCTTAGGGGTACCGCTTCTGTCAAATTCACCTGTGACTTGCACCCAACCTCGTAGGTTGGGTTTTGCCAAATCCCCTGCATTGGATGTGACATTTTACCCAATTTCAACTCTTTATCATGTGTATTAGGCTTTTAACCTGCAGATTCACTTTAGAAGCTTATTTGCTATTTATCACTTGAGTTCATCCCATCTGACTTGTTTATGGGGAGTGATTTATTTTTTGTGTCCTCCATTCTGGATTTGGAACTTTCCATTTGAATGTTGTCAGGAGTCATGTAATGATTGCCACTCTTTTATTGTAATGCATGGTAAAACTGCAGTGTAACAATGAATCTATCCCAAGGATCTGAATGTTTTGTGCTGTCTAAACAAGTGGGATTCTTTATCCTTTTCAAAAAAATAAAAAACATTGCTTTAATGAAAAAAGGTTACAGACTCAGCAACACTTGCTGAAAGGCGTAAATACAATCAGATACATCAATGCAAGAGACTGATGTAAACTTAGAAGAAGCACGAGAGCAGAGAAATCTTAGAAGTGTTTGACACAGTTCACAATGAGAAGCTGTACAAAGATCAAATAAGGTGGAATGCTGAATTCATTTCTAATGATAGATAGTGAACTACTTGTGTGTGTGTGTGTGTGCTGGGCATCCATTGCTTCTGCTTCATGCTAGTTTTTTATGGGATGAGGTGGGGAGTCTGTACTTCTAGGCTCTTGCTTGATGTTCTCGTGGTGTCTTAGAATAGGTTCTACCAGATCTTCTGAAGAGGATGCTGGAAGCTTCTACTTTTTGGCCATTGTCAGTGTCAACTCTTTATCTGTTTCCCTTGGGGACATAAGCTGCTTGCATTATTTGGGATGGTCATCAGGTGTCTTTGACTGGCCAGGGTGGGTGAAGAGATGGTGTTTGGACAAGGTCAATGAGTTGCTAATTTTGTGCAACCAACTGATTTAAGGGCTTGTTGGGGGACCAAAGTTTTAAGAAAGCCCAAAATTTTTGATAATGAGCCCTGCAAAATGGTCCAGTTTATCTGCTGAAGCAACTGGGTGACAGACACAGCTAGTGTTGTAATGAGATTTATTGTGGGTCCAGGAAGGAGGGGTTGATTGGTGAAAAGCGATGGTTTCAGGGCTAGGTAGGAGGTATGGGTATGGATATGGGGTTGGGGACCCGGTATGTTAGTATGACAATTTTTTTGGTGGCTTCGGTACGGCTTTGGGTACAGCCGTTCAAAAAATAAATAAACTATAAAAAAAGATAGCTAAATAAGAAAATTAACTGTATAATATGCATAGAGTAAAAAAAAGCTAAATAACCTCAAAACATAATGATAACTTAATGCCAAATGTCATGATATTGATTGGTCGAACTTAGAATAAGTACATTGTGCAAATGTTACAGTGTATACACAAAAATTGAGACAAATCAGCATATTCATAATTTTCATAATCATAATGCTTTCCACGGTGTTCAGCGAGAGGATCATTAGAGCCATCATGTGTTTGATTAAAAGTAGAACGATCATGTGATTCATTAGAACCACAAAGAGTTGTAGTGCCACTCCCGCTAGCTCGACCATGCAAAGTACCCTCTAGCTTTAGATCTGCAAATGAGAGGTGGCCAATGGATGCTTCCAAGTTTGGAGTCTCTAGGTCAACAACCCAACATTTTGTTTCCCCTTGCCTGTACCTATTTTGCTTGTGTGTTAGGTGTACGTTGGAATGCACGAAGACCAAATCCTCTACCTTTTTTTAATCTCCCAACTTGTTGCGGTTAACCGAGTGGATAAAGGAGTTGGTACCCCAGTTCCGCTTTGCTGAAGAAGAACTCACAACCTTTAGAGGCAAGGCACACAGTCAATGTAAAATTTAAAATTATAAATTATAAGAGTAAAAACTAATTTAAAACGAAACATAGAAAAGAATTTAAAGAAAGAGTTATAAATTCAGAAATAATATAATCTTACTTGGCACAATTTTTATGCAACTTGTTTGAAGGTGGGGGTATGCTTTCCCATGGAGGTACCACCACAAAGAGCTATAATGGATTGATCCCTTCCAATATGAAATCCACAAACTCCTTACTAACTGCATCACGTACTTCTGGATCAGGGAAGAGTCTAGTCAAGGCTGCGTTGTACCACTCACTAACCTCCATATCCCTTTATGGTGTGGCCCTTCTAGGAAAAGAAAAGATCTCCACACTATAGTATTTTAGGGTTAGGTTTTTTTTTGATATTTTAAAAGTCGTTTTTGACTTTATTTTGACCAAAAATGAAAAAAAAGTTTTTTAAAGCCGAAAACCTGTGGTTATGTTGGGGAAACACGTAGTGTACTCTTTTAAGTTTTAAGTACTTGGGTATGTTAGTGCGTATGGGACCTGTACCCCTGCTTGCATAGCCACACCCAGATACCTAGGTTCAAGGTTGACATTTTGATTGACAGTGCCAAATGCACAACCTTGGTGAGAGGAAGATGAGTGTTCAGAAGACAGCTGGTTCTGCTGATTTTTGCTTTTGGCCATTTTCTTTGCTTTAGCCATGTAGTCCTGAGTGAGCTTAATGGGCTGAACATGGCAGTGGGAAGGGATGCTTGGAGTATGCAAAAAATCAAAGGCAGTTCTAAAACCACACAATTATGATATGCACGAACCAAGGTTTGAAATTTTTTATACTTGACTGAACCTCATAGGAATATGCCACTGTATGAAATAGCTTTTATTGTCCATCGCGATATCCCACACACACGCACACACACACACACACATGTACGCGCACACACACACATGTTAGAAATTCTAGGCACTTAGAGAAGGGGGTGAATCAGTGCTTATTAAAATTTGATGTGATTTTCAATATTTCAATCAAGCACACTTAACTATGTTAACCTTGAGAGACATGAGCATCCAACCATGAAAGAGAAAGAGCAACAAACACACATGTACACATGAGGAGACAAGACTTAATGTGGGAAACCCATCAAATGACAAAAACCCACTGGAACCAAATAACTAGGACAAATGTCCTATACAGTTACAATGGTTTCACCATATGGTGGGCACCCACTCAATTTGAAGCACCCACTCCAAATCTGAAGCACCCACTCCAGTATAAAATCAAGCACCCACTTGCTAGGAAGCACCCACTCCCAAAATGCATAGCAACAACTCAGACTTCATTCATACAATACATGGTTGATCACCTTCTTCACTTGGTTGCTTACATCAACCTGATGTGATCTCTGTTTTAGTTCACTTATCTTCTCCTCTTTCTCAAAATTTGCATTCAGCTTTGCACACTTTTAACAACAACATCCTCTTCTTTTCAACAACACACCTCTAAAAAATGAGCTTACATGAATAGATATAACTCTTAGACGCGATCTTTGACCTTTCACTTACCATGACCCTTCAAATCACTCATTATTTTGCTTCTAGCCCTTCAAACTTGTCCACAAGTATTCCAGCTTTGTATTCACTTGGTAAATGGTCCCACCAAGTCAAATAATGCTCTTGTATGCTTAGAAACTTGCCACATTAGCCAAGACATTTATTTAGGCTCATAGGTGTGCCCAAACCAACTTCCACAAACACAGTCCTGAAAAACCATCTAACTAGACCACTTCCACTCACCTTCATGACCCAAGTAATATATCAAAATGAAGCTTAGGATGTCTATTTTCATTAAACTTTACCAGTAAGAGCCAACTTAGGACTAACACATTAAGAAACATCACTTTGCAAGACTTACTTGGCTGGTTTTAGTATCTCTGAATTTGGTCTTCAAGAATTGAGTTGATACATACCTCAAATCTCTTCATCATGAGGCATGTAACCTATCAATGGAAAGCTCATGAAGTCTGCTATCTCATCCACTTCTCATACTGCCCAAAGTCATGGCGTAAGGCTTCCAAAAACTTGGATCTCTGCAGCTGGTCTGGCTGGTCTTGAAGACACAAAAACTAGCCTTCCATATAATGTGGTCAAACACCTTCAAAGGAATTTTCAGAGCTCCCTATCACCTCTAGTACTTCAATTTGGATGTATACAACATGTTCAAGCAATCATACCCATAGGTTAAATAGAGAAATTCTCACCTTCATCCTCATTCAGACAAGCTTCTCAATAAGCCTAATATGGTAGATTTGGCTCATTCATCTTCAAGCAAGAAGACACCTTCCCTAATTGAACCAATGTTCAAAACATGTCACCACAAACCTGTAGGGAGTGTTCACATACTTCTTACACTCCAAGAATGGGTATTTGTATCATTAAGCCTTCAAATCATCAAAACTGGTCACACAAACTTGCTAGTTTGAATGGTAGGGCCAAAACTGAGCTGTATAACAAAATTTTCTCAAAGGAGTGATCCAAATGGATTCATGGACTTCAAGAGCACATCCTAGGCATCATCCACAATCAATTTGAGCATATGTTCCATTCCAAGATTTGTCCATGCACTGAAATCTTCACAAAACACCAGTTTTCCAGTGGGGCCCACCAAGCAATATGAACTCAAAAAATTATGGAAATGTACCTTGAGGAGTCCTCTACATGTTCAAATAGATTTCCAAGAAAAAAAGTTGAGTTTAGACACCTACCCAACTCAATTTTCCAAAACTGGTCCAAACTGGGGTTTGGAGGGTTATAAACATGCTCACAAAAATGGATAGAACTTCTAAAATATTCAACCAATCATCAAAATACTTTTTTGCACCATAATTTTATTTCAATTACTCCATTTTTGTCTCTTATGACTTATCCGAAGGAGGCTCCACAATTTTGCTTGACTGCTAAGAAGTTTGGTGCTCAATTTGCATACTTTGAAAAACGTGGTTTTGGAAATACTTTCATAACATGCAAAATATTCATCCTCAACTTCTGAAATTTTGCTCACAGCTTAAGGACACATCCCTCTTAACACCTCCAAGTGATATTTTTCCCTGGTTCATCCTACATCTTTCCATCTCATCTCATCTAGGTGCCCTTTGGTCTTTGATTCTCAGCAGTTGAACTATGCTGACCTGTAGAAGTGACTAAAACACTTAAATAGCTACCTGTGAGGCCTTGTACACACCATATATCATCATTCCATGCTTGCACCATGTTTGGTTTGCATCATCACACCTTGGGTCAACATTTCACACCTTACTTGCTTGTGGATTGACTTAAGAAAGCTCCATACTGACCTGTTTCAGTCTCATGAACCTGGTTTGTCTCTTATGTCTCTTTCTACACCTCCTATGCCACCTCATAGTGCTCCACTATTTCTTTCATTACTTTGGTTCGAGTGAATTCTCACATTCACTTGATTTACACCATATATTTGCATTAGGCCAAGGCCTAGAATGATTTGACTTGACCCATACATTTCATGACTGGACCATGAGGACATGTTACAGACTCATTGGCACCTCTCACTCACTTCATAGACCTTGTTTGACCTTCATACCACCTTTGAGAGACTCAAGCCACATATATGCACCTTTGGAGACCCCTAGATCACATGGCCAACACACCTAGATCACCTAGCCAACATACCTAGATCACCTAGACCACTTTGACATCAATGGACTTGACATCAATGACAACACAAGCGACACACACTTCCAACAGCACATACGTACATACTTATGTACCTATGTACATACATACATGCATCTGTTTTGCATGTTCCATTTTAGTTTTAGAAGAGAAAATGATTAATTTTTTTTGCAATGCTTTGTTATACGAATTTTTTATTTTGTAGAATATTTGCAAATGAATATGATGATCAATGTTATTAATGAAGAGCTTTAACTGACAACTTTGCCTCTTTGTTCATACTTTTATCATAGTAGCCATGTTCATTAAGAAAATGAGATGGTAGTGGTTAGCAAAAATCTGAAATATATTTGAGGTAAAAAAATAGGAAAAAGATGAGGAAAAACCTAGATTTTCTTTTTGAATAACATGTTTTTAATAGATAATATCCTTTATTTATTTTTACTAATCTACAAAATCTGAATTTTCAGAGTAAAAGTGTAATGTCCCCTTCTAGGACATGTTAGGAATTAACACAAATCTGATCACACACAGCTGTAAATACTTAATATTCAAACCCTAAACTGCTGCAATTTTAAAAAATTCATATCTTTGACTAAAGAAGTCCAAATGAGCTGAAATTTTGGATAATGGACCACAAAAATATGAAGAACAATATGCAAAAATCAGATTTCGCACAACCAACCCAAAACCCTAATTTTGACCTAAAAAGTAGGTCGCCCAACACATTTAGGGCATCAAATCCACTCCAAAAATTATGAAAACATCTTCTCTTTATTTCTCCTAGTTTCTACAATCATATGCAATATTAAATCAACCCCAAACTATAGATCTGATATAAATATCAATTTTCCATACCCAGAAAAACCTGCAGACAACTGAAATATTCAAAAATGCATAACTCCTTCAATATTCCATATTTTCTCCTCAAATAAAATGGAGATAATTCTATAAATTAAGAGCTTTCCAAAGATATTAAAATCTGAATTTTATGATAATTGAAACCCTTCCAAAACAGCCCCCAAAAGTCTCAATCAAGTCGCTAGAGTTAGATGGAATAACATAAATTATTTTCAGCTCTTTCTACACTTCAAAACCCTCCAAATAACAGTCTTCAACACAAGAGAACTCAATAATGGAGCAAGAGAAAATACTTCAATTGATCAAAACCAGCTCACTAACTTCCCACGAGAGAGAGAGAGAGAGAGAGAGAGAGAGCATCAATGGGCATGCATCCCAACTCCAAGCATAGAGCATAAAATAAATATCATCATAACATGAGTCTAACAATGATCCTAGCACTCCTTTTATAAGCAAGGAGGCACAAAATTCGAAATCCCTAGGAGAGGGAAATTATTAAATAAAATAAGTTTATTTCCCCTAGGTGTGGCGTCTCCTTTTAAAATTTTTGATTTTAATATTTAAAAGCCACCTAAATATTATTTAATTAATTCCCCTTTTTTTTAATTTGCATTTTGGGAATTTAATTAAATAATTACTTACTCCATAAATATTAAATAATTAAATAAATATTGCTTTATAATGGCAAATGATCAAAATCACTCTCCGGGCAATATTATAAAATTATTTAATATAATTTTCCCCTTGTAACATCCCTAAAGCCCACGGGGAATGATAGGCTAAGGGTCTTCAAAATGGGGACATTACAAAAAGCATTGGTAAAGTTGTAAAAAATTTACAATCTGTCCTAGCTTCTCCATTTTTTTTTTAAGGCTTTGGTACGACATGACCAAATTCAAAATATAGGGCATGGCTTTAGGGTGTACATAAGGGCGATTTAATACAGACCTAAAATAGGTGAATATGCATTTTTGTTCCCTTACTTTTTTGGCTAATATGCTTTGCTTTTAGTAATGAACCTTTGTTCATATTGATGTACGCACTAGTATACCCAATGATCAAAGTTGCTTTCCTTGTATACATTAGGATTCAATGTGCAATATTTATTATTGAATCACAACAATAAATAAGCATGTAACAAATAAAGACATATTTTGGAACCAACGATATAGCTAGGGGCTCAAACAACTAGTACGCAAATTTGTGTGATACTCTAAAATGGTTTTCTCTAGTTTGAACCATGTTTTTTGAGGGTATTGCCTGTATAATCAATCTTGTTGTTTTCTGATAAGGACCCTAGCATACAAAATGTTGATTGCTTGATATCATTTTGTTAGAAAAATAAATAGTGTAGGGAGAAACAATCACTGTGAAAGCAATAAGAAATAAATAGATCTAAAACACATACATAGATATTACGTGGAAAACTTGGTAATATACCAGGAAAAAACCACGGGCAAAGGTCTCTCATTATTTTATTACTCAAGAATAAATCCGTTGTTACATCAATGACAATGACCACACACTAGGTCTAATGATTACAATCCTGTACAATCGCACAACTTTACAATCCATAGGTTCTTTTTATAGAAAGAACTCGTAGTACAAATTACGTGTAGTACAAACCGCATGCCATACTGAAGGGGCTTCGCGTGCTCGAGTCAACCTGCCAACTTACCAGTTTGGTAGCTACTTGCTCTCAATGCTAACTTCACATACCGACAATCTCTCACTTGAAGTCAAATTTCTTCCTTGCGAATTACTTCTGAAAAATCAACGCCACATGCTGCCAATCAATTAATATGCAAGCCAAGAGAAGTTCTGCACCAAATGAGCTTGTCTTTTCCAATGATTTTCATCAACATATCTATTGGGTTTATATCTCTGTGTATCTTGGCTAAAGAGATCTGTCCTTCCACCACATCACGTACAAAGTGATATTGCACATCTATATGCTTCGTTCTGGCATGGTATACTGGGTTTTGTGCTAAGTGCAAAGCACTTCGGCTGTCACAATGCAACACCATTTTATTCTGCTTGATCTGCAACTCACCCAAAAGCCTTTGAATCCAAATATCTTCCTTACAAGCCTTTGTAGCTGCCATATATTCAGATTCAGTAGTAGACAAAGCTACCACTGATTGAAGCTTGGAGACCTAGCTAATTGCACTTCTTGCTAAGGAGAAAACAAAACTTGTTGTAGACTTTCTCCTATCTCTGTCACCACCAAAATCTGCATCCACAAAACCATTTACCTGAACACTACTCCCATTGAAGCAAATAACAGCATCAGAAGTGCCTCTCAAATATCTAAGAATCCACTTCATAGCTGTCCAATGGACATATTCATAATTCACCATTTAACGGTTGACTACTCCCACAACTTGTGCAATGTCATGTCTGGTGCACACCATGGCGAACATAAGACTTCTTACTGCTAATGAGTATGGTATATAGACATCTGAGTCTTCTTTGCTTCGGTGCTAGGGCATTGCTTCGAAGACAATTTAATATGAATAGGAAATGGGGTACTAACTGGCTATGCATTCTGTATATTGAAGCATTGCAGAACCTTTTCCACATAAGTCTTTTTGTGACAGCAAGAGCTTCCTATTCTTTCTGCCTCTATGTATCTTCATACCAAGAATCTGATTTGCACCTCTTAAGTCCTTCACTTCCCAATCCCTAGCAGGTTGAGCTTTCAATCTGATGATTCTATGTATGTTGGGACCCGCTACCAACATATCATGAACACACAAAATAAAAATAATGAAATTGCCATCTTCATACCTTTGAAAGTAGGCATAATGATCAGCCTCACATCTACTAAAACTCAAGCTCATCATGAAAGAATCAAATCATTTGTACTAACACCTTGGCACCTGTTTCAAACCATACAATGATTTTTTCAACTTGCAAACAAGATTCTCTCTCTTTCCTGAAAACCTTCCGGCTGTTGCATATAAATTTCCTCGGAAAGATCACCCTGCAAGAAGGATGTTTTAACATCTAACTGTTCTAGCTCTAAATCAAGACTAACAACAAGAGCCAAAACAACTCTAATTGTACTAAGCCGCACAACATGTGAAATTTTTTCATCAAAATCAATATCAGATTTCTGCGCATATCTCTTGGTTACCGATTGAGCTTTATACCGCTTCGTGTTATCATTTATGTTTTTTTTTCAATTTGAAGAGCCACATGTTCCCTATAGCTTTTCGTCCCTTAGGCAATGACACAAGTTCTCACGTCTTATTTTTTCCGTAGAGCTTCCATCTCTTCCTCCATGGCAGCTCTCCATTTGCTTAAAATTGGGCTCACCAACATTAGTAACTAATGCATAAGCTGAATTACAACTAGGAGAGTACCTTTCTGGTGGTCTGGTCACTGTAGCAAATCTCCTCACAAAGTGTGATGTGTCACTCTGTGGCTCATCTGGTTGCTGTTCATCCTCATCATATACCTGATCTTGATTGTTATCTATCAGAATGTAAGGCTTATTTATAAGGATGTCATTAGTTATCTAGCTAAAAGATGGTTGTAACTAGCACTATATCAACTGTTTTGTAACTACTTCATTGGTAATATAATGACGGACATACTATCTCCATAGTGTGCAATCTTCCTTCTCTTTATTTCTTCCTTGTGCATGACTTCTGACATTGGTATTAGAGCGAGACGCAAGGAGGTTTTTGAGAAGAGGAAAGACAAAGACTGCAAAATCATGAGTTTCACATAGCCACGATTATATACTAATTTGAGGGACTACAACAAGTCACAAAATATACCAGTTGATATTACAGTCACAACAGTCAAGGTGCATTTTCAACTCATTTTTGTTGCATCGTGGGCTTCTGAAGTATGCTGAAGATTTTGAGCTAGGGCACGAACAATATAACCATGAAAATACAGTTCTTTTGAGCAGGAAATAAGAACAAAAACATACGTGAATATAGTCGTGAATTGCAAATAAATATAGTCGTGGCCTGAAAAGAAATTGTGAGGGCTAAAAAAAATTGAGGTCGAAGAGCAAGGACAAATCACGAGCACCATCATACAATTTATATAGTTGTGAATAAAAGTTGCAGTCATAAATTTATAGTCACATTTTTAAGGAGAAAACAGAGTTTCAAGTGAATAAGAACTAGGGCACGCTTTTAATTTGGATAGTTCTATTCTTCCAATATCTAGGGAACAAAACAGTGCACATCACAGTTGCAACAAAGGATTGGTATTTTTCTCTATTTACTCATTTCGGTAACACACAGTCGTATTTAATTGATTAAAAGTAAATTCCCATAGAAAATATTTTGGTCTAAATTTTCATACATGGAAAGTAAAAATACAAACGCAACTTATGAATAAAAATTTGTAGGGAATAGTAAACGGGAAAGAGAAAGCACCCACCAGATGCAGAAGGTAGTGAGGAAAGTGACAAATACGTAATATAAAGATGCTCGAAACTTTGAAGGCAGGAAAGGATACGAGGTAAATGAAGCTCAGTATGGATGGTTGCTCAAATAGTTCGGGAGTTTGTGGATCTTGGGAATTATAACCTCATGAGGGTCATGATACAACTTGATGGAGCTTGTGGATGGCTCAATATGGATGGTTGTCCAATAATTCGGGAGATCTGTGATGTGGGAGTTTGTGAGGTGGAATCCGGGAACTCGGGAATTTAGCTTGGGAGCTACACCTTTACGAAGGTCATGAAGCAACTTGATGGAGCCCTACCTAGTCAAAGCACTACTTCAAAGTGAAAGCCTTTGAAGATTAGGTAGTTCTGTTTGGTTCTAGCTTTGTTAAAATGTTTGTTTTTGCTTTATGTAGGATAAGCCTTAAGCGGGTATTAGAATGTAAGGCTTATTTATAAGGATGTCATTAGTTATCTAACTAAAAGATGGTTGTAACCAGTTGTAAGTATATCAACTGTTTTGTAACTACTTCATTTATAATAAAATGGCGGACACATTATCTCCATAGTGCGCAATCTGACTTCTCTTTATTTCTTCCTTGTGCACGTTTTCCAACATTTACTAATTTTCATGAACTGGTGGCTGATTTTCATTCTGCACCTACATATCAACATCATATGTTTCCACCTCTACTGGAACATATTCTAAACTTTGTTGCTCTTTACTTCTTTGCAAAGATATCTCATTCAATTTGACATCTCGGCTAATCACTAGCTTGCAGGCAACAATATCCCACAACTTGTACCCCTTTGTACCATCTACATAGCCAAGAAAATACATTTTACAAACATTACGTCCAACTTATTCCTCTTTTCTTTAAGAATGTGAACATAAGCATCAGAATTAAAAATACGAAGAAAGGAATAATCAACAGGTTTCCCTGTCCACACTTCTTTAGGAATTTTAAGATCTAGAGTTGTAGCAGGTGACCTATTGATAAAAAACAGGCTGTATTAACAGCCTCACCCCAAAATTTCTGCTCCAAACGAACAGTGCTTTGCATACATCTTGCCCACTCCATGATTGTACGTTTCATCCTTTCAGCAACACTATTTTGTTGTGGTGTTCTAGGAACCATCAATTGTCTTGCTATGCCATGCTCACTACAAAATCCATTAAACTCCTTTGAACAAAATTCCCCTTCGTTGTCAGTTCTAATACATTTTATCGTCTCTTTTGGTTTTCTACTAGAGCTTTAAACTTCTTAAAACAAGAAAAAACTTTTGATTTCTTCTTTAAAAGATAAATCCACACCTTATGGGAACAATCATCTATAAATGAAACAAAATATGACGAACCCACAATAGATGTAACAAGTGTTTGCCAAGTATTTGAATGAATTAACTCAAGGAGTTCTTTACTTCTGGTAGTGCTTTTGGAAAAACCCAGCCTCTGCTGTTTACAATACAGACAATGCTCACAGAAATTCAGATCTAAAGATTTTGCACATGGTAGAAGGTTTCTATCTAGAAGCACCTTGAGACCACACTTGCTCATATGGCCTAGCCATTGATGCCAAGTTTTCATTGACCCCAATTCTGCATCCGACACCATTACAACCTCTCCAATACAAGTTTCTCCGACCAATTTGTAGAGATTGCTCACTTTTTCTCTCTTTAGCACTACCAATGCTCTCTTTGTTACCTTGAGAGAACCTTTCTCTTCATTGAACCGGTAACCATGTTTATCCAATACTCCAAGCGATAAAAGGTTTTTATTCAAATTGGGTACATGTCTTACATGCTGAATAGTCCTCACTGTGCCATCAAACATTCTGATTCTAACCTTTCCTTCTCCAATCGCCTTGCACGAATCATCATTTCCCATATATACCACACCTCCATCACATGACCGATAAGAAGAAAATTAGTCCCTGTGAGGAGTCATGTGAAAGGAGGCTCCTAAATCAATAAGCCAAATATCATGTAACTGACCTCTCATATCAGTAGACAACACCTCTCCATCTTCCAACAGTGCTTCAACTTCTGCCGTATTTTCCATGGATGGTTGCGGGCTGGAAGTCTCCTTTTTTGCCTTCAACCAGCAATCCTTTTTGAAATGTCCCATTTTTCCACAGTTTCAACACTTACCTCTTTTTTGCTCCTTGGATTTCGACCTAGTCCATCCACACTTAGCTTTCCCTTTTTCCGCAGATCTGCCCCTTGCTATTAGGGCTTCATTGGAAGAAATCCCTTGAGATGTTTTCCGCCTTGATTCTTCATAAATTGCTGCGGCCACCACATCTTCAAAAACTAATTTCCCCTGCGGTGCTGAGTTATTAAGCACCATGACTAGCTGATCCCAAGATTTAGGAAGAGAGCATAGTAGAATGGTCAGCTTGTCTTCTTCATCAATTTTCACCTCCACCTAAGCCAACTTGCTAATCAGTGTGTTGAAATCATTGAGACGATCTGCAATTGATGAATTGTCCTGCATCGTCAGATTATATAGCTGCTGTCGTAAGAGAATTGTGTTTGCCAAAGGCTTGGTCTCGTACAATTTTTCGAGCTTATTCCACAAGCCTTGTGCCGCTGTCTCCTCTGAAACATTAAACAAATCCGAATCTACCAATGATAATTGAATCATGGCCCTAGCTAGGGCATCCTTCTTGTCCCAATGCGCCCGATTCATGGCTACAGGTTTCGATGCCGCCCCTTTGAGAGCTAGGGCACATTCATCCTTCACCAACAAGGCTTGAACCTTTAGCTTCCACAAAGCGAAATTGGAACCATCAAATTTCTGGACTTGTATCTGATAACTGTGCCTGCTGTCATTCTTCACTTCTCACAAGAACAAACCCCTTCTGCAATAACCTTGCTCTGATACCAACTGTTAGAAAAATAAACAGTGTAGAGAGAAACAATCACTGTGAAAGCAATAAGAAATAAACAGATCTAAAACATAGAGATATTATGTGGAAAACCTGGGAGTGTACTAGGAAAAAACCACGGGCAAAGGTCTGTCAGTATTTTATTACTCAGGAATAAATCCATACATCAATGGCAATCACCATGCACTAGCTCTAATGATTACAATTTTGTACAATCGTACAACTTTACAATCCATGGGTTCCTTTTATAGGTAAAATTCGTATATTAACCGCCTGTCGTACAAACTGTGTGTTGTACTGAAGGTACTTCGCGCGCTCGAGACAACCTGCCAACCTGCCAGCTTGGTTGCTACTTGCTCACTCAATGCTCACTTTCATTATCTTTTCTAGACTAATACTGTGACACCCTTTGAGTATGGGTGAAAATGTTTCTCTCAGGAAAGTTTTCTTCTCTGATAAAGTTTTCTTCACTTCGGTCTTTAAAGCATCTTTTCTGTTGAAAGGCAGAGAGAAGTGATTAAGGAAGGTGAACTTAGATTAATTCATATGTAACTCTGAAATTTATTTGAGTTTATAAGAAGGGACTGTAGTCATTTGATTTTCCTGCTTAAATGCTATCAATAGCAGGTTAAATATGTGCATTCTGAGGTTGATTTCAGTAAGCTTTTTTGCTTTAGTCTGGCATTATTGAGCAGAAAGAATGATTTTAATATTTTGTCAGATTTGTTTTTTGGTAGAATACCAAGGGTATGAAAATGATTTAAAACTTCATATGCCCCTTACAGTTATCTGATTTTATGTCAGATTTATTTTTTGGTAGAATACCAAGGGTATGAAAATAATTTAAAACTAAATATGCCCTTAAAGTTATCTGATTTTAGGACTATTTTGCTTCACTAAGAGTCTAATTAATTTTATTGACACAATGATATTTGATGGCAATCTTCAAGTAGATGATGGTTGTAACGGGTTGGTTGCTAAAAAACACCTATCCTTTGTTGCAAGAAACACCAGGTACCTCTCCCATTGCAGTATGGAAACCTTCCAGGTTCTTGTCCTGGTCTTGATTCTCATGGTATCTGTGTCAGAAATGCATAAAGTGTCGGGCTGTTCTCAGAAATGTCATGTACATTTCTAGGTTGTCTCCAGAAATAGCCGGACGTTTCTGTGATGGATCTGCAGACACACTCATGTCAAACCTTAAAAAGCACATAAATAAAAATCCTAGCTAACTTTAAATTAATACAGCCCCAACCACCCCCCCATACTAACCGTAAACACTCAAACAATCATATTACATAAAGAAACATAACACTCTTATTTCATTGCTACAGCTTGTCTCACTGCTGGTTTTTACAACCACCTCCAGGCTCACTGCAGCTACTACAACTACCTGGGTCCGTAAGGTTCTCTATTGCCGGTGCAATTACCTCAGAATTGTTCATTCATTGCTCCCTTCACTCCTTGCAATCTTTTATTGCGATGAGGAGAGTGTCACAGCCTGCAAGTTTGAAGTTTATTCTTGAGCAATTTCTCATATAGACAAATATGATGATTTGTTTGATTAGTTCTTGACTGTCATGTGATAGTATGATGTATTTTGAATATATAAAAAATAGTTTATAAACCTATGGATATTATGTTTATTTTTTGATATATGATTATAGACATCTCATGTGCAAAGATGGATATTATGTTTATTTTTAATTTTAATAAATTTTGTATGGTAATTTCCTTACTGTTTCATATCCAGGGCTTCTCAAAACTGGCATTCCCTGTACCTGTATATGTGCCCATAGCCAATCCTGCACCCATGCCCTGGTACCCATGTGTCTTAAGCCCCTTTGCTTTAGGCATCATGAGCAAATAAGGAAAAGCGTTGATATCTATATGAATCACCTAACTAACCTTTTTTTAATCATGGTGGCTTTCTTTTTCATTGAACTATTTTGGTTCTTATATCATGCATTTTTTTCTGACTTTTTAATTTTGTTTGGGAATCAGACCTCATATAGTTCTTGTATGCCTGTTAGCAAATGTTTTAAAATACTTTTCTTCTTTAGATTCTCGTGTATAATTTCCATAATTCCACTTGCATGCTATACAGATTTTTTGTGAGTATAGATGTTAAAATAACCACTTTTCTTATTTTTGGTGATACTATCTCTTAATCCTCTTCATCTTTTGATAAAAGAAAATGCTCTGCTCGTCATTTCACTTCTTATTTATGAGTGTCATTTGAATGCCCGTTTTTAGTGGACATGCTAAGAGTATCTTAAAAATGGCCTTGTGTATTTGTAGCGAGCAGCAGAGTATTTGTCGCAGAACCTTAATTATACAGATCAATTCTTACATTTGCATGCATATTGGGCTCGGTTGGAATGTCAGCTTGCAAAGGATATGGCAGCAGCTCGAGGAGTTTGGGAAAGCTTAATAAAAAAGAGGTCTTATGCTAAACTCATCAATATGTGTTTGGGTTTCATGTTCAGATTGTTTTTTTCGGATCATTCTTTCCTATGGTTCTCAGTTTTACTTGGATAATTTTGTGAGTTCTTGATGTCGCCATATCCTGTGGCAATTGTTGTAGTGGGAGTATTTTAGAAGTCTGGCAAGGGTATATAGACATGGAGCTGGCACTGAATAATGTGAGTGAAGCTCGGGCAATCTATAAGAGATGTTACAGCAAAAGATTCAAGGGTAATGGTTCAGAGGTAAGTGTCTCAAGCAACCTTTTAGTTTTACAGAATACAGTGGAGAATTTGGTTGAGATAAGAGTCTTAAATAATATTTTAATTCCACAGCATAATATGGCTAGTGTATATGCCTTACCATGCTATTTAAAACAAGAGGCATCAGTTTAAGGATGTCTCATGCTTCAAAAGATTGGAATGTTTGTTTTAGACAATTCTCAACAACATTGTCTTCTGCAACCTACTATTGCAAACTTTGGGGTTAGTAACTCACTTGGATTCAATCTTTTGCTCAGGCATGGGCATCTTGAGTTTGTTCAGGGTTTTGCTTCAGGTCTTTAGCTCAGTTAGATTACCCTAGAGGTGGCAGGACATTTGAGCCTAATTTATCTTATATCGAAGATTTTTTGATTGAATTTGATGTGTCAACTCTAGAGAAAATGTTGAAGGGATCTCTTAATACCAGAATGATATTTATAGGTAATACACATTTTAACATTATCATATGGTTGTTTCATGGTTGGAAAATGTAGAATGGATTTCTATGTGCTGATTTTGTTGATTGATGATTTATATCTAGTCTGTGAAAGTCTGAACAAAATCCAAAAGTTAAAAGGTTGGTTGGGAGGATTGAAGATACCATGTTATGCTAGTGATCGGAAACATGGGTGGTATATCATTTTGCAGATAAATAATCCTCTGATTAAGTTTATCATTTTCCTTACATTGATTTTCACATAGGAGTTGTGAGATGAGAGATCTTTGATGGAAAATTCTCCGTCTCATGTTAAAGGGCTGTAGCCATTATTAGGTGCTCAGAGTAATGTGAGGACTGATAAGTGAAGCATGTGATCTGGTGGCTATTCACCAGTGTGAAGTAGGGTGCTTGTCTCTAATGGAAAATAGGTGAACCACACCACTGAAGTCGCATGTACAACACAATCTATATCTAAATGAGGTGCTATGGAAACCAGGCCATATTTCTTGACAGTCCACACCTATGTAGTAGTTTTTATCTAGCCGCATCCCTTTACATGTTCAAAATACTGCTACATTACTTTCAGCGCATTCTTCCCAACTCCAATGAGCCAAATCTTGCTTACATTTATTTCAATACCTTTTTAGGTGTGCAAGCTTTTCACTGTTACGGTAAACATTGTATGTTAAAAAATAACAATACAAAAACAGTGACAGCTGCCACTGGATAAGATCAAAATGTCATGTTTCCAAGAGCTCCAAAAGTTATGGCCAAACAGCTTAGTTGTCATGCACAGAAAATAACTAACTAAAATAGCAAAGAGAAAGGAAGAGCCCATTTTTCACTCGTTTTCTTCCAAAATCACATCCTCGTCTGGATATAGCTCCACATAGACTCAAACACTACCAAGGATAACCTTGCTGTCCTGGGGCTTCTGAACGTCTCTGATACATTGGGCTTCTTACACCTCCATAAAAGTCCCTAATTTACTTCTGGATGCTACAATGCTTTTATTCATGTGATCACAGACTGTTTCAGTCCCGTGCAGCATCAATCTACACATCTTGTTTCCTTTTTGAATTTGTATTTACCTTTTTCCTTTTTTTCTCAACGCTCAAATGCTTCCACCATGCACTCTTTCATGTTGTCTGTTAATCTGTTCTTCGTTCAGGATTAACCTTATGGATGTTCAAAATTTATGTCCTGTACCTTTCCCGTTACATTAACTGTCATCTCGAATTCTATGAATGACTTAGGAAGACTGTTGTAATTGACACCGTGTTTCCATCATCAACCAGTTTTAAGCAATTGTTGTCAACCGATTCCATATATCCTTAAATTTTATTATATGATCATTGACTGATTCTCCTCCTCTCATTTTTTATGTTGATTACCTATTCCTCGAGGAGGCAGCTGTTGCTGTGTTTGTTGTCCTGTAAACTGTGTTCCACTTTCCCCAAACCTTTGTGGCATTGTCTTCATTCTGCATGTGGAATAATGTTGTCGCATAGTTTTAAGTGATGATCATTAAGGCTTTCAAATTGTTCCTTACATCCTCAATAATTTTCTTATTATTGTCTTTGGCCTGTGATTGTGTGGTCACATAGTTCCACAACTTTTTGTAATCCAATTTTAACTTTATATTTTGTTTCCAGACTGTAATTTATCTCATTGAGCTTGTGGTAATCAAGCAGGAAGTAACGTTTAGTACATGCCATACCTGTGACTTATATACATGAACATCACCTCGACTATATATATAAGATTAGCACAAGTATGATACACCCTTTATATATACAGCACCCAATCACAACTCCCAAAATATGGAATTAGCAGAAATAATCTATCCCTGAACTTTGGAGCCTCTTATACAATGCGACCAGTATAAATAAGTACTCACAATATTCATAAAGCTCATGATTATACTTACCTCTCAGTAAAGATTTGAGGTCAAATACTCTCCACACATCCAACACCGAATATGAAACTAAATCAGGGGTTAATGAATTTAGTGTGTGCATCGACTCCTAGCAGACCTATAATTTTGTTACTCCTATCTACTATACACCGTCTAATACCTAATCGTGGTTAGGGCCCAGTCACTGTGATTCTCTGAATGGTCAAAGTAATGATAGTGCACAGATAGGAAAATATTATAAAATGTAATAAAATCATATGATTTTGAAAAATACTAACCATATCTGAATTGATATGAGGTGGTTCTCTTTTCCATTATGTCTGCCATGTTTTCCTTTAGCATGCTCTGTTCAACACGTCTGCTGTCAGACACTAGATTCTTACTTCCATGCAGTATCAACAGTATAAACCTACCATTTGTGCAAAGATCAAACACTAAAATTCAACACTGGATTTCAGCACGAGATCCAATAACTTTACTCAGGACTACTTTCTCAATCCTCAATACCTCCAGTTGACACTGAAACAGCCAGTAAGTCCGCTTCCTCTTCACAACTAATTTAAAAATTCTTTGGTCAATATTGGAATCTGTTAAGACTTAGACATGTTGTTGTGGATGTCTCATATTACTTATCTAAAAATATTTCTTTAACACTTTGATGAAAACTGTTTCTGGTGAATAAATAATTTTTTTAGGATAAATATTTAGGAGCGAAAAGGCAGAAGCACCAATTGGGAGTGAAAGGGCAGAAGCGGCTGCTGGGAGTGAAAGGGAATTTGAAAGAGATAAGAAAGTAAAAGCAATCAGAGAGGAGGAAAACCACCTTGCTTGGGTGGGGATTTCATGAGAGATGGTAGTAATGTGGAGATGAATATTGAACCGAAGGAGGCTGCAGAATCTGCTCGCCCTTTTGGGTCCTTTGGAAATCCTGGGGACAATGTGTTTGCATCGGGTGGGGCTGAAGTGCACAAGTGCCAAAGATATCAATGCCAAATTTGGTATCACCCTAGATTTGGATTTCTCAGTTCATGCATCTTATGGACACCTTCTCATTCAAGAAATCTATGGGCAGCATGAGGCTGGAGTGGATGATGCTTGCCTTGAGCCTGTGAAGGGAAATATTTCAGAATGGGGTTCCAAAGCAGGGGCAACAAGTTGTGGACAATTGGAGGTTCCTGCAAAAATATTCTCGCATGGAATAAGTTTTCTAATTTGAAATCCCTATCATTGAAATCCTGAACTGGGTAATTGGCAGCCTTGCCCATCCTTATCTGGAGAGGGCCTTAATCTCCCGGTTTGTTGGTGCTTGGCCTAGCATGCATGCCCTTCGTTGTGTTGGAGACAGGATTTAGATTATGAGTGCCTGCCTTTTAGATGCTTTGAAATCCACAAGATGGGGCATGCTAAAAAAAATTGCCCAAAGAATAATCATGGCAGTCTTCAAAGGCAGAGAGAAAGTGAACAGTGTGGACCTTCATGGTGTTCGGGAAAGCATAAGCCAATAGGGGATAGGGACAGGGAAGGTAGAACAAATAGTGGTGCCAAAACTCACTCGCAGTGGCGACCTTAAAGCAGACTGCGGTGACAACCTATAAGCTGTTAGCGTATGCAAATAGAAGAAAGAATTAGAGAGGGCAAACTGCACTGCTCAAATGACACAGGCAGGTCCAATTTATTATAGGAGGTGGTTACACTTCGGTTGAACAGTTACCAACCGTATCACAACTACATAACAGTTTTACATGCTATATAAAGTGCTATATTTTAATGCCCCCTCTTAATGACTAAACCAGAAACAATACCAAGTTTATCCCGAAATTTTACAAATTTCCTAAAGCCCATATGTTTAGTCATTACATGTACAGACTGTGCCATAAGTTGTACTTTTAAATCGGCAGTCCATGACTGTGTTGCAGTTGTTGAATGAAAAAGAACCACAAAACCAAAATCTGGTCCCATGAACAAAGGATATGGAAAGTGGTCCACTGGTTCTCTGTTACGTGATTTATTGACCAGTGATGAATCACCAATGGCTGAGAGTGGCAGCCCCATCTCCAGAGTGCTGAAATTAGAACCTCAGAGAGATGGATTGAAAAATATGTTCCAGGCTTGTGTAGCCTGCTGGAGTCTGTACAGAGACTCAGTTATCCTGCAATCGAAGTCACCTCGATCATGTCCTTGCAACACCGTGTAGTGCTCATCCAACTTTCTCAATAAAAGAAATGTGACCATTTGAGCAGTAGGAGTTAGAAACCAACTCCGCAATAGTAGGAGAAATAACCATCTCCGTCTCAGTAGTGGTCTCCGTCTCAGCAGTGGTAGGAGTGAGAACCAACTCCTCTGTCTTATCTATTTGCTCATCAATCCCCCTCTATTGGGAAAGATCGTTCACAACACAATGAGCAAACTGGTCATGCTCTACTGTCCTTCGAGCAAGGACCTTTGAGTGAGTGGCTGGGCATGCCATCTCACCATGCACCATCAGTGCATTTGGAATAGTGGAGTCTTTGTCCACAACAAACTGTTCTTTAGAATGAGGAAATCCATCCTCCCGTACATCTGGTATAGTGGATACTCCCTCCACAGGAGGTGCATGTAGGTTGACTGTATCCAAGTCAACAGATTTGTGAGGAATGGCTTCCTCCCAATGCATTGCAGCCTCCTACACATCTTGAATGGTGGAGCTGTCCACACGTGCATTCATGCTGATCGCAGTCGGATCAACAAGCCAATATTGACCACCTTCCCCAATACCAAGGGCAATTATCTATCTCTGTTTCACATCAGAGACAACACACTTCTTTCCACAGAAATCCACAGAAATATTGGGATTTTCAGTCAATTGATGAATAGATAGAAGATTCTTTTGTAAAGAAGGTACATATCTAACATTCTGTAGCAACAATTTATGAAAATTATTCAATACAATGCATATATCTCCTATCCCTTCTATTGCAAGTGATTCTCCATCAGCTAGCACTATTGATTCAAAACAAATATTTGTAGTAAATGAAACATTACCAGTCCCACGACATGAAAAGTGTGCAGACACATCAACGTCAATGATCCAGCAACTGGTACCACTGTCATTCAAGCATGATGTCGTAAGACAATAAAGAGCATGCCCGTCATCCGAATCCCGTTCTTCTGCAACTGTTGCCACATGTTCCTCATCACATGGCTTTTTGTTCTGCTGCGAAAGATCATACTTCCGCTTCCGACAATCCTTCTTGAGGTGCCCAACCTTGTGACAATAATAACATGTGACCTAACACCGAGTGGAAGACTCACTAGATTGACGTTTCCACTTTCCCTTTGACTGAGTGACAAGAGCACTCTCCGAATGGTCACAATTAGATTCTGCTTGAAGTTGTCTCTGCTCCTTTTGCAACAGGTAGGAACTCACCTTGTCAAACGTGAGTGTTTGACTTTCATCCATTAAATGGAGTGCCTCCACAAATGACTCATACGAAGAAGGTAAGTTCAAAACCAGAGCCACCATATCATCGTCGTCCACCTTTTTGTTGATGGAAGATAATTGGTCTCAGAGGTCTTTCATTTGAAGTAGGTGCTCAGAAAGCGATCCACCTTCTTGTAACTTTACGGAAAAGAGCATATTCTTCAGGTATAAAACCCGACTCTTTTTTGATGTCTGATATTTATCCTTTAGACTGGTCCACAACATGCTTACTACAATAACATTCTGCACTTCCAGTATTATATCATCCGACACCGACAACTTGAGAAGCAGTAACGCTTCTTTATGATGTTTGTCATAATCCTTGAAGTTAGTCGCTGGTCAACTTTCACTATCCGTGATTATTTTATCACAATCACGAAACTCCGCAAGCGTTAAAATCTTATGGTTCTTACATTAAAATTAGTGCCCGTTAATTTTTTTGTCTCCGGCAAAGTTAAGTGTGAAATATTTGCCATTTTATCATTCCAAAGTAATGGAAATGATAAAATAATAGTTTGCCCACACCAATAAAATAATATATTATCCCACCATGTATTACTTATTCCAACAAGTAATAATAAATTATGCAATTCACCCAACTTTATTTGCTTGTATTAAAATATTATTACTTATTCCTCCAAATTTGATTATTCAAAAGCAAGGTACCTTTGTTGGAAAAATGAATATTAATTCGACTTTTTAAAAGGAAGAATAAAAACCAAATGATGCCCTCGAATCCTTCGAGAATATTAAACTCCTTTCTTCACACGACTTTGCTCCAACGATTCAACATTCCGACTATGGATTTGCACGATTTATGTGCTCTCATTTTGCCCTTGCCGAACCAGCATATGGTGAACTGTCACGTTTTGCTCTCGTTTTTCCTTTTGCAACTTTGTGCCATCGATTTTTCTTGATCACGACTTTACCGCCATCCACAGGGATATTATTCTGCCCCCTGCGTCAAACTGCAATTGATCCTCATTCTTTTGAGCAGCCACGACTTTACAACTTCGAGCCACAATTTTTCACAAAAAAACGTCTGGTAGTTGCTTTGAACTGAGTCACGTTTTGCGCAAAAAACCGACTGTATCTGCCTCTAATGGCTTCACGACTTTGCATATACACGAGCCACAATTTTCCCCTTTTCAGTTTGTGCCCTACTAGGGCTTCCCCAAACTTCCAGTTCGTACCTGTTGACAAGACTTCCTTGAACGGCGAACCAACCGCTCTGATACCAATGTTAGCATATGCAAAGAGAAGAAAGAATTAGAGAGGGCAAACTGCACTGCTCAAATGACACAGGTAGGTCCAATTTATTATAACAGGTGGTTACACTTTGGTTGAACAGTTACCAACCGTATCACAACTACATAACAGTTTTACATGCTATATAAAGCGCTATATTTTAACATAAGCAGTTCCAAAGAACAACAAGACAAGTTTATATGGAGAAGTCAAACCCCATTCTTCCTACCGGGTAAGTACCCACAACATTTTCCTCTAAAAGTGAAGAATGAAGCCTTGGGAATCTATAATTCATCACCATTGGATTGCAGGGCGACTCCCCTGATGAAGATGACTCCCCCTGCTACCGAGGCAAGTTTTTTAAATGGTGGCAGTAGCCCTAGTCAATCGGTTGAACGATTGGTAACTGATAAAGAGATGTTTTTGAAAGAAAGGGTTGCCAAGTTGGATTGCGAAGAAAATCAAGATCCAAATAATAGAGTTGGTCAAGAGGACAATCTGGTCTAAGTGGCAAAGAGATCAAATTTGGATCCAATCTTGGTGGATTAAGTGGTCAATGATTTGGTGAACGAAGAGAATTGTGAAGAAGATGCAGAAGCTGACCCCTACATCTTGGAGGAAATAAATCCCAAGAAACTGATCTGTCATTCAAAGAGATTGCAAGGAGTGTCTGCCTGTAAAAATCAACCTTCAACAGGGCCTCTGGGTTCCAAAGGAAGAAAGACCAAAAAGAATAAAATCCAATCTGATACCCAAGTGGAGTTAGAGCTGGGGAGTTGGAAAAAACTCATTGATATGATATTGGGTGGACATGATACCCCTGCCACTAAGATGCAATGAAAATACCAGGTTGGAATGTCAGAGGCTTAAATACTTCTGGCAGAGGCTGTCTTCTTATATGGATGATTGAGGTTTAAATACCTGTTATCCTTTTACTACAAGAAACTAAGATAAGAAATGATCAAAGATTCATATGGAAGTGGTGGTGTAACTGTTAGTGCAAAATCACAGCACCCCCAAATGAGTTATGGATCTGCTTTTCTAAGGCAATGTCATTTGGTATGATTTGCATAACATTGGATCATTCCCCAAGTTGTGGGACTTGCAAATGGGAATGATCCTCCAGAGAAGGTTGGTTCCTCTTTCCTAAACTACCTGCCACAAGCTATTTTAGTGCATGTAAGCTAATCTAATCCTAATCTAATTTCCAAGGAGACAAGGAGAGAAAGAAAACAAGAAAAAACAGAGGCTACACTAAAACGGTGATACACCAGAGAAGGAAAGTGTTGATCATCTACTAAACTGCCATGGAACAAAGAGAGGTGAGCAATGGAAAGGATGGACAACAACATCACAGACCATAGATCAGATTCACACAGAAAATGTTCTAAAACCCCATGAACACAGCTCCCAGATTTGCAAATGAACATTTAAAACACGTACATATATCTTGCAATGAAGAGAGGCAAGGAGAGAACCAAAAACGAGCAAATGATGGACAAATGCATCACAAAACACGTTTTTTTATTGCTTCAGAGTTTGCACAGAGCATCATTTACGGATAAGAGGCAAAAAATGCCATTTACAAAGTAGGGGAGGAGGTTCAAACTCCTGTTTGACCCTGCTGGAGAGATAGAAGGGGGAGGCAGAGAAGAAGAATGAACAACAACTTTACAATAAGCCCCTACCCTTCTTGTATAGACTCAGTACAAAGGGGAGAAAGAGAGAAGAGTAAAAAAACTAGTTCGATCTCAACCACTGCCATTAATGCCTTCCACAAGATCTGCCCCCAAATCTGTCTTGACTATACCGTTTTTCTTATTTGACGCCTCGAAGGAGGAAACGACAGATTAAATTGGATCTGATCTGGTTGTTGAGGCAAGGAGATCTTGCATTAAAGGCCCAAAGACGTTTCTCTATTTTTCACCTACCAGGGCCTGCAAAAAATGATTTTTTTAATCTTTCCATGGCGTAGAGGACGTCGAGACGCTTCCAACGATGTTAGATTTGCAATATTTCAAGCCCTGAGTCGAAAGATGCCCCTTCGAAGTTTGCATCGGGTCCGTACAAATGGGCAGGAAAAACGGTTTGAAAAACGGGCCCCTTCTTTAATATGGAACACGTGGCAGCCAGATTAGGGCAAAATCGGGTTTGCGGGTTTAGAATTTATCTTTTCCCCCTTTTCCGCGAGAATCGCAAAATCCAGAAAAATCCCGCGTCCCCGCTGCTTCGCTTGGATACGTGGCACCCTTTGGTTGGCTGAGGAGATGCGCTCCAACTTTTTCCTTTTGGCCCTTTTGTCAAAAGGAAAATTTTCACCTTTTCCTTCGACTCCCTGCTTTGGTTTGACTTGGGTTCAAATGTTGACTTTTTCCCTCTTGGCGGAGTCGCGGCCCATTTTGCAACTTTTACACTTTTCGGGGTAAGGGGCAAAAAACTAACTTTTACCCCGACGACCCACTTTGACCTGGGACACGTAGCAACACCGCGCTTGTTTGGAAACCCGATTCAAAATTTGCCTTTGGAGGAGCGTCGAGTTGACACTTGGCAGCCTCTGCAGGCCTGTGGACTTTTCAATGGTCCTTATCTTTTTGGACTCTGGGCTACGTGGCGAGTTCGCGCTCATTTAGGTCTTCGCCTTTGGACCGACTCTTGGGGATGCACCAGGTTGACACTTGGCACTCTCCACTTGTTCATTTATACTTAGCCAATTTTTTGAGGCCTGCCCTGTTCGCCTTTGATTCTGTTTAACCATTTGACCTTGCCTCCGTTTCGCCCTGGGACACGTGGAGATGCGGCGCTTGTTTGAGCCTCTCTTTTTTGGATTCATCTTTAGAGGAGCGCGGTTAAAACACGTGGCTCTCTCCGCTGGCTCCTTCATACTTAGTCGATTTTGGACCTTTCCCGAACTGTTTTCGAGCCCGAAAACTTTGAATCCTCGCCGTTTTTTCCCCTTCTTGCTCGTGGCCTCTCTGCGGCACTGCCCCTCTCTTTGACCCTGCAATTTCATTCTTGAGTCTACCTGTAGCTTGCAAAAATAGATTTAAGACATGAAACGGCTTGACAAAGTCATTTTCTTTGCATAGGGTCGTTTAATCATTTTCTGCCCCCGCCACTCCATTGTTGAGTTCTCCCTCGACCCTTTAAATAGATTAAGATATGGAAACGCTCAAAAGGACCGTTTCTTCTATTTCTTCTTGTGCAGGGTTGAATTTGACTTTCTCGGGCCTCTGGTTTCGCTTTGCCTAGTTCTGGAACTCGAGCTCGTGGGTCTGAATCGTTTCCCTCCATGTTTTCTTTATGTGTAGGGCTTGTTCTGACCAAATTTGCCGGGGGAGTGAATTTGGGATAACAGTAACATTCTTGGAAGAGTTGTGAATGGATGGTTAAGAATGCTGAAGGATCTGTGGATGGATTGACTATTCTTTGGGACCCTAAAATATGTAACCGCAGCTGAATCTCTTCCTCTAGTAGCTTCATGGATGTTATTGTTAAGGAAATAGGGGGGAATATCCACTTTCTTCTCTCCATGTCTATGGTCCAATTGATACTGAAGAGAAGTAATGTTGGAAGAATATCTGTGAATTAAATGCGGGGAAGCAAGCTGTTGAGTGGATCTTATGGCTGATTTCAATGCCATTTTGAAAATATTTTTGAAAATGTCAGAACAAAGCAATATGTGATTTCAATGTGTTTTGCCAAGATGCCGGTATATCAGACTTTGTTTTATATGGTTCATGGCTCACTTGGAATAGGTGGCAAGGAGATCAATTGATCTTGAAAAATTTGATTGATTTTTTGGTTAACTCCAGTTGGGTTGATCTACTTTGCAGGGTTAGATCATTGGTCTATTTCTTTTAGAATCAATAAAGAAGTAAAGCAAAGGGCGATCCCCTTTAAATTTGAGTTCATACGGCTACTGCAGGATCTGTCATTTTTGGAATTGGTTAAGCAATGTGGGGCAACTCTATTTAATGAATCAAATTTCTTTATTCTAACCCAAAATCTGATTATGGTCAAACAGAGGGCTAAGGCTTGGAATAAATAAAATTTTGGAAATCGTGTTGACAGAAAAGCATGTGTTGAAGTGGAGATACAAGAATTACAATGAGTTATTAATTTGGGTGAATGGAATCAGGGATAGGCACATATGGAAAGCTGTCTACCCATGGAACAACAAAAGTTATTGGAAGCAAAAATGTAGGGCAAGTTGGTGAAATTCTGGTGATAGAAACAGCAAATTATTTTACATTTCTGTCATTATCTGCTGGAATATAAACATAATCGATAAAATAAGAATTCCCAGGGGAGTGGAGCTAGAAGAGATGGAGGACATCAGAGATGAAGCGATTTCCTTTTACAAGGAGTTATTGTCAAAAGATTTCCATGATAGGGTTAGAGATCAAGAATAGTTTGACTAATATATCCCTTGTATTTCTGACTCAATGAATTAGGATCCAATGGCTCATGTAAGAGGACGAAGTCAAAATGTTGGTCTTTAGTCTGGGTGTTGACAAGGCCCTTGGACCATATTTTTGGCAATTTAAAAAATAAATAGCTTTGCCAATCAATCAATTTTAGAAAATGATTTGCCAAATATTCCTATTAAATGTACATGTATTTGTTACATTCACCAAAATATACATGCTTTAGTAGCCAATTCTATCTTATTCCTTAGAATTCGCTTAATATGCATATATTTCCTAGTTTTCAGCTAAAAAGTATTCACCTACAGTAATATAATTCTAAAAAATTCTCATTCCTTAAAAAATACCCTTGTTGGGAGATAGTATGACAAGCAGTACTTTGAGGCTATTGAGAAATGCAGAAAAAGTAGGAATTGATGGTGTGTTGACAAGGCCCTTGGACCATATTTTTGGCAATTTAAAAAATAAATAGCTTTGCCAATCAATCAATTTTAGAAAATGATTTGCCAAATATTCCTATTAAATGTACATGTATTTGTTACATTCACCAGAATATACATGCTTTAGTAGCCAATTCTACGTTATTCCACGTTATTCCTTAGAATTCGCCTAATATGCATATATTTCCTAGTTTTCAGTTAAAAAGTATTCACTTACAGTAATATAATTCTAAAAAATTCTCGTTCCTTAAAATATACCCTTGTTGGGAGATAGTATGACAAGCAGTACTTTGAGGCTATTGAGGAATGCAGAAAAAGTAGGAATCATGGCTCAACCATCAAGGGCAGCTGGTAAAGGTCAAAGGAAAGGGAAGAATCTGTGTTTCGTTGCTGCCTCCCTCTTCCATGTTCATCAATCTCTGTTAGTACTCCATCTGTTGGAAGTGGAGCTGCCAGTGGTGCATATAACCCAGCTGTATTAAGACAGCAAGCTCAAGAAAATAAATCCGCTGTGGATGTATGTAACAAGAAAACAAGGCCCTGGGGCAAAGCTTGCTGGGGGAGGAAATATTGTTTGGACATGTAATTACTGCCATATTGAATTCAAGATCACCTACTACCGAGTTAAAGGGTCATTTGTTGGGCCTTAAGTGTGGAGTTGGAGCATGTAAATCAGTGAATGCTAGCCAAAGAAAAAATATGTCAAGAGAGGATGCTATTGGCTTGGCGACGGTGGCAGCAGCAAACAGGACACACATAGATGAGGATCCTTTTCCATTCTTGAGGAAGCCATCCAACAGAAGTGGGAGTGAGACTGCATTTCAGCCAAGGAAAAAGAGGGCATCTCCTAGTGGTGGTCCAATGGTCAAGATCTTTCAACAAAGAGCAACGAGAGGAGGTTGATCTTACCATTGGGCTCTTCTTCTATCTCAACTTTATTTCAATTAATATTGCAGTCTCCTTTGTTTTTTTGAGATGCATCGAGTTCTAGTTGAACAAGCTCCAATTGGGTATGTGCCTCCCAGTTCAGAAACGCTTAGAACCGCATTGTTGGTTTAGGCAAAGAAGGAGGTGGATAAAGTTCTAGCACCTATTAAATCATCATGACCCTCTTCCGGTTTTAGTAGTGTATCTGAAGGATTGACGGATGCAATATGACATCCACTTATCAATTTCATAGTGTCATCCCAAAGTGGACCAGTGTTCTTGAAAGTGGTGATGCTCTTGGAAAATACAAGGATGCACAATATCTGTGTTTGGACGAGTATTTAAATTGAAACTTTGTAATAACCATTTATGAATAATATTGAAACTTATGCAATAAACAATTAAATGCATAGAGACACAGATATATGTGGAAAACCCCCGAGGGGTAAAAACCACGGTGCAACTTGAGATATTCCATTAATCAGAGAAACATAAATACATAGTCCAGTAAAAAATCTTCCTCACTTTTCTCCATCAATCAATCCACACAAGGTGAATAATCACAATGCCCCATGGGTCACGGACCTATTAAATGAAGGGGTGTACCCCGATTTAAATAAATATTGATTAATTAATAATCAATTAACATAAACAAACTGAGTTTATAAATAAAGAATATAAATATTCTTGATTATTTAATTATAAACTAAGGTTTATAGGCACTTAATATTACGTTCTAACAATAAGGTGAGTTGTTCATTGAAGCATTGAAGATGTAGGTGTGATTCTTGTGTGCCAACTATTACAGATAATTCTCCTTTTTGCAAGGTTGCAGACATGATTGTGGAAATGAAATATCCACAGATATTTTGGACACTTCGCATTGTTTATTCTTTGAATTTAGCACTTAAATCTATCTCTTCAGACGTAACATGAATGGGATCTCTCATTGATGATGCACACCGTATCCGCAATTTTGTAACAACCATACCAATGCCCTCACAATCTATAAATAGTGCACAAAACTATCATAGTTGAAGATTGCAGATACTCGGTTTTCCTCCTCATCCATCATGCTTAGGAGGTTGATAGAGGTCAAGGCCGTTCTTGGGGCCATGGTTATTTCAGAGTTTTGGCCTTTTTGGAGAAAGATGGATCAAATTGCTTCAAAAAAGGTCAAAGATACAATTTTAGATGACGAATGGTGGGAGAGGGTAGATCTTACTATTAAGATAGCTTCTCCTCGATCGTAGGTAGAGATTCATATTCCATACATGCAAATATAGATCACTAAAATGTAGCGAATTGCCAAGTACACGAGAGAGACTCACGGTGAGGAGATTGCAAATATTATCAAGAATATGAGGTTAGATTCTTTGTCTATTGGGAGAAGGAATGTTTTTGATGTTGATCAATTCCTTCACTGCACCAATATGTTGTCCAAGGCTACTGGGAATTATGTCTTACATGAAAACCACCACAATTTGGACGGTGTTTATCACTCCAACTCTGCAGAAATAATACACCACCATCATATTTAAATCGATGGTCTTTTGGCTCTGACCAAGGCCTTGGTTTGTGTGGTTGGTATGTTGGGTCCCAATGTACCTAATGAGGAGATCTTTGATCCTTCTTCCTGTTTCCCCCAAACTTCTGATGAAGATGGTCACTCAGTTGAGGCAGATACTCCCTCTGATGGGGATGTGATTATCTTAGATTAGTCTTTCCTGGGGGGTGATAGTCATTTTTAGTTTTTGCTAAATAATTTGTATATATCGTGGGGGTGTAATGGGGCATATGTAATTTTCCTCTGCCTCAAAAACCTTCGAAGCTATACTGTATGGACTTATTATGTAACAATGGAAAGAAAAATTGGTGTGTCTGATAGATATTTCATTATAGTATGATATATAAATATAATTTGATATAGAAGGGTGAAGTTTCCCTGCTGGATTTTAGATGGGAAGCTATACTTTCACTCGCGCACACAGTTGCTTTCATTCTTGTGAAGAATTTGTGTGTCCGGTTCTTTGAAGAGGATGGTGAACTGATCTTGGAACGTGGAATGTAGGTGATTCATGATTACCCACACTATGCATTTGGAAGGCTGCACTGGTATTGTTGGCACTGTGAGAACAACCCTCTTATGGATTCTGGCTAACCAGTTTGAAGAAGTTTGAACTTTGAATCATCATTTCTCCTTTTTTTGGCTTTGATATGCATGGACTTATTTTGGTCTTCACATGGTTGGCCTGTTGTTTTTGTTTAGGTGGTGGCAAGTCTATCTGACTCATTAGTTAATATCTCACTAGCTGGTGGGTGGGTAGATTGGCTTTGGAGGTTGCTCTCTTTATTTTCTCCCAGTGCAGATTATCCTTGGGACTGATCTTCATATGGTTTTTTTGTGGATCTAGGGCCATTCCTTTAGCTATCTTTAGCAAAAGAAAAACTTGTTATGGTCTGCAATTTCCTATAACTGTTTTGCTTATGTTTTTTGGTCTTCACATTCATGGAAAACTTCAAAGGAAGCCATTTTTGATACAACAAGCTTCATCATTCAACTGTATATGTTCACAATTTAGTTTTCTACAATCTTCAAGCAATTCGAAAATCTTTGTGATTTGAAAGTATGCATTTTTTGTATACAACCTCTTTCCTTATAGTTTCCACAGGCAGAATTGTCAATGAGACTTTGGCGCAAGATGATTGGAGGACTTCTACTTAGATGGAGTAACCATCCCAGAAAAATTAATTGAGTTCTAACTTCAAAGGATGTTTTGATTTTTGAGGTTGCAAGAAGCCTCAAGGTTTGTTCATTGTATGACTACAAGGAGGCAATTAGTATTCATGAATGTATTCTGCCTGAACAAGGGCATAAATTTGTGGAAAAATGCATTTTAATATTATTCCTTACAGTCATGGATATTGGTGTTTTCTATTGCCTGAACAAGGGCATAATACTTTGGAAGATTGCATTTGAAAATTCTCCTTTACACAGCAGTATGTTTGACCCTCTTGTGTAGTTCCGTGAAATTAAAAAATATTTATAAGTACTAAAAGATGGAGCTTTTTTGCAGGTAATTTGTAAAGCTTGGGCACATTTTGAACGAGAGCATGGCTCATTGGTAGACCTTGATCAAGCTTTAATAAAGGTATGTATGTGGAGTAATCTGTGGTTTTTTATTTGGCATTTTAGGAACTTATATTTCTAATTTATTAGTTTTGTTTTTCTAAGATTTGAGTAAGAAAGATCTTCACTATATACCATAATCGTACAATATTACACGCTTCCCTATCATTTGAGTTGTATAATTCTATTTTTTTGGTTTTGTTTTTCTAAGGTTTGAGGAAGAAAGATCTTCACTATATACCATAATCGTAGAATATTACAAGCTTCCCTATCATTTGAGTTTGTAACCCTTTTTAAGATTTGTATTTTCATCTACTTTTTATGTCCTTTCTTCTTCTAACTGTATAATTGTCATGCATATTGAATTCTGAGTTTTTGCACTTTTAGCCAAAGATATGGTAAAATGTCACAGAAAACACACTTCTATTAGTGAAATGAGTTTTAAACAAAGATATGGCTGTTAAAGATGAGAGAGACAGAATGAAGAGAAAGTGGAAGGCACATGGCACACATTGAGAGGTGTGTGGAGCTTGTATGTACTATGCTGAAAGAGGTTACAATATCGTTGGGGAAGTTCATAATTGAACATTAGTTAGTTGATAACTAGTGATTTATTTTTTAGATAATAGGTAAAAAGAGGGTTTTGCCAGGGACCCTACCCTGTTACAAAAAAAGGATCCAGCATCCAGATATAGCAGTCAATAAGACAAGGAACAAAAACAGAACAAAATATAAAACAGCTGGTGGAAACAACACAAAACCATAATGGTTTATTAAACATTAACTAATATACTTTATTAATGAGAAGGCATGGGGTACTCTACTTCATTATCAAAAACTGCTATAAATAATATCTTAATACTAAGTCTATTATTCACCACTTTAGTATTAGTGATTGTAATTTATTGTAAAAAATACACACACAAGGGAAGTTGAACAGCCATCCAGAAGATGGACCAAAGGCCCCCTTTGTGGCTATTTATACTTGTATGCATATATGCATCAAGCAAAGCTTTACTGAATGCATGAGAGCTTTATTGAATATTTTCATCTTGTCTAATCTACCATTCATTTCATTCTATCAATCTTTATATTGCAATTTAATTCTTGGCTTGACATTGGTATTAGAACATAGACTGCTACACTCATTTTTATCCTCCATTTTTCATCCCACTGAAAATTTTGATCTTCACTCTAAACGCCACAACTCTTTCATCTTCAAGCTTTATGGCTTGCATGAGTTTGTTCAATGGAGCATAGTTTTTGTCATTGGTTGGGCAAGTAGTTCTCTTCTAAGTTCGGTGTTTCCATTGAATAATATCTAGACTGCACGGATACAGGTACGTGTATGTGTACGGGTACGGGTACAGGCACTGGTACGGTTTCGGTACACTGATATGGCAAATTTTTAAAAATCTTGGGTATGGTACACTTTTGGGTACGTTTGATATACATATATTTTTATATATATATGTATATAAATTATAAATTTAAAGAAGCATTTGCATACTTATTGAAATTTAATTCTCATACATTGCGTACTTATTGAAATTTAATACTCATAGAGTCATACAACTTAAAATCATTCATAGAACATGAAAACAAAATTGAAATTTCCAATACTTTGAGAATTGAGACTTGAGTTTGTATTGATTCATAATGACATAATGTTCAAAACATGATAGTAAATAACATAATACATTCACGTTCTCAACTTCTAGAGCATATCATCTAGATGATCATCAAAATCATTTTCATGGATGCCACTTGCAGCACCACTCCCACTAGCTCCACTTTCGAACCCTTGTGAAGGGCTCCTTAGAAGTTCCTCATCAATGCCAAGAAGTGAAACATTGGCCAAACAAGCAACAAAAGCTTCAAAGTCCGTGTTTTCTGGTTGGAGGTCCCAAAGCTTGTTAGGACCACTAGTATACTCTTGCGCCCTGTGGGTTAAAAAACACAAGTTGGAATGAACGTAGACTAGATCTTCAACCTTCTTCGATGCCAACATGGTGCGTTTGGTTGAATGGATTAAGCCATAAGTACTCCAGTTGCGCTTTGCAGAAGAATTACTAGCCACCTGTCACAAAAAATAAAGTATTAATATTATTAATTAAAAAAAAGAATGATATCATTTTGAATTTTAATTCTTAATTGGTAATTAAAATATCAAATAACAAGTTACAAACTATATACCTGTGAGAGCAATTTGATCGCAACTGGTCGTAAGAACTTGGCATCATGGTCATGACAAGTCCACCACGTGATTGGATCCAAGGTGGGTTTGTCACAAATAGCCTCTATCTCTCCCATGCTACCTTGTCCATTTACAAACATCGACATCTCCTGGTGGACTGCAAGTGATGTAGCTTGATCAAGAAGCAACCTCCTGAATGTTGACCTCGTCCCATTTGCAACCTCTTGATCATCATATGATTGTTGTTTACCAGCTCTCCCAACTATTTCACTGCTGTAATATTTGGGATTTAAAGCATAAGCAAGGAGATGCAATGGGGTGGTCATTTTGTTCCACCTTTTCACGATCACATTTTTAACTTCACTGTAAAATTTTTCCTTAGAGTCCTGCTCTTTGGCCTGTATGATATCATGGATTTTTTCAAGCATGGAGTCAATGCTATCATATATTTCTCCAATGCAAGCATTATCTTTGTCTACAAATCGTATCATACTCAAATTAGGCTGTGTGAAACTGAACAAATATTCAACTTTTCCCCACCAATGCTCATTAAGGATCCATGATTTTATTTTTTGGGCTCTTTTTGTGTTAGATTGCCTCTAGATGGTCCAAACATTATCAATCACTATCATGCTCAAAGCACGTCTCACCTTCACAAGTCGTCTCAAGACGAGTGTGTGAGAGGCGAACCTAGTTTCAACAACATATTAAAAAAGAATGGAAACAATTCAATAACAATACAATTTAAAATTGATTTAGAAATTTAAAATCAAATATTAAATTTAAAATGAATTGTTCCTTTACCTTCAACAACTCCAACTTTGAAAATCTTTTGAATATGGCTTAAGACATGTGATGGTTGGAGATAAACATCTGAATCTCGTTTGCCTCCGTGTATATTTGCTCAATCCATGCAATTTTCCCAATCTTCTGCATCATTAGATTCAGGCAGTGTATTGCACATGGTGTCCAAAATATGTGCTCATACCTACCCTCTACTATCAATCCTATTGCCTTGCAATTTTTGGCGTTGTCTATGATGACTTAGACAACCCTCTGCGGACCCACTGACTTAATAGCCTCAATGAGAATATTTGCAATGAATTGGGCATCTTTTTCTTCCCCCTCACAATCAACAACCTTCAGAAACATTGACCCTTTAGGGCATACTACAATAATGTTGATGAGAGGTCTATTTCTGGAGTCTTTCCATCCATCTGATATAATAGAGACTCCCGAATCAGTCCAAGAATCTCTAATTGGCTGTAGAGATGTTTGAATGTATTGCACTTCTTTTGCCAAAAGAGAAGTGCGAACCTTATTATAGCTAGGGCTTGTATACCCCTGTGGTGCCTCATTAATGCCTCTCACCATTTGTTGCCTATAAAGTGATCTCAAGACATTGAATAGTAGTCCACATGCAAATATACACCAAGACACCAATTCATCTGCAATATCCCTCTTCTCGATGTTAAATGCTTTTTCTAATGGGCCTTTTGTTCTCTTGCTTGATGGCCCTGAGGTATCTGCATCAAAAGGGTCATCATCTAGAATATTTTCCACATGAGTCTCAATGAAAGGATGAAATGATGGTGTTGATGTTGGTGGTTTTCCCATGGTCCTCTGCTGTAAAGAAACAGTTCTAGAGCGAGCTCTTGCTGCTTCAATGTTTGCATCTTGCTCTTTTAGGTACATGGCTATAGTTTTCTTTTCCACCTTCCTACACGGTCTAATACGCGTCCCCAATACCCCAGTCAGATTAGCTCTCAAACGGGTATTTGAGGATTTAAATGTGGCGGCACAATGGGGACACGTCCAAACACGGACACCACCACCGACAACAAGCTCTACCACTTCCACATGTCTCCATAAAAGATAATTTGGATCTATTTTCATTGCCATACCACCCGAAACATTTCCCCCCTTTTGCCCCACTGAAGCTGAACTGGATGCCATGATTGTAGGATTAATTTGTTTCAACTTTTAACCTACAATAAGAGATTTTTTAAAACACTGCTAGATATTAAAATAATTTAATTAAAAACAAATACAAATTAGAAAATTAATTTGTTAACCCATACATGTCATTTTCTGATTTTGATCACCAAGTTCACCATAAATGGTGCGAGATGAGAGCATACATAGAGGGTAGACATTTAAACTTTTAACAAATTCAATTTAAAACTTTAAAATAAAAAAACGAATACATAACTGATTAAAAAAATTAAACAGTTAGTCCTACACGTCAATCTCCGATTTTGATCACCAAGTTTGCCATAAATGGTGCGAGGTGAGAGCATACACAGAGGGTAGACGTTTAATTAAATAAAACGTCATTATTGAACTTGAAAATATGGAAAAATTAATTAATATATTATATTTTAATAACCGTAAAATAAATAAATATTAAAAATAAATTTAGATCATGATCAATAATCATGAATGATGTGTTTGAAACACATCATTCATTATATTGATCATTGATCATATTCATATACAAAACATTGCTCAAAAGATTTAAAAAAAAATGCCTGAATGCATGTAAAATACCTGAAAAAATCCTCCTTGATGTTTGTAGACTTTCTTCTCCTTCTCTCTCTGTTCTTCAAGCTCAATCACTCTCTCCTCCTAGCTCTCTTTCTCTCCTTTAAGCTCAAGCAAAATAACAAAGATTGAGTGTGAGGAAAAAGTAAAGGGATTGGGTGTTTATATAAGTGTTTGGGGGGTCGTTTAGGGTTAGGTTAGATATAGGAAATTTTAAAATTAAAAAAAAAATGGCATATTTTTAATTTTTTTTTGAGTTTTGTTTTAAAAATGACGTTTTTATGGGACAGGTACGTAGTAACGTACCTTGTGTTTGTGGATACGTTTCCAAGCAATAACATATTCCCAAAACTCTTTTAAACCTTAGTGATATCTCTTCAATGAGTGTAGGTTAAGAGAACAAGTGCTGACCGACATTTCTAAGGTGTTGATAATCATGTTAAAAGCCTATTTAAACTATTATTCCCAGATAATTAAATACAAATTTCCCCCAGGCAAACCCCAGTGGCAAATATAATGATTTTGGGCATCTGGGTATTTGTCGAAAAGGGCTTCTATGGCTCTTTGGGATTATCCTAACATAGTACAGACACTTTCTGGCAATAATAACACACGACCCATTATTTTAAAAGTACGATTTTTTAAAAATATGGTAGTCCCAGATTTCATGGTAAAATCTGGGGACACCAATTTTACTATTTTCTGGAAGCTCAAATTCATATGCAACCTTACCCACCTTTCTTGTTACCTTATAAGGGCCATAAAAACGAGGTTTCAACTCTTCCAAACCCTTTTGTTTGATGGAAGATTGCCTATAGGGCTGCAATCTCAATAATACCATGTCTCCCACTTCAAATGTCCTTTTTTTCCTATGTTGAGCCACATATAACTTCCGCTGGTTTTGGGCACGAAGAAGATTCTCCTTAAGCCCTTTTAAGATATTTTGGCTTTGTTGAATTAAATCTTGAGCCTTAGGCACCCTACTATCAGTCATAACCAAATCAACAAACGAAGAAGCATCATACCAATGGATATTTGGAAAGTAGTGTTGTAACAAAACTAAACCATGTACAACCACTTTATCCAAGCTGATTGTTGCCCATCAATGTAGTTCCATAGGTACCCTTCCACCCATTTATTCACTATTTTAGTTTGCCCATCCATTTGGGGATGATAACTGGTGCTATAAGTAAGTTGAGTACCCACCAATTGAAACAATTCTTTCCAAAACATGCTCAAGAACAGGCTATCCCTATCACTTATTATTTCCTTGGGCAGCCCATGAAGTGTGAACATTTATTTGAAAAACACATCAGCCACTATAGGAGCATTGTATTTAGCCGGAAGGGGGCAAAATGAACATACTTAATAAGTCTATCAATAACAACATATAGGCAATTCGTACCTTGGACCATGGGCAGCCCCGTAATGAAGTCCATAGAGATGCTTTCCCATTTTTGAGTGGGAATGGGAAGAGGTTAAAGAAGACCAGCTGGAAATGAGTGTTCTGCCTTGTTTTGTTGACATGTAAGGCACTCCCGGATGTATTGGAGCACTTGCCCTTTAAGACCCTTCCAATAGAACCTTTCTTTTATATGCTTATAGATCTTAAAATAACCCGGATGACCAGCTGATGGGTCATCATGAGCAGCTCTCAAAATTTTACTCTTCGTCTTAGATTCAAGCACCAAATAAACACGGTTTTTGTAGAGGATAAGACCATCCACCACCTTACGCCTTTCATCACTTATTTCTCCTTCAAAGACATCATTAGCAAACTTATTTTTTTTATACTCAGCTGAAATTAATGATTTCCAATCCGCTGTTATTTTAGATGAAGAACAGAAATATGACTTACATGAAATGGTTTCTTCCACCAAATAATTAATTTGGGGTGTGTCCGAAAGTATACCTTGCAAGCTGACCTTTTTTCCTTGGTCAACGAAGCTTATCTCCATGCATTGATAGTTGAGAGTGAGCTCTCCCAACAAGTACAACTATTGAAGTCCAAGTATGATGTCCAAATCAGCCATGTTAATCACAAAAAAATCAGTACATACCTCGCATGGTCCTAAGGTAATATGGAGTTGAGGATACTTCTTGGTACATTGCATAGAGTGGCCATCCGCTATCCTCACAATGAAACCTTTGAAGTTTTCAAATTTCAATTTCAGATTGGATACCAAACATGCATCTATGAAATTGTGAGTGGCTCCTCCATCAGTCAAAATGGTGACCTTGTGCCCTTGGAGATCACCCTTAATGTGAAAAGAGTTGTAACTCGGTGCTCCCATCAGGGTAGCAAGAGTGCTATTCACTTCTTACGGATCTCCTTTCAACATACTATCATGCCTAGCTTCATCCTCATTGCTATCTTCATCCACAATCAGAAATCACTTCAATATAATGCACTTTACCTTTGCCCAAACAACAATGTCCCGAAGTCCATGGATCCTTGCATGAAAAGTACAAGTTCTTCCTTCTAAGCTCGTTTCTAGCCTCCTTATCATGGCTCATTTTTGGCAGATCCGTGTGAGTATTGGGCACCTTTTGGAGAGGTCTCTTTGGCTGGTCTAAAGGGATGCTTCTTGGCTGCTTGGTGGGTTGTCCCCCACTCAAATTCACCTTAGGAAGACTGCTGATCGCTGCTGATTTTGGGGCAGCACCTTCAAGATCAAGGGCCTTCTTAATTGCCTCTTGTAGAGATAATGGATCAAAGGCATGAACCAAACCCTTGAGGGGTTCAATCAAACCCTCAACAAAAAGCACTATAAGTCTTCTTTCGGATACATCTGTGATCATGGGAGAGTCTGAAATTCAGCTACATATTCTTCTACGGTGCCTTGTTGTCTTAAGTGTGCAAGCTCATGGAAATTCACCTCCGGATCCACTCTATCAAATCGATCAATGAGTCTTTGGCAAAACTCATCATAGGCATGTATCTCACTATGCCCTTGTATCACAAGCGCACGGAACCACCATTCATGGGGAACTCCTTCCAGTTGAAGTTGGAAATTTGATAGCATCCTCCTCAACCATAGGCTTTAAAGAAAAGTATGTATTCAACTTTTGAATCAAAGCCCTAGCGGCACCCATAGCCGATCCATCAATTGTAGAAAAAGTCATCTTACCCAATACATTTTGGACCTCTTTTTGTGACTTGTGATGTCTAGGCTCGGGCCTAGGTCTTCCTTTATTCACTCCTATGAATTCTGCAAGTGAAATAGCCTCACGAATCTCCCTTGGTAAGGCCATGTATTCCTCATAACTTGCAACAATATTCCGTCCACCCTTAGGCCTTGCTTCCTCCTCCGGGATAACCTCCTCTCTTGGAAGGAAAGTGGGCTTCAAAATCGATCCTCAGGCTGATCCCATAGGTTGCTTAACATTATAAGCCCCAGTCAAGCTACCTTCACCACTTTGAACCGTAGGTTCAATGATTCTCTAGAGAGATAGGGCAAGAAAATCCATGGTGTCCGCAAGTCTCTCTTCGCTGGCAATTAATTTATCAACTTTGGCTTCTAGGGAATCAAGATCAATCATGCTTCCTTCCTCCCTGGGCTGGTCTTCTTTGTCCGCTTTCTTTCTTCTCTGGTAATGGATGAAACCCTTGTCTCCTTGTTCCATAAAACCCTTGGTCCTTTGAAGATCCGAGCTCTGATACAACTAAAATGTCCCTTTCATGGGATTAAACCAACAACCAAGGAAATTAGGAAAGTCACCAATTAACCAAAACTTATTTTTATAAGCAGCAGTTTGAATTTAAAATCAGCGAACTTCTTCAAGCAGCGGTATAAAATATATGCCAAACACCAAATTTACTTCAAATAAACTTTCCACAAATTAGAGATAACTTTTATGCATCCACTAGAACCATAAACAATGATAAATTTGAACCAACACACTACTGGAGATTAATAAATGTCCAGCGAAGATCAGCCACAAAAAAAATATGAGTTATGGGTAGAAACCCCCAAAAATCATGAAAATGCAGATTTCGGCCTTAGAAAATATGCCAAATCAGATTATGAACTGAAAATGCAAATATCTATTCACTAAACCCTCTAACCTTACACCAAGGTAGGTCGCTCCACATGTAGGAAGCTAATAACAATATGAAAATGAATATTCTTTCCTCAAATCTGCCTTAAACATGAATACCAAGCAATGATGAAGTGTTTTCGTTCTTCACCCAAACCACTAGAAGGGTTTTCTTCCTTCTAGGAAGCCACACAAGAGGGTATTCTTCCTCAAGTGGAAGAACAAGGAGCAACAAGCTCACAATGCTCAAGATTAGGAAAAATGCGCCAATGCTAGATGTCAAATGATGTCCAAAGACTCCTTTTATCTTCCTCCATTGGCGCGAATGCTTGAAAAGCTAAGGCCGACCCACAAGAAATGTTCTTTTCCTTCATTAGCTTCCTTTAATTGACTTCAACTCAGCTAACCTGCCATAAGAGGGAAAAACACTAAAAAAAATATAAAAATTAGTAAAAAATAAAGCAAATGGCAGCTCAATGTTCTCCTCCATCTTCTATACTTCTTTGCCATGGAGAGGGAATGGCAAGAAGTCGAAATAGTGGCTCTCAAGTGGGAAAAGGGGAGATTACATCCTCATTGGGCCATGTTGTAGGCTTTGATTAGTCTCTTAGAAGGGTGTGCTTTATACCTGTTTATGTTCAATGCGTACAAGTCCCCAGATTCGTGCTATGTGGCACCCCTCCGGGTTTTTTAGATTTGGGCTCCCATGGCCTTTTTCTCTGTCTTTGCCCCTATGTTTTATACTCTGCAATCTCACTAGATTGCGCCATGTGGCACAATCTAGGAGCTTCTCCTTTGTAGGCAAGACTTCTGTCGACCTCCCTTTGTTTTCCTTGTGAGATAGAGATGCATCGATTTGTGACATGTGTCACCCATCCGGAGAGTCGTATCTATAGCCCTTCTCCCCTCTTCATTTCTTTGTGATTCTTGGGTGCATGGATTCATGCCACGTGATCTAGATCTGTGCCTTTGGGCAATTCGTTGCCATCAACCCCCACTTTGATTCTTATGAGCCAGACCTTCCGTGTCTATACCCCTTGGCATTCGTTTGGAGGCCCTCAACCATTGATCTATGTGTTAGTTGATCCAACGCTTTGTCAAAAAGATAAGTCTTGAGGAGTCTTTTCTACACCGTACTAACAATGTGTTTTCATATAAATATAGTAAGACTTTCCTCTTCCTCGTTAATGTGGGACTAATCCCCAAAATCCAAATACAAAGGTCCACCATTAATAGGGCTTCAAACGGATGTAACTCGAACTGAGATACAACATAGCTATCCCTTGACTTTCATCCTTCAAATGGCCGATTGTCAATGCAAGACAGAGTTGAATTCGTCCTTGGCCCAAATGTTAACACCATGAAAGAGCTTAAAAACGCCTTGGAGTTAATTGTGAGCGCATTGCAAGGTATAAAATAGATAATAAAAGATAAGATAAATATATTAATGTCCAACAAATGACTGCAAAAGTAGGTCAAAGAGACTGCAGACAACAACGAGCACTGATACAAAATGGGAAAACCAAAGAGTTCCCGAGAAAGACAAGTACAAAAGCTAGAAGAGGTGGCCAACTAGAAGGGGAAATCACACACACCCAGAATGGGGGTGGAAATACAAGTGAGAGGAGGAAAGGTGGAAAGATGACCAAGGAGAAGAAAAGAGGAAAGCCCATCAGGGAATGGTAGATCCATCTCTCCTAACATCCAAGGCCGACTGGAGAAAGCTGAGGATAGAATGTCGACCCGCCGAAGAGAGAGTTTGCCTACTATGTTGGTGTCTGGATACAATAGTATCCCTTTGATTCCTGGTGGATCTAGTCTGTCTCCTGAGGCCAGACCTAGTAAGAGCATGCCTGTGTTGGCTCAAGGAACCATGGATGGTTTCCCTTGGCTGAACCAATTTGGAGGAAGAAGCGTGGTCGGTCTCTCAAGGGTGTTTAGTGCCTCTCTCCAAAGGTAACACCGTGCAGAAGGAAGTGATCTGCTGGGTAGAGTCTAGTCTAGGATGCGGTTGAAGAGTGTGCTCACGAAACTTCAAAGCCTCATGTAAGTATAAATCCAAGCACCTGTGATCCTCAAACTTGAAGAAGTTAGAAAGATCCTACATCCTCCTAAATAAACAATGGAACCTCCCTTTGATCTTGTAGTAAATGGGGCACTGAAAGAAGTGTGTTTTCGTTCCGGTCTTGTGGAGACTACTTAGCTGGCAAATCCTGTCCGAATGATCAAGGTGGTGATCCGTCTCACAACGGATTCTATGAGAACCAACCCTGAACTGACCAAGGGGATGTGAAGGGCATGTATCCAGCGCCGAAGGATGTACTGAGGACGGATAATGAGACCATCCCTCAACTCCAAGAAATGCTCATCGTAAAAGGCCATCTTGGTACGTAAACCCCCCCAGAGGATTTACCCAAGTGGTACAAATGAAATGCCTGTAAATATCCTCTTTGATGATCCTGTTCATCTCCTGTTTAGTAGGAAAAAGGTGGCTTTGTGTGTCCAAGGAGTACCGAAGTGGTGGAAGATGGTCCATCTGAATACCAACTGCCCCCAAAAGTTCGGAGACGTCAGCATACCAACCGCGAGGCCGGTGTGGGGAGTCTGAAAGAGTAATGGCCTCTAATGAACAATATGCCAAATATGGGTACCTGGCTTGCCCCTTGGCAGTGTCCGCGAAGCCCCGAATGCGGTGGAAGAAAGAAACCAAGTCAACTATGGTCTCTAATCGTAAAGGATGGGCTCCAAACTCTGCCAAAATAATGTGTTGGGGTATAGTTTGCTTACACTTGATGAAGCGATAAAGGAGAAGTGTTTGGACCCTCTCGACGGAGGCCCCGTCAGTACCCAGCAAAAAGGGCCCCCAAGTAATAGAACGATAGAGAATCGTGGGTCTGATGAGGGAGTCCACGAGGGACAGTTTGGAGAGTCTTGAAAGTGATGGCAGAAGCACTGTCTCTGTAGAAGAACTAAGGACCCATAGCCCTTATTGACACGAGGCTGGAGGGCGTGTCTCAAACTGAAATGTGGGCTAGAGAACAGAATCCCCAAGTAGGTATAAGGGTTGGTGATCTCAATCTCCTCACCCCCGAAGAAGAAGTGGAAATGTGAGGTCTTCAAACCTTTGAAGACCATAACCTTGGTTTTACCCATGTTAACTATCAACTGCTAAAGATCACAAAACAAGGCTAAGACATCTAGCTGTTTCTGTAAGCCTTTAAGAGATGAAGCTAGGAGAACCACATCATCTGCAAACAAAAGAATGTATATCAAAACCTGGTGCAGAAGGCACCCATCACTCTCATAAATATGCTCACAGAGAAAGACTCTAGCTTGTCAATGTAAATCCCAAACAGAGTTGGGGATAGGGGGCACCCCTGGTTTACCCCAATGGTACTCTTGATGAACTCAGGCTCTCCCTGGGAGGTGTGGAGGTGGCCCAAAATAGTCTCATACAGGCACATAATGGCCATGAGAAGGGTTGTGGAAATGCCAATGTTACAGAGCCTCTGAAAAATTGCATCACGTGGAACTGAGTCAAAGGGTTTATGAAAATTCACAAAGCAACCATAGATATTCGACGAGCGATGAGGTGCCTCCACAATGATGGCTCAGAGAATGAAGACATCGTCAATAGTTTGGTGATCAGGCCGAAAACCAGCTTGTCCCCTGGCTCTTAGGTTCCTTCCCTATAACTCCTCGGATAAATTCATATGTAAGACTATAGCATAAAGTTTGGAGAAGGTATGACCCACCATAATAGTCCTGTAGTTAGTGTTAGATATGGGATCCAATTTGTGAATTGAGTGAATGATATGACATGACCAAGATAGCAGAAAACCCGAGCAAACCACGTGATATGAATGAAGACATCGTCAATAGTTTGGTGATCAGGCCGAAAACCAGCTTGTCCCCTAGCTCTAAGGTTCCTTCCCTATAACTCCTCGGATAATTTCATATGTAAGACTATAGCATAAAGTTTGGAGAAGGTATGACCCACCATAATAGTCCTGTAGTTGGTGTTAGATATGGGACCCGATTTGTGAATTGGGTGAATGATATGACATGACCAAGATAGCAGAAAACCCGAGCAAACCACGTGATTAAAGAAGTCAGTTAAATAACTATAGAGAACCCCTTGACCAAGTTTGAAGAATTCCGCTTGGAATCCCTCCTCATCGCTGCTCTGCTACAATTCATCACTTTGATTGCCTCTCTGATTGTAGTGTAGGTGAAAAGGTGGCACAAGTAAGGTGGGTGGTCAACCTAGATATGTGGCTGGGAATATCATAAAGATTGGAGGTGTGAGAGAACATGGAATTGGGATTAAGCTCAAAGGGAAGAGATGAATGGTGGGGGAAAATGGTTCACCATAAATGCTTAGGAGAGTGCTGGAGAGACTCACATAAATTTCATCTACGCTGGGAGATGAAGAGGCATTTTTTTCGGTGAAGGAGACAACAGTAGGAGGCTTTCAAGGTAGGATAGGAGGGATGGGCCTGCTTAAAGGCATTCTGTAACTGTCTGTGGAAGATTTTGCACTTGTCATCATACCATTTGTTCAGAGGACAAGTTTTCCGTTGTTGGGAGGCAGAGGAAGGTCGGGTGGAACTAGGGAAGGACATGAGGGAGGCCTCCCAGATGGATGAAAGGAGGGTGTATTTGGTAGCAACATTACCTATAGAAAAGAACTAGGACTCGGGGGAGAGAACTTGCCGAAGATTGGAGGAAACAGTATTAGGATCCCCTTCGTCGAAACAAAAAGTGGTATGAGGGAGGCCATGAAGGGGGAGTAGTGAAGGGAGGGAGTGAATGTCGACACAGAGGGACACAAAGAGAAGAGCACGATTGGCAAGGGGAATGGGAGAAATCGAGAAGTGGTTGATCAGTGACAAGGAGCTCTGGATGGAAAGGACATAATCCACCACACTTGCAACACCACCATGCGGTCGACAAGTGAAGAGATGCGAATCAGGAAAGCAGGTTATCCCATTGAGGATAATTAGCTCATGTGATTCTCCAAGTCATAGGAGGTGTCAGCCATAAGTAGTGAGAGGCCCTGTATCATCCTCTAAAGTCTTGTGCAAGCCCACTATCTCTAGATCAACTGTTCGAGTGCAAAACATATCCTCCGTGCGGTCATGAATAGGAACTTGGAGTGCTCTAGTGCGGGCATTGAAATCACTCAGAAGAATGACTTGTTCGACCACTAAGTACTGGGAATACTGTCATACAAGTCGGTAAAGGGATCACCATTGGGACCATTATGAATGGCATAAAGGGAGGATGTTAGGGGGAAGTAACACACTGCAATGTAGATATCCCTACAGTGGGGACCCACACCCTGAATATAAACCCATAAGAACGTGGAAAACTCATCTTTGGAAACCAAAGAGATCCTACTCTGGAGTGAATCCTTGTACAAGTAGGCCACCCCTCCAGAACCTCTGACACCACCCGAGTTCGTAGTCTCCTACCTGTGTGCAGAGTACCAATGACAGTTTGTGATATTAAGAAGAGGCCTCACCTGACTCTCGTGAGTCTCTGTGATGAAGAGGATGTCTATGGAACTAAGAGCATCAAGAATAAGAACCGGTGAGGACCAAAAGGAGCCATTCCCGTTCCAACATCTAATAGTCATGTCCTTGCCCAACTGCACCCCCTTTGTGGCTTGTCATTTGGAAGACCCAGGAATGAGACTCGCATCCAGGAGGGAAAGTCTCTTTGATTACTGCTCGAAGGTTTTTCATAACTGCCGACTTTTGTGATTTCCGAGCTGCCATAACTAGTTCTTTAGAGTGTTTGAGTTCGGCTACTTCTGACTTGGTAAGATCCTCATAAAGGAAGATCTTATTAGGGAGGGAAAATAACAACCTCTTGGCCCTAAGAGCCTTGAGCCTATTTGTTGCTGACTTGAACTTAAGGAAGAGGGTAGACTCATAACCAAGCTAGGCACGCTCTAGGTGAATATCCTGGATGCCCAAAGTATGTCTGATGAAAAAATTCCCAACCGTCAAGGGGTCCTATGATGATTGGGATGAGGGAAGCCCCCTTACTTTGAGATTCAGCTCACGCTCACACCTAGTGCATTCCTCCACAAGTTTGGCTTGGACGACCTCCTCAACTGCCGCGATAGGTGGGGGAATGTTCCCTTTAATCACCTTCGCCCATGACTGAATATGTGATTCAGTTTCTTGTTTTAAAGAATCTTGTTGTACTCTGATTGCCTTTTGCATTTTTTTGAGATCATGGATCTCTGCTTGCATGGTGCTATTGGGAGAGTGGAGAGAGCTTGCCTTGCTGGAGATTTGTTTTTTCAATAAAGCGTTTTCAAATTCCATTGCTGTAACCCAGTTGGGGAGAACACAAACTTCCGTTTGGAGGGCCTGGTTTACAATTTCCATCTGTTCAAACCTGTTGAGTAGTTCCTCTAAGATATCGTAATTTTCCTTAAAGTTTTGTTTTCTTAATTGGTAGCTTCTGTTAACATTTTAATGTTGCTATATGTGGGAGGAGATTGTTCCATACTTTCCTAGATGGAAAATTAGTCCTGCTGGAATGAACACTTGCAAGGGAGGGATATACAAAGGGCTGAGGGACAAATTGCCAGAGGGGGGCATCAAACACAACTCCTTAGCCCTCTGCAAAGACCACTGAGATGTGACTTGACATCTAGATCAAGTCGTGACTTGTATCAACTTGCAATCTGGTTGCTAAATAATTGCTTTTGCATGACGCAAGTTCAATGACGTTTTTCAGTGTAGACGAAAAGGCACGAGAAGCAGACAGAGCACGATTCACGAAAGCAAGGTATTGGTTTCTCACTCAAATAACTCTAGAGACTCTAAACTGTGTAAACTGCTACCTCTTGACTGTGTAACCTGGTTCCTTCACAACACTCGCAAAATACTCAAGCTTCCCTACTTACGATAATGGCAGTCATGCTTTATTTAATGTGAGTGTTTTTCGCATAACTCTGTGTCCTCTTCCAAGATGACTGGTCGTATCCTCAGAATATGCTGGAACCACACTCACAAATCCTGATGCTAGAACTGTCGTGGAAGGCGCAGATTCCTCGTTGAGTAGATCTGGGATCAAAACCGTGACCTCCCAAGGTAAGTTAGAGGGGTGGGAGACGTTATAGTCTCTACTTTGTTTGAGGTAGAGCTCCTGCAGTTGTAGTGAGTAGCTTCTGAGAAATACGAATAGGTGCATACAAAGACCCTCGTTTCTTTTATCTTGGAAGTTGTGATTTTCCTGTTTCCTGGATGTTGCAAGTTCTGAAATGGAAGTCACGAGTGTAGAGATGGAAGTTGCGAGTGCAGAGAAAATGGCGAGAAGGGAGGGGGAGGAGCAGAGCATGACGGGAGGGGAGGGACACATCTCAACAGGAGGGAGGGACAGAGCTCGACGGGAGTGGAGGGAGGGATAGAATTTTCCAGTTAGATAAAGAACATCAAATTCATAAAACTTGACGAAGAGAAAAGGCTTCATGGTTCAAAAGCATTTTTGAAAGCATACACAAATCATGATAAAACATGGGAGGTGCGATGTGGTTGAACAAAATGAGTAGGAGGCTCATTTGGGCAATGACAAGGATGCCATTGCCTAATGACATGAAGTGTGGCCACGATTTCTTTTGCATATCGTGATTTGGATGCTTGCATTCCTTTCAATTGTTGACTCTCAAATACTATCAGCCGACCATCCAATATTAATGCAATTTCAATCCCATTTACTGAAGCATCCCTTTCCATTTCGAAAGTTTTGTTGAAGTCGGGTACACCAAGAACAATGGTAGTATACATGACTTGCTTTGAGGCCTTAAATGTTAGTACTATTTCATCATTCTACAAAAGGCATTTTTTATAAGTGTTGTATGAGGAGTTGCAATGTGTGCATAATTCTTGAAAATATTGTACTAATATCATGTAAGATCTAATAATACTAAGACCTTGCTTTGATCTTGTTTGGGTCCAATTTAGCATACTGAAAGTAGATTGTATGCCCTAGGTTATCAGTTTCGTGTGCTCCAAAAGAAAATCTGAGTGCTCGGCATAAAGTTGATAGTTCTCCAATAGATGGAAAATCAATTATCTACTTTATGCATAAATTGATCCCTAGTTTCCCCTTAGACAAGAATATTATCAAAGATGAGAGACACAAATTCCAAAAGTTTAATCACAACATTCATGAAATTTTAAAAAACATTGCATTGGTAATACTAGAAGGCATTACTAGAAATTCCTAATAGCCTAAATATGCAAATAAAATTAGTCTTTGGTGGATCTTCTTCTTTGACTCGGATTTTATGGTAGCCAAAATGTATATTAGTAAAGAACATGACAACTTGATCATGCAATATATTAGTGATAAAAAAGATTAGAAAAACTATATTCGATATTAAGTTTGTTTATGGCTAGGACATGTACAAATTATGTATTTTTTTGCCCACTATAACCATAGGCAAGGAGTAAGTGCACTATAACTTGTTGGAATAATCAAAACATTAGTTATCTTAGTAACCATGTGCTCGATCTCACTCTATCTCGTAGGGGTTAGCGGTAGGCTTGACTATTGGGTGGTTGGCTTTTTGGAACCAACTAAATGGTGTGAACATGGTCCTTGTTATCCCCCATTTTTTTTGGATGGGTGTTAACACCCATTAGTACTCCTCTAGGCACAAATACTTCCTTGTAGAGACATGGAGGCACAACTGGTTCAAATCACCGATGATTTCCTTTGTGGGCCAACAGTGAAGATATTTGTTAAGGGTTGAATTTCATCAAGTCTAGCCCTTGTTGTTTATAATGTCTAATGTCATATGTTGTATTAAAGGGGCACAACTTCTTGGGACAACACTCCCTAACTATAGTGAGACCCTTGTGAATATCATGGAAAACCTTGTAATGTTTGTCAATTAGTACCTCTAAATTTTGTGGAGAAGATGTTGATTGTGGTTGCTCTTCCATGGCAATTAATTGTGTGATAACTCATGGGGCTTCTCTCTCCATTCAAGGAGAGCTAATCACCTTAATATGTGATTCTCAAAGTTTCTTGTGCTTGTATTTATGGCCCTTAGCTTGAGTCTCATGGAAAGCTCCTCGATGTTGATTTCATAGTGCCCATTAGTTTCAACATCTGAACTTCGAATACCACATACTCCATGCATAGGAATAATAAAGCTATTACCAGATAACAATTAATTTACCATCACAAGCATATTCTCATGTAATTTCCCAATGCACTTATTGGTGCCTACATTGGCAATAAACACTTCATGCTCTTATGCCTGATGCATAAAGAGTTGAGATGTTTTATGAGGGCTGATAATGTTATGAGTGCTCCCACTATTGATCGATGTAACTATCTTCTCCTTTTTGATATATCTTGTTACCTATAAAATTTTAGGGGTACTAACCTATACCAAGGCTTGCAATAGATGGTTTTGTCGTCAATGTCTTGTTTTGGTGTGGTGTCCTCCAATGGAAGAGGGACTTTATCATAGACTCCATTCCCATCCTTTTCTCCTCGAGCATATTGACGAGCGTTGTTGATATTTGCACTTTAATCATCAAATATTTGTCAATACCAGGGTGGTGTCTAAGGCTATTTGCAACAAAGAATGGCTGGAGCTGTATTGAGCATGCACCTAAATTAACTGAAGAATAAACAGCTGTTATAATTAAGAATCTGTCCTATCTTATCAAAACATAATGAGAGAAAAACAAATCGCAAAGACTTCTAACTCTGTAAGTTTAAAGAACTACAACATGCGGAAGTAAGATAACGGTTTGAATAATGTAAACACTTTAATGGTTAAAAATAATCAAACTATTGCACAATCAAGAAATAAACAACACTTCCCTTCACATTGGGGAGGAGTGGCCCTTGCTTCTTCCCTCTGATCCAGTTGCAACGTATTACTCACAGAAACACAACTGAATTCAGAATCATGCCCCTTTTTATTTATCAATAATGTTTCTATTCATTTCTTTTCTTTTCCAAATGCAAATCTCGCATAATCCTAATGCATACGCCTTATATGCCAGGCGAAGTCAAGTTCTTCTTTCAAGAGAACTTGTTATTCTAATATACATGCCAGAGTTGCATGTAGTAGTTAACAGATCTATATCAGAATGACAATATAACTGGTAATCATTAAGTTGAAGTGTCGTCTTGCATGTGACTTGTTGATCACACTCATCTTTTGAATGAAAGTGAAGTTTTTGTAAACGACACTCAACTAATACTGGAGATCATTGGAGTGTAGACAACTCAAGTAATCAAGCTCCTCACATAGTGGAGGTTGCCACAAAATGAGGACTTGTTATTGCCAGTTTAACCATGTTGACTTGGACGATTTGTATGTCTAAAGAAGCAGTTGCCACCTAAACAGTCCAAGTCCCAAATGGAATTGATGTTGACTAGGCGGATCTGCAAGATGTAAATCATATGCTGACTGGATGAGTCCCGCGCTCGCTGTATGAGTCATGCACTCCACTGTGTGAGTCTTGCGCTCCGTTATGTGATTCCTGTGCTCCGCCGTGTGGGACCTGTTGATCGATGTAACTATCTTCTCCTTTTTGATATATCTTGTTACCTATAAAATTTTAGGGGTACTAAACTATACCAAGGCTTGGCAATAGATGGTTTTGTCGTCAATGTCTTGTTTTGGTGTGGTGTCCTCCAATGGAAGAGGGACTTTATCATAGTCTCCATTCCCATCATTTTCTCCTCGAGCATATTGATGAGCGTTGTTGATATTTGCACTTTAATCATCAAATATTTGTCAATACCAGGGTGGTGTCCAAGGCTATTTGCAACAAAGAATGGCTAAAATTGTATTGAGCATACAATTAAATAAACTAAAGAATAAACAGCTGCTATAACTAAGAATTTGTCTTATCTTATCAAAACTTGATGAGAGAAAAACAAATAAAAAATACTCCTAACTCTATAACTTTAAAGAGTCTACAACATGCGGAACTAGAGATAACAATTCAAATATTGTAAACACTTACAATGCTTGAAAATAGTTGAACTACTAAATACAATCAAGAAATAAACAACACTTTCCTTCACATTGGGTAGGAGTGGGCCTTTCTCCTTCTCATCTGATCTGAGTTGCAACATATTACTCATAGTAAACACAACTAAATTTAGAATTATGCCCATTTTTATTTATCAATAATGTTTCAATACATTTATTTTCTTTTCCTAAAATGCAAATCTCATAATAATTCTAATGCAGTATGACTTATATATTAGGTGAAGTCAAGATCTTCTTTCAAGAGAAATTGTTATTCTAACATACATACAAGAGTTACATCAAGGATTTAACATAGCAAGATCTATATCAGAATGAAAAATATAATTGGTAATCATTAAGTTAAAGTTTCATCCCGCATGAGACTTGTTGATCACACTCATCTTTTGAATGAAATTGAAGTTCTTGTAAACAACACTCAACTAATGTCTGGAGATAACTAGAAGTCTAGAAAAACTCAATTGATTAAAATCCTCACATAGTGGAGGATGCCATAAAAAGAGGATTTGTTACTGTCAGTTTAACCATGTTGACTTGGACGACTTGTATGTCTACCAGAATCAATTGCACCATCCTAAACAGGCCAAGTCCCATGGATAGGGCATTCGGTATGATTGGGTAACATAGGATCGGACCTTACAAGTTGTGGGACTTATGGCTTGATGGTGAACCTTCGGATGAAGGCCAGATTCGCTCACTGTCCTGAAACGTAAACACAACACAACTTCTAATGCAATAAAACAACTAACTAGCTCCGTTATGTTAACATTTTCATGGGATTTAGTCGAGAGAGATCCTGTGTAAGAAGCTTATGAAAGCTCTATCCACTCAGAAGTGTTGATGCACTAAGAACCAAGGTGTATGCTAGATCAACTTTTTGGAAGCTTCCAGTGAAGAAGGATGAACAAGCACCACTAACCCATTTACCTCATACAAATCTTCACTCCTTGATAAGTCCACAAAACTTCCAAAAATTGCAATGGAAACTTGCTAATTATCACATTCATACCTACAAACATGATGAAAGGCACAAAAAACGTAGCAAAAACTATGAAAGGACTTCAATAATTAGCTCATCAAAAAACAATATTTAATGTACTTAAAGTCATGTGCACAATGCATCATTGACATGAGGAAGAGGTAAAATTGCTCCATTACAATCTTGCGAAAAAAGGCTTGAAAGTTCCCATAATCTCACAACTAAGCTGTGTTGTCAAAAGAGTAGCCCGAATTGTGAAAATGTTAATAATGAGCCATCATAGGAGTTGTCTTAACCCTTTGGGAATGAAGTGTCCTAGACCTTTACATTCTATAGAAAATGTGACTCTGCTGAGAGAAGAGAGTAAGGAATCCCAGCAATCTTGATCCAAAATGTAGGACATGATGGCCTACATAATTTAATTTCATTGCCCTTAATTGCACATAGGAGCGAACATTCCACCACTGATGCCCTCCATAAACTAATTTTTTTTAATTTGAGTCCTCCATTAATCTAAAATAATATTTTTAATAAAAATGGGGAGGATATTTTCATTTAAATATTTTAGTGAAAGTATAATATGGTTTTAAGGCATCTCTACCTTTCGAATGCGAGACAAACTATCCTTTTGGTCCATTGGATAGGGACCCTTGTTAGGACTTTAAAATTGGCCCTGTGAGATAGGTTTTCAAGTTTGCCTTGGTTTACAACTTGGTCAATGGCTCATCAGATCAGCTTGTCAAGCTGGCTAGTGAGGATTAATTCCCTTTACACTATTAGCGGGCTCTTCACTAACATTATTACCTTTATATGCTGAATGGCATCCATACTCAACACATATTTTGGTGAGATCGTTTGACATGTTACGTACCTCCCACTTCATTGAAAACACCTTGGTTGTAGCATCTTTGGCTATCTCCATGCATTGAATGGCTGGAACTTTCCCATTGAGTCAAGCTATGCTGGAATTGGTTAAAGAATTGTCCCCACTGTTATAATTAAGACTCTGTCCGACCATTATTCCAAACATCTTCCACGTACACGAAAAACAATTGACATAGAGTGTTTAACTCATGTTGCGTTAAAGAACTACAACATGCGGAACTAAGATCACCACGTGTTGAATGCTCCGTAAATGACTTGAGTTGGCCTTACAATTAAATAGATTCCCAGAGACTATTGCATTTTCTTTAAGACATTTAACTGACACTTCCTTAATCAAATTGGTGAGGAGTGGCCCATGACTACCTATCCATCTGATCCAATTATTTTGCATTGGATATGCTACTCACAGTTCTCTATTCACCACTCCATTCATAATCATGCCTCGCGTATAACTCAGTCAATGACTTGTTTCTGAAGCTCCACAAGTTTTACTTTTCTTGTTCCAACTATGCAAATCTCGCCTCATCCTAATGCATACTCAACTTATATGCCAGGCGAACTCAAGTTCGACTTTCATGATACAACTTGTTAGGCTAAGTATCCACCCTATGCACCCACTTGCATGGCACATAGTCTCCGACGTGCCCGATGTCCTATCAGAATGACACTAGCACCTTGGCTCAATCATTCCAAGTTGAAGTGTCCCCTTGGCCATGTGATCCCCAGAACTCGATTTCACTCATCTTTTGAATGCCAAGCTTGGCGTGGCTCTCATGCTAAACGAAATTCAATGAATATGGGAGATCACTTGATGTGTTGACAACTCAATTTTTCCAGCTCCACACATAGTCGGTCGGATGGCTCTTGATGACCCACTTGTTCCATTGCCAGCTTTAAATTCACGCATGAGCTTGGCCAAGTCTGTCCCATGACTAAAGCTTAAGCACCTTGAGCTCCAAAATATTACACTGAGCTCATCAAATACAACTTGATGTATCAACTTGGCGGATCAGCAAGCTCTCTCCATTTCATATGTTGGCTCGTTGAGTCACCATCAAGCTCGTCTCCTCACCATCCTTTGCACTCCAATGTCAGTGAGTCCATCTAGTTGAGATTGAAAGAGATCTCCTGTTCTTAGGCCGTGTGAATCTTCAGCTTAGGCTCCATGAAAGCTCTCCCAGGCTTGCACTACTTTTTAGGACAACTACCAACGTATATTAATCAATCCTTGTCTCAGCATATGAGAGATCCATGATAACCAAGATTCATGCATTCAAATTTTCTCTGGCTCAATTCCACTGTACTTATCGATCTCAGCCACTCACCTTGATAGCTCATACCAGTTCAATACCACAGGTGATGATGACCAAAATGGGATCTTCCAAAGCAGACTTCAAAAGGCTCATACTTACATCATGTCAATGTAATCATCAACTTGTCTTCTCCTATGACTTAGATCACCATCAAATGACCCTTGCTCAAGCTTGTTGCTTATGAATCACCCATAGCTCTTTACATCTCCTCCAAGTTCCTGTTGTCAACTTGATGTAGCCTCCATTTAACATGATCTTCCTAAGATTGAGCTACATAGCCACTTTTCTTGTACCACAGTCAAGTTGGCCTTCTCATTCTCCCCAGTGTATGGAACCATGCTTAATCTCATATCGTCATATGTGACTTTAGGCTCATGTTCTGGGATCTCTACATTGAGATCTCATGGCTCGCTTTCTCCACATTTGAAATGGTCGAGATCCTAACCTTTTCAACATCCTTGCTCTCTTGATGCTACGTGCGTGCATATATGGTTGATGCTCACTCCATGACTCACATGCCTATGACCTCTAGACTGCCTCACTTGAGATCACAAGTCAGTGTTTCCTAATACTGTTGAAAGTTCTTAGATTTGATCATGACTCACCTAGCCATACGAGATCGTAATCCTCAGGCCATTGGTTTTGATAGCTCGATTCCATGATATTACTTCTCATGTTGGACCCTCTAATAGCTTTTTAGGGAGATCATTTCACACCAGTGTATGAGCTGGCTGAGTTCAGGACATTAAGATGTGAGCCATGTAATTGCAAGCTTTTATGATCATCAGAAAAGAAAACTCATATGCTCAGTAGATCTATCATCACACCAGAAAACTTCAATACTTGATTCAAGCCCTTAACTCGTACCCCATAATGCAATATCTTCTAATCCATCCAACCGTCTACTATGAAACAAAGACTCCCTCCAACTGTCATTGGGCTATGCATGTTTTACCAATTCGAAGAATAAACAACTGTCGAGCTAGGCTTGGTATGTGTCATTAGATGTTCATTAAAACTTTTCAATGTTGAGCCAGATATATCACAAAGACTCCTAATTCTCTATACTTTAAAGAACTGCAACATGCAAAAGGACATTAACTCTTTTCCACCAAATAATGTAAACACTATAATGCTTACCCAATAATCAAACTACTACATTATCAAGAAATAAACTGGACACTTCCCATCATCATTGGGGTCGAGTGGCCCTCGCTCCTTCCCTCTGATCAGCAAGTTGTTTTGTTGTTAGCTCACTCAATATGACCCTGTCCTGATTTGTAGAACTTCATGACTCTTTATTGACACTAGAGAGGTAATGTTTTTATGCACAATAGAACCTTTCCCAAATGCGATTATTTTATCAATTTTGATGCGTACTTTTTCTCATGCTTGGACGAATGTCAAGATGTGCTTTTAGGTAGATCTCTCACTCTAAGAAAATATCCAACCTCCAAGAGTTGCCTATAGTAGGTAACTGAACAGCATCTATATTAGAATGACTTTTATAACTATTATTCATCAAGTTGAAGTGCCATCCTGCGTTTGACTCATGTCAAATGACATGCTAATGCTCCTTAAATGCAAGTGAAGTTTACTTGTAAATGGCACTCAGAATTATCACTGGATGACTCATTTCCGTGTAGACAACTCAAGATCCAATCAAGGACCTCACGTTGTCCAATTTTCCACCCAATGGGGACTTGTTATTGCCAACTAAGCCATGTTGAATTAGATGATCTATATGTATAAAGATGCAGATTGCCACCTAAACAGTCCAAGTCCCAAATTGAATTGATGCTAACTAGTACAGCTCAAGCAAGTTGTGTCAATCATATCCTAACTGGGTTAGTCCCACACTGCTCGATGTGTGAGTCCTATGCTTTGTTGTGTGATTCATGCACTCCATGTTGTGTGAGTCATGTGTTAGGATTATGTAAGTCCTACACAAGGATTATGAAATTTCTTCCATTCATACTTGTTATCATAAAATTGAACTCATATCAATCAATCCAAAAAATCATATGAAAGATAAAGATAACAAATATTTGTGCACAAAAATTCTCTTTAAGTCCACGAAATGTATTATTTACAATAATGCTAATATCAGTTCAATACAAGGTGATGATGACAAAAATGGGGTTTGGAATGGGAATTCAAAAGGCTCATCACATGTTTAATGTACAAAGTTGTCTTCTCCTTGAAGTTATGACCCTTGCTCCACTTGTTGCGAAATCCCTTTTTCCTTTTTCTCCTCGAGTTGTGTTGTCACTTGAGTAGCTCGATTGTGATTATGTTAATAATGAGCTACATAGGAGTTATCTTTATTTAGGAATAAGTGTTAGACCTGAAATTCTGTATCATATGTGACTCTATTTATAGGGTAATGAACATAGCAACTTTCTCCACATTTGAGGTACCTAATTTAACTTCTTGCCCTTGATGCTAGAGCGTGCTTGTTGGTTGATGCCATCCATATCCATTTTTTGAATTAGAGTGATCCTTGTCTCAAGTGGTGTTTCCTAAATGTGGGGAGGATTTTTCTAGATCTCAACTAAAAGTTCTTGTATTTGAGGATGACTATTTTGAATACGAGACAAACTATCCTTGGTTTGGATAGGGTTTTTGTTAGGTCTTTTATTTGGCCCTCTAATAGCTTTTCAAGGAGACATTCAAAGTGTATGGATGGTGAGATCAGGACAACAAGATGTGAGGATTAATTGCAAGTTTCATGATCAACAAAAAAGAAAACTCATATGCTTAATAGATCATACACAAAAGAAAACCACGATATTGGTGGATGACCTTAAGGTAGCCCATAATTCAATATCTTCAATATATCATATGAATTAGAATGTAAGTGAGTGTGTGGCTATAGGTGATACACTTGTTGCTAATCATGTGTAGGGAGAGTAAACCGAAATCATCCATGGTCTATGATGCAAACATCAATTCCAAGGGTGTACTACAATATTGGTAAACTCAAATGGGCTCGATAAGGTGAGCCATATATATCTAGCACAAGGGGATCACAATTGCATAAGTCCTAAAATGGGGTTTCTAGCACTGGTTGAAAAATTATGGCCAAAAAGCATGGGATAAAATGTAAGGGGCAGAAAAGTTGGGCACAATATAGGTAGCCTCAAAAAAGTAAGTTACTATTAAACTATGTGCGATAAAAGTGAAATATAGAAAATTAGGGCGCAAAGAAGTAGAATGCAAAATGTCTCGAACAATTTATAAAATATTATCCAAATTAAGTTTATCATCAATCCTTGCTTGCACGCCATATATTTGTTCCCAATCACCACTTTTATAACATTGGTTAAGATATTAGTACAAGAAGTACCAAAGGATTGTCATTACTATAGAACAAGATTTATTGTAGATGCATGCAATGAAGTAGAGATGTGTAGAATTTTAGGGCACTAGTTTAAAAAAAATTTATTAGAGGGAAAGGAAGTAGTGTAACTTCATGGTGGAAACCTCTCAAACGCCTAGGTCAAAGATGCATTCATACAACTGATGGTGTCCGATAAAATATCTAATTCCTATTTACAACTTATTTAGGTTGGGACAACCCCATAAAACCTACCGGAACTGACTACTCAAATCTAGAAACCTTTACTTGTTTGAGACAAAGGCTAAGCATGCACTGCATAGGCTACTCCGTTATCCATTCATATGTATGACAGGTACAACGAGGAGCACAACAACTATCATGGGTTGTTTTTATCTAATATTAAAAATCTATTTGTTCACGTATCGTTCTAATAAGTTAATTGGTAATATTTAGGTAACCAAACTACAAACATATAAAGAGGATTTCTTTTTTCAACTTGCACATCCTTTCTCTCTTGCTATGTCATTGCTCTAAATACCTAGAAAGGCATCACAGCAGGTACCAAGAATATGTATGGAAGGTAGAGCCATGTTGTGGTCCACAGTTTCATGGATTTATGTTGGTTGAAGGCAGAATATGCAGTTGTCGAGCATAAATGTTATTTTGTTTAAAGTTTAAAAAATTAATTAAATGGAGTAATGTTATTTCAAAGAGACTTTAAAACAGAAAGAGTATATGAAAAAATGAAATTGAAGCTAAACACGGCAAATAAACCAAGAGCTAAAATATGTACCCTAGTGAATGCAACTATATGAGATTTGAAGAACAACCAATGCTTAACAATAGCAATTCCATGCTCATATTGATGGGACCAAAATTATAATTGACAAATAGACAATTTCAAAGACCCGAATACAGCTATATGAGATTTGAAGAACAACCAATGCTTACCAAGCGCAATTCCATACCCATATTGATGATCATGGACCAAAACTATAAATGACAAATAGACAATTTCTAAGCCCCAAGGTGCAAACTAGATTATACATTGAAAAGTTTCCATTATGGTGGCCATGGGCAAAGACTTTGAGACGAGAAACTAGTTCACAACTTGGCCACATATAGTGAACCTCTATGGAAACAACTGTTAGATTAATCGGGGCAGAAACATTATTTGGACAATTTATCGAAGGGCCACACTCATCTTGGTTAAGGATCTGTTCATTGCAATTTCTTAGTCAAATGCTGGTATATGTTTGGGACTTGAGGTAATCAAAGAATGTATGTGGAAGAAGGAACTACTGCAGATCAGGTGCAGTCTGGCTCTGTACGAATCCAACCAAGGGTTTCTTGAGAAAAGATGATGCTGTGATAGACAACCTCAAACAGATGATTATACTTCACTGTCAAAAAGTCATGCATTAATGCCCTAGCAGTTCAATTAGTCCGTACTGTGAGAATCATTCTGTTATTGTCATTCAATACAGCTATCAAAACGTGGTAATACTGAAATCTTTGCATTAGAGACGAGGTCAACCGTCAAATCTATTCAATAAAATTGAGACTAATTTCTCATTAAATGAGAAATTATTTTTTTCTCAGAGTTTTTTAGTGAAGTTCTAGTACAAGTTCTACTTCTAGTTTTCTTCTCTTCAGCACTGTTTAGTCCTTGCAGAATATTAGTTATTTGAAAAGGTAATTTCCAAGGGGCAGTACATTGGATAATCAACAAACTAGAAAATATTCCCTAAGAAGTCATTTGAGCAATTTATTCACTGTCAAAAAGTCATGAATTAGTGCCCTAGCAGTTTAATTAGTCCATATTGTGAGAATCATATTGTTAATGTCATTTGAGACAGCTATGAAAATGTGGTAATATTGAAATCTTTCCCTTAGAGAGGAGCTCAAGGCTATTCAATACAATAGATACTAATTTCTCATTAGATGAGAATCAATTTTTTCTTAAGTTTTTTAGTAATTTTTTGAGTTCAAGTTCTACTTCTAGTCTCTACTCTTCAGCACCGTTTAGTCATTGCTGAGTATGAGTTATTTGAAAAGGTAATTTGCAAGGGGCACTACATTAGATAATAAACAAACTAGAAAATATTCCCTGAGATGTCATTTGAGCAATCTAATTTATTTCACATGCTTGGATTTTGTACTATTCCCCCTCTACCCTCCGCACCTCCACCTACTCTCCCCTCTAACTTTGACCACATGTACTGTGAATTCTAACTCTCCAGCCTGTTTATACAGGAGCAAAATAACCTGGCGGTTGCTGGAAATATCATGAATGTTTCTGCCATCTGAAGTTGGAAGATTCATTAGAATATGGATTCTATGATAGAAATATTAGGCTTAAAGAGATGAAGCCTAACCACCACAGTGAACTCTTACAACTCCAACGAATGTGCTGCACGGACTAACACACAAACTTTGTCAAAGATTGTGGCTAGCTGTTAAGTACGGTTTGCTCGGTCCTTTCTCCAAAGCTATAGAGTTTAAGTAGCAATGAAAATTAATAGTAGAATGGTGCACAAATATCTTTGAATTTTGTTTTCGTACTGTTCATGCTAAATGACCTTTGCCATTGTTGAATTACTCGAAATATTTGGCAGACCTTTAACCAAATTAACACGCAATAATACTTTGTTATATTATTCCAATACAAATGCATACATATAAGTTGGCCTTGTCATCTCCTACATACATGGAGAAATGATTTAACAATTTCAACAAGAGTCCCCTAAATTTCTCACTTAACTCTAACAAGCCTCCTAGAATCTCTCACAAGCCTATCTAGGTGAGTTGTTCTCACAACTCACTCACACTCATTATTAATAACTCTCATATTACTTTCCTGCACACTTATAACTAACAAATATATGCTAATCCATATTACATATAGTTACTCACAAATGTAATCACTAACAAACAGTTCCTAATATTCACCCCTTAGAGAAAACATGGGGAAGAATCACAACATTTGAACTGGAAACACAAACGTATGCCTACACATACTTTAGGTTTATAATCTACTAGTTATGAATATATGCAGGTGATCACCTATATATGAAAAATCATCAGTACCCACTTTCACTTCCAGTGATCTTTTCACCGGCCAACCACGTACCTCGAATGATCACCTACATAGGAGAACTCAACAGTTTCCACCTTTGCTTTTTGGTAGCTTCTCACCGGCCAATCACTATAGAAGTATTTAACAGAAAAACAACAGTAGTCATTTGCTTTCGTATTGTCCTATTTAGAATAGTCTTATTTTCAAATAGCAACACAACAAACAACGGAAAATGAAGTGCCACCAAAACGGAATGCGACCTCGTTGTTTGTCGATAAGGAGAGGCGCTTATTAGCCTCCTTCCTCCTTGCTTCCATCCTCCAATGCATTGCTACTTTGCAAATTTAGCTTTGAGGATCAGTTTTAGAATTCCCCCTGCCCCCACAAGATGGAAAGACACTTGAGACGTTAGTTTCTACCGATAATGTGTCTCAATACAAAATAGACCGACTCTTGACTCAAGATGACACACATTGTTTACTTGGACTGACTTGACACAAGGATGTCGATTATCCTGAAAATACGCCTGTACAAATATTTGAGACTCAATAATCAATAATATAATAATGACACTTTTAATATTGATATGGAATTTGTCTTTTGACAAAGACTAATGAAACCGAACAAGTAAACAAACTATTTAGAATACCAACAAACTAAATTATCTAAGATCTTAGACACCAAACATATTAGCCTCTAATCACATTAAAATAGACATGAAAACTACACCTTTTGAAATCTGTGGGCATTGTTTTCCAATGGTGTCAGGAAATGCAGAGGCAATGTAGTCAAATGCATTGATGAGATCAATTGCATGACCATGTACAAGGATCTGATTGCATTCAATCCATTCTACAACCACAAACTTCCCGATGACTGTCGGTAGACCTGGTTCTCACCATTTAGAAATCTGTACAGGAGTAAGCAGACATCTCTAGAGGATACGCGAAGGTGCTTTTAGCTATTTGCAGTTGGAGTCTCCAATTGTAAATGCACTTTGAGGATCAACTAAAATAAGAAACAGTTTGATAGAAAATTGTAGGTCTATCAAATCGTGGCACTGGTGATTGGAAGATAGACAACACAAACTTAAGACAGGTGTGTTAAGTAGCCTGTTGCATGGTCCACACTCGTAGATGAGAATACTTTGCAAAATACAATGTCGACTTGATGCAGACAGTATCAAATTCATTCATAGATTAAGAAATTGAAACCAAACTCACCATTAATCAATTTGTTGACTGGACACGTGGAAATCTTTCGGGTTGATTTGTCGTTTGCATGTAGAGATGTCAATGAACTCACGAATCAGGTCGTATGGAAGATTATATGATGAACAGAATCAGGAAGACTTTTGTGCAAACAAAACCGAGCCGAACATTTGGGGAAGATTGAAGCCGTCGACAGTGTTCTTTAAAGCTACTTAAAACCGAATCAATGCAAAGCACAATCAATGTGATGCAAGTCAGAGTTAGAAGAGTTGTGAGGCAAGTGATCAACGCACCGGATGCAATGCAGATCTCGAGTTGGCAGTTAATGCAATGTTGTTCAAAGACTTCAACCGAAGCAAATAATCTTAAGGTAGAGTTGCAAGTCAAATGGAAGTGTCGATATTGGCTGTTTGGAAAAAATATAATGCAAATCTGGAGCAATGTTGAACTACCAGGAATGTGGCCACTATGCAATGTAGAAGTAGGAGATTCACCAAAGGAAGTTAGGATAATATGACTGGCAATATACGTTAACAACAAAAATACAAACTCTTCGCTAATCTCCTGTTTCTCATATACAGGGGCAATAAGAGGAAATAGTGGCTCTGCGCCTCCACAAATTTAAGACTACAGGTTTTCATTCTCTCAGGACTGCACCCGCTTTGATACCAAATGAAATATTCCGTAGAGCTTTAACTGAATTAACACACAATAATACTTTGTTATTATTCCAATACAAATGCATACATATAAATAGGCCTTGTCATCTCCTACATACATGAAGATATGATTTAACAATTTCAACAAGAGTCCCCTAAATCTCTCACTTATCTCTAACAAGCCTCCTAGAATCTCTCACAAGCCTATCTAGGGGAGTTCTCACAACTCACTCACACTCATTATTTTCCTACACACTTATAACTAACAAATATATGCTCATCTGTATTACATATAGTTACTCACAAATGTAAACACTAACTAACAATTCCTAACATTATTATGGCTCGAAATTCTCTCCAATCTAGAATTGGTTGTTTGAGAATCTATCCAATCTAGAATTGATTAAGTGTGCTGAATGTACTTAAACTGGTTAGCTGAATATCAAACGAATGTGAGTTTGTCCTCTTAACAATATGAAATAAAATTTTTGGCTCTTATTCTTGTTGTGCTCTAACATTTGGTTATTGTAGGTGACCCCCCGTTTGGAGGAGTTAAAATTGTTCCGACATCAGCAAGAAGAAAAGTCTCAAGGACTTGTAGAATATGGTTTAACTGGTCAAAAGGATGACATTATTGAAACCACATGTAAAGAAGGCCGACGAAAGGATTCGAGCAAACAATCAAATAACTTTCGGGCATCAAAAAAAAGGAAGACTGGTTCAGGGTATGGTGGGGAAAATGTAGAGTACAAACGACAGAGATCTTCTGTTGGAAAAATTATTGCATCAGAAGCTCCTGATAGAGAAGAATTTGACTTTAAAAACATTCTTAAGGCAGAAAGAGACACTAAACCTGGAATACTGTTATCTGGGGGATCGGATCAAGAGATAGGGGAGGCTAACTTGAGTCCATTGAAGCAAGCAGTATACATGGATGAATGCACAGCATATGTCTCTAACCTGGCCATGGAGGTTAGTGTGTTGCAAAATTTGTTTGAGACTGATTTTTGTAACCTATGATATAATGTAATTTATCTCTTCCAGGCAAATGAAGAACATATACACCAGTTCTTCAATGAGTGTGGAGGAGTAAAGGCCATCCGCCTAGTGAGGAATCGGTCCAATGGAATATCTCGGGTGCGCATGCTTGTTTCTATTGATTCATTAAGAGACACATTATGGATCTGTAGTTCTGGCTTTTCTAGTTTGTTAACACAGCTGCACACCATATTATATTGCATTTTCATTTCATCTATGTTTTATAATTTCTATTTTGTTCGCCAGGGCTTTGCATATATTGACTTTGAAAATGAAGAAAAGCTTTCTGCAGCTTTGGCAAAGAACAAACAAAAGTTGTTTGGGAAAAAGATTAGCATTGCGCGGTCAAATCCAAATGAAAATCAAAGAAGAGGGTCAGTCGCGAGTGGTCGAGGCAAGTTTGGCACACTGATAAGATTACTATCCTATTTTTTACTTTTCTGCGCACATTGTTAGAATGTTTAATATAACATTGTGCTTCATAAAAGTTAGTTATAAGGCAGGGTGCAGCAATTAAACTTGTAATTAAAGCATAGTTACTGGGAAACTGCAGTTTAGGGATGATGACTGCATCCCCTTTCTTGTACACACACACACATATCCTTATTCATTTATTACCGTACCCTGATTTGGATGATGTCCCTGTCCCCATTCTAGTACATGTAGCTCCACATCTCCAGGTAACTAGTTATCTCCCTCACTTTTGTTCACTGATTTCATTTCCGATTTCAACAAAGATTTGCACACCAAATCTTTCCCTCTATTTTATGAGTTCTTCTCCTAACTTTGTTTGCCTTTATCTCATGTATATTCTTTAACTTTTTTATATAAGTAGATGCATGGATTCGATCTTTAGATGCTTCATTCATGCGAATTTTTTGTATTAAGTTACTAAGAACATAGTTTGATATTTGAATGCCACCATAGTAGTTTATAATGGCACTTTTTGTGAAGATTTTCATGTTGAAAAGTTGCCAAAAACAACAAATTTGTTATGTTTGGCATGATGATGCCAACACTTCACAACTTTTGAAGAGAGCTACACCCTTATGGAATCAAAAGGAAATAATATGACATGGGAGGATAATCTACAAATTTAACTTATTCATAAAAATGTTAATCTACTCTTTACAATTATATTTAGACTTAGGAAAAACTGGTTTCAATTTCACTCGTGTTTTGTTTTTTCCCATAATAGTTTTCATGCATTATTCTTATATGTTTCTGAGAGACCGAGAAAACTTTTTTCTTCTCACTTTCCTGCTTGAGATTTATGCTTTAGATTTTACAAGAAATGGGTAAAGTAATTATGTTGCTAATCTGCTTTTTGGTACAGAGGAAGTATTATTTGATCCTGAAAATATTGGAAGCCTGAATTTTTCCTCAGTGATTTCCTTTTATCCTTTAAACTGAGCATTTTATCCTTGATTGGATCCAGGTTTCCTTGGTTTGAAAAAATGAGATAGATATAGATGCTATAGCCATGGTTTGAGCAATGCATTATAATCAAAACATTTTGCTTTATTTGCAGCGAGGGGGCTAGAGTCGATGCATCATCTAGTAGATAATCTTTATGTGATTGTGACTACCTTGAAGTGAATCCTTTTTTCTTAACTTGGTGTGAGCATATATTTTGCAAGCCATTGAGATTCTTATAAATTTAGGGTCTCCTAGAGCTTTCCCAAGGTGAATATAAGGTGTTGGAACGTGCTATGCCCTTAACTGATAATGTGTATTGGGATATGTGTGGCGAACTTGTGGCTAGCATTAACCTTTTACCTAGTCATTTCATAATTCTTTGTCTTCATATTAGTTGTAGGGTTGGCCTATGGAGTAACCATAGCCCAAGTAGGGTATATAGAGGAGGTAGTGGTTGGTATTTGATGATCATATTGACTATTTCATTCTTATTGCGAGGCTATGTAGGCTCCCCTCTGGAAGTGGCTTAGTCATATAATTCAAGTAGTCTACTTTGCTCTCAATCATACTGTGTGGATATGCTATCCTTCTCTTATTATTGTGCATTACTACCAATGTTTTGTGAATGAAATTCATATTGTGATCCAATGCTAAATCTCAGTAATTTCATTACAAGTGGCATCAGAGCTGCAATTTGGGAAAGATTTTTGCTGTGGATCTTTTTTAGGGTCTAGCTTAGTGCATATTTTGGGGGTTGATGGATCAAAAAAACATTTGCAAATTGGAAAGGCTTTATTTTTTTCGTTGGTGTAGTATTGTTCGAGCTTTGTTTTAGAAAAAAAGTGTGGAAGTCTTTTGCACCATTTCACTATTCCAATAATAACCCTATTTACCAATTTTTTTGGGGATTTTTGAGATTCTTTGCCCTTTTGTTATATAGTGTTCATTGGATTCGTCTCAGCGAGATGATCACAATGGTATAAGCCTCTAATAACCTTATTTTACCGCCCATTAACTCGAAGTCCCAAATCCTTGACCCTGGACCCTGAACCTTGAACCCTCAAGTCCATGCATGGTAGAAAAATGAGATGGAGTTCGAAAATTCTGGTACGGGGGATTCTTGGATAGTGTCTTAGCTCCAAGTAGAGTAGCAAGGCATATGATCGGAAATGGCCAAAAAAAGATGATGTGGATGACGTCAAAAAGAGAATTGAGCATGATGGATGGCCTTGCAAACTAATTTGTAAGATCATCCAATGATCACCAATCCTTGATTTGGCCATATGGGATATTCCAGCTAGAATAGTCCAAGTTCAAATGTGAGGCAACCTCACCCCACGAAATGCTCCAATTTAAGTCCTCAAAACGTGCTACCAAAAGTGGAATTGCTCAAATTAGATGGGAAGGATCTAGCCACTTGGATCAATCAAATGGAGAATTTATTTGATATACATCATACCCCATGTGCACAAAAGGTGGTTATGACATCCTTTTATCTAGAATCAAAGCAATTCATTTGGTATCGAGAATTATGCACTCAAATGAAGGGTCTTTTTATCATTCGGTTATTGTTTACCAATGAACTGCAAACACTATCACAATAGTGTGATGGAGAACTTCAACCATTTAATAGTACTGTGAAAGACCTGATTTCTTAAGGATTATATTTAATAATTTCAAAATCTATCCTTGTGAGTAGAGACAATCATGGATGAAAACTTGAACGCCTTATTTTTTGGGGAGGCTCAACGACTACATCCGACTCAATGTGCACATGTTTAATGTGAGTTCTATATTAGAGTCAATTATTTGTGCACACATGGCAGAGGAAAGAGCACTCGTCAACAAAAGGCATTCCCTCAACCTACCATATGAGATTTGAATACTCCATCGCAGTCATTCCCACAACCTACCATGTTGACTCATTGAAGAGAAAGGGGAAAAGGGTTATGTTTCAACTATGACAGAAAATACACCGAGGACATAAATTTGCTGAAAAGAAATTGTAATACATTGAAGGGGCCAATGAGGAAGAGGATGAAGAATTAGCAGTAGAGGCTGATGATTAGCCATATGAGGAATTATAGGACACAGTCTTCTCTCTTGCCATGCACTTTTAGGCATTAGCACTCTGACTCCTTTAGGTAGTGGGATTTCTAAAGAAACATAATGTGACAGTATTGATTGACTCAGGAAGTACCCACAAATTCATCAATAATAAGTTGGTGGTACGTTGGGACTATTTTGATTATCCAACTCTGGAATTTCAGGTCATGATTGCAGATGGTGGTATAATCAATTGTTCAAGAAAATGCCATAGTATTAAAATCTCCATGGGAGACTGCCAATTAGATTCCCTTATGTTTGCCATTCTCATGGGTGGAGAAGACATTGTTTTAGGAGTCCAATGCCTCACAACCTTGAGAATGATCGAGATTAATTTCCAGGAGTTGCTCACGTATTTTCATTCAAAAAACAAGAATTTTGAACATGGGTTGTGGTCAAAGTCACAACAATTGGTTAGTTCTCATCAGATGCAAAAGATTCTCAAAATGGGAGTTGATGGATTTGTGGTACAATTATTTTCATTTGAAGCACCACCAACAAAGTCGTGTACACTACCAGAGCTTAAGGTAATTGTTAAGAACTAATCAATAGTTTTTGGAGTGATGCTAAAAGAACTACAATCCAAAAGGGATTATGATCAATGCCATTCATTTGGTACTAGGGATCCAACCACACAACATCAGACCTTAGAGGTAGCCATATGTACAAAAGTGTGAGATTGAGAGGATGGTATAGGAGATGTTGGAGGTTGGTATTCAGACATAGCCGAAGAGCATATTCCTTTACCTAGCACATGTCCAAAGTACAGAGAACTCAAGAAGTACACCAAAGAAAAAATTCCCATCCTAGTAATTGACAATTTGATAGATGAGTTACATGGTGTTGTATATTTTACGAAACTTTATCTTTTGTCAAGGTACCAGCAAATCCGACTCAAAGATAAGGATATACATAAGACAACTTTTTGAACACATAAGGTCCACTATGAGTTTCTTGTGGTGTCTTTTGGCCTAACAAATGCACCAGTTATATTTCAGAGTTTGATGAACGTTGTCATTCATCTACTTGTGTGGAAATTTGTTTCGGTGTTTTTTGATACCTTAAGATACAACAAGACATGGGAAGAACAGTTGCAACATGTGAATCAGGTTTTGCTAACTATTGAACAAGATCAACTTCATGCCAATCCTTCCAAGTGTATTTTTGGTGTGAAAGAGGTGGACTACTTGGGTCACATTGTTTTGCATGAAGGCGTAAAGATGGACCCTCACATGGTCAAGGCCATGGCGGATTGGCAAGTGCCAAAACCCAGAAGAACCTATGGACTAATAGGTTACTATTGCTGTTTTGTAAAGAATTATGCATTGACAACACATCACCAAATATGCCCATTTTTTGATTTGTCACATCCGTTTATAGCGAGTACATTAACATCAACTTCTATGGACAGACCCCAAAGATCATAGTAAGTGATCATGATCCTATTTTACCAAAAATTTTTGGACTGATTTATTCTCTTGTTTGTGTACTCAATTGGCTCATAGCTCGTCATATCATCCTCAATTTGATGAGAAGACAAAGGTGGCCAACTAATGCCTGGAAGGTTATCACCATGGTTTACCCTTGGATAAACAATTGAGTTGGATTCGATGGCTTCCACTTGCAGAATGGCGGTATAACACTTTCTTGTATACCTCATCCAAATCATCTCCATTTTTGGCACTATATGGGTACCATCCACCATCCATTGTCTCATTTTTAAGGATTTAACCAAAAGTTCTAGCAGTTGAAAAACACATTTAGTACCAGTTGGAGCTACTAGCTAGTCTCAGGGAGAACTTGGGAATGGATCACATTGTTACACATGAAGGTGTAAAATTTGATCCTCACAAGGTCAAGACCATTGTAGAATGGAAAGTGCCAAAAAACCCTCAAGAACCTATGGGTTTTTGTTATGATTAATAGGTTACTATTGCTGTTTTGTAAAGAATTATGAAAACATAATATCACGTTGCCCACTTTTGTGCTTTGTCACATTCGTGTATAACAAGTACAATAGCATCAACTTCTACGGACATAGATCAAAAGCTACATGGGGCCCCGAAGATTATAGTCAGTGGTCATGATCCGATATTTACTAGTAATTTTTGGATTAATTTATCCTTTTGTGTGGGTACTTAGTTGGCTCATAGCTCGTCATATCATCCTCAATCTGATGTGTAGACAAAGGTGGTCAAAAAATGCCTGGAAGGTTATCTTCGTTGTTTTTCCTTATATAAAAAAGTGAGATGGGTTCAATGGTTGCCTCTAGTAGAATGGTGGTATAACACTTCTTTGATAACTCATCCAAAATGTCTCCATTTTTGGCACTGTATTGGCACCAGCCATGAAGATTCAATCAAAGGTTCAAAGAGTTGAAAAACGCATTCAGTACCAGTATGAGGCACAAACTAGTCTCGAAGAGAACTTGGTAGTGGCACAAAACTGAATGAAGTAGTAAGCTGATCAACAGGTTAAATGGCTACCACTAGCAAAATGGTGGTATAATACTTCCTTGATACCTCATCCAAAATGTTTCCATTTTTGGCATTATATGGGCACCATGCATCACCTCATCCATGAGGATTCAACCAAAGGTTCGAGGAGTTAAAAACACATTCAGCACTAGTAGGAGGCACAAGCTAGTCTTAGAGAGAACTTGGTAGTGGCAAAAAACCGAATGAAATAACAAGTTGATCAACACCCCATTGAAAGACTTTTGATGTGGGAGATTGGATTTTTGTGCACTTACAACCATATAAGCAAATGTCCTTGAAACAACAAAAGAAGGATAAAATAGATTTCTCCCAAGTATCGTGGCCCTTACTAGGGCTTGCAATGAATTGGCAACATAACATACAATTTGTAGTTACCTCAGTTTGCAAGAATGTCTCTTTCTTGAGGAAGGTCATTGGACAAAGATTATCATCCTTGGTAGATTTACCAGAGCTTGATGAGGAGGGTAGAATCATTTTGGATCTTGAGGAGATCCTGTAAATGCACATTAACAGGATGTGGACGAGGGTGATACAATGCATCTGATCAGGAGGACGAATCTAGCTCGTGAGGATGCTACATGGGAGGATGAAACGTTCTTGTATAAGCATCCAAAAATGCTCAACTTTGAGGACAACATTGGTTTAAAGGGGAGGGACATGCTACGCCCTCAACGTATTATGTGCATTGGGATGTGTGTGGTTAACTAGTTGCTAGCTTAAGCTTTTAAGTAGCTATATCATAATTCTCTGTCTTCATATTGGTTGTAGGGTTTGCTTATGGAGTAACCATAGACTAAGTAGGGGTTAGTATTTAATGATCATATTGTTTATTCTATTCTTATTGTAAGTTAGAGGAGGTTGCCCTCTCGATGTGGCTTATTCTTTTTATTCTAGTAGTTTACTCCCCTCTCAATTATATTGTGCGGATCTAATCTATTATGCTCTTAGTATTGTACATTACTACCATTGTTCTTTGCATGATATTCTTATTGCGATCCGTAACTGAATCTATATAAGTAATTTCAACATAAACCAAAATAGATGTCAAGATCAAACCGTTATTCGTGTCTCTGCCTTAGCTTGAGTGTGACATTCTTGTCACATTAATGTTGAATTGAATCAAAAAGAGTATTAAGGAATTTGATAACCCTTCTCATTGTAGTTTTGTGTTTCAAATTTTGCAGTGTATTATTTGATTATTTTATGTTGTGTTATTTCTTAATTTATATAGGAGCAAATGTTGGTAATTTCCTCTTTGTCGTGCATTGCTTCCTTGGTGGTTTCAATCATGTTTTATATCACAAGATCATTGCATTTGTAAGGTGCATGTGCAAATTGTTTTAAATCTAGTGTTGTAGAAGCAACACTTGCATTTTGAGATTGGATTTGTAGAAGCGGAGGTGTATGTCTATCTTACACATATCAAAGGATATATGCCTCAGGTAGTGAGGTTTTGTAAATAGTCACGGAGCAAATGCCACACAATTAGAGGTTTGATACATAATAGAAGCATCTTATCCTTTCATTTTATATGCTACTAGAACAAACCCTATTTGTAAATGGTGTTTGGTAAGCAATGTTAGATGGAACTTTGTGAAATTATATGTGCTTTTGACTAATTGCCTACCTACATATTATATCATTTTAACCATGCTAACTTTAACGAAGGATCCACATGACTCAAACCAAAGAACCATGTGATTTTCTCATGAACTAATTGATTCACAAGGTAAATATCTAAACTTGTCTTGCATAAGTATCTATTGAATTTCAGTTTTGATCTTGAATACCATCATGGAAATGTAGAAAGCTTCAGTTCCAAGTCCTTCCCTACAAAGAGTAGACATGACCTACTCATCTTCTATTGCCCCTCAAAAGTTAATCGATGTCGATGATTTGCTAAGATTTTTGGTGTGGTATGTGGAAAAAGAGTTTGTCCAACACAACTTCCCAACCAATCTAAGTAATGGATGTCACTAGTGAAAGGAAACTCCTTTGTAGACTCGTTGCCCTTTAGAGAAGGTTGAAAAAGTTAATGGCATATCAAGGAAAGAGTGATGATCTTTCAATTTATAGGGGGACCTAATCCAGACCCAAAGCACTTAAAGGATGGATATAGTCAATGTGGAAGCAAATAAAGTAATCGATATCCTTCTGTTACAAAGAGGTTACTTTATGGACATATCAAAGGCAGAGAAAGATGTTATAATCCACGGAGGTTCTTGATTCTTGAACCAATCTGGTCCATTCATTAGATTTTGAACCCTTTCCTTCAATCCATCAGGAGAGCTACCTAGTACGGTCCTAGTGTAGGTAGGGATTCATTTGTTGGACATCAAGCTTAAGATAGAAGCCACATTGCCATCAGGGAATACATCACCACATGAGAATTTACTCGAAACGAAGTGGTGTCCAAATATGCCATCTATGTTATAATTGACTTTGAGATGTTTCTTTTGAATTGAGTCCTCACAGACTATGTTAGAACAATTTGGGAAACCACTAGATCATTTGATCAAGGTGGGTTGAGGAGTCTACTAGTCAGGTTCCACTATCCAAGGAGTCTTCCAAGTTGTCAACATGCTACCCGTGAATTAGAGCTTTGCGGCTTGGTGCTTGTTGGTTCTTGTTTGAGGAAATGTGGAAGCAAACCTCAACACTTGATGTCAAGTTCTGACGTTGCCACCTAGATGGCAAAATGGAAAAATATAAACCATTATTGGAACTTGTACAAGTATGTTTCATAGTGATTCAAATAGGTCCAACTTCCATTTGTTAAGTTGTAGCAATTCATTTCACATCCTATGTCTTTCATATATACAGAATTGGAAAATAATAATAAATTTACAATATCTCTTGTTCCTTGGGGATGAAAGGAGTTTTGTCCTTGTATTATCTTTACCGTCATTGTACTAAACCGTACATTAGATTTCACCTCATACAACTTCTTGTTCAATTGATAGATATATTTTGCTTAGAGTTAAGACACTTTGATCCATATCTTATTAGTTGCTCATTTTGGGGGACAATATCTTACTAATCTATTTAGTATAACCACATGCATGTAATTGTAGTATAAAAAAGATTCATAATATTTCCTATGTGTAGCAAAGATTCACATTTAAAGGTCATTGCTTCTTGGAGTTAAAGAGCCGAGCATCTCTAATTTAGGAAACAAATGAAGGTAGCGAGAGGTCCTCATGATTTCATCGTATATGGGGCACTTGAAAATAAAGTGCTGTGTTCCACCTCATGGAGAGAGCAAATGTGATGGATCTTCACATGTGGGTGGTAAGAGCATACCCTTAACTAGGACTAATCTTAAGTCTATGAGTCCAAGGGCATTTTGCATATTTGGTAAGGAGGATAGTGCCATCCACAATCTGTAGGAAATGCCCATAATGGAAATCCATCTTGAGGTTAAGAGGTTGCAGTGAAGAGATCCAAGTCACCTAAATATATTGTCAGTGTATGTTGCCCCTAACAACTTTATTAGTTACCCCTTTTTGTGGAAGGAGACAAGGGACATCTGAGGATTATTTGAAAGGAAGGAGCTGATCTATAGGAATCCTAGTAGAAATGAGAAGTATACTTGTCTTCAACCACCAATACCAAGATTGCAACCTACTCTTCAATACCACGAGTTAAGTTTGGGGATATTAATTGGTCTTTTTTTCCATTGTTATTGCTCTATGGCAAGTTGACCATATGTCTATCCATTTTTTTGGTTTTTCTTTTCCAATTGGTGTTGGTGGTGCCATCTTTCCTACTCGGGGAAGAGCCTAGACAATGCCGACATATATCCCTCATTGACTTCCACATCCCTGTATGGTGTTATCCTCCCCGGAAAGGAAAGGATCTTTGTGCTGTAGAATCTAGGAGTCAATGCAAAAGCAAATAGATATTGTGGGGTGGTCATTTTGTTCCACCAGTCAATGAGGATTGATTGCACTTCGTTGAAATTTTTTTCCTCAGGATCTTGTTCTTTTGCATTTATGATGACTTTTATCTTCTCAAGCATTGAGTCGATGCCATCGTATATCTCTCCTCGACATGGCTGATTCATGTCAGTAAAGCGCATTGAGTTGATACCATCATATATCTCTCCTAGACATGGCTGATTCATGTTAGTAAAGCGGATCATGCTCATAATGGGCTCAATAAAACTCAACAAATAGTTTACTCGATCCCACCAAGTGTCATCTAAGATCATGGTCTTCACTTTTTGAGCCCGTACAATGTTTGATTACCTCCATACAGCCCATAGGTTGGAAGTTACCATCCAGCTGAGTGCCTATTGCACCTTCACAAGTCGTCTCAAGACAATTGTGTGTGATGCAAACCAAGTCTCGACAACCTAATAAGAATAAGAAACAAAAATTAAAAAGAAAATTGAAAACTTTTAAATACTAATTATACTATATTTTAAAAATAAAAAACTAATATTTAAATTAAAGAAAAAAGAAAGGTAGCTTCCCTTACCTTCAGTAGCTCCAAATGCGAGAATAATCTAAAAATGCCTTGTGATTGGTGATGGTTTGTCACAAACATTTGGATCTCTTCGCCCTCTGCATACGCTTGTTGAATCCACACTATTTGGTCGGCCAACTTTTTTGGCATTAAATTGAGTGAATACACAACACATGGTGTCCAAAAAATATGCCCATACCTTGCTTCAACTAACATACCTTCGGTTTTGCAATTCTTGGCATTGTCCGTTATGACTTGGACAACATTTTGAAGCCCCTCTGCCTCAATGGATTTGAAGAGAATGTTGGCAATGAATCGAGCATCCTTCACTTGCCCCACACAATCAACTATTTTAAAAAACATTGCCCCTTTAGGGCATACCGCAACCACATTGATCAAAGGGCGGTTTCTTGCATCTTTCCATCCATCAAAAACGATGGACACACCTGTTTTGGCCCATGAATCTCTAATTGGTTGCAAGGAGGTTTCCACATATTTTCTTTGTTTATCCATTAGGGTGGTGCGGATCTTCTCATAGCCTAGTGATTTGTACCCTTTTAGGGCCTCATTTATTGCTTTCACCATCTCTTTCCAGTAAGGTGACCTCACAACATTAAATGAAAATTCATTTGCATACACACATCTTGCAATGTGCTCATTTGCAATATCCATGTTCTCATTTTGAAAGGCCTTTTCCAATGGCCCTTTTGTCTTACTTATCTTTTGTGAAAGGGGTGAATTATCATCATCCATGGAGGTAGGCGTCACAAATGGATGTGGCATTGCCTTTTCCAATGGCCCTTTTGTCTTATCTTTCGTGAGGGGTGAATCCTCATCATCCATAGAGGTGGCGTCACAAATGGATGTGGCATTGTCACAATTGGGGATCCACTACTTGATGGGGCAACAGGAGGCCTCACTGATTGAGATGGACTTCCTCTTTTGGCCAATGGATGATCCACTTTCAAAGCCAAAGCTGCTTCTACATCTTTTTGGTCTTTGATATATGCCAAAACTTGTGCTTTTGGCACCCCAACATTATTTTTCCCCTTGCATGTTCTTATGCCATGACCTGGTTTTGCACACAAGTGGCTTTTAACCTAACTGTGAGAGCCTTTGAATATTGATTCACACTTGTTGTATTTCCAAACAAAACACTCACCACCTGGAAGTTGTTCAAGTATTGTTACATGCCTCCATAATGGCAAATTTGGGTCAAATTCCTTGATCAAAGATTGCCCAAAAGAGGTGGAACTTGTTGCCATTGTAGAAGTACCTACAAGGTTCAAAATCAACAACATAAGCACAAAAAACAATGGCTAAAATTTAAAAATAAAACTTAAAAGTTAAACTCTTTGTCCTAGGGCATAACATGATAGCACGTATTGAAAATTTCAAAAATTAAAAAAGAAAAAGCGGTTTAAAAATAAAAATTTCAATTAGGAAAAAATAAAATAATGAACATAAACAAAAACATGAAGTGTGTGAAAGATTAAATAACAAAAAAAAAAGAGAAACAAACTTAGAAGTTAAATAATAAAACTTAAAACCTTACCTTCACTTAATAAACCACAAATCCTCCTCTGCAGCTCCTTAATGGCCTTGACCCCAAATACACACTCCTACCAGCTTAGGAAAATACTTGCAATACTTGTTGAAGTATCAAACTCTAAACAAGCAAAATGAAATTTTAGAGAGGCAAAGATAAAATGAGGAAGGAGAGGTAAGTTTCTTTGCTTTATGTTTTGTTTGTGTTTTATTTTTGTTTTTTTAATTCTAGTTAACTTTTAGGGTTTTAAATTAATAAAACTTATACTTTTTATTATTAAATGTCTTAAAAAAAATGTAACAAAAACAAAAAAAATCATTTTTGGTGCGGATACATGGGCGGGAGCGGGCATGGTATGTCTTGTACCCCCAGGTTACAACCGGGTATGCATAGGGCATGCATCCAATGACGAAAGGTGTACTGACGGCAGATGATGAGTCCATCTCTGATCTCAAGAAAATGCTCTGCATAAAAGGATATCTGAGGGCGCGAACCCCCATAAGGGTTCACCCAAGTAGTCTGAATAAAGCACCTGTAGATATCCTCCTGGGTGGACTTGTTCAACATTTGTTTGGTGGGCAAGAGATGATTGAGAGCATTCAGGGAATACTGAAAGTGGGGGAGACGATCAATCTGGATACTAACCGAATCCAAAAGTCCTAGAAAACCAACAACGGCCCATAGCCTGGGCAATATTCACAGAGGAACAATAAGCGAGATACGGGTACCTGTCACACTCATCGGAGAAATCACCAAACCTCCTGATACGGTGAAGAAAGGCTGATATGTCAAATATGGTCTCCACACGGAAAGGTCGGGCCCCGAACTCTACCAAAATAATATGTTGGGGAACTGTCTGCTTGCATTTGATGAAGCAGTGAAGGAGGAGAGTGTGAATCCTCTCGGTAGAAGCCCAATCTGTATCTAAGAGGGAGGCTCCCCAGACAACTGATCCATAGAGAACATTGGGCCAGATGAGGGAGTTCATAAGAGACATCTTGGAGGAGATGTCTTGAAAGTGGTGCCGAAAGCATTGTCTCTTGAGAATGGCTAGAGACTCATACCCTTTATTCACCCTTGGCTGAAGAGCATACCTCATACTGAATCTAGGCCCTAAGAACTGGACTCCCAGATAGGTGTATGTATTAGTGATTTCAACCTCTTGCCCTCTGAAAAAGAAATGGAGGTGTGATGTCTTCAACTTGTTGAAGACCATGACCTTGGTCTTACCTAGATTGGCAATCAAATGCCGAAGATCACAAAATAAAACAAGTGCATGAAGCTGTCTCTTAAGCCCCTCAGGAGAAGAGGCAAGTAAAACAATATCATCGGCAAATAGGAGAATAGAAATCAAGACGTGGCGAAGAAGGCACCCATCCCCTTCCTGAATGTGATCCCGAAGAAAAGATTCCAACTCAACAATGTGAATGCCAAAGAGAGTAGGAGGCACGGGGCAAACCTATTTGACCCCAATGGTGCTTCTGATGAAATCAGACATTTCGTGTGCAGTACGAAGACAACCAAGGTCAGACTCATAGAGACGCATGATGGAAATAATAAGAATCTCAGAAATACCGATGTCTTCGAGTCTTTGAAAGAGGGCCATGCAAGGTACAGAGTCAATTTTTTTTTTAAAGTCTACAAAACAACAATAAAATTCGAAGAGCGGTGACAAGCCTCCTCAATAATAGCCCGAAGGGTGAAGATGTGGTCGATGGTGTGCTAACCAGGGCGAAAACCAGCCTGACTTCTGGCTCTGAGTTGCCGCTGCTCCAAAACATCGGACAACAACTTGTGGAGAACTGTAGCATAGAATTTGGAGAAAGAGTGGCCCACCATGATAGTCCTGTAATTGTTCGGATCATACATGGATCCGGCTTTGTGGATCGGGGGAATGATATGATGAGACCAAGTAGGAGGGAAACCCACACGAACCACCTGATTGAAAAGATATGTCAAATAGTTACCAAAGGCCTCAAAACCTTGCTTGAAGAACTCGGCCTGCAAACCTTCCACATCAGCAACCCTGCTATTGTTCAAGAACCTTATTGCCTCTTTGATATTACTATAAGTGAAGGGATTACGAGGTGGCGGAATGCCAATCTAGATAGACTGCTGCCACGGAATATCGTAAAGGGTAGAGGTGTGGGAAAAAATGGAGATAGGATCGATCACCACGAAGGAGGGGGAGTGGCGGGGAAAGACAGTACGCCACAAGGATCAAAGATTAGTCCTAAGGAAGGTGGAAAGAATATATCTGCGGTGGGAAATGAACGATCGCTTCTTACGACAGAGAAGGCACTGGTAGGTTGCCTTAAGAGTGGGGAAGGAGGGAATGGCATCGGTAAATGCATGACAGAGGTGACGGTTGAAGGGTTTGCACTCTACATCATACAATTGGTTCATAGGGCAAGATTTAGTAGTACTAGTGGCCGAGGGATGGGTGGTGGAGTTGGTAAAGGATCTCAGGGTGGCTTCCCACATGGCAGAAGATAGGCATGTATACTTGGCCTCCGCACTAGGCATGTTGGAGAAGTGAGAATCAGAGGGGACAAGGTCGCGGATGTGAGATGAGTGAGTTTCATAATCCCCATCATCAAGCTAGAAGGAAATGCGAGGGGGGTAGTGGGGAGGAAGGGTGGTGGTGGGAGGACTGGTGACCAGAGAGAAAGATAGGACTGCATGGTCGACAAGGGGAATGGAGGAAACAGAGGAGCAAAAAAGAGGTGAGATATCTGGGTTGGCAAAGACATAGTCTACCACACTGGTGCCACCACCATGGGGACGACAAGTGAAGAAACATGAATCTGGGAAGCACTCAATTCCGTTAAGGATCACCATCCCCTGTGATTCCCCGAGATGGAGGAGAAATTGTCCATAAGTTGTGAAAGGGTCATCTGTATCCTCAGAAATCATATGCAAATCAACTAACTCTGGGTCGATCCTCTATGTGCAGAACATATCCTCTGATTTTTCATGGAGAGGAACCTGTAAGTGCCTTGTATGGGCATTAAAATCACCCAAAAGGATGACCTCCCTTGTGGTAGAGTACTGACTATTACTATCGTATATGTCAAAGAAAGGATCACCATCTTGGCCATTGTGAATGGCGTAAGGAGAAGATGTCGAAGGAAAGTAGCAAACTACTATAAAGAAATCCCTAGAGAATTGAGCAACCCCAGTAATACGAATCCACATGTACTTGGAAGACTCATTAGTACCGACCATCGAGATCGTGTTCTGGATGGAGTCCCTATAAAGACAGACAACCCCACCAGAGACCCTAACACCACCCCAACCCCAACCCCGAATCTCCTATCTACAAGCTAATAGTCAAAAAAAGCTAGTAATACCCGGGAGAGGACAAACCGGGCTCTTGTGTGTCTCTGTGATGAAGAGGATATCGGCAGCCCCAAGAGCATCTAACATAAGTCCAGGGGAAGACCAAAGGGAACCATTCCCATTCCAACAACTGATAGATAAGCCTCTGACGTGATACCTCTCCAACTTGGCCCATCATTTGGGAGCCCCTTGGTGGGGCTCCCATCTAGGAGGAGGTGAGTCGCTATTACAGCCCAAAGATTCCTGCTAACCACCCATTTACCTACTTTCCTCACTTCCATAACTTGCTCCCCAGAGCATTTGAGCTCCCCAACCTATGTCCTGGTAAGATCTTCATCAAGAAAGACCTTGTTTGGGCGTGAGAACAAAACCCTCTTAGCCGTGAGAGCTCACAACTTGTCAGAAGTTGTCCTGAAACGGATGAAAAGTGTGGAATCATTGCCAACCCAAGCTCTCTCTAGTGTAATGTTAGGGATCCCCAAAGTATTTGTGATAAAGGAGTTACCATCCGTGAATGGGTCATGTGTAAGTGTGGGGGTGGGAGACCCCTCACCTTGAAGTTTAGTTCTCTGTCACGCCTAGTATGTTCCTCAATTAGCTTGGCTTGCACATCGGCCAATACTACATCCAAAGGTGGGGGAACACTGTCTTTCCATAACCTTGGTCCCCGTTTCCAGTTTTAAGGAAGCCTAGTTATTTCTGATTTCCTCCTGTTGAGACCAAAGGTCTACAATTTCTGCATGTAGGGCATCATTAGGGGGGTTGGTATTATCCGTGTTGTTGGCTAGTTTTTTTCTCAAGATGGCATTCTCAAATTCAACATCCGCGACCCTGTTAATAAGTGTGCATACCTCAGTTTGGAGTTGTTGATTAGCATTTTCAACTTTTTGGATTCAGTTGAGTAGTTCCAATAAAATCTCCGCTATGTTGCTAGAGGTGTTACCCAGGGGATTCCCGATCATGTCGCTGTCAGTAGGAGTTTACGGGGCCATGATTGTAGCCAAATCACTAGGATAAATCACTTGAAGAGGGGAGAGGCTTAGAGGTGAACAAGAGAGCATATCAAAATGGCAGAATCAATATCGGGAGATAAATCCGTCAGCAATCCCGTCATCGTGTAAGGTCTCGAAAGGTCTTCAATGGCCTCTTCTGCAAATTTCCCTTTTAGTATACGTTCTCACAATTATTGCTGAAAATCGATGATCAAAAATCCTTGACCTAGTTGATTTTGATTCAAATTGCTAAGTTCTTTGAAATTCGCCTTTTTTGCCCCCCCCTTTGTCTGTATCACGATGAGGAAATCGATTCTACAGTGTCTGTTGAGCTTTGATTTTTTGTGCCCTTGAAGCCACAATTTTTTTGTGCCCTCAAATCTCCACGAGCCACTTTTCCTTGTGCCCACAATTTCCCTGTGCCCTCGAATCTATAGGAGCCATGGTTTTTCTGTGCCACGATTTTTCATGTGCCCCGTTTTTTTCCTATGCCACAATTTTTCCCTTGCTTGTCATACCTTGCACTTGAATTTTCTCAACAATGTATACCAAATGGTTTATGAACAAAGTCCGATAGGAGTTGCGAAATTGTGTGATATTTTGACATAAAAGGGTAGTGTAAGTAAAAAGGGGGAGTGGCAAAAAGGGTAGAGTAATTACTTTCAGTTTAGTCCAAACCTTGTATTTGCACCTTCTTCTCAATGCTAGGAAAACAACAAAATTTGGCAAAACTGCCCTATAGGCTCAACTCAATGCATTTATTGCTTCAAGCATGTTTTTTGTTACTCCCTATCCAACTTGTTTCAATCATTCAGACCCTTGAAATCTTTAGAATTTATCACCTCAGCCACTGTTTGCAAAATTACCAACTTAGGCTACTTGAGAGCCTTGCTATTGGATTGGTATAAGTTGAGATAATCCACAAAGTTTCTTAGGGAGATATCAGTAGATTTGAACACCCTTTATTAGGTTACAAATGTGTGTGAATTTGTTTGTCTTAACTCTTAGTCAATCTACAACTCATAATCCACCTTCACAAGCTTAACTGCCTCCTACCAGTCCAATCCTAGGCTTAAGTACCTTATATCATTTGATTTAGAACTTCACTTTACTAACCAAACCCTGTTACAAATACTCACTAGGGATAATATTCTAGGCACAAAGTCTTACAACCATCTTCAGTGACAAAATTGTCTGAAAACCACTAGTTTGACCTCAAAAATTAGGCTCTCTGTTTTTGCTACAGTGCCATAGACAAACTGTCGAGGAAAGCTTCTTACTGTCACAATCTCTTTGTAAATTACTTTTTGAATCTCGATGGGAGAACCCTGAGAATGCTTTGTTTAAGTTTTTAAGCCCTAAGATTGGTTTCTTGACCTCCAAAAATTATGATTTCTAACAACCCTAACAAACCCTACACTCAAAGCCTGAGCACACAGATTACTTTGTCTTTTGTCTTACAAGATTTGTTAAAGCCGTTATCCAATTCGAATAAGTCTGCATAGCTTCCTAGGAGCAATTGGACTTACCAGCAATAGGTTTAGTCTTCCTGATGACGTTCTTGCATTCACAGTTCTCTTCACAGTCATATAGTGTAACAGTGGAACCCTCAGTAATATTTGTCTTCTTGAAAGATTCAAGCCTCCTCTATCACCTGCACACTTCAAGTGAGGTTTAGAAATGTCTTTCAAATGCTTGCAATCGATTTAAACTGAAGTTCCCTTCCTTCAGGCTTGCATGTCTTCAAGGAATAACCAAACACCTTCTCACTGTAGACTGTCACAGGTATCTCAATGTTTTCCTTGCAAATCCCTTCAAATATCTAAGTTTCGTCATTTAGCAACTTAATTAGGTTCTTTGTACTCTTGTCATTCAGTTACAATTCACGATCTACTCACAGAAGCTTATTCTCTCAACTCACACTGTCAAACATAGGTTCAGGGATTTCTTCAAGACTGTATATGCAAAATTCGAACACAAACCAATTTAGAGCTCCAAATGTTCCTGAAATTGATTGATCAATGAATTGAATTAGTTACAAAATAGTGACTTATACCTCTACAGGTCGAATGGTTGCTCATAACTGTTTTTCTAGGTCTCATATGACCAAGTCACATGTGGAGTCTTCATAACAAAAGTTTAAGTAACAACTTTAGACTAACATGACCAATCCAACTTCAATATGTGCCCTCCAAGACACTCACAATGAAAATAAGCTATCAACATGCTAAGATTGCTAACTAGACGCCTACACCTAATGAGCAAGCCAAAAATTGGCTTTAGAATTCAAATTTTCAAATAGTCAACAATGGAGGGAAATCCTCTATTTCAAATTTTTGAACTTCTAAAAATTAAAGGACACCAAAATTGACTCAAAGACATATCTATAGACCCTAGAAAACCAAAGTTTGCCTACTATAAGCCTAAACTAGCCCTGGTGATGATGCCACCGCATCAAGAATGGAGCGGCCTTTTTGTCGGATTAGGACCAGGGACAAGTAGTTTCTTATTTTTAGTTGAGGAATGTATAAGACTTTTTTTAGAATGAAATCTTGGAGAGTTGATGACTTGAGTGAAATTGTCCCTTTTCCTATTGGTTGCAAACTTATTTCGTCTGCAAAGTATACCAAACTACATATTTCTTCATGATATTCCTCAAAGAAGTCGTCTCAAAAATTCATGTGTTGCATAGCTCCAATGTCTAGGACCCAAACATCAAACCAAAATGTATTTATTGAGGCATTGTTTAATTCATTTGTGATAAAAAAACATATGTTCACACGTGAATTGAGTTGAGTTTGGTTATGAGGCTTTCTTCCTATCTTTATTTGCTTCCTTTTGTTTTTGATGGGCCTCAATTTTGTTCCATGATGTTTTACAATCATAAGCCTCGTGGCTCCCTTTGTGACGACAATGTTGACAAAACATGTTTTGTTTGTTATTTTGCTTCTCCTACTGTTGACCATTATTCTTGCAAGTTCTTCCTCTTCATCCTCTATATCTTCCCTTGCCTCTATCACTAGAAGTAGAAGTCCTAGCGGAAGAATTTCCCTTTTGATGAGCATAGAACATACTTTCGCCTAAGGTTTGAGTCTTTTTTCCAAAGGTTTTGTCTCTTTCCGCCACCTTATCAACCAGCTGATTAAGTGCGAGCGACTTCAACAGATTGCTTGTTTGCAAGGACTCCAATATGTTGAATATGTGGGAAGAAGAGATTTATGAAACCAATCATACATACATCAATTTTGGCACAACTTCAACATCATGCTTCATAGCACATATTTTTGACACCAGACTTATTACATCACCTTTTTTCAGCTCAAGATTGAACAATTTCAATTGCAATTGTATGAACTCTGATTTTGAATGAGAATCAAATGAATCTCTTAGTTTGTTTAGTGCTTCCCAAGGTGTGTGGCACCGTTGTATGTGATGAAAAACTTTGCCATCCATGGAGGCCCTCATCATGGCCAATGCTCTAAAATTCTTTTGCTTCCATATTTTTTGATGAGTTTGTTGTTGGTTCTAATGGTTGTGTACTTCTATCACAAATGTTGAATTACATTTCATTAAAGATGAGAGTGTTCTCAACTTGTCATGACCAATCCAACCAGGTGTCCTTCCCAGTTAGTGTTGTGCCAACAATTGAATTGATTCAATGCATTTTGTATCAAGGGGAAATGGATTGGTTCCTTGTCACTCCAATATGTTCCCCTTTCTATATACCACCAGACCTCTCGATATGCTTTCCCTTCCTATATACATGTTGGTATGTGGAAGAAACTCATATTTTCTACATATCCAGCAGTATGTGAAAGAGATGTTGGAACATGTGAGAGCAGAGTGGTACATGGTACTTAGGTAGTACGTGAAAATGATTTGTCCTATCAATGACACCTGCTTAGAGAGAAATCTTTATTCGTGGGCATAACTTCTCTATATGCTCGGAATTTCCAACTCACATGATTTACGTCTAGTGATAGTGGCAAATGGGTAACATAGGGGAATGAGAAAATTAAGAATTTATCCTTATTTCTTCCATGTGATTTATAGAAAAAATACAAAGTCGTAGACTTCGTTGTTGTAGTTATATTAAGCGTTGGATGCAATAGTTCAAATGTGACGACATTACTCGCAAACGTGAACCAAAGGCACCACTAATACTGAACGCTGCGATTTTTGTTTTTCAAAATTTGTTTTATTTTAAAAAAAAAATTGCACCAAAAATGATTTATTTATTTATTTTATTTTTAATAAGTAAAAAAAAACATATTCCCTTACTCTTATTTTGGGGAAAATCCTTTAGAGGAAAAAATACTTCTTTTAAAAAATCGCGGGTATAAGCTGGAAACCACAGATTAGCTTTTGAACACTTGTGTGGGAGAGTTCAATGTTGGATGACAGCTTAGTGAGGCCTAATGGAGGACTCTAGTGCTGATTTTATAAGCTTTGACAGCTGTGCAGCCTCGGACAGGGAATTTGTGAGGTGATTCAGACCCTGAAATAGCTTCTTTCACTTGCAATATCATTGGTGATGTTTTATTATCTCATCATCATATCAGTAATACCAACGCTTGAAAGGTTGTGGCAGATAACAGCAGGTGCACAGAATACTAATGATTTAATAATACCAACGTTAGACCAAATATTTAGATGTATATCTGGGTGGATGGACAGTCCCACGTCCCAAGAAGAGGATCGAAATTTGGCTCAGTCACCCACAAAGCTTTCAAGAGTTCTTCTGCCTTCTCACCATGCTTCTCTTGCATCCAAAATCAATGTATCAATCAGGCCAGTGAAAGTAAATGTGCACAGGTCTGATTAAAAATGTTTCCAATCAGACTTCTCTTGTCTACATATCAATCTATGGAGGTGCATTTGCAAAAGCTAGTGCTCTGGCAGTGTCGTACGGCCTACATAAAAAAATTAAAATATATGGCCTAAGAATGAGGATTTGCAGTTGAGAAAAATGGAGGATGAACAAATGAATGAACAAGCCTGTGGTCTGATACCAATGCCAGGCCAGGAATGGATTGCAAATAATATTGGTGCAAACAAAATATTTTATTCAGTTACCTGAACAATGAAATGCAAGATCATATTTATTACAATAAGGAATGCCCGTTCAGTTCATCTTCAGGATGATACTTCAGTGCATCTTCAGATGACATTTGATATTCTACAAGAAGACAAACAACTACTCCGAGGATTATGTACAATAATAATACATATATATGCCAAAACCACTTGTATGTGCCTATTTTCTGCAGAACAGGATTGGAAGTAGCCGAACTTGTCATTTGGGTTCGGCTGTAGCGGAACTCATCACCTGTAACTGGTTCCACTGATGTTGTGGGGCCCAGGGTGTTGGGATTACCTTTGAGGCTTTAGCTGACTGCTTTTTTCCCTTTGTCATGCTTCTGTATCCTTGTTTTTCTAGTTCTGCTTCTTGGAGTGAATGTGAGTATGTTTTAAGTCCCTTCATTAATCATCTAAACCATGAAGTCAGTCTAATTGCATCGATCAAACTGAATTACAACATTCTTCATGGTCGATTTCTGTTCATATTAAGTATTTTACTATGAATAGTTGTAATTCGGTTATATATTTGACTTCATATCATGTCTCCGTAGACCAGAGTTGCTATTCATCATATAGTAATTTACTGATACTGAGTTACGTGGAACACCAGAATTATCGTTGATTGAATTATTCTGCTCGATTCATGAATGTAAGATGATATATAAACAGTGGTAATGCTTTTGGTCAAGACCACTTCAAAGAAGTATATAGCAGATTCCTGTGAATGACTACAAATTCACTGATCACTCTACTAGAGGGTGCTCAAACTTGTATGCACATTATCTTATTTTTATGTTGATTCTTTCATTCATATTTTCCTTTGTTGCATTGTTCAATGTGGCTAATTCAATTCATTGACTATTGTTCGGCTTTATTCAAATCTGTAACCTGGGTAATATATTATGTCTGATGGAACCCATCACATGTCTGTTAAAAATAACTATCATATATCCATAAATGTATCTTTGTTACAGGTGAACGGGCTTCCTTTGGCAGGGGTGGTGGAACAATAACAGAGGAGAAACAAGGTATTTCAGCCAAATCTGCACCTACAGTAGTCTCACATCACCGTGGGGTACATGTGAATCTTACTGGACACAATACATTTGCTATGCCAAGGAGTGTTGCAAGGCCCCTAGGATGGGGAGCGAAAGACAGCTTGGGCACAGAACCTGAAGAAACACCAAAGTCAAATGAAGAATTTAGGAAAATGCTTCTACGGTCTTGAGATCCATTTGAATTGCATATGGGATTCATTAATTGCATTATATTTTTTATGTTCTTGTGGTGAGGCTGTGCGTAATGCTGTCAATTTGTGTATTTGAATTTTGAACGTTCTATATCATGTTTTTGCATGTCAACATGAATCAACTTGTTTTATACACTATTAATATCATGCATGTAGTTAATGTAGATTTTCAAGTAAGACTCAAGTTTTATTGGGTGTATAATTCTACTTCATCCATGTCTTGACATTGTTCACTTTTTCACCTTCACATCAGGGAAGCTAAGGTTCCTATAAGCTAATTCTTTAGATAATTCGTGGGTCTGAATATAGTCATGGTCATCTGTGAATATCGTCTATTTGAAGGTATTCATTTTTTTTGCCATTCTATGTGATACAAACCTTTTCTCATCTTAAAACAAGGGTTCAATTTGTTGAGATTTCCTCTACTGAACATTAATCTGTTTGAGTTGGTTATGTCCATCATTAATACTCTTTACGCCAAGAGGCATTCCTACAATGGCACCCAAGGCTGCAATGGAGTGAGTTGTTCACTTTTATTCATTACATTGAATTTGACATCCATTTAACCATCATGTGACAATTCATCCATAAATTTAACTTCCATTTAACCATCATGTGACAATTCATCCATAAATTTAACTTCCATTAGACTATCACTTATATGTATTTTTCCTTTTTTCTTGGAGAAGTCAATCATAAAATAGTAATATCTAGCATAACTAGATAGATGCCTCGAGATTGATGTCTCTCAGTTTATTTTAGATAGATGTAATTAAGATATCTTTACTAGTTTACCCTCCCACTGGTGAAGCTCCCTATTTCATTAATTCGATACTATCTAGAGTTTTGTGGATGATCAGTTAACATGAGGTGACTTTAACAATGTATAGAAGAAGGGTTCTGTAACTTCGGTATTTTTCTATCCTTGAAAAGGAAATTGGAAAACATTTTTTTTGTGTGTTTGGGTTGTGACATAATTCTGTTTACTACCCAAGTTTTTGAGTGTTGGGCAAATTGTACTCAACTAATCTTATGAGATTTCGTCAAGAGTTTTTATACATTTGCACATAGAGAAAAATATAAGGTATAGAACCATACTAGGAAAACTCGCCAAATCCAAAAACTCGCTAGACCCCCAAAAAAAAACTCGGCAAAAACTCGCCAATATTCGGCCAATACTCGGGAATACTCGGCAACTTAAAAAATACTCAAATTTCTTTAAAAAACATAAATTTTAAGCAACACATAGCTACAAAATGTATCAAATGAGCCCATAAAATGTTGGAGAAGTGTTTTCTATTAGATTTGAATACAAATACAATACAAAATTGCATCATCATGCAAATACGACAACCGACTGATAAGTAATATGAATTAATGATGATTGACATTGAAAAATATCATCATAAATTTCATATCTATGCAAGTTACAATATACAATAAATTACATTTTCCTCTTCCTCAATCTAGAGAAAAATTGGGGAGAGGGTCTAGTGCCTCTACTAGTCCCCACACTCGGTTGTGTCTCCACGCTTCTCCTAGAAGGCTGCGAATTTGGCTCGATCATGGAACTAGATGGTGGTGCTGGTGGCTCCTCTGCTGCATGTTGGAAATCACCTCCAAAGATGTCATCCAGTCCAATATCTCCTCGGAGTCCTGTTAGTGCTTCTCCCTCCATAGCCTCCCTTTCAAAAGAAGCAATCTCGTCCGCTGTGAATGTAGGGTTTTCCTCTTCTTGCCCAGTCCACTCACTGTATGGATCTATCTCATCCAAATCAATGAGCTCCTCTAATGCGGCCTTAACTTTTTTTGTGTGAAGCCGGAGATTGTATTGCACAAAAACCAAGTCATTGAGCCTTTTTTGAGTAAACTTGTTAGGCTTCTTCGTGTGAATGGCCTCAAACAAACACCAGTTGCGTTCACATCCATAAGCGCTACAAGGTTGAGATAGAATTCTGAGGGCTAATTTTTGAAGATTTGGGGTATTCCCTCCCCAATCCTCCCACCAAGAACCTACAAACAAGATAATAAATTTTTTATAATTAATTAATAAAATCAAATATGTAACTAATAAGGAACTTAGTAAACATTCTAATTTTTATTCCCTAGTGACTGTGTGGTTCTCCCTCGAATAGCTAGCACCAAAGAAAAGAGTCTTCCCCTACCATGTTTGTAACTCTGCAGCTCTAAAATGATGAGGTCCCTTGTCTCAACATCCGGTATCATCCTCTCAATACATGTGAAAGGCCCTCCATAACCTCTCCGTTCACATCTGTGAAGCTGTCAGAATAGAAATACTTGGGGTTGAGATAGTACCCCGTTGCATGAATAGGTTGGTGGAGTTGATTGTTCCACCTCCGATCAATAATCTCCCAAAAGAGACCATATCTGACGATATCCCTCCTGTAATAGTTTTGGATAGACTCTTTGGCCCTATCCATGGCTTCATATACAAACCCCACGGGGTTTTGCTCCCCATCAACCAAACGCAAAACTCTCACCAACGACTCTGACACCTACACAAATAAAAGTGTAAGATTGCAAACTTACAAGTTACAATACATATTAGAAATGAAATAAAAAGTGAAAAGTAGAACAATATATTTAATATTTATAATTTAACAAATTAAAATAAATGAATGAAATATAAATCGAAGTTTGAAATTACCTTGATGATCGCTATAGCTCTCTTTGCAAAGATATCATCAAAAACTATCTTTGCAACCCTCTCTCCGCCAGCTTTTTTTGAATATTGTGAGTGTAGCCATGCTTGATTCACAAACATTTGTTTCAAATGTGTAAACAAATTACAAATACTTTGCAATGTCAAGAAGTTAGTTGCAAACCTTGTGACACCGACTCGAACAAGTTTTTTCCTCTTTGTGTGTACTCTCATCAAGCTCAGAACCCAAAGGTGATTGTATATGTACTTCGTTATAGATCTTGCATCTTCTACAACCGGTTTCACCCAATCAATTTTGCCTATGTCCTCCAAAAAGTCAATGCAATGAGCTACACAAGGAGTCCAAAAGAGTGATGGATGTTTCTCATGCAGTAGTCTCCTAATCGCCACATATGTTGCTGCATTGTCTGTGACAACTTGTACAACATTCTGTACACCAACCTCTAATACAACTGTATCTAACATAACACTCAAATTCTTTGCATTTTTTTATTATGTTAGAGGCATCGATAGATTTTAAAAACACCATCTCACTGTTTGAAGATGTTAAAAAATTAACAAGGGTGCGGTTCCTTCCATCCGTTCACCCATCTAAAAGAATGGGGCATCCGAATTTTTTCCATTGTTTCTTGTGCTCTTCTAGCATGGTAGTGGCATATGCAATTGCACCCTCAAGTAATTTCCCACTCAAATCTTTTGGAGAGGGTGCCTTGTACCCTTTTCCTGCAACTGTCAATGTTGTCACCGAGTACTCCCAGTATGGGCTCTTTGCCACATTGAACGACAGGTTGTTGTAGTACCAAAAATTTGCACAAGCTTTATCCACTTCCTCGTGCATATCTTTGTTCCAGGATGTACCTTCCAATGAAGGTTGTGCTCCAGGGGTGTTCCTTGGCACAAAAAAACTCGGTATGCCTTTACTCGAACTCAATGAAGATGTGCCTCTTCCGGCTCTTCCTCTTCGTATGCGTGGACCACGAGTAGAGCCCACAATTGTTGCCGCATCATCGTCTAAATCCTCTTCCATTGCAGCCCCAGGGCTAATAGCTTGTGTTATGGCTACTTTCAGCGTTGCGTTCTCTAGTTTCTTCTCCTCTAACTCTGTCAGCTCTACTCTAATCTCTCGCTTTGCCTCTTCCGATATGTTGGGGCAAACTATAACATCTCAACAAACAATAGTTGAAAGGTGATATTTCAAATGATTGATGCCTCCATTCATTTTCTTGTTACAGAAAGTGCAAAAAATTTCGCCCGCACAAGTTCCACGTACAACATACTTCCATGCTATGGAACAGGCATTCAGAGGAATGGCCCTTGCTAGTGATTCAGATGCCGAACCTGATGCCGACCCTGATACCATTGTTAAGCTCTAATCTGCAACACAATGCACATTTAAAAAATTCGAAAATGTAAACTTAATTTAATTTTAAAAACAAAACATGCATGAATAACAAATTTGCGTAAATAAAAAAATACATTGCAAGCATTCAATTTTACATTACATGTATTTAGAATCACACAACGAATTGATTACAATACACATACATAAAATTTAACTAATTTACAATGAATTTGCGTTAAAAAAAAATGCATACCTCTGGTTGCAAATGAGTATAAAAAAATTACAAGCATTCGATTTTACATTACATGTATTTAGAATTACACAACGAATCGATTACAATACACATACATAAAATTTAACATACAATGAATTTGCGTTAAAAAAAAAAAAAAAAAAACATACCTCTGGCAGCAAATGAGTAAAAAAAAATTACCAGCATTCGATTTTACATTACATGTATTTAGAATCACAATAGGAATCTATAAAATCTAAATAATATACACAAAAATTGGAAAAACTTCAAAGAATTTAAAAAAAAAAAAAACCTACCTCCAAATGCAAATCTCCAAATTCTCTCCTCGAATTCGCTCCAAAATCCACTCAACACAAGCAATGCAAGTTCAAATGGTTGTGTAAGTGACAATGAGGGAGTAGAGGGCCTTTTAAAGAGCCAAAACTGTGTAAAAAACAACTGTTTTGTGTGTGAAAAGCGTGTATACGCGTGAAAGCAATGTATGACAAGTATTTAGCACGAACTCGCCGAGTTTTGGTGAGTACTCGCTGAGTTAACTCGACGAGTACTCACCAAAACTCGGCGAGCTTTTAGGCGATTAAACCGTTTTGACTGTTTTTTGGCGAGTTTTCCTTCTATGAATAGAACACTCTACATTACATATAAAATCCACTCAAATTTATGCAAATTATTAAGATATGATCCCTATCTTCTACGTATTAATTTCTCCACGAAACCCTTATCCGGTACTCACCCAAGCTATCGTATATTATTAAATTATATATTATATGTAATGCTATTTTCCTAACATTTCTCGCCCCTGACAACCCATGCCCCACCTTCGCTCCCATGTCATACACTACAGCCCTCCACACCCCTTATTACATATGGTTCAAATGTTGAGAAAGGACATTGTATGTGAACTGGAACATATCCCCGGTTCATCATAGTTACAAGGTTTACTGGGAATGGCCGTACTACACCTACTAACAACTAATGAACGTGGACAATCAAATCAGCATGAACTAGGTCACTCACAGTAGTTCATACACACCTATGATTGTTCACAACAAACCTGCAGTAGTGGGAGTGTTCCTCACTATCCTCTTCCTTTAGGTGGGACTGGCCCTCCCCACAACTGCCCCCTTGGTTGCTCTGGGCCTCACCTAACAGTTCCAAAACACCAGTAGTTGGACTGGGTCCTCACTACGGTTCTTCAGGGGGAGCTGATCACATTGAACGTCTTGTGTGTATCTGGAGTATAGTATTGTCATGACTACCACTGATGATCACCGTCTTCGGCTTTGTTGTCGTTCTGGTTTTGGATTGCTACTAAAGCAATAAACCAGTCTCCAAGCTAGTAACAAGTTTGAGACCAGTAATTACCCCTTGTCTGCCCATAGTCCTCTAGCCTCCTCTGCCTCAGTTCAATTACCCCTTGTCTCGATCTCGAATGTCATGCGGACCATAGAACAAAACGTGATGCGATCTAACAATTTGAACATTGTTTTTCTTGGTACATGTCTTGTTATGAAAATTAAAATTCCCAATTCGCTCAATCAAAACAATGTTATGGGTGTCGGGTACTCTTGACCATGCACCCATATTCATGAATAAGTCTTTTAGGCACATTCAAACAAGTACTTGTGTATCTGTTTACAATAAAACAATTGTATACTACAAATCAAAAGATATCAAACGAAATCATTTTTGTGAGACAATTTATACTGCACTTTGACATACATGGAAAAGTTTTGGCAAAAAGTGCCTCCTGGTTAAAAAGTTGCAAAATTGATACGAGATTTTTTTAGGCTAGTTTTTTGATACAAAGCTACACTACATGTACATTTAAAACAATCAAAGCCAAAAAACTGAACAAGCTTGAGCAAAATCCTTGTTGGGAATGATTGAGAGGGATATTTGGCACTACATTGCAAAATCTCAACATATGACTCTCAATGGATTGAGAGATATTCAATTAATTCAGGTTCTTGAGGTATACTTCAGGAGTAAATAAGTATTTTTTCAGAAATTATCTTGATTTTATAAAAACTAAAAACTAAAAAACATAAAACTTAATGCACTAAATATTCAGTTAACTGGAACTATATGAAAAATGTTTATGGTTGAAAGTTGCTGGTGCCTCTCTTCAAAACTCATGTTCAGTTCTCACGTGCCTGTTGGTATTTCAGGGCACAATATTGAAAAATGCCTCTTATTCACGTAGGTATGCCTCTCAGAAATCATTTTTGGCTTGCTGACATGTGAGAGGTGCCACTTTAAAAAGTTTGCAATTGTATGGTGCTTTTCACTTGGGTTGCAATTGTTTAGATGTGCTACAAACACGAAAAATAGCTCTTCCATAATTTTTTTTTAACAAAAAATCTCCCACTGCAGTCTTAATCCTCTTCACATTTTCTTTTTTAAATTCAGTGATGTTGAATCAATCCTAATCCTCAGCTCAAACACCTTTTCTTCTGAAAACGCCTCAGATTCCTTTATATGGGCTCCTTTAAAACGGTACAGGATTGCGCATTGATGTTCCATTCACACTTTTGTGCAGATATTAATAACTTATGTGCTCCTTGGAAATTTAATATACAAGAGCAACGACCACAAAAAACAATCAACCTTCAGTGATGAAATCTGAACTCGAACAATAAGCTATACCAAAAATCATATAAATTTAGTAAGCTTGAATATAATATCTCGGGGAAAGGGCAATATGGGACTGCTCCTTGATCAATTATTAAAACATATTCTGTTTCAAGCCTCTCAGCTCTCCTCACAAAAAACCCACTCTGATGCCAAATATAAGACTGGTCAAAGTCTTAATACATTTGTACAAAACATTATAAAATATATGACACACACTCCACATTACTTGATAAGATCCACACATTTATTTATACAAATATCATATCCTTTTATTTAAGATTGATCCCGATTTTATACCTATAACTTCGACAAACCCTTTCACTCAACCTATTCTACTTGGGTGTTATAAGCACCTAACAACTTGCCTACGCACCCAAAGTATAGTATATTATTAATTATATATTAATGTACTACTAATTTTCTAACAAGATTTTCTCGATGATAGTTATGTAAAGAAATGATCGAAGCCGCACATTATTGATTGTTACAAAAGTTAAGACTACAGAATATTACTCTTTGTAGAGTTGAATATACACAACACAAACATAACATAGTAGAATGGGAGAGAACGATATATGTGTAAAGTATGTTGCTTGGTACAACGAGGGCCATTAAAATTAGCACCCTTTGTCTAACACTTAACATATTATTTATAAGACGAAGGGAACCAATGTTTGTCAGTTAAAACACAATTGTCATCCCAATTGTTCATAAGTAAAGATAAATTAATACAACACTGAAAGTCAATTGAGAAGCTTTCCACACTTAGAGCCCATCTGCAACAGCTGAAATCACATAGGACAATCTCTTTCAAATCATGCCTGAGTATCGTTTCATGCTCCCATGAACATTTGACCATATGAACAACCTTTTGTGTCTAACCTTTCGATTGATTTTAAAAGTAGACATTTCAAATTGTTGCCTCGTGCTCATACTAAAAAAAACATTTTGATGTTGGCTCCGAGTACATTCAGTTTTGTTGGTAGAGATGCTCTTGAAATGTTGCATGCAACTCCATTTGAATGCACAATTTTACTTTTTGAAGAATGACTCTAGCCCTCCCATTCTCTAGCTGGTGCTATTGACATATACTTGACTATAGTATCAAATATAGATATCTAAACGAATAGCAATTGTGAGATGAGATTTGATGGGTAACTATTACCGAGACAGCTTTGGAGTATTACACTTAGGCCATCCTTGGTTCACAAAAGCTCAAAAAAACTCTCGAGTGACAATGTTCTTCCATGAATTTTTGAATGTGGGCAGCCCCATCCAATGTGAACGAAACTCAAGATTCTAGTTTGTGACATCTAAATCCTTGACCATGCTTACAATGTCAATTACAACATATGTTGTGGTTTCATATTCTACAGAATTTGAGATGTCTCATATGGGTTCTTGTTGTATAAATGAGGAAGATTAGTGGAGTAAACTCATGGTCAGGGCCCTAAAAGTTATCTTCCCTTGTTTGAGAAGAGCTTATAATCGAAAAGGTTAAATCTTGATCTACCTTATGAATGTTCTTCCTCAATGCCTATTTTTTGCCCAAGTATTGATAGTTTATACATTCGTAGATGGCTGATTGGAGGCACACCCAAAGCTAGATTAACTCAAGTTATACGATGCTTTTCACTAAAGTGGCAATTGGACAAATATGCAACAAACACAAAAAATAAGTCTTTCATACTTTCTTTTCTTTACAAAATGTTTCCCAGTGTAATCTTGATCTTCTTCACATTTTTTTTAATTCAACAACGTTGCATTGATCCAAGTCCTCAACTCAAATGCTTTATCTTATGACTCGTTTTTTTATGGTCTACGCATATTTTTGTGCAGATGTTTATATCTTATGCACTCCTCGGAAATTTAATTTACAACAATAAACAATCTACCTTTATTGATAGAAATATCAACTCAGACAATATGCTCAAACCTAAATGTCATATATTGTGGCAAGTGTGATATGGAACCACCCCTTTCAAATATTAAAAAGCACTCTCTTTTAAGTGTCTCAGTTCTCCTCGCAAGAATCTTGCTCTGATGCCAAGTATAAAAGTTGATCCAATTCTTAATATGCACAACAATATAAAATATATGGCACACACTTCACATTACTTGATAAAATCCACACATTTGTACAAATATCATATCATATTATTTAAGATATGATCCCTATATTATACCTATAACTTCGACAACCTTTTCTAATTGGGTGTTACAACCACCCAACAACTTGCCTATGCACCCAAATTATAATATATTACTACTTATATATTATTTGTAGTTCTAATTTCTTAACAAATCTTTTTGCGATAGAGGTTATGTAAAGAAATGATGTGAGCCACACATTATTGTTTGCTACAAAAGCTAGTTATATATACACAACACAAACATAATGTAGCCGAATAGAAGAAAATAATATTTTTATTGCATAGTTAGTGTAAAGTATATTGATTGGTGCAAAGAGGGCCTATCACATTGACACCCTGATCTTGACACTCAACGTGCTATTTATAAGGCCAGGGGATTCAACATTTAAGACACAATCACCCAACTGTTCACAAGTAAAGATTCATTAATACAATGCCCAAAGCTAATAAAGAACAATTACTACATAACAAAGTCTCTTGCTAGAACAATGCATTTATTAATAACAATCATTGACATTTATTTCCCTTGTTCTTTGCCCACACAACACCCCGCCCCCCTACCCCCACCCCTATCTCGAAACAAATTGGAGTTCCTTCTTATAGAATTGAATACAAAAGATTAAGAAGAATGAGGTGAAGGAGAGGAAGACACCATCATGGTACAACTGCTTCAACTAAGAAAGATTTAGAAGAACCTATACCATCTGATTTTCAATTGTTGTTGTTGGGTTCTAAGTGTAAAAAACTACTCAAATGTGTTTTTTTTTCGACTGATGCTTTGTTACAATTCCATGCTCCCTTGAACACCTCATATTGAAAAAACCTTCTGATCTTGGCTTTGAGTATGTAAGGTTTGTTGGTAGAGATGCTCTTGAAATGTTGCACACTACATTTGACTGCATAATTTTGCTTTTACAAATGTAACTTTAGCCTCCCCATTCTCAAGTTAGTGTTCTAACATGTAGTTTATTGTAGCATCAAATATTGATAATTGAATGTGTGTTCAATATAATAAAGGACTCAAAACACACTGAACAAGAAGAGCAATTTTGAGATTGAGATCTGATGGGCGGCTATTGTTGGTACAACTTTAGAATATTATGCTTAGGCCACCCTTGGTTCACAAAAACACAAAAAATCTAAGTGAATGTTCCTCCACAAAATTTTGAATGTGGGCAATCTCATCCAAAGACAATGAAACTTAAGGTTCCAGATAATGACATCTAAATCCTTGACCATGTTTACAATGTCAATTACAACGAATGTTACGGGACCCATATCCTATAAAATTTGAGATGTCGTCTCATATGGGTTGATTGTTATTGTTTGGATGAGGAAGATTAGTGGAGTAAACTCGCTATCAAGGCCCCAAGAGTCCCCTAACCTTATATGAGAAGTTTTTGTGATAAAAAAAAGTCAATTATTGATCTCCCATGTGAATGTTCTCTTCCTCAATGCCTACTTTTGGCTCAAGTACCAATGGTTGATGTGCTCGTAGAGGGCTGATTGGAGGCACTTCCAAAGCTAGATCAACTCCAGTTGTACAATGCTTTTCACTCAAGTTGCAATTCTACAACGCGCAAGTCATAAAAAATAGCTCATTTGCACCTTTAGTTCTTTACAAAACATCTGCCACTTTAGTCTTAATCCTCTTCTCACTTTTATTGTAAAATTTGGTGATGTTGCATCAATCCAAGTGCTCAACTCAAACACCTCTTCTTTTGACAAACACCCCATGTGCCTTTATATGGTCTTCTTTAAATAATGATAAGGTTGTTCTTTGATGGTCCACTCACACTTCCATGCAAATATTTATATCTTACACACTCCTTGGAAATTTAATTTACAATGCCTCCAAAAAACAATATACTTTCATTGATGAATTCTACACTCGAACAATATGCTAAACTAAATCATAAAATTTTAGCAAGCTTGAATATCATCTCAGGGAAAGGGCAACATGTGCCCCTTGATCAATTATTTAAAAACATTCTCTTTGAAGCCTCTCATCTTTCCTCATAAGAAGCTTACTCTAATGCCAAATATGAGAGTTCATCAAAGTCTTAATTCATTCACACAAAAATACTTGCACACAACAATATAAAATATACAACATACACTTCACATTCCTTGGTAAAAGTCACACATTTATTCAAATTTGAAATTCTATAATTCAGGATATGATCTCTAAGTTATATTGATAACTTTTGCAACAAACCCTTATCACTCAATCTATTATACTTGGGTGTTACTACAACCACCAAACTTGCCTACTCACCCAAACTATAATATATTATTAATTAAGTATTATATGTAATACTAATTTCCTAACATATATTTTAGTCATAGAGGTAATGTAAATAAATGATGTGAATCACACATTTCTTTCTACACAAGCTACATTACTAAAGAATCTTATATCTACAGTTATGTATACACAGTACAAACATAACATAACAGAAAAAGATATAACAATGTCTTTATTGCATAGGTAGTGTAAAGTACATTCCTTCGTAAAAGGAGGGCCTATCACATTAACATCCTTACCTCGACACTCAACAAGCTATTTATAAGATGAAGGGAACCAATGGTTGTCGGTTAAGACACAATTGACATCCCAACTATTCATAAGTAAAGATGCATTAATACAAATACCAAAACCAACAAGAAAATAGTCAACTACATAACAAATTCCTTTTCAAAACAATGCATATATCAATAATAAAGGTGTACATGTATCCCTAGAAAATGTTAAGAAGAATGAGATGGAGGATGACGCCCATGGTGGTATAGCTGCTCCAATTGGGCATCATTAAGAAGAGGTTGTATGGGATTTTAGTTTATTTAGTTGGGAGCTAAGCATGGAAACCTTCTTTTTGTATTCATTTAGATGTCATTCTGTTATATTTCATGCCCCTATGAACATTTGACCATATGAATAACCTCATGTCTAACCTTTTAATTGATCTCATGACTTGATATTTCCTATGTTAGCTCTTTCTTATACTAAAAAAACATTATGTATTTGTAACATGGTCACAATTAGTGGTCCTAATGAAGGAATGCCTTGGATCTCACAAATCACAAATCTAGAGTTAGACCTCATAGAAGTGAGATCTTAGGCGCAACTTTAACAAAAAACAATAAAAATTACTTCTATTAATACTAGGAATTAGATAATAGAACAACCACCTGACGAGATTACAAGAATTCTCTAAGAATTCCATTTTTTTTTACTATTAGATCAATCAATCCCTCTCTTGGATAAATAGAATGCCTTATACGTTCACATCTCCTTTCTATATATAAATATGTCATGAATTGAGCAGGAGAACAAAAATAACTATGCAAGTAAAGACACTCTTGTAAATATTCCTTGAGATGTCTCATATCTCCGTTGATCTCCTCAACCAATTTGTAGGTTGTTTGTCATGAAATCACCTTTTTTGGATCAAGGTTTAACATGTTTCTTAATTTTTCCTTGGGTGAAGAAAATGGATAACGACCCACGTGTGCTTCCTCCTAATAATATTAATGTTGAAAGGAGAATTTTTTAGATGCAAATCTCATCATGGCAACATCATCAATTGGTTCTTGCACGATGTGTGGCAACATAAGGTTTCATGGTCTTGAACATGTATCACAACATCAACCATGTTTGACAACATTGTACAAGACTTTGTGGATTCCACATACAAGAACGAGTAGTGCAATACATGTGCAGTTGCAAAAAGTTCAAATAAGGCATTCACAACACTACAAGATGTCACTAGACACTAGTGGCACTTTGCAATTTTATGTTGTATTGGTAATACTTTGTTGCATTGATAGTGTTGCACAACAAAGAGTAATCCTTTGAGACAAAAATAAGGCATGGTGGTATTGTGTAATTTTGTGTGATATGGAAAATGGCTTCATAGTATATGCAATATGCTTTGCAGGGTGGCATGGGATAACACAAGTCCTTATTCAACTAACTCTTAAGCAGTTTTGGTTGATGTAGGATTGCAAGTGAATTTTGGTGATCCTACATCATACACCTTGGGTAAGAAGAGATTTGAGTCCTTTCTCAAGCACATGTTTGAAGATCTTCAATGGAATGACCAAGTCTAGAAATTTCTATTTCACTAAACCAAGACACATCATCAATTTCTCTTCCTCTCTATTTTATCGAATATTCTTTATGCTATTTTCTACCCGATATCTTCAACATGTGTTTGTCTCAAATGTGTTAACGTTCTTCGCAAAATTACACTAGTACTCCTATTGAAAAAATTGTCATAAGAAGACTCACCTTGCGCAAAAACTAAATCTCATGTCCCTTTTGTATCTCTAACTAAACATTGCAACAAATTATCAAGGCTCCTCTTCACATGGCCATCCATCTATGAGTGATATGCAAAACTAAACTGCAACTTCATGTTCATTTTCTTCCATAATGTGTGTCAAAAGTGACCCACAAATGTAATATTTCTATCAAGTACAATAATGCATGGAAATCTATGTAGTCTCAAAACTTCCTTGAAAACTAAGTTAGCTATATCAATAACTTTATTGGTCTTTTTACAAGCAATAAAATGAGCCATTGTTAAATTATATCAATAACAACAAAGATGGAATACTAATATTTTTGTGTTCTACACAAACCCAAAACAATGTCCATACTCAAATGCTCCCAAAGCTTCTTTGTTAGTGGGAGTGGTTAATATAACGACGTGTTCTAACTCTTCCCCTTCACTAACTAGAATACTCTACATCTTCACATATCTAAAAACATTTACAACTATTCGCGGATAGAAGTATCTCACTTATTTGCGCCAAGGCCTTATCTATCTTAAAAGTGCTTAGTTAATCCTCCATAATGTTTCTCTTGGATTGAATTCTCCTTCAATGACCCTCACAACACACACAAATCTTTGCTTTTAAATAACTCCCCCCCTCCTATAACTAATAGTCTGACCAAGATGTATGATTGTCATTCATTCGTTCTGTGCATGCTCTCCATGCTTTACCAAAATCTTCATCTTTCACATAGAGTTCCTTCATAGCTTTGAACTCCACTACTTCCACTTGCATCCACTCATCAAGACATCTTCTACTCAATGCATCTGCAACTCTCTTTGACTACCCACTTATGTGTATCAAGACAAATGAGTAATTATGTAAGAATTCGACCCATTTCGTGTGTCTTTGATTCAATCTCTCTTGGCTATTTATGAATTGCAATGATGGTGGTTTGTGTATAACACAAACTCCTTGGGCAACAAATAGTGCCTCTACTTCTTCAAAGCTTATATTATAACATTAAACTCTTGATCATAAATTGAATATATCCTCCTTGTGTCATTTATTTTTTCTTTATAATATGTGATGATTCTTTCATCTTGACTCACAAAATCCCCAATGGATACTCCTATAATGTTCACAATCAACTTGAAAATTCAATAAGGAGATAAGGATGCCAACAGTAGTTGTCTCTAAAAAATGTCTGGATACTGGGAATGAAAAGTGAAGTTTTTAGAAAATATGTGGTCAAGCTCTAAATGAGAAATTGATCTTCCAAGATCATTTTCTAGTGATTGGTACACATGAATACCACAAGAAAATACAAGTCTCTAAAAAGTAAGTTATTAAAATGAAAGATAATGCCAGTGGAAGCTTTGAGCCTACAAAACATTAGAGGACAACCATTGATTTGTAGCAATTTTGCATTAAGCTCAAGCATGTAATCCTTCAGCCTATCATGTATTTTCATTATTATAAAATCCCATGTACACAAGCTCTATTTTACAATTTAAAAATGTAACATTCCTCAAATTCACTAGTAGCTTCACTCTTATTATAAAATCTTCTAGCTTTTTATCCCATGTATGTGTACCAATTGTTTTTTGCAAATTGCAAGTTTCTATAATTAAAAATCAATTAACTTTTTCTTCCAAATAAACAATGACAAACTTGCCTCGAAAAAGGCATCAATATCTTTCTATACCATTACTTTGTTTCAAATCACATGTTAAGTAATTTTATTTAGGCAATAGATAAATTATGGAGAAAGGACTCATTGTAGAATCCATCTTGTGTACTCAAAATTACCAAGACAGATAATACAATAGATATCCCTCTCTTCAAACGTGATCTAGTGGTGTCCATTATTCATATCAGTTTAATTGTTACATGCCTTACTCCACTGTAAACAATCCCATCGATTAGCATCTTAATTTTCAGTGAAATTACTTAATTGTCAATTTTCAGTAGATAGTTAATCTAATAATTGATGCAATTGTAGAATCAATGCACATCCTTCACTTTACCCTTTCTATGGTTGCAGTATTACAAGTACTACATAAGGTCTCAAAATTTCTCGAATCAACCCTTTCTCAAGCAATTCTTGTACTTGTTTTCTCTTATTCTCTTTCTCCATAGGTGCCAACCTATATGCAAACTCGTTTGGTAAACTAGACTCTAATATCAAGTCCATTTGATGATTGATACTGCACATAGGTGGTAAACCATATGAAATTTCACATGACATGATATTTGTGAATCAATGTAGAATCTCACTACATGCGAAAGTTTTTCTTTTAGCGTGACTGCTCTTTCCCCCATTTTATATACAAGATATGAATGAATGCAAAAAATTCACTCTCCCCTTTGACCTCATTTAGGAACTCCTTTCTTGAAATCAACAATATCTACAGACTCTTCTCAACCTTTACACTTGCAATCTTAAAAGGATTTAGAGTTTTCTTATGTCCACCCCTCACCAAATTGTAGGTATTTACACAACCATCATGTATTGCTTTCCTTTTATACAATTAAATTCATCCAAACAACACATGACATGTGTCTATGGACATTTTATCGCATAGGATTTCATCCTCATAGTGTCATTTCTAATGTGCACAATATAATGTTCATTCAGAAACAATTGACACCCTTTAAACAATTAGTATACCTTATGATATTCGTATGCACTATCCTCTTCATACCAAGATTCTCAACCATCTCATTAGAAACAAGCTTATCTATGCTACCACTATAAAAATCACTTTGTGGTACTTACCTTCAGATTTATATATAGTTTGGAACATGTTATTTCTTTGAAACGGTGCATTCTCCACCTTTTTTTACTTTAGTAAGAATCTCTTCATCATGAGAGATGCTCTGCACTGTGACTCTTCTACATGATTTTTTGATGCATTACTCTCTTCATCTTCATGTTGTGAAACATTGGTGCTATCATCATTTCTCTTATCACCACCATTTTGCACGTCTTGCAAACATTCAAATGAACGATGTCCAATCTCTCCATAGTAGAAACATGTTCCACCAAATCTTCTACTTCTTTAGTCTACTCTTCCTCTGAAGGAAAGTCAACCTCAACCTCTATGCACATGATTTTGCTCATGCAAGGAGCTTGATTCACCCTCATGTGCATGATTTTTTACATCATCACACAAAATTCCACCTATGTGTGGGAATCTTTTCTTCCCTTACACATAATTTTTTTGTTTGCATGACAACTTATTTTCCACCTTCAATGTAAACTGATAGGCCTCCTCCACAGATCTCAACATAATCAAACTAAACTCATCTTGAATGGAAATATGCAATCCATTAATATATGTTGAAATATTTTCTATGTCGTCCACCACACACGACTCTCATGGCTAGTCTATATAACTCTTCCATGTACGTCTTCACACTCATTTCCATCTAACACAAATTATGTAGTTGCTTCAACAAATAAGACTCATAATCTACAGTCTTCAACTTATGCTTCAAATTCACTAGCATTCTGTCCCAAATATTGATCTTGGCTTTTCCTTTACGTAATTTCTCTATTTGCAAGTGCTTCCACCATAAAGGTTCGTGGTTCTTCAACTCATTATAGGAAAATTTTACCTTTTTGGGATCTTTGGCACCTTTATACTCAAAGTACTTCTTTATTTTTGTGATTCAATTGATGAGTTATTATGGAACTAAGCTCATAAAGTAACTTGAAATTTCCATCTTTAGCTTACTGCCAATCTTCGTGAGTGCACACAAGATGTTTTCCTCTTATGCATTAACATGTTCTACTTTAGTATCTTGGTCATTATGTGCTCTTTTTGCTTGCTAATTATTGCTTGTGTTATTTTCAACTATTACTCCTCTACAAGTATTGGTACTATATTTTTTATAGCAACCATGCTACGTGTCATTGTTAAATTCCTCAAAATCACTCATTCAACAAGACTACGATCTAAACCTTCTACCCAATAACCCAAGTGTTAGAAGATGCTTGCAACTACTTTCTACCAACACACAAATGTGTGGAGAACAACAAAATAAATTTCACTCACTAGATTGATGTTATCACAAAAACACACCAAATTCTACTATGTGAACTTGAAATCCTTACTCTGATGTTGTACCAATGTAATTGTGGTTAGGTGTATGAGATGCCTTATACCGCATGATTTACAAATCCAAAGTTAGATCTCACTGAAGCAATATCCCATGAAGAAATTGAACAAGAAATAATAAAATCTTCTACAATTAGTCTGATGAAAACATGATGTAGGGGCATCCTAGGACTTAGGTAAAACTTGCACTAAGGAGGAAGCATGCAAGAATTGGAATGCCCATGGGAAAAGGAAAGAGAAGGCACAAGATGATGAGCGTGGAAAAATGAAAAGTTATTGAAGAGGAAGAAAAGGAAGGTCATGGGAGAAAGTGATAAGAGAGGATTGAAAAGAAAGGAGCTTGAAGCCACAGAAGGAAGAAACACGTGTGAAAGAAATGCACATATTGTAGAAAGAGAGTGCATGAGATTTTTGTGTGTTAAAGAAGAATAAGACCGACCAAGAGGAAGAGACTCAAATAAAATGGTGCATGATTCCAACATAAGGATCGGAGAAGCATCATGCGCAGAAGGAAAAAGTATGCACGTAGATGAAAGTTATGGTGCACAAATGAAGTGACTTATAGAAGAGTTGTCTGTAGTGACAAGAAAAGGTGAGGTGTGTAGAGAAGATGGAGAGTAGCCAAAAGTGAATACACCAATGGAAATGAACAAGGGTTAGGGCGCACTAGAGAAGAAAAGAAGATGACAAGACAACCATGATGAGAAGAAAGAATAGGGAAAATAAGGAAAGCGTGCAAAAGATCTTAGAGAATTTGGAATAAAGACAAGCACATGGTGAAGGGGTAAAATATGAAGCCCAAGGTGATAATACACAGTGACATTTATAGGAAGGAAATACAGTGATAGGTTTGCATTGTCACATGGTTGACAATGACTAGATGATGGAGTGGATGATAAGGAAAAATCCAACCAATATGAGACATGGCACAATAGAATAGGACGAGAGTAGATCACACAAGTATGGGTATTTAAGTGGAAAATGTACTTGTACTAGTCCTTGAATTTACATCTACCCTCACCATTATTGGTCCATGCCCCACTATTGGCCCCTCTCCCTTAAGTATTTTCCATGCGATGCCCATGGAGCCAAAAAGATATATATTTTAATAAACATATATTTTAAAAATATAGTTTTAACACCTAAGCCAAAAAGATTGAAATGACATGAAGAGTCTATGGGACCAAACGAAATCGATACATTAAGTAGTATTCAGACTCTTTGCCATATCAACTCTTATACTGTGAATCTTGAGAACTAAACAAGCGATCTTTTGAAGTTTTGTTTCTACAAATAGCTCATTTAAGTTGTCCACTTTTAATTCACTTTCATACTGGATATGAATATCATCATATGTTGAACACTCCATAATGAAATGCCATTCTATTTCAACAACCCCTTTGCTGCAAAAAAGATAAATTCTCCTTTCACAATCCTCTTTGGGAATAGTCCATCTACCAGTTTCACAATGAAGATGATGTGATCCAGTCCTCAACTGAGCCACTAAAATCCTTGCCTTACCTTTGATAACTACTCCCAGGTAAACTTTTTCATCATGCTCCCAAGTGGGGTTGAAATCTTTGATATATTGAGCTTTCTTATGACCCATCTATTTTGTCCACATGGCAGTCCTAAAATTCTCCATCACATAATTTTTTATTTCTCTGTTGTTGTTAGGACACTTCTGAAAATTGATGCCCCATTTTTTCATCCATTTGTTGTTCTATTTCATCCATGTTTTCTTTCTATGCTCTAGATTATCCTTTGTAACCATTTTGGGCCAGCGAAGATCGTACATGCTTTCAAATTTTTTTAAATAGCTTATCAACCAAGTTATTGCCGATGCTTCCATCAGGAAGGTACCTACTTCAGCTAACAAGATCTCATAAGGAACTATTGATTTGAATTTAAGAGTTCTTGTGATTAGATGTTTCTATATTCTTTCTAATTTCCACCATCCATGCTTTGACACGCTACTTCCCCAAACCTCACAACCATAAAGAGAAACCATAGTAACCAACAAACCAAAGAGGGTTTTCTTAGTTTTCCAGTCCTAGAGCTCAACTTTCCTACACCTATTCTAAAGTAGGTAAGATGCTTTCCAACCTCCCTGTATCCTTTTTGCTCTACAATTCTCCCAGCTCATCTTGTTGTGGAAATCAATCCCAAGATATTTATATTCTATAACAATTTCCAAAGTACTCCCCTCAAACAGAAAGTTAAATTGGCTCTCTTTTCTTTTCAGAGAAAAAATCATGATTTTTGTTTTGCTAGTGTTCACTTATATCCTGACTTCCTGGCAAAAGAATTCTAAAGCTTTTAGATGATCCCTCAAACCTTGAGTTGTTGAAATTAAGATAAGATCATCAACATATAAAAGTAACTTCACCACGTACTTGGCCAACTGAACACCCCTTCCTTCGGTTTTACATAACCATTCTTCAAGCTTATCAATGTATAAACCAAACAAAGTAGGAGAAAGAGGGCAACCTTTTTTGACCCCAATGTCACTACCAAAGCATTCAGACATACCCTCTCTTGTTCTTATTTTAGCTCTGACCTGCTCATAAAGTCTATGCACTGCTACTCTGAGCTCATTTGGAATCTTAAGTTCCTCCTTCCTATTCCAAAGTTTCTCTCTAGGAACCTTGTCGAAGGATTTCTTAAAATCAACAAAGCAACAAAAAGCTTCATCCCCTTGGGTATCCCATACCTTTTCAATCAAGTGCCTAAGAGTGATGTAATGATCAATGGTTGAATGTTTAGATTGGAAACATGCTTTTCCTTTTTCCCTTTTTCCCTCTCTTTCTGCCCAGCTGCTGATTCTACGTTCTATCATGCCCCCAAATAGCTTACCAAAAAGAGGATTGATCATAATAGTGCGATAGTTAGAAGGATTATTGATATCTCCACTTTTAAAAAGAGGAATAACCATACTAGTTGTCCACTCTAGTGGGAACCCAACTTGAGTTACATTATTGAAGATTTTTCTAATATGCGGAGTGAGCACCTCAACCCCCCACTTTAAAAACTTAGCCTACAACCCATCAACATCTTGAGCTTTACCATTTCCTAGATTCTTTATACCATGTTTGATGTCTTCCTCCAAAAAAAGTTCAATCGAAGTATGAATGATGGGAGGAATATCCTTCTGTTGAGACCGCTTGTAGAGAGTCTTCACATATTCTAACCAATGAGCTTCTGTGACATTGTTTTCTATGTATGTTTTCTTTTGTTGCAACTCCTTCCAGAATCCCTTGGGATTGTGTTTTCTAAGAGAAATCAGTTCAGACCTTCTCTTATTCACATAGCTTTCTTTTTTTTGTTGAACCAATCTCTCATATTTCTTTTTATTTTCTTTTTTGTTCATGTCACTTTCTCTCATAGCTCTCTTGGCAACCTTACAATCTTCGTCATACAATGGATTTGTTGGAAAAGTATTTGCATCTCCCTTTATAGGCTTAGATTTTTTGCAAGCACTTAATGCCTTGTGAATTAATGGTACCAACAAATTACTACAAACATAACCCCTTTCCCCCTTGTTTATATTTCTTTCGATATCATTTCTTGCCATCTAAAATTGTTGTTCAAGGGCAGCCACAAATATTTCTTGATTTTCTTTATTTAAAATGATTTTGCCTTGTTTCGGAGATGTCTCTTGCCTGCGATGAACTTGTTTTCCCTGTTGCTGATTTGAAATGGTACCAAGTTTGACCAAGAGAGGATTATGATCAGATTTGAGCTCAATAGGACAATCTCCAATTTCAAATTCGAGTAACCTACAAATAATGCTCTGAGTGCATATTACACAGTCCACTACACTTTGTCCATTGTAAGTTTTGCAAGTGATATTGCTAGATTTGGCCCAAGCCTTCATGCCATTACAAATAATCATGTCATATACACTACATAGACCTAGAAGCTCAACCCCAAAACGATTCACCCATCCATTACCATTTTAAGATAGTCTTTCCATAAACTTGTCCTCTGCTTCATTAAGCCAAAGCAGGTTGTCATCTCCACCTTTTTCATTTCCCAAATAAAGAGATTGATTATTTGTAGTCCTTGCATTAAATTCCCCCATCAAAATAATTTCCCTAGATGCACTAAACACGGATATGTATTTGTTTAATGAAGCATATGGGTCTTCCATATCCAGATTTCTTTTCTTATATGTCCCTGAGCCTTTTGGTGCAAAGTAGCAAGCAACCAATCTAATTGTTGCCTTGTTATCTGATATTTTCAGCCAAATGTATTACTTATTTGCATCTTCCTTTTCCACTTTGATGATCCCTTACCACATTTCTTTGATTAGCACTATAATTCCCCCATGTCCTTTCCCTGTTTCACTTCCTTCATTCCAAATTGCAATTTTCTTGTACCCCTCAAAATTTGGGACTTTACAACCATCGTGCTCATGAGTTTCTGTCAGAATAATAATATCTTTTCCCTCTGCTATGGGCCCCAACTCGGGTCCTCTTCTCCATGGATACCCCCTATAATTCCAACTTACTATGTGCATGGGATACCATGGGGCCAAAAATTCCTATTTCTTGTTTGACTAATGGTCACTGATTTGGGCCTTTCCATTCCTTAATTGTGCCCATTTTCCTACCTCTCTTGATTTTTTCACTTTCTCCTATTCCTTCTTTTGGTCTTCTTGTTGATAAAATGTTAAATCCTCATCTGTGTGTGTGTGTGTGTGTGTGTGTGTGTGTGTGTGTGTGTGTGTGTGTGTGTGTGTGTGTGTGTGTGTGTGTGTGTGTGTGTGTGTGTGTGTCGAAGAAGTCCCCTACTTTTTAGGATAGCCTGCTTGTCTTCTACAGTTCTCATGACAACTCGCACATGCCAATCCTTTCCTCCCTCTATTCTCCTGCCAATCATGTTAGCTTGTTGTATATACCTTATCCATTTCAACTTGTCTCTGAGGAAGTCTCTTGCCAATATGTTAGTTCTCTCTTTTTCACCAAAATCTCATAAGCCTTTCATAATAAAATTTACCACTTTGTCATGTTGGTCTTTTTCTTCTTTTATTTGAGTTTTGATGTGCTTCTCTATGACTTGTCTTTGTTCATTTGATGACCCGCTTACCACTTGTGACCAAGTTTTGGCCTCTTCTATCCGATTTCTTAGCTGGTTTTATTTTATTTCCATGTTTTTAATTGTTGATTGGATTTCATTTATCTGAAATGTTTCATTTCCTTTTATCGTTTTGATGTTTTTCTCTCATGCTGCTTTCAAATGTCCTAAGTCATGTTTTAGAATGACTAACTCTTGTTTCCCTCTTTCCACAAGATTTTGAAGATTTAACACATGTTCTTTAAGAACTTTATTTTCCCTTTCCAACTTGTGTCTATGTGTTGCACATTCTTTTCTCTCGTTGTCTTCTTGCACCTTCCGATTTTCTAAAGTTCCAAGTCTTTCTTTCATGCTCATAAGCTCATTTACATACAATTCTAAAGACCACATCAAAGGAGTAGATGTAGGGTTGTATCGTCTTTTAGGATCTTGCACTGCTTCCTCTCTTTCATCCTTGTTTGTTGCAATTTTTTCTCTTTTGCTCAGTTTTGGATCCTCTCTATCCTCCTTACGTATTGATTGTTTTCATTGTATTTAATAATCTTTGAAAAAAAATTCCCTTTGTTGTTCATTGTTTTTTAGTAGAATCAAAGTAAGATTTTTCTTTTGAGTCTGCCTTAGCTTTTTGGCATGCCTACATCGTAGGATCCCCTTAGACTACTTTACATTAAAAAAAACTAGCTTTTTCCCTATTCCCAATGCCATAGTTTGAGAGTTTCTTGTATTTCTGTTTGCCATTGATAAATGTGCCTTTGAAGTAATGTACCTTTGTAACTCCAAGTTTGGATTGTCTTTGAAACCTCATGCTTAACCATGATTTTCCTATGTTTTTCAGCTTGTGCCCTACAACACTCCACCACTTTAAAATCTTTCCCTAGAAGCAATGTGCCTTTGAGAGTTTGTTGTATCCCGCTGCTCTTTGCCGCTATCTCTCTTTTACTTTGATATCAACCGCCGTTTGTGTTTACTCTATTCATTGTGCTTTGTATAGTCCGCTATTGTATTCGGTTTCACCGTTTGTGTTTTGTTGTAGGGTCGGATGGATGGCTCGATCGTAGGGGGTTGTACCAAGGGCTTGACATAGGGGACAACCCACTTCAAAGCTTGGGAAGAGCTCGACTCGATTGCAGTGGTGTTCTCGCTCCTCCCTTCTGGTGCTCCTACTACTCTTTGTGTCTCTCCCACTTCTCTCTACCCTCTCACTGCTCTCTGCCCTCCCACTGCCCTCCCGATTATTTGTTTGGCCACTTATAATCGGTTAGCATTTTTTAACCACTATATATATACACATGGTTTTTGAATGTTTTAACCAAACATATACACTTATATTAAAACATTTAAAGCCACGCGAAGGAATCAAAGAAATCCACATTGATATGGAGCCCAATTAGATATGTTATTTAATAGTAACCATTTGAATTTACTCTTTTATCCACCCCTCCTTATTGTTGGCTATGTGTGGCAGTTGCCATATTTCTAAAATCTTCATAATTAGGTGGTTTGTGGTTCGTGGCTTTGCATTTTTGTATATTTATTTATTAACTTCTACTTATAATATCTTGACCGCTCCGCATGGCAATATAATTGTGGTAAATGCTTTATAATAATGCAGCGTGTCTTAAAATTAGTTAGTTATATAGCTTAGATGTGTCATATTACGAGATAATAATATTTTCCATTGTATTGGATTTAATATAGCCCATGTGACTATGATTGGTCGCTAAGTTTAGTAAAAATGTAGCGCCTTTATAGATGATCATTAAAATACACTTAATCTAAAGTAGCCTAGAAAAAAGAAAGCTATGTGAAGAGCAGGAGGTCTGAATTAATTTCTCTTGGAAAACGCAATCCCAAAGGATTCTGGAAGGAGATACGACAAAAGAAAACACACATAGAAAACAATATCACATAATCCCATTGGTTAGAATATGCGAAGACTCTCTATGAGCGGTCTCAATAGAAGGATATTCCTCCCATCATTCATACCTTGATCGAACTCTTTTCAGAGGAAGACATCAAACATGGCATAAAGAATCTAGCAATTGGTAAAGCTCAAGATGTTGATGGGTTGCAGGCTGAATTTTTAAAGTGGGAGATTGAGGTGCTCACTCCGCATATCAGAAAAATCTTCAATGATGTAACTTAGGTTGGGTGCCCTCTAGATTGGACGATTAATGTGGTTATTCCTCTTTTTAAAAGTGGGGATATCAATAATCCTTCTAACTATTGCATTATTATGATCAATCCTCTTTTTGGTAAGTTATTTGGGGGCATGATAGAGCATAGAATCAGAAGTTGGGCAGAAAGAGAGGGAAAAATAGCAAAAGGAAAAGCAATTTTCCGATCTAAACATTAAACCATTGAGCATTGCATCACTCTTAGGCACTTGATTGAAAAGGTATGTGATACCCAAGGGGATGAAGCTTTTTGTTGCTTTGTTGATTTTAAGAAATCCTTCGACATGGTTCTGTTGGTCCGAAAATCTGTCGCTTGGGCAGATCTATGGATAAACGAGCCGACAGTGTGCAGGGCATAGCCCCTCTTTGAGTCAGCAAAGCGAAACTAGTTTATTGCTATTCTACCAGCAGGAATCTATGCAAGTCTCACAGATTCTGCCCTCGGGGGTTTGGGATCTCATCCCAGTGGGGTGTTTCCGACTGTGAAAAGAAAGGAAAGGAAGAGGGGATGAGCAAAGAGCAGGTCCAAAGGAAGAAAAGAAATGAATTCCAAAGCAGAAAGGTCAGAAGATTTATGTTTTTGGGTTGGTAGTAAACATAGCCAAACCTACTTGCATAAATAAACAAAGCAATACTGATGAGCAAATGACAGAAAAGTAGATATGAATCTAACATAATAAACACGTATAGATCTAACATAAGAAATTTTTGACACATAACACAGGTATTCAACACAAAGTCTCAATATTTGTATTACTGTTTTCTTCTGTTACAAGAAAGCTCAAAGTCTTTCTCTCCTCACTTCTATTTTCATCTAAAAAATGTCCACCTTTGAATACAACAAGTATTCCAATATATATAGAAGAGGAGAAGGAAAGAAGGCAAAAAGGAGCCAACCACCTATTTACAAAGATATTTACAAAATATCTAAAAGTCATGTTGACTTTTGACAACTTGATGGATGACATCATCCTATGACGCAACATGGATGATGTCATCATTTGTGCCAACATACTTTAGACATTTCAACAAGAAAGTCGGAGAAGAAGAAGAAGAAGAAGAAGAAGAAGAAGAAGAAGCTACTCGTCGTCATCATCTTGCGGCCGAAAGGGGGTAGCCTGCTTTTGATGCTGCTCAGGTGATGAGATATGGAACTGAGCGCGGTATTCCAAAAACTTGTTAATTATTGGCCCAAGTTGATCCTGAGAAGGATCCTTGTGCCTATCGCTTATTGCCTCACAAGTCTCCCGCTCATCTATAAGCTTCTCTGGGAGTTTGGAAAAGTCCTTCTCCGCCTCAATGAGGAACCCGACGAAGTCCCTATAGGCCAGCAGGTTGTTGATAGATTCAGTGTCAAATGTGACCTCTGGCCCTGTTCCTTGAGAAGTGATTTCCTTGAAGATCCGGATGGTTTCATCAGCTGACCTTAAGGTAAAGGAAGGAGTGAGCAACCCTAGAGACATATTGAGAACGATTCGCTCCATTTGATGCATTGTATCCAGGGCCTCTTCCTTTACCTTGTCAATCTTTTCTAGAATAAAGTCTAGCTGATCCACCCGGTAGTCTAGAGTGGACATGTTTTTGTTGAGGGCCCTTGGATGGCCGAAGACGCCGAACATGACCAGATCGTCGACTGAACAGTCGAAAATTTGTTGGAAGGCCTCGTGCTGCAGTCTGGCATGTTCAAACTCTTCTGATATGGGCCCTGCTAACGCTTGGAGTTCTTTATTCGCCTTACTAATATTCAGGTATAAGTCAGAGAACTCGGCGATCACTTTTTCACTGTCTTTGAGGATTTGGCTCCTCCAAGTGGAAACGGCCATACCCTGCTCACCGATCTTTGCATATTCGTTGATTTTCTCCTGGCTGAGAAGCTCAGAAGTCTCGGCGGCAGTTGTGGGAGGTGCACTACCCATCTTCTGTAAGGCTTGGAGCAGATATTTGTTTTGCTCTTTTAGCAGCCTTTTCTCTTCCTTCGTCTCTTGAAGCTTTTGACAGAGGGCATAAACCACAGAAAGAGCTTCCCCCTGGAGACTTTCAGAAGATGTCCCCATTGTGACTTGGGTCACAGTGAAATCTGTCGGAGACAGATCCTTTTTCTCTTTGAGGGGATCGGGGTATGTAATTTCCATGATTCTCTCACCTGCAGCACTTTTAGAGAAGCGTGTAACAGGCTTCTGCTTCTTTGCCCCTTTGGCTGGGATCACTGAAAAGTCCATCAGAGAGATGGGAACTTTCCTCTTTTGCTGGCTTAGCTGCTGAGAGATCTAGGCTGGTCCTATGGAAGAAGTACCAGAGATAGAGGAGGAGACAGCTACAGTAGAAGAGGGAAAAAACGTGGAGACACGCGGCAGCGGCATTGAGAGAATAACCGAAGAAGTGTCCACGGGAGGAAGGGAAACTGCAACTGCGGAAGACATAGGAAGGGAAGGGAGCCCGGAGATGAGGGAAGAAATGGAGGAGGATAGATCAACGAGGGAGGAGAAGATAGACGAAGAAGCAGGGGAAAGAGTAGAAGAAGGGACAGAGGACACAACCAAAGGGATGGTCGCTTGAGTCACTCGAGGAGGGGAAGGAAGAGAAGAAGAAGGGATAGAAGGGACCTCTGTTGGGGCAGCAATGCCAACATCCTGAGTGGATGGGCCAATTGGAACTTCCTTTTCTACTTCTTTCTCTGGTGTGACCAGACATATTACCTGCTCGGGTGCCGCGGAAGGAGGACTCTCAGGGGCTTCTTCCTGAATGGTGTTGGATTCACCTTCTACACCTTTGCCTTTAAGCTGCTTCTTAGATCTTGAAGGAGCGTTTCCCAATGGGGAGGTTGTGAAATCTACCCCGAGGTAGATTAGCCCATTCATTCGGCACTAGTGCTCTGTCCTACGCAGAGTTTCCTTGACCCTCTCCTCAATTTTCTGAGGAGCCTTAGTTCTATCAATGGCCGGAAAGGGCCAATCGTCCCCATCTGTATCATTATATACCTTGTCTACTTCATCTTCTGTTGTTTGGTAGCCTTTGGGGACAATAGCTACCCCATATTGGATGATTTTTTCCAATGCTAGGCGAGAATGATCCTTTCTTCTGAGCTCTACCTCATGGAGGACGTCAATATAAATATCCTCGATCTGAGGAACATGGATTGGATCAAGCTTTGATCTTGGTAGGCAGCCCCTTGGGTCGAAGGTAGGCTTGCATGGGAAGTCGTGTTTCAAATTAAGTAACTCCAGCTCTGCGAACATTTCCTTCACCTTGTGGTGGGTAGAGCATGTGTATCGGCCCACTGTGAGGGGGAAAGGAGTTCCACCCTTCTTTCTTTTAAGGCATTTTTCGTGGTATGTGACCAGCTGCCTTGATAGCTCTAGTAGAATCAGTTTAGGCCCAGCATACCTTGGTAGCCTGGTTGGCTCTCCCAAAAAGTTGGCAGCCCTTAGATAGGTGAATGTGGGAAATTGGGTGAACAGGGCCCCCCATTTCTCCGTGGCTGCCACTATGTTTTTGGTCGTACGACCATGAGTCAGATTCGGCCTCAACAGGCAGATGATGTGATAAAAGAATGCATCGTTGATTTTGGCGAATTGGGCGATGCTATTCTCCAGCCTCAACTCTGGGTAGTACTCGTATATCTTGACCTGAGGCCAAACTCCACTTCGTGTTAGGCCTGGATAATCCCTCTCTGACGCTGCAGCATAGACCATGTAGGAGTTCATATGGAATACTCCCGTTGTGCCGAATTGTTGTAGCTGCTCGGAGATGGTGCTGCTTATAATTTCCCCCCAACAAAAGTGCTGATCAGGAAAATTCTTGTTCATTGTTTCCAAGTAGCGCAGCATCCATTTATGGAAGTAATGGGTGTCAGAAAGCCCGAAGACCCTGCTCAGGAAGGTAATGGTATCGCTGAGCTCTTCTGAGAAGTCACTGCGGTGGATGATTTGGGGCCACCGGGTTACCACCTTCTTATTTTTCAGATATACTTCATTCATTAGCTGCATACATTGGTCTTCATTGTCTTCCCAGGACTTGATGCACTCTGCTTGGCCAACGGCCACAAAGTGCCGGTGGTGAGGGATGCCGAGTATGATCTCAAAATGACGGGCAGTGAGGTTAATGACTACCTCGCCCTTGTTGTTTTCGACACATCTTGTGTCTTTGTTGTAACACTGGGCAACCACCACCATAAATTCATTGTTGACGGCGCTGACGGGGATTCCTCCGGCGAAGTGCAGGGCACTGCCTATTAGTTTGTCCATCCATGGACTCCTTGTAACTTTCTGAGTTCTGGCCCAGAATTCCTCCATGTTGATATGCCCCAATTCTGAGTCTCTGACGTCCATGCTACATTCAGCCTGTGACTCGGGCATTCTGACCCTCTGGTATTTGTACTTCATCTCTTCCTCTGTAAGCTTAGCCTTTCCTTTTGGTTTGGTGGGTCTCCTGCTGGATGTAGACATATGTTCTTTCGAACTCAGTTGCTGATCTGCATGAAGAAGAAGCGAGACCCAATCCGAAAAGGTTGAATTAGCCATTTGATCTTCCATTGGAATGTTAGCAGAAGAAAGAGTTAGAGATTTTTAGGCTCAGGGCGCATGAAAATTGCAGCTTACAGGGCTAAATAGGTAGGGCACACAGGAAAGGGGTGTTGTAAAGGTTAAACTGGCGCCAAAGGCACATGGCGCATGCATACTACAGAGTGCATTTTAGTAAAGGGCGCATGAAAGTTGCGTGTTGCATGGGGACAGGATGCGCCAAAGGCGCATGGACTTTTCATGTTACATTGGGATTTGGTGCGCCCTTTGGCACATGGGAAAAGTGTGTAACAGGAACTTTTCGTGTGCCAAAGGAAATATGGCGCGGCACACGGAGGGTTTGCACAACATGAATGTTACTGTAAGGAAGAATGCGCCTGCGCTTTTATGACTTTATACTTGGCGCAGATAAAGCTTGTGTTGCATGGGTGCTGGGTGCGCCATTGGCACATGGAAATGGGATGCAGAAAGGAAGGTTGGTGCGCCATTGGAGCGCAAGTTTAGCGATTACAGCAGGCAAGATGGGTGCGCCAAGGGTGCGGGTTTTTATCATGTTGCAAGGGGGACAGATGCACCATGGGGGCGCAACTGTTTATAATGTTGCATGACGCGCCGTTGCGCCAAAAGGGAAAAACAGAGTTTTTCTCCATTTCTTCTAAGATGTGTTTTAGCAGGGTTATTGGGCAATGAAATGGCTCATCAAAAAGGAGACAAAACCATGCTTTTAGACAGGTTCCCCTACCAGCAGATCTGGACAGAGGGGGAGGGCTAGCTCAACATATGTATATCAAAAACCAACCAGCAAGCTAAAACCAGATCATGAACACACCAAGAACCGAAAACGCAAAACAAGAGAAAGAGAAAAGAACCTCTCACCTGGACAAATAGCGAAAACTTGGAAAGCGGGTCCACAACGCATTGAAAACAACGAGGCAGAGGCTGACAGGCTCAGAAAAATCACGTGCTCAGCGAATAGTGAAAATGACATTTTGGGCGCGCAAACACATATATATAGGTGATCTGGTCATAAATGCGCCACCCACTTTTTGAAAAGCGCATGAAAATTGCTGTCGACACTGGAAGGCATGCGCCCTTTGGCACACTAAAGCGCCTGCCAACATGAAATTAAGCGCGCCTTTGGCGCACCGAAGGGTTGTCGACATGGGATTATGTGCGCCCTTTGGCGCACCAAAAAGGGGCACAACAAACGTTGTGACAACACAAAGGCGCATGCGCCTTGGCGCACGCAGGGAAGGCTCAACATGCTTTGGCGCACCAAAAGGTGTGTTGAGACTGAAAATCATGCGCCTAAGGTTATAAAGGGGGCGCACCAAAAGTTGGTGTTACATAGCAATTTCATGCGCCTAGCCAAAAAAGGCTCAAAAGACTAAGTTCGAAAAACCAGATTTCCCGGGAAGGGATTTTACAACGTTTCGAACGCAAAGGATCCCTAACGAGAGATCGGAAAAAAATTTCAGTATGGTTATTGGTAAAATTGCCCTTGTCAATTTTACGGGATAACAGGTTCCTAGAGACAAACTTTGGAACAGGATGGAGGAACTTAAGATTCCATATGAGCTCAGAGCAACAGTGCATATACTTTATGAGTAGGTCAGAGCTAAAATCAGAACCAGAGAAGGTATGTTTGAATGTTTTGGTAGTGACATTGGGTTCAAAAAATGTTTCCCTCTTTCTCCCACTTTGTTTGGTTTATACATTGATAAGCTTGAAGAGTGGTTACGTAAAACTAATGGAGAGGGTGTTCAGTTGGCCGAGTATGTGGTGAAGTTACTCTTATATGTCGATGATCTTATCTTAATTTCAACAACAACTCAAGGATTGAGGGACCGTCTAAAAGCTTTAGAATTATTTTTCCAGGAAGTTGGGATACAAGTGACCATTAGCAAAAAAAAATCATGAATTTTTGGAAATTGTTACATAATATAAATATCTTGGGATTGATTTCCACAACAAGTTGAGCTAGGAGACTTATAAAGCAAAAATGATATAGGGAGGTTGGAAAGAATCTTACCTACTTCAACATAGATGTAGGAAAGCTGATCTTTAGGACTGGAAAACTAAGAAAACCCTCTTTGGTTTGTTGGTTACTCTGGTTTCTCTTTATGGTTGCGAGGTTTGGGGAAGCAACGTATCAAAGCATGGATGGTGACAATTAGAAAGAATCCAAAAACATCTAATCACAAGTAATCTTAAAGTTAAATCAACAGTTTGTTATGAGATCTTATTAGCTGAAGCGGGTACCTTCCTAATGGAAGCATCGAAAATAACTCAGATGCTAAGCTATTTGAAAAAAATTGAATGCATGGAAGATCTTTGCTGGCCCAAAATGCTTACAAAGGATAATCTAGAGCACAGAAAGAAAACATTGATGAAACAGAACAAAAAATGGATGAACAAATGGGGCATCAATTTTCAGGAGTGTCCTGACAACAACAGGGAAATAAAAAATTATGTGATGGAGAAGTTTAGGAATTCTATGTGGAAAAAACAGATGGGTCATAAGAAAGTACATTATATCAAAGAATTCAACCCCACTTGGGAGCATGATGAAAAATATTATCTTGGGGCAGTTATCAAAAGTAAGGCAAGGATTTTAGTGGCTTAGTTGAGGACGGGATCACATCATCTTCATTGTGAAACCGGTGGATGGACTATTCCCAAAGAGGTTTGGGAAAGGAGAATTTGTCTTTTTTGCAGGAAAGGGGTTGTCAAAACAGAATGGAATTTCATTATGGAGTGTTAAACATATGATGATATCCATATCCAGTATGAAAGAAAATTAAAATTGGACAACTTAAATGAGTTATTTGCATAAACAAAACTTCAAAAGATCATTGGTTTAGTTTTCAAGATTCACAGTAGAAGAGTTGATATGAAAAAGAGTATGAAAACTGCTTAATGTATCAGTTTTGTTTGGTCCCATAGACTCTTCAATCTCGTGGATGTCATTAAAATATTTCATTTCATTGACTTTACATTATAAGATAGTTTTCTCAAATAACTTATAAATCTAATAATATTTTAGATCATACTAATTGTGGGCACCATAAATTTTTTTTATATCCAAAGGTAAATTGATTAATGTAATAGTTATCTATTTTCAGTTTATTTAAATATATTATCTGTAAGGTTTAAGTCATAATTTTAATTATATGACATATCATTTTTAAAGAAATGATATATTGAGTGGATAGGATTCTTGTGATTTAAGTTGTTTCAAGACTTATTTCACTAAATCGGGACATATTCCAGTAAATCTAGACTCTAGTATTTCAAGTATTGGAAGAAATCCATCTCCGTTTTTATGTATATTGGATTCCATTTTTGTCTATACTGGATTCCATTATTACTATTATTGGATTCCATTAGTAGCAATATTGGATTCCAATATTGTCATTATTGGACTTATTCTAGTTCCAATTTCACTATTATTGGATTCCAATCTCGCTATTATTGGATTCCAATATCGTTATTATTGGATTCCAATTTGGCTAATATTGGATTCTAATAGCACTATTATTGGATTCCAATTTCACCACTATTGTAATCCAATTTATAAATACCGATTTTTGGATTTTAGTTTTGCTATTTTAGGATTTCTATTTTGTTATTATTTGAATCCCCCACATAAGCCAAGTGGCCGCTATCTTACATAAGCCTCGCAGCCGCTATCTTCAATAAGCCTAGCGGTTGCTAACTTACATGATGAAAGTGCATGCTAGGTGAAATCATCCTAGTGGGGTCAAAGTTATCTAAGCCTTACGACATCTAAGTTACATAAAAGGATGATAATCCTAGTGGCCTCTATCTTACATAAGCGTATAGGTTGTTAACTTACATAAGCCTAATAGCCACTATCTTACATAAGCGTATAGGTTGTTAACTTACATAAGCCTAGTGGCTGTTAATTTACACAAGAGTAGAATCGTCTAGGTGAAATAATCCTAGCCGCTGGAAAGTTACACCAGCCTACCAGTAGCAAGTTTCATAAGCCTACCCACTACTAAGCTACATAAGCCTAGTGGCTGCTAAGTTACATAAGCCTAGGTGCCACAAAGTTACATCAGCCCAGGGGTTAAATTTGATGGCCACTTATGCCTGTCAAACAATTTTTAGATGACGGTAATTTTACAATATTTCCCTTTAAAAATACAAAATAATAGTTATTAAAATACTTCAAATTTATATTTATTTAATATTTTATGTATATTATATATTGATATAATTTTTATATAAATCTATATAAAAAATGATCATGATATTGTAAATATGCAAGTTACGTGTGATAAAGTCAACTAATTTTATGCTTTTCCATTATGTAAATCATAAAGAACAACAAAGAGTTAAGAATTACATTAAACAAGTTGTTTTGAGGAAATGGATTTGAAAATGTATTTCCATAGGCAATCAATCCTTTGAGAAAATTACATAAGCATTGATCCCTCGCAAGGGTATTAATTATTGTTCTTGAATTTGTGCAAGGTATTGTTGGATAGCTTCATGACCCCGATTTGGTATTTTAATTTGATTTCCTTTCCATATTTTTCTTGGACTCCATGCCCAGATGACGCTGTCTATATCAATATCTGATGTGTCCCTTGATTTTTGCCAGCATTTCTTTTTCTTTAAGCATTCCTAATATCTTTTTTTTTTCTGTATTTCCTTTCCCTGTGGGTTCCCACTAGTGTACCCTTATCTTTTGAGTGTTTGTGTGAACATCATGTATTAGTTTTAGTTCTACCTTGCCCATCCATATAGGTACATTATCATCAGTTGGTCTTACTAGTATCATCTACCCAACATTCACATCCACTACTGGGTTGAATTCCTCTCGAGGTCTATCACAAATAGGCCCAACATATATATCCTTATTTGAAAGGACATTTTGACTATAGTAGCTATCCATGTCAAGACGTGGTGCACCCACTATCTGATCATACATTGCACTATCCTGAATTGTTTTTGGCCAAAAACAATCTCTCCTCATCATGTTACAATTGACAAATGGATTCTCTAGGGAACGTAGAACATTTTTCCAATATGCAATCTTTGGAACATAGTATGCTTCTCCACCATCTGTTGAACTCTTTTCCCAGTGTGTGATGTATGCATGAATGCCTCTCTGCATGTCTACCATCTCTTTGGGTTCTTTGAAGGGTGCCAATGGAGGATCCCCTTCAGGAAAGAAAGGTTTCCCATCCACTATTTTCCAGATCTCAATTGAGTGTGACCAGTCAGACTCCATGATTGATGCTTTGAACTCCATGATGGGCTTGTTGTCTTTGACATAGAATTTAAACATCTTTGGTTTGTTGATACCCATGATCTTGTGGTTACCATCTAGCAGGTGTGGTTCCAAAAAGGCCTTAAATTCATAGACTTCCTAGATAAGGTATAGAGTGAATGTGTTGGAATCCTCTTGGCATGTTCTGTAAGTGTCCATTATTTATGGCAAAGAGAATGTATCCAATTTGCACAATGTTGTTGATAATCAGCTGAATGTCCCATCTATGTCTTCATGCATGTGACCCACTGGAAGGAAACTCACATACACTGTGTTGAAAACCCTTCTAGCTGTCAGCATGGATGCAAACATAAACAATGTGTGATTTTTGTTGTCACTTGCAACATTATCTAGTTGCAAGTAGAGATTTGGTGGTTGTTTTCTAAATGAACTTGAACGTCTGCTTACAATATTAGTTGTATGAGGAACCTCATTTTTCTACTTGTATTCCTTGCACTTTTCATATGCATCATTTTACAAGAGTGCATCATGTAATGTGTGTTTTGACATCCCACTACTATATAAAAAATCACCATACTGATCTGTAAGTGGTTCTTCTAGCTTCCGAGTACATAGTGCCAATGATGTTATTGTGAAGTTTTCTCCTCGCTCAACAAAAGGGAGACCAAAGTTCCCAAAACCCCTTGTTTTGTGCCCATGTGTCAGCATACCAGTCAAGGTGACGGGGAGATTAATAGCATTGCTTATTGATTTTTCTTGTTTACTTGTCCTTGGTATTGCAGTTTTCATCTTGTCCATTTTTTCATGCACAATGCTCAAATAGCTATTAGGATTTTGTTGTGATTGCACTCTATGTGCATAGTAAGTTACACGATAACTTTGAATGTAATCATTGTGCCATTTTTGGCATTGATCTATTTGTGCCAGTGTTTTTGGACATGAGGTTGTTGCACGTTTGTTCTTAAGCTCTGTGCACTTGTCACATTTGGTGAAGAAGTTGTTCTTGGTGATTGAAACATGGGAGAAATGTTCTTGCCATATTTTTTTGAGATTTGACTGTGACGTTGGAGGAAGGTCCAATAGTGAAAGGCCCACGTTACACTTTTGTAGTATGTAAGAAAAAGTATAACATGCAGGCAACAGTCTCATTGTTACTTTAGTACCATCTTGTCCCACTGAATGAGACATGTGTGGGGATATATCAAAATTCTTCTCCACCATTTTGGATATCAATGCAATAGTTGTGACAGTGTTTGGCATTTGTTTTTGTTTTCATGTATTTCCATTTACTACCCTCATCTCGCCATTAATCCAAGATTGTTTGTATCTATAATAGGTGTTTTTAGGGATTCCATGACATTTGTACCATGCATTCTGACATACATCCCTTCCACATAACTTCAATTTATCTATAGTATGTTCTAAAGTTTGACCTTGATCACAACTGATAGCATTTGTGGTGAATGTATTAAGTACAAAGTTTTTGATGGTAGGTTCATTCATACCTAGAGTTAAATTCCAACTGTGATTGAAAGCACTTAGAGATAGATTGGAGAGACATCCTTCCTTGCAGCAAGGTTTTTTCTCAACTTTAGACAAAAATTGTTCTCTTGATTTTTCATCATTTTCCCTTGCCTTTGTTGTACTAGATGGAGTAGAATTTACCTTTTGGCGTTTGTAGGCATTGTAAGGTATTTTTATCAAGTTTTCATTACTACTACATATGGAGGATTCATATGAAGTTGGGTATGAAAGTTGAGACAATGGATCTTCAAATGCACTCCACATTTTTACCGAAAACTCTTCTAGAATTTCTTTTAGCCTTACTTCCATAATGGAACCATCTTGATGGGCCAACTGGCTGGCAGGCCATTGGATGAGAGATCCTTCTGATATGGAGCAACCCTTGCAAAAAGGCGTAATTAATTTATCAACATGCACCCCAAATGTATTGCCATCTAATTTTTTAAAGTGCACCATGTCTCCTTCACAAACATTTGTAATTGTTGCTTCTACAAAAATTTGTGTTCTTTTGAACAAAAATGTATCAACTTGGTAGTAACCCCCTTGAACTTCAAATTGAAGTCATTGTTTGATGTGGCAGTTGTTTCTTGGAGTTCATAATTTCCATTCACATGAAGTGTAGTTCTTGTTTCTAGATAAACTAAGTTTTTGATTGGCTAGGAAACTTCGTTGTTGCATTGTAGACTTGGATAACAATCATTGCATGTAGTTATAATATTCTCCACAAAAACACCAAAGTGTGTGGGTCCCAACACCACTCCCGAAATCACATGTTGTTCTTGTACCAGGGATATAAACCCTTCAGCTATGTCACCTTCTTTCTGAGGACACTTATGTTTTAGCACCATGTAGGTTGTAGCAAATTCATGTCTATCTTTAGGAGTTGTGAAACAATGGCTATTACTGGTAGAATTCAAACCCTCATCCTCATTGAATGTATCCTTTGAGTCACTGATCATGATGTTTTGAATTCCATCACCCCCCACATGTGAAACATTTGAAATCACATGCTTAATCATTTTCTTCCTTTCCCATGGGATAAAGTATCCCTTGTTTTCAATTTCTGCCAGGGTTTCACAATCATCAATTGTGTATGGCAGTCTCACTCTGCCATTGAATACAATACTTATTGTGACAATGAATAAGCTAGACCCCACGTCTCTACAATGGAGTGTATCTTTGGATGGATAAACTAGTCCCTCCGCAACTTTCACACCTTTGGATAGTAAATCCACATGTGCTCCATCTTCAAAAACAGAGTTCATTTTCAACTGTATCCACAAATAAAAAGAGAAAATTAGTACTAAGAACACTTAAATATTTAACATTAGTATGGAGAATTGAAATCACAATGAGAAAATAAAAATATACATCTTATATGAACATCTTTAAAACCTCATTTAATCCAAATCTTTAAACATATAACAAATTGTATTACACCCTTAGATCCCGCTGCTGTGTGTATAATTTTATCCATAAACCACATAGTGTAGGGGAAAGATTAAGATTTTTATAATGAACACATTTTCTTTTGTGCATTTAAATTTTGTTGAAAAAGTATTTCTAAGGGATTTAAAATAGGTACTTTTTAGTACAAAGAAAATTAATATTGGCCCTTGCTTGTGAATGAAATCACCTTTTTGGGATAGTTGATGTGTCACCTTTTTATTGGCTGATTTGTACATGTGACTTGATTTTACTCATGTTATTGGCTACCTTTTTTCTAAATTCTCAGTATAAAAGTTATAAATGTTGACTTCGATTTTTACAACTAGTGGTACTATATACTACACATTACTACTCACAGTCATTGGCTTATGCACAATCATTGGCTTCTTTCCCCTATGGATTTCAATAGTTGTATAGCCTAGTGGCCGTTGTGACATAATTTTTTTTACATGCTAAAATTCAAATATTGACTAGAATGGGAGGCTAGAAGTTGGTGATCGCACTTCAATGTGAGAGCGAGTGTAATTCAAATTTTGAAAACTCACACTTGGACGTGACAGTGATAGCTCATCGTAGAGCGAGAGAGTTGTGGCCTCGTACATCTACCAAGTGTAATTCCTCGCATAATGAAGTGCAATCTCCCTCACACGTAAAATTGCAAGGGATATCCCTCACACGTCGAAGTGTGATCCCTTGCACATCGATGTGTGTTCCCTCGCATGAAAAAGTATGAGAATTTTCAAGACAAAGTGTGAATTCACACTTTGAATAGCGATCAAGCACATATCGAAGGGCATATTTTCACCTGCCATTCTAGTAAAAAAAATTCTATAGCCTAGTGGCCTCTTGGACTTAAATTTAGGGCCATTAATATTGTTTCAAAGTAAATTGTTCATGTATTTAATTCTCTAATTGTATATATATGCTTATTTTATGGTATAGAGTTCAAGTTTAGTCTTTATTTGATTAATGATGGTGGTATATGTTTTGATTCAATTATGTGTATTAATTGTTTCTAAGATTTTTAAATCTTATGTAATATTTTAACAATATAAGTTTATTTTTAATAATTGTATATAATATTGAGTAGAAGTAACACATGCTACGTAGTTTTTTTATTAATAATTCTCAATATTAAAGACTTAATTTCAATTAAATATATGTATGTCAAATTTAAGTTTCAAACAATGTCGAATTTTAGTTTTCATACATTAAAAATTATGTTATAAAAATGTTACCTTAATTTTAGATCGTGTTGCTATGTGTATAATTTTATCCATAAAACATAGTGTAGGGGAAAGATTAAGATTTTTATAATACAATAACAATTACACTTTTTTGTAAGGTCAAATGTTACATAATTAATATTGTGCTTCCCTAAACATTAAATGGCCATTAAACCATATAATGTAAAATCCACCACTTGAGAGTATGTTTTTATTTTTTCGTACTGCATTTAATATTAAGTGGTACAATATTAAATTTTAATCCACACAAACTCTGTTAACGTCTGTATTTAATGCAATAAAATGGAAAATTGTATACTCATTTTGAAGGTGACAACACCAAAACAAGGAGCACATACACAAATGGGGGAAGAACAAAGTTACAGAAAATTAAAAGAGGTAAAGCATTGTTATTTTATTTTGAAGAATTTCAGTTTATACACCCATTTCACAGTGATTATAAATATTGCATTTGTTAGTAGGTAATTAACCAATTTTCAATGTTTCTCCACATGTTTTGATTATGTGATTTTACAGAGCGCAGGACCCCTTGTATATTTATTTTTAGAAAATGAAAAATGAAATTAAGTTTAGATAAAAGATGGAGTACATAAATTGTTTCATTTGTGACTGTTTATAGTAACTAATAAATTTGTAGGACATGGAAATATCACCATTTTCCTTGTTTTCATGTTTTGAATCCCAAGTTTTCAAATCAACTCCAAGAAACTATGCAGACAATATGGTTTTTTCAACACAGCTAAGCAACTTCCGTGTAAAGGACTTCTGCGTGCAAAACTTAGATGGAAATAGTGTCTCAAATTTGCAAGAGAATACAAGTGGGAACATAAATTTGGTCCTTGCATTCCACATTCACAAATCAATCTAAATTCTCCATATATTGTTGATTATGTTGATTATTCAAAACTAGAAGAAACATTTTCAATAACCCATGCATATGAAAGAGATAGAAATAAAGAGGAGCTGATGAAAGAATACAAAGAAGAGTTGTGGTCAAAATCTGATGTGAAAACATTTATTTCAAAATATGAAGAGGTGTATGAACATTTAAACCATGGATATCTTGGCAAGAAACATTGGGATAATATAGCAGATGCTTTGAATCAAGTTTGTGGAAAAACATTCACTGGGAAGCAATGCAAATACAAGATGAACAGGTTGAAGAAAACCCTCAAGAAGGAGAAACAATTGGAAAACACAACATTGGCAACACATTCAACATGGACTTTCTATGAAGATATAGATCGTATTACACATAAAACACACAAGGTTATTGGTTTTAATGGAAAAGAGAGGATTAATATAACCACTTCTATTTCTGAAAAAGACATGAGAGGGCAATCAAGAAATTCCTTCTATCAACATTGAAAATTTGGAAGGAGCAAAGATAGAAACCCCTTTGAATAAAAATGGAATTCAGAGAAAAGGTGTGAAGAGAAAAAGAAACTCTTATGGATATTTGAAAGAGGTAATAAAAAATAACATGCATATATTCAGTCAGACATTGAAAGAAATTGAGCAGGGAAGGCTTCAACATGAGTGTGAAAGAATGGAACAAGACAGAAAGCTAATGGAGAAAATATTAGATGTATAACTTCAAGTCACAAGTCTTTTTACCCAGGTAAATTACAATTTTTTAACCATAGTAATATAGTATTGCATCATTCATTCCATCTTAAAAGATGGTATACATTGTGTAAGAAAAATATATCATGCATTGGAGTTAGCTAATACTTATCTATTTTGTATTCTTCCTTTTTATTTCAGAACAATGCCAACGATCAACATCATGTGAACCACCAAGATTATTGAGACAAACATATGAAGATAGTGTTTGTGTAACAAAACAATTTAAAAATGATGTTGGTAAACATGTATATATTTGTTGAGGACAACATAATAATTCAATATGTGAGACATCAATTGAACCACATATCACTGGTAGTATAGTCAAAGTATGGAATAATTATATACTCTTTATGCAATTTATAGACAATAATATTTCCAATGAGCATGGTGTTATTTTGTTGATAATGTTGATAATTTTGATAATATTTGTGTGTGGCATATATGGTTAATATTTGTGAGTGCCATTAAACCAAACAATGTAAAGTTTGTGTGATATTCGAAATATGATAATTCAATATGTGAGACATCAATTGAACCACATATCATTGGTAGTATAGTCAAAGTATGGAATACTTATATACTCACTATGTAATTTAAAGATGATAAAATTGACAATGAGCATGATGTTATTTTGATGATATTGTTAACATTGATAATTTTTGTGTGTGGCATATATGGTTAATATTGGGTTTCCCTAAAATTAATTGGCCATTAACCGAACAAAGTAAAGTTCGTGTGATATTCAAAATATGTGTGCCATTTGATAGTCATTAATTAGCCATTAAATATAAAGGAAATTAATGGAAACTGTGTGTCTTTTGTAATTCGTGCACCGAAGAAAGTGGCGGTTGGAAGTGTCGATTCCATGTAATTATAGATTTTCATTTATTAGTATATTTCAAGGACACTTAAATTTGTGAAGCTTTGTACGAGAACATTGGCGTAAGGGAAAAAATCCGTAAGTGTAATAATTCATTGGAAAATATGATCATAGTTTGATTGCCAAAATTCTGAGCACGGTTTGTTTTCATGAAGGTGTCAAAAATTGGTATGCATTCTCACCTTTTCTCCTTCCAAAATTTTGAAATTCTATGAATGTAGAATATTGTAGCCTTTTCAACAAAACCCTATTTTCTCTACTTCCAGTAGTCAAATCTGTCTATTCTTTAACGCTCTTTGACAAACACTTCTCAACTGATAGGGTTTGACATTGTTTTGTCATTATTTTTTCTGATCCCTAAATGATTTGCTAAATATGTGTGTACCCCACTTGCGAGTAATGTAAAACATGTTATGGGTATTTTTTTCACAAGAGGACTGAGAAATGATTCGTAAAATACCTGAGATGGAAATCAATGATTATTGGAAGTTAAAAAAATGGGTGTTGCTGAAAAGGCTAAGGAAAATAGATTTTGTTCAGTTAGGATTGTTAATCGTTTAGGGATTTTAGACCATTAGCGGATGGTTTCTATATACATTTCATTTTAAATTAAATTGTAGTAGTGAAATAATGATAGTAAATTCCAGTAGATGAAAAATTAATAGTAACACAAATAATTGTTTCCTTGTTTACAGTAATTGTTTGATTACATAAGGAAATTGTTGGAAATATTTTTTAAAACATATATGTGACTGCCAAAGTAGAAAATGCAAAGAGTCATTCTATGTAGGTTCCTCTTTGAAAATGAGTGAATCGGGGAATTATAAAACCTACTATTTGAGAAGTTAGGCTAAAAAAGATTTTGAATAATGTTTCACTTAATTGATAGTTCTGGAAAGACATACAACATTTAGAGATTAAAATTACAGGATCTGGTTGTTTTAGTTAAATTAGCTAATGATATATCAACACTAAAAATTATAAGATGTCATGGATTTTCTTTCTTAATGTGACAATAAGCATATGGAAATAGGGAGATGTGATATCATGAAAAATTATGAGGTTTAATAACAAGGGAGATTATACATAGGGTTTGGAGTTTGTATTTTCATACTAACACTACAAAGAGTGTGTTCATTATATTTATTAGAATTATACCATGGCCTTTGAGACTTCATTTACTAACTAATTATAGATCACCATCTCTTTTGAGGTTTAATAGATGTCCAAAATGTGGAATTTTTAGCTAACACTTAAGTCAAAAAAATTATAGTAAATAGTATGATAATGAGAGTTAAGGCTTGAAGCTCATATATTTTCATGTTAATGCATTACACTTTTCTCATGTTAATGAAATCCTGTGAGAACTAACTATAGAGATATCATTAATGTGTGACCGTAGGAAAAATTACGTAAGCAAGTACATTTTTTATTCAATAATAGATGTCTTATTAACCATGTCTAAGCTCTAATAAAAATGCATTAAGTTTGTTGCGGCTGACCCTAGTGATTATTGTATGCATAAATAACCTTGTGTTTATACCCCTTAGTAGTGTAAGGATTGGCATTATATTTCTCATTGCAATAATAGTTATGATTTGAAATAAGCCTAGATACATTGACCACAAATCTCTAAATAATTTTTTGATGGCTGAACATAGTGACCTGCTAAGATCAACACTACGTATATCTTGACACCCCACTAGTTCAAATATTGGAATTTTTTTCTCATTCTAATAATAGTTGTTCAGTGGATAATACATAGATACAGACTAATCTCTAAATATTTCTTGTGGCTGAACGTAGCCATTACTGGATCTGAACTACGTAAGTCTTGAAGCCTTCAATATTTCTTGTATTGACATACTTAGATCAGAATTAGATCTACGTAATGTGGATGGTTGTCAGACAATGGATAATCCTTCCAAAATATGTTGCGTGTGAATTTAAGAACAATTTTGTATAGTTTTTGAACTTAGTGATCCACCAGTTGAATAGATAGTGATTACAATGGAAAATGTTAATGATAAGAGCCCATCAGACCACTAAGATAGACTCGTAATGGATATTATTGGTCAACTAAGCATTTTCTTTGATACGAAGATAAAGTCTTGATCCCTCTTGATGGAAAGTAGTTTACAATTGGATGCACTAGGTAATGTGGAACTAATTTGATAAATTATAGCCATTGAACAATTTTAAAATCATTCTAAATTTTGTAAACCAGTGATTGATAAAAAGAGGTAATGAAAGTATCATAGAGTCCATTATTGACCATGATTTGTTATTCAGTAGTTATTTTGAAATTAATAAATTGTAGCTTTTTCTAGGCTTTTCCTTCAATTAAAAAGTGTAGAGATAGTGCTTAAAACCACAATTATAATTAATGTTCGGGAACCTTGAGAAAATGATATGTCTAGACAATGATTTTCTAATTTATCTCTCTTTTTAAATTAAGAACCAGAAAATCCTAGTGGTCTTTATGTCATTCCTTTCAATTAGTAATGGAGTTCGTGTCTATGAAGCATTTTCTTTGATATGAATGGATGTGAATTATGACATACTCCAATTCTTGATTTCAAATAAAACTATTAGGTATTTGGGGGGCCTACGTTATTCTTTGCAAAATGTGTTATGGGACAACTAAACATTTTTTGTTTAACAAATTCTGCTTAGCGACCGTTGGACCCATTATTGTGTTTTGTTTCTAGCACACTTTGCTCAAAATTTGAAAAATTAAATCTTAATGGCCTTTACGCTAGTCCATTCAATTGGTGTTAATTACCAACAAGTAATGTTAAAAAATTTCCATTCATATGTTGACTTAAATCCTCTCTCTCGCTAACATCTATGTTTTCAAACTTTCCTTTCATGCTATCTACACAATGTGGATGGTTTTCAGACAATGGATAATCCTTCCAAAATATGTTATGTGTTAATTGTCATGAACAATTTTGCATAGTTTCTGAACTTAGCGATCTCTAAGATCTGAATTACGTAAGGCTTGAAGCCTCAAAAGTTCTTGTATTGATAGAATTAGATCATTGCATTAATATTTTTAACTGGAGTGATGCCTAACAAACATCATGGTTGCAACTACATATACCTTGACCTCTCAATGGTGCATGTACAAATGTGATTTTCTCATTACATTAATAGTAAGTCTGTGAATAATCCCTAAGCGACTGCTAAGATCTAAATATTTAGTAATTGTTGACCCTTTGACTGCTGGGATCAACACTTCTATCTTTTATGTGGAAATTATTTTCTAAGCTTACCTAATATTCATAGTAAGGGACATATGAATGTTGCTGTAAAATCAATTACGTCATTTATCTTAGTAATTGTTTCTATTGATGATGTATGCAACATTTGTGGCCCTTTAATTTTTCAACATGGCGAGAGAGAGGGAAATGTCGATGGTAGATACTTATTTATATTCTAATGAGGATGACATAGTAATAAGAGATACCATGTTCGATCCATCTTCCTTACATGATGAATTTCAACATTACTCAGCTCTATATTCCACAGTTCAGAATGAAAGTGTTGATGTTGATGTTGTAGACATAATGGGTATACCGGAAGAGCAAGCGCTATGGTTCTGAGACATAAGGGTGATTAAAAGAGCTGGTCTCCATTTAATTGCTTCTAAACTAGAGGTGCTTCCATTTTTGGAAGTGATTCACTTCCTATCTACTTCATGCCAAGTCCAAGGATTTGTCATTATTTTCTAAATCAGGGAAAAAGAGAATAGGTTTGTTTTTTGGGAATGCATACAAAAGTTATTATAAACTTCCAGAGCCAGACTGCTTGTACAACTCAAACACAGTCGAGTCCTGGATGGCCCAAAGGAGAGTAAGAGATGTTTTGTAGAGTTGGGCATTTGACCCATTAGATAATATGGATGATTCTATGTTGTCCAAAATCCTTATTAAAATGTTTAGACCAGGAGTTTGTATTGGCATGGCACTCATGAATAGGCTATATGGAAATTCATTAATCTCTAAGGTGGATGTTTCCTGGATCCCTTTACTTTATTTCATTATTGATGATGATAAGATTCCCTCCTTAGGTCAGGTGCTCTATCTCAATTTAGTGACACAGAGAAATAATTTTGTCGACAAAGGGAAATCATTTTACATGGCTTCCTATCTTCTCGATGTTGTCTTTGGTGTTCTCGAATGTCTAGATTTCTGTCAAATCTGGTATCCTTTGAGCCCTTTGAAGGTAAATGAGTAATATTTAGAATTGTATGCCCATCATTTCAGATCACATATTCAAGATATATGAACTTATTTGTATCCTACTCTCTACCAACAATTACATGAAACGATGACACCGAGAATATCTGATGCCATCCTCACTTCCATAAGGATAATGGGTGTCATATTCTTCTATCTATAATATACAGTTATCATGATTGAGGGGCTCCTTACACCTCCTTTTCAGTTTCCATATTATGTGCCAGAAAATTGGTAGAACAAGAGGTTGCATATCAGATTTGCAATGTATTGCTTTAAAGTGTAAGGAGAAGAAGCTTAAAACACATCCCTCCTTCCCAGTCTATGTGGGATGTAGAATGTTTAAAAGGTGGCCTGATTTGAAGGCTACCTCAGCCCATAGAAATTCATTTCATCTTCCCAAACACCCTTTAAGGAAATATGACAAAAGGAATAGGGTTTCCCAACACCTTAATTCCCTTAAAGGACAGTTAAATATATTGTATGCTCATGTGCATGATGATAATGATTGGGTATGGATTACCCAAACACAAGATAGCCTTGTTCAATAGAATATGAAGGAGACAGGGGTGGTTCCACCTCTGAGAGAAATTATTAAAAAGGAGGCTATGAAGAGAAATAAAGCTTTGTATTCAGAACATTCACAACAACCCTGTGCTCCCTTATCTCCACCAAATGAATCTCGATATGAGTTTCTAGAAGTCTTTTCTGAACCAAATAAAGCTCCAAATTTGGTCGCATATGCCTTAACTTCATCAAGTGAAGAAGAGGAGACTACACAAACTGAAATTCCAGCCAGTGAAGCCCCAGTGTAACCCTCTCAATCTTCTCCCTCCACTTCACAACAAGTGAGAAATGATTGGGTAGAGAAATTCGTAATTGCCTACAAAGAACATCTAGATTGGGAGGCACAAGAGGATCCCTTAGTGAACATTGAATTCAATCCAAGGATGGGAACCTGGAAAAGGGTAACCAAAAATAAGATGTCAACACAACAAGCCATTGTTTGGCATGAAACTTCAGAAGACCTCTTCACTCTTACAAAGAAAAGGAAAGCCAAAGGATCCCAAGTGGTGCAATATGAGGAAGATCCAGAATCCTTGATAAGGGCTACAACAGAAGCAACTGTAGAAGTAGTGAGGGGAGTACATGCTAGAAATAAAGAGCTTGAAACTCAATTAAAGGCCACAGTTCCTCCCGACATAGTTTCTAATGTAGAAGAGGCATTACATGGCTTGTACAATAAAATAAATAATTGCATCTTTGTAAAGAATTAGGAAGAAAAGGTCTTGGAAAAAAAAATGAAAAACTCATTACAGGAATGACATTGTTGTAGAAAACATTAACACATATGGGGCAGGTCATTGAAAAAGGCATTTGTAAAGACCCTACAATTATGACCATGGATGATATTGGTATATGCCAGACATATGCTAATTATACAAAGAAAATACTAAGGGAATGGAATGAACAGGTAAGAAAAATTTCTTTGCAGTTTGATGACATTATTTCTAGAGGAAATCATGTTTTCATAGAAGCTTCGGTCATGGAAATATTTAAAGGAAACCATGCATTGGTTTCTGATGAAGAGTTCATGACATCCCTTCAGCAATTCATGGTTAATTTTCAAAGGAGAATAGCTGAGGAAAATGAAGGAGAAACTTCACATGTCATTGAGATTGTTTCCAAAACAAGGGAAAATATACAAAACAAAATAGATACTCTAAAGGAAATTGCCAAAAAAGCATGTGGTAGTTAAAAGGATTTTCTTGACAAGTTTGTTGTGCTATATAGAAGCATGATTCTGGATATGGAAAAGATAAAAAGAGATTCTCATATTTGCAAAAAATATTTTGAGGAGGCATGACAATGAGATGATAAAATAGGTCCCAAATGAGAGCAAAAAACCCAGGAAGCAACCGTTCCCACATATCTTGTCTCAGATCAACAACACCCGTAGTTAAGGAAGAACCACAGTGAATCATAAATTATAGTATCTGAGATAGGTGGGAAAACACTGTGATATGTATGACATGTTAATAGATGAATATTTATAATTGATACAATGATCATGTATATATTCCAAATGTTATACTTATCTAAACATGCATTTGTTTTTTTGATATGCTAAGCTCCAAATTTGTCATTGTGGCATAAACTACAAATAATATGTTGTGGAAATACCTAGTGCATGGTAGACTAGAAATATCTTTCTCTATTTTGTTAAATCCTGATGGCCTGCTATGTTCCAACTATTATGATGTGGTAGTGTCTTAACATCCTAAGAGTTCATAATATCCTAGCGAAAACATATCTTCAAATAATATGTTGCAAAATAAGCTTGCAGATGCCAAGCTTAAAATTTCACTCTTTGTCTTGTTAAATGTTTGAGACATCTAAGAACAAAATATTCTATTGTGGAAGCACCTAGATGTCATGTAGCTCAAAATTCCAGCCTCCTAGAATCTTAATGTAATGTGTTTAATCCTTTCGACCGCTATGCTCCAAATTATGCGTTAAATCCTAACGAATGTTAAGCGTAACTTATTACGTTGAGGTAGTACATAGAGGCCACTAATTTCATACTACCTTAATTAAATGTGTGAAATCCTAGTGACCGCTAAGATCCAAATAATATTTTGTGACAATACCTAGCGGACTCTAATTTTGAAATATCTTACTATATTTTGTTAAATCCTAGTGGCCATTATGTTCCAAATATTATGATGTGGAAGTGTCTTAGTGGCGTATCACTTCATGATATCTGTTATTGAGAACCAAATGCTAAGCTCAAAAAATGTTTTTGAGGCATAACCTACCGGCCGCTAACCTCGCAATATCCTACTTGTTTTTAGTTGAATCCTAGCGACAACATATCTTCAAATAATATGTTGCAACATAAGATAGTGGACGCTAAGCTAAAAACATGTAGCTCAAAATTTGTTAATTTGATTTGTTAAAGCATATTGCCGACAACTTGCAAACATTATGAGTACACATATTCTAGTGGATGCTAGCCTCCTGGAATCTTAATTTAATGTGTTAAATTCTTGCAACCGCTATGCCCCAAATATTATGTGTTAAATCCTAATGAATGCTAAGCTTAAATTATTACATCATTGTAAAGGCTAGCGACTGCTAAGCTCAAATCAATTTCATCTAAAATGTTAAATCCTGTAGAAATATTTTTTAAATATTATGTTGTTGCAGTACGTAGAGGCTGCTAATTTCATACTACCTTAATTTAATTTGTGAAATCCTAGCGACCACTAAGGTACAAATAAAATGTTGCAGCAATACCTAGCGGATGCTAGACTCGCAATATCTTTCTTTATTTTGTTAAATCCTAGTGACCGCTATGTTCCAAATAATATGTTGTGGTAGTGTCTTAGTGGCGTATAACTTCATGATATCCATTGTTGAGTACCGATCTCTAAGCTCATAAAATGTTTTTGAGGCATAACCTAGTGGCCGCTAAGCTTGCAATATCTGACATGTTTTTAGTTGAATCCTAGCGACAACATATCTTCAAATAATATGTTGCAACATAAGATAGTGGACACCAAGCTAAAAATTTCATACTTCATCTTGTTAAATGCTTGAGACATCCAAACTCAAAATATTCTCTTCTGGAAGCAACTAGATGTCATGTAGCTCAAATTTTTGTTAATTTGATTTGTTAAAGCATACCCTGACAACTTGCAAACATTATGAGTATGCATATTCTAGTGGATGCTAGCCTCCTAGAATCTTAATTTAATGTGTTAAATTCTTGCGACCACTATGCCCCAAATATTATGTGTTAAATCCTTGAACACTAAACTTAAATTATTACATTGTTGTAAAGGCTACGGTCTCGTTCCAGCTCAAATCAATTTCATCTAAAATGTTAAATCCTATAGAAATTTTTTTTAAATATTATGTTGTTCCAGTATGTAGATGCTAATTTCATACTACCTTAATTTAATTTGTGAAATCCTAGTGATCTAAGGTACAAATAAATATGTTGTTTCAATACCTAGCAGATGCTAGAACTCACAATATCTTTCTTTATTTTTTAAATCCTAGTGACCACTATGTTCCAAATAATATGTTGCGGAAGTGTCTTAGCGGCGTATAACTTCATGATATCCATTGTTGAGTAAATCTCTAAGCTGAAATAAGGCATAACCTAGAGGATAGATCTACTAAGCTTGCAATATCTGACATGTTTTTAGTTAATCCTAGTGACAACATATCTTCAAATAATATGTTTAACATAAGATAGTGAACGCCAAGCTAAAAATTTCATACTTCATCTTTTAAATGCTTGAGACATCCAAAGCTTGAAATATTCTATTGTGGAAGCAACTAGATGCCATGTAGCTCAAAATTTGTTAATTTGATTTGTTAAAGCATACCGCCGATAACTTGCAAACATTATGAGTACGCATATTCTAGCAGATGCTAGCCTCCTAGAATCTTAATTTAATGTGTTAAATTATTGTGACCTTTATGCCCCAAATATTATGTGTTAAATCCTAATGAACACTAAGCTTAAATTATTACATTGTTGTAAAGGCTAGCGGCCGCTAAGCTCAAATCAATTTCATTTAAACTGTTAAATCCTTTAAAAATATTTGTTTTAAATATTGTGTTGTTGTTGCAGTACGTAGAGGCCACTAATTTCCTTAATTTAATTTGTGAAATCCTAGTGACTGCTAAGGTAAAAATGAAATGTTGCGGCAAGACCTAGCAAATGCTAGATTCACAATATCTTTCTTTATTTTGTTAAATCCTAGTGACTGCTATGTTCCAAATAATATGATGTGGTAGTGTCTTAGTGGTGTATAAATTCATGATATCTGTTGTTGAGTACCGATCTCTAAGCTCATAAAATGTTTTTGAGGCATAACCTAGTGGTCGCTAAGCTTGCAATATCTAACATGTTTTTAGTTGAATCCTAGTGACAACATATCTTCAAATAATATGTTGCAACATAAGATAGTGGATGCCAAGCTAAAAATTTCATACTTCATCTTGTTAAATGCTTGAGACATCCAAAGCTTGAAATATTCTATTGTGGAAGCAACTAGATGCCATGTAGCTCAAAATTTGTTAATTTGATTTGTTAAAGCATACTGCCGACAACTTGCAAACATTATGAGTACGCATATTCTAGTGGATGCTAGCCTCCTGGAATCTTAATTTAATGTGTTAAATTCTTGCGACCGCTATGCCCCAAATATTATGTGTTAAATCCTAACGAACGCTAAGCTTAAATTATTACATCGTTGTAAAGTCTAGCGACTGCTAAGCTCAAATCAATTTCATTTAAAATGTTAAATCCTGTCGAAATATTTGTTTTAAATATTATGTTGTGGAAGTACGTAGTGGCCACTAATTTCATACTACCTTAATTTAATTTGTGAAATCCTAGCGACCGCTAAGCTCCAAATAATATGTTGTGGCAATACCTAGCAGATGCTAGAATCAAAATATCTTTCTTTATTTTGTTAAATCCTAGTGACAACTATGTTCCAAATATTATGATGTGGCAGTGTCTTAATGGCGTATAACATCATGATATTTGTTATTGAGTACCGATCGCTAAGCTCAGAAAATATTTTTGAGGCATAACCTAGTGGCCGCTAAGCTCACAATATATTACTTGTTTTTTGTTGAATCCTAGCGACAACATATCTTCAAATAAAATGTTGCAACATAAGCTAGTGGACGCTAAGCTAAAAATTTCATTCTTCATCTTGTTAAATGCTTGAGACATCTAAGCTCAAAATATTCTATTGTGGAAGCACCTAGATGTCATGTAGCTCAAAATTTGTTAATTTGATTTGTTAAAGCATACTGCTGACAACTTGTAAACATTATGAGTATGCATATTCTAGTGGATGCTAGCCTCCTAAAATCTTAATTTAATGTGTTAAATTCTTGTGACTGTTATGCTCCAAATATTATGGGTTAAATCCTAATGAACGCTAAGCTTAAATTATTACATCATTGTAAAGGCTAGTGACCACTAAGCTCAAATCAATTTCATTTAAAATGTTAAATCCTGTCGAAAGATATTTTTTAAATATTATGTTGTGGTAGTACGTAGTGGATGCTAATTTCATACTACCTTAATTTAATTTGTGAAATCCTAGCGACTGCTAAGCTCCAAATAATATGTTGTGGCAATACCTAGTGGGCGCTAGACTCAAAATATCTTTCTTTATTTTGTTAAATCCTAGTGACAACTATGTTCCAAATATTATGATGTGGCAATGTCTTAACGACGTATGACATCATGATATATGTTATTGAGTACCGATCGCTAAGCTCAAAAATGTTTTTGAGGCATAACCTAGTGGCCGCTAATTTCATACTACCTTAATTTAATTTGTGAAATCCTAGTGACCTGCTAAGGTACAAATAATATGTTGTGGAAATACCTAGCGGATGCTAGACTTACAATATCTTTCTTTATTTTGTGAAACCCTAGCAACCGCTAAGCTCCAAATAATATGTTGTGGAAATACCTACAGACACTAGACTCACAATATATTTCTTTATTTTTTAAATCCTAGCGACACTATGTTCCAAATATTATGATGTGGCAGTGTCTTATGGCGTATGATTTCATGATATGCATTATCGAGTACTAATCGCTAAGTTACACATCTGGTATTGTGTTATACCTAGTGGCTGCTAAGCTTGCAATAGCTTTCTTGTTTTTGTTAAATCCTAGTGACAACTAATATCCAAATAATATTAGTTTGTGACCTTCCAGAGAGACTAATAATATTGTGGCCTTCCACAACAACCCTAATGAATTAATATATATGCCAACACTCTATCTTCCACCAATAATATGTGGCCTACTGATAATATTGTTTTAAAATAATTATATCATCATGACTAACATACATAGATACATAGTGATTGAAATATTTAATATATAAATGTAAATACATAGTGACTATAATACTATATATATATATATAAAATTTAGGTGTATATATAATATGTTTAACCTTCCATTGCACAAAAAATTATCTCACAATTGAAAACCTAATATGATTTTACAGTTTTAAACCATTTTGTTAACCTCGAATATCTTCTCACAAAGTCAACGTGACAACCATATAAACAATGTACAATGAAATATTTACCTCGGGTTGTTTCTATCATCATATTAAAAGGAAAAAAGGTAGATGTAATGAATACCAAAACAATATTTTGAGTCTCGTTAAACATTACAATTTTAAAAACTAGTGATTAGGTGACTGGCCATCATTATCGGGAAAAACAATCCAGAGGGGGACATAGATTGGTGGAAACTTGAATATGTTCAAATGAAATAAAATCCAGAGCTGAAAAAGGGATTAAATTTTCTTCAGTTAGGGCCCAAAAGATTCTTTGTTTTCTTTAAGAACAAGGCAGTGTGACAAAACGATCAGAAGGAACCGGTAAGCAAAGTTGGGCCAAGGATCACATTTTTGTAGAGAAAAGAAGGGATGGACTGACGTGAAAAAGACAGGAACTAGTAAGCACAAGGTGGTTTGACAAAATGATCAGAAGGAATCGGTAAGCAGAGCTGGGCCGTGAAGCGCATTTTTCTAGGGAAAAGCAGGGCTGGACTAACGTTAAAAAGACAAGATCAGGTCGAAGACAGAATGACTGAATAAGCCCACAATAAAAAAGGTGCACATTTAGTATAGTATACATTTTTTATAAATACCTTATTTAGATATGAGATTATTTCATGCTTGGTGATGCCATTCAAACCATTGACTGCTGCATCGAACTAACTATCTGCACTATTTTTCCGTAACCCCTTTTGCTTCCCCAGTGTGTGAGCACCCTTTTTGTTACTGCTTGATTGTTCCCTTTTTGTTAATCCATGAATGAGATTATAATTACTTCCTGATTGTTCCCTGGCCAAAATGACCAGGATTCTTACATTTGGCCCTGCAATCTTTGTCTTGCTTGTATTGTTCTATGATTTCACGAGTTGTTGTTCTGCAAGACTGAAAAAACAAAAACCCTAAAAACTAGTTCTCTAGGGTATTTAATATTTTTTTCTGCACATTCCACGTTAGAAATTTTGAAAATATAAAAAGTGTGGGATATGGAAATTTGAAAATTAGAGCGGGGGAAATTGTGTTAATATTGAAATTTCAAATTCTCAAAAATGCGGGGGAATTCACAATTCAAATTTTGAATTTACCACTCATTGAGAAAAGGTGTGGGATATCAAAAAAATAAACAATATTGAAAACATCACCTTTTTTATTGGCTATAGCTTAAAATAGTTGAAATGTAATAAAACTTATAATATTATAATAAAACAGTAGAAATAAATTATATCAATTTATAGGCACATTTTTATTTTTATTTAATTTATCAAAAATCACCTAGATAATGTTAGATGTAGTGCACTAATGAAATATAATTCTCCAATTACTCTGTGCCATGTGGTAAGTTTGAACCTGATAGTTAGAAAACATTATAATTGACACATTTATTATGAAATTAAAATGTAAAGAAATGAGTATAATATGAAACCACGATATTATAATATAAATAACAACCAGTAAAATGACGACACGTGGCTATAGCTTAAAATAGTTGAAACACAATAAAAAATATAATATTATAATAAAACAAATGAAATAAAGTGTATGAATGTATAGGCACATTTTTTTTTTATCAAAATCAACCTATACAATGTTAGATGTAGTGTGCAAATGAAAAATAATTATCCAATTATACTGTGCCACGTGGCATGTTTTGAACCTAATAGTTAGAAAACATTATAATTGACACATTTATTACAAAATTTAAATGTAAAGAAACAAATATAAAATATTTTGAAACTATATGAAACCGCGATATTATAATATAAATAGCTACCAATAAAACGAAGACATGTGGCATGAAAATTCTGAAATCCCAGAAGGTATTTTTTTCATTAAAAAATGAAAAACACTAGTGCCTCAAAGCTGTAAAGATAGTGTTTACAATGACAAGAGGTATTGGTATATAGCTAGCGGTCACTAGGCTATATCATGATTTTTTATTCTATCGCTATTTCCAAATTAAGTAATTGTTGTGCACAACTGACCATATGTCATTTCAATCAATAAATAAAGTAGCTTAGCGGTCGCTATGCATTTTATTTGATAAGAACCAATGTGAATTATATGTTGCAATGATTTATCTTATCAAAACTAAAAAATATCACTTACTCTCAGGGGTATCTATGGATTCCAATTTACAAAGATATATCTTGGACAAGATAAATATGTAGTGCAATAATTAGGGCTGCCATGTAAAGTCCACCCAAAATGATACAATTACAATGACAAGTGATAATGATAGGATCCTAGTCGCTGGTAAGCTAGACCATTGTTTGTTATAATATATCTATTCAAAAATTAGAAACTGTTGAGCCTAGCGGCCGCTATGTTATTCCTTTCAACTAGTAATCGAGCTTAGCACTCGCTAAAAATTATCTTTGATACAAAACAAAAGTCTTGATCCCTCTCGATGGAATGTAGTGTAGGAATTGGCTCCACTAGGTAACATGCAACCAATTTAATACAATTATAATCATTGAAAATTATAATCGATCTAAATATGTAATGATAGTGATTACTATGACAAGAGATAATGAAAGGATCCTGTGGCCTCTAAGCTATATCATGAGTTGTTAATCAATAGCTACTTGGAAATTGAGAATTTGTTAAGCCTAGTAGCCGCTAGGATTTTTATTTGATATGAAAGAATATGGATTATAATTTACAAAGATATATCTTAGGAGAAATAAATAAGTCTTGAATCCTCTCAAAATTAAAATTGTTGAGCCTAGCGGTTGCTATGTTATTCCTTTCAATGAGTAATGAAGGATGATGGTTGCTAAGCATTTTATTTGATAAGAATAGAAATTATTGATCCCTCTCGATGGAAATCATTGCAGGAATTGGCTCCACAAGGTAACGTGTAGATAATTTGTTAACATTTTAATCATTTACAATTACAATCGATCTAAAGTTGTATAAATAGTGATTTCTATGACAAGAGGTAATGATATGATCGTAGCGGCCACTAAGCTATTCCATGATTTTTTATTCAATGACTATTTTGAAATTAAGAAATTCTTGAGCGTAGCGGTTGATACCCTTTTTCTCTGATACTAATGAATATGGATTACAATTTTCAAAGATATATCTTAGGAGAAATAAATAAGACTAGATGCCTCTCGATGGAATGTAGTGTAGTAATTGGGTCTGCCATGTGAAGTCTACCCAATATGTGACACTTACAATCAATGAAAAGCACTAACCATCCAAAGTTGAACATATAGTGATTACAATGGAAAATGGTAATGATAGGAGCCCAGCGGCTGCTAAGCTAGACCATTATTTTTTATTATATATCTATTCTCAAATTTAGAAATTGTTGCACCTATTGGCCACAACATTATTCCTTTGATATGAAGAGAAAGTCTTGATCCCTCTCGATGGAAAGTAGTGCAAAAATTGGCTCCACCTGGTAATGTGCGACTAATTTGATACAATTATAGTCATTGACAATAACAATCATTCTAAATTTGTACTTCTAGTGATTGCTACGACTAGAGGTAATGAAAGTATCGTACAGCCGCTAAGCTAGACCATGATTTGTTATTCAATAGTTATTTTGAAATTAAGAAATTGTAGCGGTCACTAGGATTTTTCTTTGATACGAATGAATATGGATTATAATTTACAAAGATATATTTTAGGTGAAATATATAAGTCTTTATCCATCTTGTTGAAATGTAGTGTTGCAATTGGGTCTGACATGCGAAGTCCAACCAATACGATATAATTACTATCATTGAAAAACAATATCGGTCCAAAGTTGAACATATAGTGCTTACAATGACAATCGGTAATCAGAGGAGCTTAGTGGCCACTAAGCTTGACCATTGTTTGTTATTATATAGCTATTTTCAAATAAATACATTCTTGAGCCTAGCGGCTGCTACATTATTCTTTTCTACTAGTTATGGAGATTAAATCTTAATGGCCTTTAAGCTAGTCCATTCAATTGGTGTAAATTACCAACAAGTAATATTAAAAATTTTCCATTCATATGTCGACTTAAATCCTCTCTCTCGCTAACATCTATGTTTTCAAATGTTCCTTTCATGCAATCTACACAATGTGGATGGTTTTCAGACAATGGATAATCCTTCCAAAATATGTTGTGTGTTAATTGTCAAGAACAATTTTGCATAGTTTCTGGTATTAATGATGTGATCCACAAAATATGATTTACAGTAACCAGTTGAAGGTTAGATATCATGTTTGGTTGAAGCCTAACAGTAGCTAACGTTTACGTTGATTTCTCACCAATGATAAAAAGTAATGTATTATAGAGATTGGTGATCACAAAGGCTAATACTTACATTCATTAACATATGATGGGAACAAAAATTACTCCATATGTGAAGTAATTTTTAATATATTCTACTCCAATTGCAAGTACAATGTCTTCCATTGGTCACAATCCATTCTTGGAAATTCCATTCATTGAAGGCACTGAGTGCTGGAAGAAAAGAGATGAGGAATGGTTTGTTGAAATCCATGGCCCTGACAACTACTACAATGACCTGTGGTTATTTTTTGTTATAGATGATGAACATGAGGAAGTCGGAATGGTTATATCCTCTGTAGTTGTTGATTTGAGTACACTGCGTGTTCAAGTCAAACACATTGACTATGAAAATAATAAGTGTCTTATTTTGGATATGGAGTTGGATGTTTCTTTATTCAGGAAATGGGAGATGAAAGCCTTAGAAGACAAAACACAATGTTCCTGTTCAACATATGGTTGGGATTTGGGGTTGTTAGTAGATAAAGACAAAACTGGTTGTTCAAATGTAGAAGACATTCATAGTGGCATGCTTGCAGTACTTAGAAAATTGTATAGAGGTGATACAACCTCTTCCATTTGTCATTTTTTGAATAGAAAAGGTTCACTTTCACCACCTAAACATGCCAAGTTGTTTACTATGCTGAGGAGAACATATTTGGCTAAATTGGAGCTCGATCCATCTAGATCAAAGTTGCATGGGTTGAAAAAGAATACTAAATCAGTTGCATTGCTGAAGAAATCAACCACTATATTCGTGAAAAATAATCTTCAACTAAGAAGTAGTTTGATTAATTTTTGTTCAATGGTGAAGTATTTTCAATTGATGTTTCCAGGTGCCATGTAGCACCTCCAGAGTATCAGTATCATCCTGTAGATGATGAGAATGTTGACCTTCTTATGCACTCCATGTTGATAAATGTTATTCCTACACATAGGGACGTAATTCTTCTTCCCTTCTTGGAGTCTACGAATAAGGTTGTGGTGCTCCAAGATCTGAAAGACTTGGAAAGGGATGACGTTAAATTTTATATACTTGACAACCAACATACAATATATGCACAAAAAAAGATTTTGGGCTCAGATACTTACAAGTATTTACATAAGAGGCTATAGTTTCGAAGGGCTTACATTCTTTCTACAAATGCAACTAATGATACCATTACTAATATTTGCAAACAACAGAATAAAGTGAACAAAAATTGGATAGAAACCAATTTTATTGATTTGTTGTACAAACTAGACCGGTTTGGAAATCGTTTGGAAGTCCTCAACATCCTGAATTGGAAAAAACAAAATAGAGGAATGAAGGGTAATGTATTTTAATTTTATTGCATTTGTTATTAAATTTTTTCTTCCTTATATAAAAATATAAAACATATAATTGTCCTTTGAATGATAGAAATTTGAGAATCAATGCCTTTTGATTTTCAAAATGGACACAATCAGCAATCTATATGACAAATGGACTTTTCTATTATTATTGGATGATATATGGACTAAATGGACTACAAAATTTGAGTTTTTTAGATCTGGTGGCCTTTCTTGTTCACATATTAAAGATAATCAGGATAAATTTCATCCTAATTCATTAAAGATTCATAGCCAATTCATTCAAGGCTGCTAGAGGAATGAACAACGAAGAACTATCAGTACTAGAAGATAAAGTAAAATCAAGGGATGTCTGGTTAACTGAGCCTATTCAGGAAGGCGTAATAGTGAGACATTTGATTCTTACTATCAGAGAATAAAAGGAGAAAAAAATGAGAGAAAAAGTTCTACAATATTTTAAAGACAAACATCAAGATATTGATCTATTGACATCCTGTAGTGAATCAAATGTAATTGAAAAATTTAAATTGCATGAATCACACTACCACTAGTTGTCTGTACTATTGGGTGAAGAGAGGAAAGGAAAGAGAAAATTATGATTCCCACATAGGGGAAAAAAAGCTAAATGTAAAAAGGACCAGGTGGTAGAAGAATTTCTTCCCATTAAGGCTCTAGACAATATTAGACAACTATGTGGTGTCAATGGAAGACAATATACCGGAAAGGATGGTGGACACAAAAGAATTTACTTGTAAATGTGCATACCCGTTCTAGCTTTTTTCAACTCTAACAACTATTCCTACCACCAATCCTTTCAATATAGAATGTGTTATCACTGATTTTTTAGAAATTTTCTAGCAATATTTCTTCTGAAGAAATAATGGAGCTGCTAATAATTATTAGAACCAATGCATTGGAATGTATTATTATTGTTCTCATACCAATTGAATATTCAATTTTTTTGAGAGAAACAATAAAAAATACATGGAAAAGGTTAAAGATAGTGAAGAATCAATTATGGATGGATGCTACAGACTCTATGATAACAACGAGCAATTTAAAAGTTTGTGTCTTATGTACACAATAACTGGAGTGCACAACTGTGAAGATAATAATGATGAAAGAGAAGAAGTTCACTAGGGATTGTATGGAAAGCCACAACAATTGATAACTGCAAGTGAAATTGGCCTAAAAGGAAACAAACATCCTTTTCCTTGTGAGTGATCATATGAGTTCTGGTCTGAGATGTTCGCTCGATGTTGTTCCCAGGATTCTATAGTATTAGTGTTATATGGTGGTAGTGTTGCACTATGTGCATTAGTTGAATCCAATCAATCTGTTGTTTTTATTGTTGAGACACATAGTCAGGAAATGTTTTTGAAACATTACTATTCTCATATGAAGAAAGGTTCATACCAGAATACAACTCAAACATGTGATTATGTTAAAATTATTTCAACCAAAAAAACTACTTACACATTTCTTATTTACACAGACAACCAAAGAACAATAGGAATTGATGTACAAACCTCTCAACTTGACGCTACACAACCAACTCATCATGGTGATTGACCTTCAATCACTTTATAAATATGTTTAATGAGTTCTGTTTTCAATTGCCATTGTTCTCATTTTTTGACAATACTCTATGCTCACCAGCTCTGACCATAGATGAGGAGAACTCAGACATATCATCCATGAATATGCAAGAAAATCTTGGTATGTTAGTCATGTGCATTTATAAATAATAACTGCTACTAAGCCCCACAAATTTATAAAAAAATTAATGGTTTATGCAGATGACCAACACCTAGAGAAAGTAACAGTGGAGTGTGCGGTGGTAGCCAACACGAATATGCAGATAGAACCAGGTATGTTAGCCATGTGTATTTTTAAACATAACCATTTCTAAGGCTCACAAAGTTATAGAAAATGATATCAACTAATTCTAGAAGTGGAACCATTTTCAAAGAAGGAATTACCAAATAACCTATTTCAAAAGTTCATGGTGGCATCCAACGCTACATAGTTTGTAGTTTCTAGGTTGTTGGTTATCTACATAAACCATTAGTATCGACATAATGATACAGACATTAGAATATATGCTTATTCCAAGCCAATGATGGCATAGCCTAGCGGTCACTAATCCACATCAATATCTCAAAACTGTTTTCTGTCAATGGGTGTGTCAATGGATATAAACAAACCCTAGCAGGTTCTATAATTCATTTAGAAGACATAGAAAAATTTGATTTATACTTACCATAATACCATGGAGACTAGTATGTCTTTTCAATTATGCTTTCATTTGCGATAACATGAAATCGATTTTGAATTGATTACTATTGTTTGTAATACATATTGCATCAAAAAAACCAGGAGCTAGTAAGGTCTATGCAAGCCAAGCCGGAAGCTCAGTCAGTAAGTGGTAGCTACCTAAAGTGCTAATATTGAATTTACCATTTTACCACGTAGTTCAGTATGTTTTTTTCAAATACGCTTTCATTTTCCATAGCAATAACTATATTAATAATATAATATTGTTTGAAATAGATCTTGCATCAAAGGATCCAGCTGCGGGTAAAGAAGATGCAATCCTACATGCAAGGCCCACCAGTAAGTGGTAGCCACAAGCTAAAATGTTGATTTTTTTCCATTGGTTAGAATTGATATGAGACAGATTAAAAAAATTATTTACTTCCCTGCAGTTAGCCACAAGAATTACTTGCTTATTTTAGATTTGGAGGGCTTGTTGTATGAGAAAAACCAATTGCCCTCTAGGGACATCACATTCAAGTTCCGCAGGGAGACTATCAACATGCGAGGTGGCCTGAAAGAGTTTATAAATTCATTATCAACAAAATTTGAAATGGGATTCTGGTCAGAAAAACTCACTTCAGCTGATGTTGAAAAGATGACAAAGGCCTTCAATAAAAAATTATCGACTGACTTGAATCCATTAATCACCTGGGGAAAAGAACATTGCAAAATGGTCAATGGAATTGCAATAAAATATCTAGAAAAGGTTTGGAGTAGAAATGATGTCCCCTACAATTCTGAAGACACAATGTGTATTACATTAGGTGCAAAGGGAAACCCTCCAACAAATTTTATGGTTGGGATGACAAGTAGAGGAGAAAATTACTCAAAAGATAGGTGGTTGATGACTGATTTGGCACAAAGACTTATCACTAATAGTGTCAAAGGGATTGAATGTGGTAGAGGGCATCAAATATTTGGAGCGAGTAAATGCTAAATAAAAAGTTAGCATTTCAAAATGTTATTGTGATGATACAACTTAACATTGTAAATAAAATACATTCATATGTTTTAGTGATGGTTCTACATAACTATTTAAATTATGATTGTATGATTATAAGTTGGGAGAATTTAAATTTTCCTTGATTATAAGTTCAGAGTGTGAGTGTATAAGTTGCAAATGTGAATTAACAGAAAATATTTAATGTAACAAATCTTTGAGCAATTTTTATTAATGAAATATGTATTCCTAAATTAATTCTGAGCATGCTTAAATACTAGTTTTTGCTTCGATATTAGAAAATGTATACCACTTTCCAATGCAATGAAATAACTACAATACAGTATGTAAAGACTCGTCACACTGAAACATTACATTCTATTCAAATAAATTCTTCACAAAAAATATTCCTAGTATAACAATAAGAAATGAGGAATGCCCTTAGATTTTACCTTTGTCACCACCTACAACCATTTGATTTTTGATATAACAATATCAAAAGGGAGTTTTTTTTCATTTTTTAATTTATTCACCATCCTCAACCATTTGATTTTTTTTTTCATTTGTAGATACGAACACATGCAACATGAAACTGATCATATTTGATATAAATGGTGTTTTGGCACACACCCTCCACAAGGAATCTTCGACATTTAAACAGTTAAAAAATTTTGGCAGCATCAAGCTCAAAAAAAATTTATTTTCTCAAACCTAATGTGAAAGAGTTCTTGTAAAGGTACAAAAAACTTTTCAACATAACAGTATGGATATTGGCGAGAAAGTCAAATTTTGATGACATGATGCCTTCATTCCTTCAAAACATCGGCTTGGAGGTTGCAAGCTTCAAGTTCATATTTACACAGGAATATTTTGTTGATACCAAACATATGATTATGAAGGTTCTGGGAATCCAAAATTATATCTCAAGAATCTTGACTCCATTTGGTCACAGTTTAATGCATCGTGCAATTGTAAAAATACAGTGCTTGTAGATGAATCTTTAGAGAAAAAAAGTTCAATGATGTTGCAAACTACATAATTTCTGAAACATTTAACATTGATTCTAAGTTAGAAGACACTTACTTGTTAGATGTGTTTTGGCCTTTTTTTCAACCATTGAAGGATGTCGAAGATGTTTGGGATTATATTAGATCACAAAAAAAATTATAGGGAGCTTTTTTATTGGAGCTTTACTATGTTTTGTATTGTTGATTTGGAAGCCCATCTTCAGGAATAGTGTTACATTATAAATTCAAATTATTCATCAAATGTTTTACTATAATTCTACCTACCTTTAGTAAAGGAATTTCAATTTATTTCATAGCTATATTTAAATACTAAAATATATATGGGATAATTTTATAATTAATTTTAAATAAGTTCATATCCATATTTGAATATGAAAATTTTTATGCCATGTCTCTTACAGTTGATTTTATATCTAAATTTAAATATGAAAATATATCTGGTATGGTTTTACAATTAATTACATTCTCCTACACTAGATCATCTCCCTTTGATAAGTTCTTCATAACATCTTCATAAATTCTCTGGTTGCATTGAGGTTTAATCAAACCATAATAAATGAAGTAAATATGAGATCTAACTTTAAATATGAAAATATATTTGGAATGGTTTTACAGTTAATTACATTATCCTAAATTGAATTGTCACCCTCTTTAAGTTTCTTCATAACATCTTTGGTAATTCTCTGGTTTCCCCAAGGTTCAATTGAACCATAGTAATTAAATCTGGAAGTGTCTCACATCTTGTGAATGTCATTAGCCTAAAAGCCGCTTTCTCAATGGAATTTGAAATATTCAAATTTACATAGTTTAATCTTAAAAAAATCTTAAAAATGATAAGAGCATTATTCCAAAGCAATCATTAAGCCTAACAGCTGGTAGCCCTTATAAAATAGAACATGTATTTCTTCTATATGGACTAGTGGCTGTCAAGCATTATTTCTCATATCAATGTTGGATTCCTTGAAATCATTAAATTTTTTTTCACAGATTCATAAATTTAAATCGTGACAAGATATATTGGACTTTGGAAGGAGAATTAACAGATTCCAATATTTTGATTTTTAGATTCCAATATATGTGATTTTAGTTAATTCCAATATATGTGATTTTGGAATCCAATATGTGCGATTTTAGAATCCAATATTTGAGATTTTGGAGTGTAGATAATTCCAATATTTGACATTTTGGAATCCAAAAATAGTAATATTGGATTCCAATATTGGCTATATTTTTTAGCTGTTTGGATTGGAATAAGTCCTGATTTAGTGAAATAAGTGTTTCTATTGTTCAAGTTCAAATACTATAAGTGTAAGGCTAATAAAAGTGTTTTTATAATTCCTAGTGTCTTCAAATATCTAAAGTGTCCATATATCTATATGTAGTAACTTTTCTACCACTAATGGAAGAAGGGGTAAATAAGGTATAAATTTATTTTTTGAGATGTTACACTCTTATTTCATTATGAAATATTTAACCATTGATCTTATTAAGAAATCCCTTACTCTTTCCTTAGTAATTAAGGGTATGTTATTTTTCCTCTCTCTTAAAGGAGATCTACAATAAAATGGATAAATATTAGACTGTGGTGCATCTACACACACAACATATAGGTATAATATTCTAACTAATATCAAAGAATGTAATTTTCAAATCTAGGTGATCATTCCATTCCCAATATTTAGAGTCAATGAAACACAAATGCTTTAAAGGGTTTTACTAATGATGTTTTATGTGTTTTAAGATTTTGCTTCATTTTTTCTGGTAGTTTATTCAAAAATAGAACCATTTTTCCTTTTTGGTTTCCTAATACTTATATCATCTCTTTAGGATCATGTATGACATGGATTAAATGTGTAAAATGTGCTTACATGGTAAGTTATCACCAAAAACCCTTCCTCTGTCATTTATTGAAGAAAACTTCACATAAATCTATCGGATGTGTCCATAGTTACTGGATCATTTTTCATTGAATATTGTGATTATTCTTGTATGATTTGATTATCTATTTAGATATATTATCTATCACTATAATCTCCTTTTTGAAAGGGATTAGAATAGATAATGAAAATATATACATTGTTGATAAAACATTTCTAAATTATTATTATATGCATATCAAATGACACTTTTGGATGCCTTTGTATTTGTATTGGAGACATCCAATACTGATTGTATCTAATATATATTTTACAAGAGTAATATGTTGAAAATTTTCAACATATTTTAACATTGTTAGCTGTTAAGAAAATTGTTATGTTGGTTGTTATACAACTAGTGTTTAATTTTTATAGATAGTTAAAAGTGAAATCAATAATTATTTATACTATGCTTATTATGATGTCTATATGGATATTATGAATCTAACCATGTTGATGTTGTGTTGGATATAAAATATACATCTAGATTATTGTACAAGTTTTTTGGTGCAGGTGCCATTACCTGGAACAACAATAATAAACCAATAGTATTCATTTCATCTGTTGAGGCAGTGTATATAAGTGTAATGGAAGAAGTGAAGAAGCCATGTGGCTAAAGTGGTTATTGGAATAAATACACATGGAAGCTAATGAAATTATTCCTCTTCTATGTGATGGACATAGTTGTATTTCTCTTGCTAAAGAATCAAGTTCAACATCAAAAAATGAAGCATATAGATGTCCATATGATCCTTATCCAAGAGAAGATCATCTGTGGTGATATAAATCTATAGTACTTCTTATTTGAATATCGAATTGCAATTATGTTTACGAGTCAATGTGTGTTGTAAAATAATGCGAGAATTGTGCAATTCTTAGCCTTTTACAGTTTCCATTGAGGGGGAGCGTGCATGGAAATGTCACCTCCTAATGGCCGGATGATTGATATCTCCTTCTCCTCTATATTTCTTCTCTATTTTAAAGCATTGTAAAAATATCTTTATGATCTTTGTAAATTTATAACTTTAATTTTATGGTGTATAGTCTAGTGTGTTGTTGATATTTGTAAAGGAGTTCATTGTGTTATAAAAGGCTCCTAGAGATGTGGCTTGAGAGTTTTCCATGAGAAACCGTGGGATGTAGTCTTATAAATCATGCTTAGCCTAAATCATATCTTCTGATTTATTGCTTCCAAATAATTTTGTACCAGAAGGTAAGTTGAGCATGATGAATGTGTTATAAATCCTTTAAAAGTGATATGCTAGCCTAAACCTTCACTAATGGTTTATGGATTTGTAAATCCTGTTGTAGAAACATGTAATGTTGGAACATTGGTCCCCACTTCATATTAAGGGGGAGTGTTAGAACATAATATTAAGTTCTTATAATTTTTAGTTTATAATTAATAATCTAGAATATATTTACTATTCTTAATTATTTAATATAAAATTTATATTAGGTTTATTATTTATTTAATAACTAATTAATTCTAAATCAGGGTGCACACCTAGTAACTTAATTGTTCATAATCCTTGTGATTATTTAAATATGGTTGTGGGCAATATTTGGTTGAATTCACGTGAAGTGAATTGTACGGGGAGAGAAGGGAAGGGGGAGATAAAGTCTGAACTGTAAATGTTTCTCAATAATGGAAATTCTTATTTTCCATGGTTTTTCCCCTAGGGGGTTTTCCACATTAAATTCAAATTCTTTTGTTTTTAATGTTTGATATATTTATTTAAGTTTCATATATTTCAATGTGTTTAATTATTATTCACACCTCAAACTTGACAGAAGTAACAGGAAGGGTTGTAGCAAGGGGGTGACCACAGATCTAAGGATGAGTGTGAATTTAAGGCACGAGGGAGAGTCTCAAGGAAAGGAGGGAATAAATGAGAGGAAACATGCAAAGAAAAGAAGCGTAAAGATGAAAAATCACAACTGAAAAGAGACAAGGGAAGGAAGAGAAGATAGAAAAAAATACAAAAGAGAGAATAAGAGACTAGGAAATAAGTGCATGTAAGGAGAACACACATGGAGAAAAATTCCAACGATGAAGTGGATTGAAGAAGAGAAAATCCCCAAATGTTTTATATGGAGGCAGATGGACAAGAGTGTGTTTGAAATTGTTTAGGGAAACCATAGAGGTGGGGGTAGACTTACAAGGTAGAATTACCCTGATGGAAGAATTAGGAAGAAGAGGATGAGACAAGGAAATGTAAGACTTGCAAAGAGGAAAAGTAAGAAAAAAAATCGCCAAGGGTCGAAAGGAAAGGTTCATCCAGAGAAGAATAAGTTGTTCGCAATATACACTCACAAACAAGCACGAGGTAACATGTAAGAGTCACATAGAAGTGGATAAATACTAAAAGAGTGTTAGGAATTCTACGCACTGAGAAGGGGGGTGAATCAGTGACATATCAAACTTCTGAAACTATCTACAGTTCTTCAATCATTCATAATTAAACTATATTAACTATGATTAAGAATAACTATTTAACCATGAGAGAGAGTGAGAGAAGAAAACACACATGACCACATGAGGAGACAAGATTTAATGTGGGAAACCAATCAAAGGGAAAAAATCCATCAAAACTAGAGAACTAGCTTGGAATATTATCCTATAAAGTTACAATGATTTCACCATATGTTGTAAATCCACTCAACTTGAAGCACCCACTCCAAAAAAAATCAAGCACCCACTTGAAATTTTTGTCAAACACTCATTTTCTTGGAAGAACCCACTCCTAAATTGCTAAGAAATAACTCAAAGTTGAATCAAATATTTTTTGATCACCCTCAACGTATTTGCTTACATCAATACATTATGATATTTTTTTTCAAATATTCACTTCATTTGAACTCTCATCACTTTCTCGAAACTAGTACTTAGCTCTCAAAACATAAATATTCTCTACAACTGATATTAGGTCTTAAATATGATTTGCACACTAAATCACACTTTATCCTTCATGAGAATAAGTCTCTCATATATCAAATGCTCTTATTTGTTGACAACACCATCTAAGTCTTCTAAATTCCTCAACATACATTAAAAAATCTCTCTCTAGCTTCAACAACCCCTACAAACAAATAATATTCTATTTACATATAACAACAACTTATTTACATGACCTTTTAACTTAAAATTCAAGGAAATTTCATATGTCGCCCTTGACACCTCATACAAGGAGGTATTTAGTTTGTCTACTAAACTTCCTCAACTTTGGCTTATGCACATTTGACATATTTCAGTTATATATTTGATTTACAGGTCTTATAAAGATTTTTTGAGGAAAACTAATGAGAAATAGAGTCTCTTAAAATCTATGAAATCCTATCATAACTCATGACATTTCATTAAGACCTCTAAAAACAAATGTGTAATGGTTCACATGACTCTTGACCTTTCCTTCAACAAGCAAGCATTTGTCTTGTAGCAAAATCATTCACTGTCGAATGTAATTGACATGTACTCATGTTACAATGAATCCTTACCTTCTTTGAACACCCTTAAAACTTCTTTCTCATCCACCATTTAGGTTTCAAAAGTCACAAACACACATATGATTGCATTGAGAGCTTCAACTAGTCATGTGTAGTCACAAAATCATACACTTTAGACACTATTTTGTCTTGGCATCATACTACTATTTAGAATGTTTTTGAGTAAAGAAAGTACTAATTAACCCTTGTATTTTGGTCATCTTACTTTATTTTATTTCATCATTCCCGACCTCTTGCACCCACATGCCTAGTCAAAGTTTTTCATTTCGCATTATTTTAGTTTTGACTAGGGCACCCAGGCTAGTACTGGAGCGCCCATAGGTGCCCTGGTCTCACCCGGGGTGCCCCGATCCTTTTTGAACTTTCTTGTCACTTTTTGGTCACTTTCTAGTCATTTTATCTTCATATCTTTTTGGTGATCAACCATTTCGAGGTTAATTATGAAATTAGATAAAGATATAAATTTATGACACCATAATAAGGGACCAAACACTAAGCACTACTATCATCATCTAAGGTTGCATCCATCAAAGGAATCTATAGCTACATTTCCATTTATCTAGCTCCATCAGACAAGGCACAAAGGCTGGTTCATCTACATCACACTTCATAGGAGGGGATTCTATTTGTTTCCATGCACACATTATATTACATTTTCTACATCATAGTAACTTGCTCGCTACCTTCACAAAGTGTGACTGGCACCAGAGCAACCTAGGGCAATGATTTCCTCTCACTTGCACCTAGGACTACATTAGGTATGAGATGTAGTGCATCATGCTCAGTTAGATAAGTCCATCAATTTGGCAATCTGATGACAGTCTGACCCCTTTATATGCATCTTTCTTTTTTAGGTATTTTGATACCTTTTTTGGGGTTTTGTAGGTGATTTTATTTATCTATAGGTTTATCAATGACAATCGGTGCAGTCTAAGTGCGACATACTGATGTGACAAATAGAGAAGGATTTCACATCATCTTAGAAGAACCTGTGAATTTGGCATTTCCTGGACCTTTCTTGCACAGACCAAGATGCATCCAAATCTGTAGACCATGGCACCCACTAGGAGCCCTAGTCCATGTCTTGGCAGCTCAGTCTAGATTAATCAGATTTACATTTTATCAAGCTCATGTAGTGATAGTATACACAATAATTCTTGATTCCATATTTTTTTGTTTAAACTATGACATAGACTAGGGAGATTCTCTTATCAGCTAAGTCACTTACTCACTCTTCATTTCACATTAGGGGTTTATATTTTTATTAGCTTATTTGTTCTGGGTCATTTATTCGTATTTCATTTACTACATTATATCTATTGTATTTACATGAAATGTTCTATCTTAGATTAGGACTACTAATATTTCACATTTTAGTTTAATCATTCTAGTTAAACATTTTAGTGAACCCGATGTCCTCATCAACAGTAGTTGGATCTTCATATTTATTTTGTCATTCTTCGTCAACCTTACTCAAGATACTTCTTGATAGGCTTTGACTTAAGAGAAATCCTCAATTTCACAGGTTGTTGTACAAAAATCCCATGGAGCACCAAGTTAGTGTGATGGCAATACTCTTCCATCTTTTATTTAGTCGTATGCTCAGTTGTCATTATTACCTCACCTAGGTGATTCTCGATCTAATCAACCCTTAGGTGAGATTCAATTCAAGATGTACATTATTTATTTCAAGAAAAATTTATGGCTATGGAATCCACGATCACATCTCTCAAATATAAAATCCAAAAAATTAAGAACTCTTATTAGGCTCATGTTACATTCCATTTCCAAAAAGTCTACTCTTCAATCTATGTCCACTACATGTCATCTATGTTGAACCTTACATCATCAGAGTTACAAAACACTCCTCTTATATGTTGACCCTAATTCTAAGCATCTATGAGTAAGGAGTCCTGCGTTTACTTAATCGTCAATTGCATCAATTTTCTTGCCTGGTTGATTATTTATCCTCCTTATCGGCTAAAAAGTATCACGGTCATCCATATTGTAATTAGCATCGAATTAATGGACATAATGACAATGATTGCTATGCCTTAGAGCATTGAGTCAAACATCTTGAGTGTCAAGGGTTTATCTCATTCACTTCCCAACATCGTGTTACATATCAATGGGATCCTAATTCTTCTCCTACATCTAATGTAGTTTCACCATACTAATTCTCCTGCAATCATTCCTTTGTGCTTTGCTTTCAAGAGTTTTTTAAGAAGCCACTTGTGACTTGGACCAAGTCAACATAAGCAAAAACCTGTGCCAAATTAGTTCACTAGGTCCTGCTATCCCATCCTCTACAACATTACCAACTCAAAACAAATCATCACGGTTAAAAGGTGTAAGTTTTGGGTCTCTGAAAGAGGTTGAAGGGTCCTATTACTAGGGTCATTACTTGGCCCTAGCTCGCTGAGATGGGAAGCCGAGATATCCTCAGCTCATTAAGGACAGATCATCACTAATCCTATATTAGCTACATCGTCACTCGCATTACCAATTTGTTTACACATTTGTATTGTTGACTCACCTTTAACCACCTCTTAAAGTTAATATTTTTATACCAACATCCACTATAGACCCTACATATGTTGATGATTGGGACTGTACGATAGAAAAGTGACACGCGAGCATGAGAATATACAAGTAGCCCTTCTTCGTACCTGACCTCCTGAGGTCGTGCCGAGACAGTTAGTGGAAATGAAATATATGTTGGTATGGAAAAACTATTTGGGCAATCTTATATCCTCAACACAAAATAATGGGATCTGCTAGTCTAACGCAAAGAAATCTCTCCTAACCTGAATTGGTGTAATGGATTGTTTAGATATTATAGCTTCTTAGAGGCTCTAATCAATGTCGAGCTCTACCAAGATCCTATCTATTGGCTGTTGGATCACTATGGAAACTCACTTGACTAACTGCTTTATGTCATTCATTTTCCTACAACAAGGTCATTGAACATGGTAGTAACGCATAGTTGGATTTGTACCATCAGCTCTAGGTGGCACTTGAACTTGATGCCCAGACAACTCTTTGACAAGCCTTGACTGACTCAACTTGCTTCTATGTTTAATGCAAAACTTGCTTTTCAACCTGGTGAATAAGCAACTGTGTTATGATAGCCGACGGGAGTGGTGAGGATCTAAATACCAACCTGGTACAGTCTAAACTCGGTGTCAATGTTTAACTGACTAGCAGGATTACCGAGATTGAGTTGTGGGACCTTTCATGCTTCTCAACCAGGAATTTGTGGTTCCCTTGTGGACCTTTCTTACTGCCTTTAATGTTTAGATTAATCTATTCTTTAATATCCAATGGTCATAAGCATTAATTAAGGGCTTAAAATGTTTAATAGGGGAAAATATATCTATTTTCTTGAGATATAGGCTTATTGGGCCTTATTGTTTTCCCCTATACATCTCATTATACGTACGCTCTTCTGCTTTTATGAGTTAGATGAGAAGCGTCTGCCACAACCTTGGCAGAAACTAGATGGATCACATTCCACATATTAGTTCTCATTCCGCTATCTTTTTTGCTCATGCGGATATCCTATCAATGCAATCTATAGTCACCACAGTTGACTTGACTAGAATGTGTATGCTTTGTCGTCTTGAAAATGTTCAATTCTACTCAATTGTTTACTAACTACCTGTGGGTTTATTGTCATTTGAAAGACATGAATCATAAGGCCTTGATCTATATCTATTAATGTTGTGAAGAGATTCAGATGAGGTATTACCGGTTTGAATACATAAGCCCTGGGCTCTCTGGGTCCCGTAATTGTCATGCAAGAGATAATCAAAATTTAACTTAAATAAGTAAACTAATTATTAAAATAAATCTACATTATGCTTATATTCTTTTTTTTTTGTATTTTTAAGGATGTGAATTTGAACAAAATTTAAAGAGCAGCTATAAATACTAATATATTAACCATAATGAACAATTAATCTAATACCTAGAGTTGCAATTAAAACAAGAGAAGTTAGCATTGATATAGCTATTTTCCTGTGCACTTGTGAATTTATCCTAAATATTAAATAACTAACTAATTTACATCTGAAAGACCTTCAATCTTACCTCAGAAGTGAGGAATAAATCATAACTTCTCAGATGCGCGCGCTATCATTCCCCACACACTTCCCTGGTAATACTACAAAGCACAGCTTAACTACAAATAAAATGATTTGTTATTCTATTTGATAGATTGTAACTACAACTTAGATAATTCAAACCTTGAGTTTACATCACAACGATTCTAAATCCAGTTGTATCTTTACTTGTCCCCTATAGTGTGATACTTCATTGTTCCTTACAGGTGTTCTCATCTTGAATCCAGATTACCTGGGAAGTGTAGGAAATGATGATACACAATGAGTGGTAGCTTGGACATAAGCTATGAAAATCATTCCCAAATGCGAGTAGGAGATGGATAGTGCAAGAGAACAGAGCTTGACTATTCAATTCCTAGTGGGATTGTTACAGGGATACAATACAAACATACTAAATTCTATAAGACTTATACTTCCTGTGACAAAACAACAACCTATAATTCTAAGCAGAATCAAGATTTAAATGGACATGATCTAGGACTAGAACTGTGGATCCTTGAATTGATAGGCTGAAAGCTTTTACAAAATCTAAACTTATTGAAATTTATTGAAGAACTTTCAAAACACACTTAATAATAATTCATAGAAGGTGAGGGGCCATTTTTTTGTAAACAAGCTTGGTATTTATAGAATTTGGATTTACCAGAGGGTAAGTTTGAATTAAACTGCTTCTATTATAAACAAAGAGAAATTACTATTTACTAGGTGACTAAAACTTAAATGCAAGCAAGAGTGGTTGAGAAATGCGAGCGCCACTTTATTTTTCACATTGACGAAAGCACCAGAAAGTTCTAGAAAATGTGCACAGGACCGATGCATCCTTGAACAACTTAAAATACACCTGATTACAGGACCACCTCCCTATCTTGGGTAGAAGTCATGGGACCAGATTACCACCCACACTAGCAGTCCTAAAACTAAAGATCAAAATGAAAAAAAAGAGCGGAACGGGGTCAGAACAAAGCATGTGGAGGCTGGATATGGTATTTTGGGATGCAAATGTATACTCAGTGTGATTTTTAGATTCCGAACACCTTTTGAAGAGATCTGAATCATCATTGGGGTTTTTGTAACCTCTTTTCGGCAGTACAATACCTACAATTTTGGGTACGTACAGGGACCCGAATGAAGCTCATACTCTGATTAAAGACCACTGGATATGTAATGACTAATTTAAGTCTCCTAAGAATTCTACCCTCATTTGTTGTTATGATTCTACCACTCCTTACATGTCTAGGGACTTATCATCTTTTGACATAGACTTCCAGGTTGGGCCTACAGACTTGGTTCTCACTCAATTCATGTTATCGATGTCTCCTTTTCATATTAACATCAACTCATCTATTAGGTAAGCCTTGGCATTTTCATACATCAATCTATCCTAGCATATGCTATACTCATTCATACATTTTGGCATCGACATTACCCGATGACACACTCTTGTGCTTTGGTTCATACTTGACTGTTGAGGGTTTACTACACATGAACCGAACACACTACACTATAGACACCACACATCGTGTTTCACACATTCTACATTTAGTCCATATCATTTCACTCTTTGCATATCTATACATCATAAATCATACTAGTCTTCATCATGTTCATTTAGCATCATGTCCTACATACTATACACTCTTAGGAGCACTACACATTTCATTTAACACTATACGCTACATACACATCACATGGTCATTTATCATATTCATTCCATATACTGCATCATCTTCTATGTGATGTACTCACTACCCTATGACAAAATTTAGTTCCTCGGGCTATACTGGACTACCGAGGTTTTACAAATCAAATGGACCTTACATTCATCATGTGTTTATCATTAGACCTTTCATCATGTAAAATTTATAGGATAATGACACATGCTATAGGAAAAATCATCACTTAATCTATTCATCTTGTAGTGGTATACGCTTTAGGCTACATCACCACTCCCTACTATTCATCTTTTAGTGATATGCGTGTTATCACTAAATCATAACACCCCCTGAATTTCTAGCATTTGAATATGGCATTCGGTGTGATTTGGTAACATGGGTATCATCTCTTAAGATGTGGGACTTGCGAGGTTGAGGTGAACCTTCAGAGAAGGATGACTTCCTCTTCCTAAACTAGTGCAATAACCTACTCTAATGGAAGGAAAACTACTAACTAATTCTAATCTAAAAATTCTAAGGAGACAGGGAGAGAAGGAGTGCATAAAAAGGGAAATCCTACTCTAACAGAGGTGATAGCACCAGAAAAGGGGTAATAGACCTTTCACAATGCATGGATAATGAAGGAGGATGAATCTAGAGAGGATGGTCTTGCATCATAGACCAACATCAAACCCAAAATCACCTTCACATAAATGCAACATCCCCTAAAACATTCAATTAATCATGAAATATGCACAACATTCTTGTATAGTAATGAGAGGTAGGAAGAATAATGAAAATCATGCAAAGAACAAAACATATTTTTATTGCTCTCATATTTTGCACAATACATTCTTGGTAGGAGGAAGACATGAATCCATTAATTTTTTTTTGGGAGAGAAGGCTTAAATCCCTATAAATTCACAATATCTCAGCTAAGATAAGAGAGGGGGATAGATGGAGAAAAAGTCTATCTCTCTTTATAATGAGATCTCCCCTACAATTTATAGAATATGGAAGAATTAGTGAGAGAGAGAGGGGAAAATTATGACTTTAACTACGAAAAAATGTCATCAATATACCTGTAAAAGTGACGAAGTATCTTGAAAAACCCATCCATCATTGTCCTTTGGCCTATGGAAGAAGAAAACTGCACCCGTGCTATCATTTAATGCTATTTCATCTACCTAGAAATGATGTTTTTAGAATTGGGATCGATTTATGTATTTTTCACCACTAAAAATCCATCAAATCCTTCATTTCTTGATTTTTTCGTAGATCATGGAACAAAGATTCCAATGAGTATAAGATTGCTCAATTTGGTTGAGAAATGCAAAAGTTATGAGCCTTTGAGTGCAACTAGTTCTATGTCTCTTTCCAGGCTTGCCTTCTTCTTTATAGGATTGTGCATTAAATTTCTAGCTAGGAGTAATGATTTTAATAATTCCTCCTTCCCTAATATCTTTTTCTTATTTAAAAGATCCTGGGAATTTAAAATTTATAGTGGGCCCCACTTCTTTTCCATTATTTTCATTTGGGGAAGTTGAGTGTGTTTAAACATTGTATTGAGGGCTAGCTTGGTCAGCTTGCCAGCTGGCTTGCTAAGATGGAACCTTTTCATTGCATCCCCAACTCCTTGTTTGCCTTAGGATTTGTTGCATCCACAACAACTACTTCACCATATACTAGCTTGGACTTCCCTGAGCTACCTCTTATACGCCGACATAATCTATGTTTCAATGTCCTCACCAACTCGTCGTCTACTCAACCCCTACTAGCTCACCTCGCAATGCATTACAGGTTTCAACATTTTGCGGGGGAACTAACTCGCTATGGCCCATGCCCATTATGTCACCTATCCCCGTATCATTAACTCCACATACCTGGATCCCACACTAGCCATGTGATGTTCTCTAAGCCCCTTGACCACCCGCATCGGGTTGTTGACCACCCTATCACCTGTATCACCATTCCCAAGAACTTTAGCGGATCTACAATGGTTCCCAGGAGCTCATCCACCTCCACACTATGATGAATCCTTACCATTTGTGGAAAAAATCATATTTTTTCTAAACTCAAGGCCCGAGTTCCTTTGATTTTCTCGGGCCTCAATTTTCTGACTCAGCCACCTTGTGTTGCTGGTGAACCTTCTTCCATCTCACTGAGTTGTCTTGGTGAGCCAACTCCTGACTTCCTCACCGTTCCTGCTAAGTCCTTCACCCACCTGAGCCACACTGTGTTCAATCCTAACCCCATGCATATGTGTTAAGTTCCCTTTGATCTCTTCGATGATCAAAGTACTCCCTATCTAAGATTTCATTGCAATGCTCACCAAGACTCGATCCATTTTCCCTAGCTTGGCGCTAATACTTGATTTCCTCAGGCCGGTGTAACTCACCATTCATTGCATGCTTGAGTTCTACACTCACACCCTTCAACATAACCTATAGCTTGGTCACTTGAGCTTGCCACTTCACTCTAATGGTAGCCATTCAACATAGCTCACTGAGCTACTTGGTGAGCTCACCTCTAATGCATGACTCCCCAAATCTCAACCAATCCATTTCTCGCTTGCCCCACCAGCTCGACTGAGCTAGATGGGTTCCTTGACAACCTTGGCCCCCATGTAATACTCCCAACCACTTTTGTAAATTTTTGGGAACTTTTCAGACATGGGGGATTATGAAGATAACATTGAGATGTGAAGGGAACATTTCTTCATTGTTTCCCATCTTGGTTGCCCATGGGGCCCACCTAAGCCTACCTCACTCTTTCAAACCGAGCTCTTAAAATTAAAAACCCAAAAGAGGAAAAATTCTTCCTATGGTGTTCACACTCCCAAAACACTAAGAGTGCTCTTGAAATGTGGAAATATTCTTGCTACCAAGGTGAATGCACTAGTGGCCTAACAAGTGCTCAACTCAAGGCCTCCTTATTGTCCATTTTCACACTAGGGATGAAAATGGATAACAATTTTGTGACTCACGGGGACATCTTCTTGCTAGATGGGGCTTACTGACTTATAGTTTTCTGAAGATAGAATATAGGATATATATCTTGTTCATTATTTATAAATATTTTTTTATCTATTTTGTTGACTAATCTTATTGATTATTTAGGAAAAGATGCAAAGTCTAATGTATGCAGGCCATAAAGGAAACATAATACTATTATTGGGTAAAGTGGAATTGATCATGAATAGTATATTTAAAATTAGAATTGATTTTATATTCAGATTCCTCTCAAAAAATTATGTAAGTTCAAAAAAAGAATCATTTCAATCTGAGGTCGCATGTAAAAGTTATTGATGTTTTAAGTTAGCTGCGAAACTCACAGAGTTAGTTCCAGAACTTGCAGGTTTAGTTTTGGAACTCATAGATTTTATTCTAGAACTTGTATAAATTGAATAATAGTTAGTTCTAGAAATTTCAATTCATGGACAAATCATATTTAATACCAGAACTTGCAGATTTAGGTTCCAAAATTTCCACAAAAGGAATGACTGTTTTAGTTCTGGAACTTGCATCAACGGAATGTTAGTTTTTGAGGGATTGTGAAAACTCAAATATTCCAATGGAAAATATGAAAGAGATTTTTGTTCATAGAAATGTGTTTAACAAAAATCTCATTCAGATTTTCTACAGGTTTTACCAATGAAGAGATATCTAACTTTTAGTGAGCTATAGTCTGAGGAAACATGTATTAGACGAGCAATAAAAGTTCCAGAAAACTAAAATATAAAAGTGAAATGGGAAAATCCGAGAGATTTTTTTATTCATAACAACGTGTTTAAAAAAAAAATCATTTATATTTGTTACAGGTTTTACCAATCAAAGAGAGATCTAACTTTTAGTGAGCATACCATCCAAAGAAATGCATATCAGACCAGCACTAAAAGTTCCATAAATAGAAATAGAAAAATCAAATGGAAACTCCAAGAGAGATTTTTTTCATAGCAATATGTTTACTAAAAACCTCATTCATATTTGATACAGGTTTTACTAATCAAGATAAATCTAACTTTTAGTAAATTGCAGTCCGAGGAAAAAGTATATCGGACAAGCATCAAAATTTCCATAGTGAGATAAGATTTGACTTCAATGGCATATCTCTCTTCATATTTTGTGGATATGTAAATCTTAGTTGTTAGTATTGGAATAAAGATAAGATCATATTGTATTTCCTAAAATAAGGAGTTGGTTTGATACATGAATTATAAATGTAACCTTCCACACTTAGATATGTGATGATTTTCTCTAAATAAACAAAGATCTATTGTTTCCTCTCAAATATTATATAGTTTTAACATCCTAGAAGTATGATTTAAATTATCTTCCAAGGAATGAGCTGGCCACTCATTCCAAGGAAGATGGATCTGTGTATTTATGTTAATGTTTATTCATTTGTCTTTAATTCATTATGTTGTATTGTTTTTATCTTTGTATTGTGAAAATTGCAGTTTGTTGTAAACCTATAGATGTTTCATTCAATTATATTTATTTTTAATTCACCAATTTCATTTATGCAATTGTGCCGTTTAATTCATGCAAAAAGGTGTGTTTCTTTGCAGTGTAAATTTCATTTATGTAAGTGTGTTTTCTTCATGCAAACTTTATTTCTACAAGTGTGCCTCTCAATTTCCGCAAGTGTGATTTATTTTATTCAAATTTAGTTTGTGTTTAAAGGAGTTAATTTCCAAGTTTTCCTTCTCTTAATGCCTATAACCTTTAGACACCAAATTTGTATTGACATTATTAATGGTGAGGATTTACAACCCTCATCATTTTGGTGCCCTTGTCGGGGAACATGGTGTTATTGGGAGATTTAGAGTTCTATAAAAGAATATATTCTAGTGAAAGTAGAATACCTTCTAGAAAATTCTACGGTAGGAGGTATTTGGTAAGTAGATTCTTTAGACTTTTATTTTCGGAAAATAGATTAAAATTTTAGTTCTGCAATTAGGAATATTAGATTATAAATATCTCCCCGCAAACTAACTCTGTGTATAAGAAAAATAACTGTGATATTCTGATCAAGAAAGTATAATAGTATGAAATTGTTAAAGAATTCAAATCTAGAAATGGTAGAATATGATATTGAATCTAGAAGTAGATCCAACTGATGAAATATCATACGTCATTCTTGATAATCACCATCGTTTCTATTTATATCAACTAACAACTCAATGATCTTATTACACATAACCTTAGTAAAAAAATAACTTTTCTATTTTGTAATAATGAAGTGGTAACATAGATTAACTTTCTAAGCATCCAAAATTATGGTCAAAGGATCCATCTATATTTAGGGATTTCCTTACCTAAGATAAAGCAATTATGTGAGCTTATCATTTAATATAGAAGAAATTTTTTGTGTAATAACATCTAAGGACTAGATCTATATAAATTTCTAGAGTTATTCTTGATACCAGCATGCAGATTTTGGATCACCAACAGTATCAACCAAGGAGTATGTAGATTTTGAAGGGACATATAGATACCTTCACTATTCTCTTCTAATAACTATCCATCTCAATGAGATCACTAATCTGGGCTTTAAATATTACTGTGGTTTTTCACGAGATTGCATAATTCAAGATAGACTTTGAGGACCGAAAAATGGTTTACACATTTTTTAGAATCCTTTTGGAGTTACCAAGTATGCAAAAATAGGTTTTATGAGATCTTAGACATTGCTTCCTATTTTACATTAGTTGTACTTTGATAAATATAGTCCGAAGATGGATCAAATTTTTCTCTAATCCTTCTCATGCTACCATTTTAATAAAAAAAAAAATCAAATAGCTATGATTGGAAAATCAGCTTGGTGGCTAATCAAAGGATAAAAAATTAAAATTAAAAACCTTGGATAGGAAAACCGGCTTGCTAGCCAATCAAAGGTAAAAAAAAACATTAATTGAAAAACCAGCTTATTGGCCAATCAAAGGAAAAAGGAGGCAGATATTTTTCAAACGAAATCAATTGTTACCTGGTGGTTTTCTTCTTGGCACTATTTGATCATGTTTGACACAATAGGATGACAAAGACAACTATTTTATCAATGTTATTTGTTTCTATGCTATTTTATTTTTAAGCTTTCTTGTAAGTTTTTTTATTGCATCTAGATCCACTTTCAAATATTTCCAAGGAAGGTAAGATATCTCTCTCTTGTTTATTTTAATTGACAGATGGAGAGGCCGACCCTTAGTTGTTAGGATTGAAATAAAGATAAGATCAGGACCCATTATATTTCCTAAAATAAGGAGTTGGCCTTGCATGTATGAAGGTTATCAAAATGCAAAATTAGTTAAGTGTTGATCCACACTTAGATATGTGATGATGCAATAGATAAAGCAATCTAAAGACCAGTAAGGAGATCTATTCTTTCCTGCTCAAATAATTTGTTGTTTTAAGATCTCAGAATTATGATTTAAATACTTCTTCTGAGGAATGAGCTAGCCACTCATTCCAAGGAAGAAGGATGTTGTGTCTTTATACCAAAATGTTTATTAATTTATCTTTAATTCATTATGTTGTATTGTTTTTATCTTTGTACTAAAAAAGATTCAGTCTGTCACCCAATTATGTAAACCTGGAGGTGTTTCATTCAATTATGTAACAAACCAAGAATTTTTAATTCAAAGGGTGGAGGCCATTTATGCAAGTTGTATAAGTAGATTTTTAATTTATGTAAGTGTATTCATTTCATCGCAAATTTCATTTATGCAAGTTTGTTTCTTTTATGCAAACTTTATTTTTGCAAGTGTGAGGCCATAAATTGACCATAAATTACCATTATTATGTCCTTCCAAGTTACCTTTAAAAGTGGATTTAAATGTAATCTAGGAACTTATAGTTTGCTTAAGATAGAATATAGGATATATATCTTGTTAATTCTTTAGAAATATTTTGTTATCTATTTTTTTGACTAATCCTATTGATTATTTGGGAAAAGATGCAAAGTCTTGTGTATGTAGGCCATAAAGGAAAGATAATGCTAGTATTGGGAAAAGTGGAATTGATCATGAACAATATATCTAAACTCAAATCTGATTTTATATTCAGATTTCTCTCCAAAAATTATGCAAGTTCAAAAAAAGAATCATCTCAATCTGAGATTGTATGCAAAATTTATAGCTGTTTTAAGTTAGCTTCACAAGTTAGTTCCTGGAACTCGCAAGTTATCTCCGGAACTCGCAGAGTTAGTTCTGAGAACTCACAGATTTAGTTCTGGAACTGTATAGATTGATCATGATAGTTTTTGAGGAATTGTGAAAGATCAGATTTAATCTGGAATAGATTTAGTTCCAGAATGCATAATAGGATATGACAGTTTGATTCCACCGAACTTCCATCAACTGGAAATGTTTTTGAGTGATTGTGAAAAACATAAGATTCCAATGGGAAAAAAAGAGGTTTTTGTTCATAGAAATTTGTTTAACTATCATTCAGGTAGTATTACCAATAAAGAGGGATCTAACTTTTAGTGAGCTACAGTCCAAGGAAAAGTGTATCAGACGAGCACTAAAAGTTCCATAAACAGAAATAGAAATGTCAAATGGAAAATATGAGAGAGGTTTTTGTTCATAACAATGTGTTTAACAAAAACCTCATTCAAATTTGTTACAGGTTTTACGAAAGAAGAGAGATCTGACTTTTAGTGATTTGCAGTCCGATGAAAAATGTATCATACAAGCATTAAAAGTTCCATAAATAGAATTAGAAATGTCAAATAGAAAATATGAGAGAGGTTTTTGTTCATAGAAATGTGTTTAACAAAATCCTCATTCATATTATTTACATGTTTTACCAAAGAAGAGAGATCTAACTTTTAGTGAGCTATAGTTTGAGGAAAAAGCGTATTAGACAAGAGTCAAAAGTTCCACAGTCAAAAATAGCAAAGTCAAATACAAAATCTGAGAAAGGTATTTAGTCAAAATCATATTTTGAGGAAAATCCTCCTTCCAATAATGTAGAGGAATAAAATCATTATGATTCTTGTTACCGAAAAGCAAGGAGAAGATTTGGGAGCAAATCTTCCTAAAATAAGTGAGATAAGATTTGACTTCAATAATATATCTCTCTCCATATTTTGTGGAGATGGAGATCTTAGTTTTAGGATTGGAGTAAATATAAAATCAAATTGTATTTCCTAAAATAAGGAGTTGGTTGGATTTATGAATTATAAATGCAACCTTCCACACTTAGATATGTAATATTTTTCTCCAAAGAAATAAAGATCTATTCTTTCCTCTCAAATATTCTGTAGTTTTGAGATCTCAGAAGTATGATTTAAATCCTCTTCCAAGGAATGAGATGGCCACTCATTCCAAGGAAGATGGATCTATGTTTTTATGTTTATGTTTATTCATTTGTCTTTAATTCATTTTGTTGTATTGTTTTTATCTTTGTATTGTGAAAATTTAGTCTGTTGTAAACCTGCAGGTGTTTCGTTCAATTATGTTTATTTTTAATTCAGCAATTTCATTTATGAAAGTTTCATTTCTTTCAGGCAACATTTATTTATGTAAGTGTGATTTCCTTTATGCAAGCGTTCCTTTATATTCATGCAAGTGGGATTTCTTTTATGCAAGTGTGTTTACATTTCTACAAGTGTGCTTTTAAATTTATGCATGTGTGATTTATTTTATGCAAGTTTGGTTTGTGTTTAAAGGAGTTGCTTTCCAAGATCTTCTTCTCTTAATGCATTCAACCTTTAGACACCAACTCAGATTGACATTTTTAATGGAAAGGATTGACAAACCTCATCATTTTGGCACCATTGCTGGGGAACACGGTGTTATTGGGAGATTCAGAGTTCTTTAAAAATAATATTCTAGTGATAATAGAATACATTTAAGCAATTCTGTGATAGGAAGAATTTGGTAAGTAGTTTCTTTAGACATTTATTTCTTGCAAGATGATTAAAATTTAATTTATGCTATTAGGAATATTAAATTGTAAATATATCCCCACAAACTAACTCTTTGTATAAGAAAAATGACTGTGATGTTTGATCAAGAGGTATAATGGTATGAACAAATAATTCAAATCTGGAAATGGTATAATATGATATTGAATCTAGAAGTAGATCTAGTTGATGAAATATCATATGCCATTTTTTATAACCACCACCATTTCCTCATGTATCAACTAATAGCTCAGTGATCTTATTACACATAACCTTAGTAAAAAACTGGCTTATCCATTTTGTAATAATGAAGTGGTAGCATTTCTAATTAACTTCATCCATATTTAGGGATTTCATTAGAGCCAAAATAAAAACCACTCATAATAAATCCACCCATCTAGATTAGTTTTTCATCCCATAATAAAATTCAATCCCTGAACCATATCCATTAGAAAAATTATTTTCATGTCTTTCAATTTCTTCATTTTTGTATATGCTTGTATAATGTTAAGAAACAATTATGGTGAATATCAAGGAAAGAATTTTTTGTGTACTAACATCTGAGGACTAGATCTATAGGAATTTCTAGAGTTGTTCTTGATATCAGCATGCAGATTTTGGAGCACCAACAGTATCAACCAAGGAGCATGCAAATTTTGGAGGGACCCACAGATACCTTCACTTTCTCTTTTAACAACTCTACATCTCCTGAGATCACTAGTCCAGGATTTGAAGATTACTATGGTGATTCTGATATTGCACAATTCAAGTTAGGCTTTGAAGACCTAAAAATTGTCTACACAATTTTTGGAATCTTCTTGGAGTTACCAAGTATGCAAAAAAGGTTTTTATGAGATCTTAGACATTGCTTCCTATTTTACACAAGTTGTACTTTGATGAATATAGTCTGATGATGGATCAAATTTTTCTCTAATCCTTCTCATGCTATCATTTCCGCAAAAAAAAGAAAAAGAAAATAAAAAATATTTGATTGGAAAACCAGCTTATTGGCCAATCAAAGGTGAAAAAAAGAAGCTTTGATTGGAAAACTAGCTTGCTAGCCAGTCAAAGGCAAAAAAAAAAAAAGGAACTTGTTGGCCAATCAAAGGAAAAAGGAGGCGGCTCTTCTTCAAATGAAATCAACAATTACCTGGTGGATTTCTTCTCGGCACTATTTGACGATGTTAACAATAGGATGACAAAGACAACTAGAGGTATGATCAAGTTATTTTGTTCTACTATTTTATTTTTAATCTTTCTTGTAAGTTTTTTTACTACAGCTAGATCCACTTTTAAATATTTCCAAGGAAGGCAAGATAAAATTCATATCTCCCCTACTTATATGAAAAATATGTGCACCTCTTTGCAATCAAAATTTTTGAGTCTAATTTATGGGAAGCCATAAATAAACAACATGCATGAGGACATGCATGAGCTTAGGTGTGGGAGAGAAGGAGAAGCATGAGCTATGCATTTTGATTTTAAATATGAGACACAACAGAAGGAGATCCACACAAGAACCTGTTGTAAAATAAAATAGATCAGAAGGAGATCCACACAAGAACCTGTTGTAAAAGAAACGAATATCAAAAGTAACAGAAGAGATCCACACAAGAACCTATTGTAAAATAAATATATGCTATCCAAAAGAAAGTAAAATAATCAAAAAACAGAAGAAGATCCACACAAGAACCTGTTGTAAAAGAAAGAATATCAAAAGAAACAGAAATAGATCCACACAAGAACCTATTGTAAAATAAAGAAATCAAAAGTAACAAAAGGAGATCCACACAAGAACCTGTTGTAAAAGAAAGAATATCAAAAGCAACAGAAGGATATCCACACAAGAAATTGTTGTAAAAGAAAAAATCAAAGCAGCATAAGGAGATCCACAAGAATGTGTTCTCAATAAGAAGAATCTAACAAGAGGAGATAATAATATAATGCACGAGGACATGCATAAGATTAAGAGTGGGGCAATGATGAGGCCATAAATTGGCCATAAATTACCATTATTTTGTCCTTCCAAGTTACCTTTGAAAGTGGATTTGAATGTAATCTAGGAACTTATAGTTTGCTTAAGATAGAATATAGGATATATATCTTGTTCATTCTTTATAAATATTTTGTTATCTATTTTTTTGACTAATCCTATTGATTATTTGGGAAAAGATGCAAAGTCTTGTGTATGCAGGCCATAAAGGAAAGATAATGCTAGTATTGGGAAAATTGGAATTGATCATGAACAATATATTTAAAATCAAATCTTATTTCATATTCAGATTCCTCTTGAAAAATTATGTCCAAAACAATAAATCAATAGGTTGCATGCAAAAGTTGTTTTAAGTTTGGAACAGCAGTTAGTTCTGGAAACTTAGTTAGTTCTGAAACTTACAGGTTTAGTTCTGAAACTCACATATTTAGTTCTAGAACTTGTATCAATTGAATGAAAGTTAGTTCTAGAACTAATTCGTGGACAAATCAGATTTATTTCAGAACTTGCAGATTTTTCCGGAACTTGCATAAAAGGAATGACAACTTTAGTTCCGGAACTTACATCAAAAATAGTTTTTGAGGGATTGTGAAAACTCAGAGATTCCAATGGGAAATATGAGAGAGGTTTTTGTTCATAGAAATGTGTTTAACAAAAACCTCATTCATATTTTCTACAGGTTTTACCAATGAAGAGAGATCTAACTTTTAGTGAGTTGCAGTCTGAGGAAAACTGTATCAGACGAGCACTAAAAGTTCCATAAACAGAAATAGAAATGTCAAATGGAAAATATGAGAGAGATTTTTTCTTCATAGCAATGTATTTAACAAAAAAATATTTCATATTTTTTACAGGTTTTACCAATAAAGAGAGATATAACTTTTAGTGAGCTGCAGTATGAGGAAAAATGTATCAGAAAAGAGCACTAAAAGTTTCATAAACAAAAACTAGAAAATTCAAATAGAAAATATGAGAGAGGTTTTTGTTCATAGAAATGTGTTTAAAAAAAACATCATTCATATTTTTGCTACAGGTTTTACCAATAAAGAGAAATCTAACTTTTAGTGAACTGCAGTCCAAGGAAAAATGTATTTGACAAACGTCAAAAGTTCCACAGTAAAAAACAACAAAGTCAAATGGAAAATATGAGAAAGGTATTTGGTCAAAATCATATTTTGAGGAAAATCCCCCTTCCAATAATGTAGAGGAATAAAATCATTATGATTCTTGTTACCGAAAAGTAAGGAGAATATTTGGGAGCAAATCTTTCTAAAATAAGTGAGATAAGATTTGACTTCAATAATATATCTCTCTCCATATTTTGTGGAGATGGAGATCTTAGTTGTTAGGATTGGAATAAAGATAAGATCAGATTATATTTCTAAAAATAATGAGTTGGTTGGATGCATGAATTATAAATGCAACCTTCCACACTTAGATATGTAATGTTTTTCTCCAAAGAAATAAAGATCTATTCTTTCCTCTCAAATATTATGTAGTTTTGAGATCTTAGAAGTATGATTTAAATCCTCTCCAAGGAATGAGTTGACCACTCATTCCAATGAAGATGGATTTGTGTATTTATGTTTATGTTTATTCATGTCTTTAATTCATTCCATTGTATTGTTTTTATCTTTGTATTGTGAAAATTCAGTCTGTTGTAAACCTGCCGATGTTTCGTTCAATTATGTTTATTTTTAATTCAGCAATTTCAATTTATGCAAGTGTGATTTCCTTTATGCAAGTGTTCCTTTATATTCTTGCAAGTGTGATTTCCTTTATGCAAGTGTGTTTACATTTCTGCAAGTGTGCTTTTAAATTTCTGCATGTGTGATTTATTTTATGCAAGTTTGGATTGTGTTTAAAGGATTTGCTTTCCAAGATCTTCTTCTCTTAATGCATACAGCCTTTGGACACCAACCCGGATTGACATTTTTACTCACCTGCAACTATTCATTAAGGAAAAGTGAATTCAAAATCCTAAAAATCTATCTCATAACTAATTTTAGTTGCTCTCCATTTGAAATGATGTAAAGATCACAATTTCTTCATGCAACTATGAGCTTCTTTCCACAAAAAATTATGGGGAACATGATGCACTGCGATGTTATAGACTACCTGGAGAAAACACGAACAAAAGCTATGTATAAAGAGGAAAATCATACATGCCTCAAGTGAAGCATGCAGAGTGTGCACAAGCACTTATTCTACTAAAACAAACCTACTCTTACCCTACACTAACCAAATAAATAAATAATTGAAACAAAATCTGATACTGAAAATGAGAAATAACTTCCCTTCCTCACAACTTGCGGCCATGTAGATGATTTGGCACTAAACATGGATGTAGTTAAGAGTGAAAAATTGAATGCAAGCTGATTTTTCACCCAATGAGCCAAGGTATCAACATCAAACAAAGATAATACCTCCTCAAGCTTCTCACAATTTTTTCCTTGGAGGATTTGATGCCAATATTTGTTGTTATGAGGCTCATTCTCATGTTTAGAGGAAAGCATGACTGGATGTGGCTCCTCCTTTAGCTCTAATGAAGCCAAGTACTTTATTGGGAAAGTTTTGATCTGCTGGATTTTCCCACTGCTCTGAATTCCAATTCAACAAGGAAGTATTGTTGCAATCCTTCCTAGAAAAGGTGACCATCTGTGAAATGATTCTCTTCATGTTGCTCATCTACAGACAACTGATCTTTTACATTCATGACTAGTATGAAATGGTTGTTATCCTTGCTTTTCACTTCCTCTTCATTGGAAATGTAGAACTTCCTCTCACCTGACAACTCACTGTGATTTCTCACAACATCTAATGGGGTAATTTTTACATCACTACAAATTATTGAAGAATGATTCTCACTTAGAAGTTCCTCCTCTTCCACTCGAAGGCCATATTGTTCTTGGATGATTTCCTCTTCTAACATGAAGTTTGATAAATTAAACTCTTCAATCTGCTGCTCTAGAGGACCATTTTGGGTGAAAAGATATTCTTGGAAATTTTCCCCTTCCATGGATTCATCAACTAAATAAGATTCTCCAAATGAAAGAAAAAATCTCTCAATGATTTGATCCTCATTTAATGTTTCTAAATTTGATTTGTTTTCTTCCATGTGCTTCTCCATCATGACAATAAATTCTTGTTGTTGAAGGATGGATAATGGAGTAATAAAAGTAGTGGTCTCCATGGAATCCTCTATATCAAATCACCCTTCCAATTTAGACAAGCATTTGGGATCTTCGTTGTCATGTTATGCCAAAGGTTCTCTTTCTTCCCTAATGACCTCCAAATCTAAAACTTGTTCACTATGGTCCTCTTCTTCAAACATGAAGCTAATGAGCTCAAACTTATCCTCTAAATTAGAATTTTGAGAGGATGAAAGGGAAGAAGGGTTCGAAACCTCTTACATGTATTACTCTGCACTTAAGGCATTTAAACATGTAGGGATCTCCTCAATGAAATGAAGCTCTTTGTAATTGGTTGTAACACCTAATAATGGCTTCAGTGGACTATTGCAACCTTCTAGGAGTGATACAAGCTCTTGGCATGCTAGGTAATGAGGGTCATTGCATTCACTTAAAACATATTACACACTTGGAAGCTTTTCTACACTTGTTTGCACATGGTCTTCTTATTTTCCTATTGCTGATTCATCCTCCTATTCTACTGATTTTGTAGTTGGTAGTTGATCAACAATGTAATGCCCGGGTAAACAACCCACTTGAGAACCATGAACCACCTAGGTTTAGTTAGAAAATTATGGAATAATTTTTTTAAGGTGTTAGGAGTTGACAACCATAGTCTCAAATAAAAATAAATTCCATTGATAACCTTATCCCATTATAATGATTACTGATTTCACATTATAAAGTAATACATGTAATAGGTCCACACCTAGCTCAAATCTCTCTAGGGATTAATTTAATTACTAATTTCATTGACATTTTAGCTAAAGATTTCCTGATTAAATTTTAGGGTTAAGGGACCCAAAACAAATTAAACACCCAAAGGTATTTAATTTCCACCAGATCAAAGACATGAGTAGGATTAAATTACAGTGAGGAAGAATAACACATAAGTAAAGTCAACAAGGAAAGGTCTCACTTACCCACTCCCAGAACTTGATTAGGAGTGTCTGCAACCATGTTATTAGGCAACAACTACCACTAACAGATTTTGGTACAACTCAAATCCACAAGAACAAACTTCCTCTTTTATTAATAATTCTCAGAGGTCACAAGGTCCAAAACTTAAGACTAGAAGTTTCAGTTAGGTTTAGGGAGAAAGTTTCCCCCCATACCCAACTCTCTAACAGGATCAGAGTTTCAACTAGATTTTTCCCCTTATTAATGACTTCCAAAATTTCCCTAAACCATTCCCAATGGATAGGAAATTTTCTCACCTTTCTGGTGATATAAAGAAGTCCTCCTAACTCCTCCAGAAACTCAAGATATGAGAAAGCAGAGTTTAGGGGTCAAATTTTCCCCAAGGGGCACACGTGTCAAGAGGAGGGGAAATGCACTTTAGACAGATTAGGTAGGTCACGGGGTGGCATAGGGAAATTTTCCCATCGTATAGCTCAAATGCACAAAACATTCTGTGCACCCCGTGCAGGTCCCTAAGGGACACGTGTCAGATTTTGGTGCCAAGTGGAAAATTTGAAAGAAAAGGGCATGTCGGGCGGGTGGATTTATCACTTTGCACCCAATGGAGGAACATAGAAGAAAAAGGATGTGTGGGTCTACATGCACCCATGCGGAAGGACAAGGTTTGAGGGGAAGGTAGAGAAGTGGGTTGTGGAAGAAATTTAGCAAATTTTCTCAATGCCAAAACAAACAACCAAAGAAGAAGAAGGATCCACTCTCCCGCCTCCACTCCCCAAAGTGCCACGTGGCACACTCTCATTGGCCATGGGCTGAGCGAGGCCAAAATGATAAATTTTCCCAAAAAAATTTCAAAGGGATAAGTCCAAAGAAAAAAACGTACCTCTGTCATAGCCACAAGAGGACACGTGGTGCCCTCTAATTGGTTGCGGGCCGGCGAGAGGAGAAAGGGAAAATTTTCTCAAGTTAAAAAATATCAAAAGAATAAGTTTAAGTTTTGAAAAGAGTCCAGCCCTTCCACCATGCCGTGTGGGCAGCATGTGATTGGTTGTGGGCTGGCGGGAAAAAATGGGAAAATTTATCCCAAGGCAAATTTTCAAAAGGGATAAGTTTAAAAATAAAATTGGTCCGCCCCTCCTAGGGTACCATGTGGTAGGCCTTGATTGGTTACGGGATGGTGGGGGCCGTGAAACTTTTTGGGAAACTTTTCCAAAGTTTAAAATTTAAATTTTTCTATAGTTAGATTAATTTATTTATTTTTATTATTATTATTTTGAATGCCAAATTGAATTAAAACTTCAAATGGCCATAACTTGAGCTAGAAAGCTCGGTTTTGGGAAAACGAAGACTTTTTAGAAATCTCTCGATGCCCCCTTTGCACAAGAATCTTCAATTTTAGAAATTGATGAAATTTTTTCTAGTCAATTTTGTGAAAGAAATATGCAGGGTTTTTAATTTGTGAACTGGCAGTTTTCAACTTCCCAATTTTGTTTAAATTATATTTCCTCCTTTGCTCAACATGTCAAACAAGAAATGGCGGATTAGTCTAGGGAGGGTTTAGAGTTTTTTTGGAAGATTAATTTGTCTAATTGATTTCAAATTTTATTTCTCCGATAATAGATAGAAAAACGACCCAAGGATGAATTGCATTCGAATTTGGCAATGGTTGGATTATTTTCTTAAGTTTTCTTTGTCAATTTGGATTCCTAAATGTCTTAGCATGTATAATCCATAAAATTTTTAAGGTTGAATACTAAGTGCAGATCTAAACTATTTGTTTATTAGAAATGAATTTGCTAGAATGTAGTCCATAACAGTGAATTGTTTCTTTTGAATTGGATTAATCAATTTTGTCTTTTAAATGTGTGTATAGCTTCTGAAGTAGTTCAATACATTTGCTTATTAAATCACCCATTGAATTCAAAGTTAAAATGCAATTTATGATTTCAATTTTTTAATATATAATTTTGCAAAGACTATAATATTGTCTTTCATTTCCCATGCATTCTTCCTTTACAACCAACAATCTCATTCTTTTACAGCTATTAAAATCCAGTACGCATTACAATTTTGAAAACTAATTTCATCCTTTATTCATATTCCAATAACAATTTTACAACTTGTCACTTTTCCATTTGATTTCAAATACAATAAGCAGTACATATACATTCTTCTCATTTATTTTCAAAATAGAGACTGGAATACAAACTCTTTACATTTCTCAATCCAAATTTAAACTTCCATTATCAATATGAATGGTTTCACATTACAAACATTATACAACTCATCCACTCAAGGTGGGAAATTTTAGAATGAGTTTTCTCAAAAGGATGGGACTGTAAAACTGTATTCTTCTTGCTCCAAAACAACAACATGCTAGTTTCTCCATCTTTTCATCTTGATCACAACAAGGAAGGGGGGAATGCAATGCACTTTCCACCCAACCAAGATATCTAATAAGAAGGGAGAAGCCATCTTTTCTCATAGCCCCCAGAGCCCCCAAACCATATTGAAATAGAGAATGAAAATCGATTCATGGCAACAATGGCTTCCACAACAAACAAGCAACATTCATTCACATGCATAAATCAACAAGATACCACAGTTCAAGCAAGGACAAGTAGTTCACAACTACAATTGGAAATCGTTCACAACAAAACATATGCTTGATCAAGCAAACCAACAAGAGAAAGGAACATATGGGGAAACAACTTATGCCTCCCTACTTGGAATTTGGAATCCACCTAAGTCATACCTCCAATAAACATATCAAATTCCATAAACCTTATATCTCACTAACCCCTCCTTATGCCCCCACAAATTTTCTCCCTTATGCCCCCCAAAGAGTAAGAAATGTAAGCAGATTTCTTTTCCAAGGTGGATCCCAATCCAAAACATCCCTCCACAATAAAACTAGTGCCATTGGAAATCCCTTATGCCCCCCTTGTAAATCCCCATAGCCTTCTCCCTACGCCATATCCTAAGCAGTCTACCCAACCAACCAAGACACACAAAACACATTCACCATTTAAACATGCATGCAAGAGAAAGAAAACATTTAAAAATAAGATCAAGACCCTACCTCTCCATACTGGAGTTTGTTCCAAGATCCACAATAGCTTTCCAAGATGCCCAAAAAATAGCTGTCCAAAAACTAGACAATGCTAAAGAATGTAAAATGAATCCAAACTTCTTCCACAACAAGCTCCCAAAAAAACAAGCAAAAAATGCGTCCCCAAGAGGAATGAACAAGAGTTTTTCAACAAGTACAAACAAGTAAGGAGTTGCACTTTTAAAGGAGAAGGAAGAGAAGAGGATGATGTGGATCCCTATGGGATGCCACATTGTTCTTCCTCAACCCTAAGAGGAAATAAACATCATCCACCAAACCATAATAAATAAGAATGACAATTTAACTTACATACTCCAAAGTAACCCATACCCCAAAAGGACTGAATTTAAAATATGTAAGAGAAGTACAATTAAAAATTACAGAATTATCATTTCAAAATGCATTACAAAGGCCTAATTTTAACCTCTAAACCATAGATATGGTTGGTGAATCATTTTAAGAGGTGTGTGACAAGTTTAACTTGTCCCACAAACCTCCAAATTTGGCCTCCAAGGACAAATTCGAATTCCTAAGGAGATGAAGTGTTTAACCTTCCAAAATATTTCTTACATAACTATTACATATCCCTTACACCTTCTTACACATTTCTTACACACTCTTCCAACATTAAAATTTAAAATCAACAACTTCATTAATTACATTCCATATCCTAATCTAATTTTAATTAAAGTTTAACTACATGATTTCTCACATTAATCTACCACATTTAAATTAATTAAAAGAAGGAACACATTACTTATAAAATGCAAACAACAATAAATAAAAGGGAACACATAATAAAATACATATCCCATGGTCACATATAATGAAAATCCCTAACAAACACACACACACACACACACACACACACACACACACACACACACACCACACACACACACACACAAAACAGTTTCCATGGTGACCTCGTTTATTTCACCCAGAATTTTTAATATGGTTAGTCTCTAGTCCCCCAACATTGTTGTGATTTTATTTAACCTGCAAAAAATGCAAATACTTCCTTCGGCCTCGTGGCCATATCAAAAACGTCCAAAATGATACAAATAAAATCAAAAAATCAACTATATGATAAATCACAACAATCATCGAAGTAAAAACTACGTCATTCACAATTTTAATTAATAACTATATCAGCATCATAAAATATTCATTTTCTAGATCTATTCATAATATCCAAAATCACATATCCGACAACATCCATAACTATCTATGTCCAATAATATATCATCATCCACATATGAGTGTCTCTAATAATCACCATGCATCATATATAATCAGATTCAATCAATAATCCCGGATCTGACATCTAACACCATACTAAATTCAAACTATAAAAATGTCTGTCATATAGTCTGTAATCTAATGATCAGTAATAAAAGGTTCTAAAGGGAAGTGGGAACTACATCCCCCTCCCCTTAGACTTGAATTCCTCCTGGAAGTCATAAGAACTAATGTGGAAATAATGCAATAGAGAAAGGATCATGCCCTTTTGGAATTGCTTTGCTTCAACCAGTTTGGGTCTATAGAACTCCAGTTTGGTCCAATATAATGTAACAAGAAGAAGGGATATTACAAGGGATGAGTTATAAACTTTCTGCATGCAAGGCTATGAATATGAGAATCTAAGGAGTAACTTTATGGTATCAAACAAGATACAACATGTAACAATATAACAAGAAGAGTTTCAAAAGATCATCAAGAGTAACCACCAAGTAAGGGAATTACAGGGAAAAATTTCCATAATCTTGAGATGACCACACAGTTTCCCACTGATACACATACCACATTAATAAAAGTTAAGGTTTCTAAAAATTTAAACCATGATTTTAAGGTTCATTGTTTAGACAAGGCTAACAAAATCAACTATGACCAAATTTGTACGAGGAACAAGTCCACTCAAGGTCCCACAAATTGAGATCACACAAGATGAAGTGGATCAACAAGGACACCTAAATCAGCAAACATTTACAATCAAGGAAATAGTCAAGGAAATCATTTCTATAACTTGCGAGGGAAAAATTGAATCTTCATGGTAATGCAAGAGAAGTCAAGACCACAAGGTTTTCCTATAGTCTGATTTTTACACTTTTTTTTTTAAAGAATCGAGCACACCAAACAACAAAATCAAAAAATTCAACCATAGAAAAAGAAATATATATATATATATATATATATATCTCCCCTAGCAACTAACATAACAATACAAGTTCCATACCTTATATCACAATGGGGACTACTTATCTTATTTCCTACTCAAGATTGGAATAACCATAAGGAGAGCACAAGGAACACTAAGGACCACTCAAGGTTGCTAGGGAGAAGAGCAAGTAACAAGGGGTCCAATCAATCCAAAGGTGAATACATCATCTTGCACTTTCCATCCTAATGGGAAGAAGGGCTTCAACAAAAAGGTGACCCAAGAAAATATGAAGAAAAGAAGACTTCCCAAATTATCTTATATCCTTAAAATATGTTGCCTTAAAATTACAAAAACTTAGGTTTCCAAGGACACGACAACATGCATTGAGGTTGCTTCTCAAAGAACAGATAAGTCTCGATCCACAAGGACCATAACACACATCCGTCGAGCTACGAGATGATTAGGGTGTGATGACCCAAAACTCACACAAGAAAGGCACATACATCCATGGACAAGAAGTAATAAGCAACTAGAACACATTACTATCTACCGAGTGCTTCACAATTTCAGGTAGGTGAAAAAACTACCATTTCAACTATATATTGTGCTCAATACACGTAAATTTTACCCCTTTTTGAACCAAAAAAAATCAACTTATTAAGTCAAAAGTTATAGCTTTGCTTGATAAGAACATTACTTTCATGCTTCCTTAGTTACAAACTTCCTTCTATTAATCGACCAAGGGTACAACAAGGATCACTTCCCTTTTCTATGCTCCAGTTTATTAGTTAAGTTCCAAGGTCAAATCTCTTTAATTATAGTTTTATGGTGTTTTGGTTGAGTCGTCTTATCAATCAGCTTTTGATGAGAATAATGGTTTAAACACAGCACAAAATTACTTTTATGGGAAGGAGATACAAATCAACACACCACATTTTGATTCTAAAGGAACAAGAGACATTCAACATGGAAAGAACATTATTAATTTTCTGTAAGGACTAGGAATAATGAACCAACATGAATCACACCAAGATTTCAAAAATTCACTGAATAATTTCAAGCATCATTAAGCATTCTTAGTGGGTCTCCACAAGTTAACACCAGCCAAACAACTAGATGACAATGCAACTATACTCCAAGGAACCACATCCACACAAAAAGGCATCCAATGCAATGAGGCAACCAAATAATTTACCAAAACATGAACTAAATACCCAAGAGTTATAGTTTTTTTTTAAAGAGGAAGTACCCTATAAGCACCATCAATATTAACTATTAATATCTACCAAACTAACATCTCTAAGAGAAAGGTCCAAAAGACCCAAAGCATCCATAAATGTTTCCAAATAACCCAAATATTAATAGGTCATAGAATGTTATTCACAGGTAAAGGAATTTTAAGGTGTGTGTAAAATTATTTATAAGTCAAGAGGGTAAAACAAGTACACTTAAATAAACACACTGCCTGAAAGGCTTAAATCTATCCATAATTACCAAGATGCATACATTCCACGAGTCAAAACTTTATATGATGTAACCAAGAACCTAATATACAATTTAACATGCCATTGATGAAAGTCACTATTAAAACAAACACTGTTCCAATAACATTTATAGTCAACCAAAGGCAATCCAATCCTAACAAAATATTAAAGTCCATAATTAAACACTTCTACTCCAACGAGGATTAAGCTCTTACCATATTGAAATAGAATCACCACTACCGCTATCAGACTACCCTCTAGACCACACTACATGACAAACTTTCTTTCTAGTAAGGTCAAGCAACAAAAAGGGTCGCTCTAAGATCTTAGACACACTCAAGGTTCCATGCATCCATAACCAAGGCATGAATTTAAGCACCTAAAAAGACCTTCAAGACACCTAGGGTGTACCCCCATATGACAATTGTCACCATACATGAAGCATAGAACCAACTCAACAACATACAAGCAGGAAAACACGTAACATTTAGCCAAGTAGCCAACAACGTCATGAGCTCCGAGTCATCAATCAAATAAGGTATAAGAAATATTGGCAATCAATAAAAGTGGCTAAGTAGCCACATTGCAATGTTTGAAAATTCTTGCAAGAATTATAAATAAATAAAATATTCTCAGAGCTTCTCAGTCCAATCATAAAATAAGATGCCGATCCTTGATAAAATACACAAGATTACGAATGTAAAACACAAAAGTTAACACCACATTCACTCCGCAGCCTTTCATGGCTGCCAATAGGGGTACTCTACCTTGAGGTTAGTTCTAAGAACACATACATAGGATTTGGTCCTAGATGACACCTAGACTTAGTGTCCACCCTTGCATACGGGTAACAACAAGGAAAAATGACAACCAGACCCTCTTTCTTAACCACTCAAGGAAGGAAGCTGTAAACAACTTCTAATTAAATCTTCCCAACCTAGAACACAACCACTACTGTCCAACCACAAGGGTCACATCTTGCAACTCATCATTCCAACCACTCCAATAGGGAAGGGTCTCAACAAAGAGCTTAATGCATCATATAATTAAATCAAGTTTTAGGGATTGTAAAACAACACATTTTAAAAAGGGAACCGAGTTTCTATTATACTAGAAGTTTAAAAAATAAATTTAATCTGACATTCTTAGTTACTCTGGGTTTAGAAAAAATGTCATTAAGCAAGCACAACAACTCAAAAAACTTATTATTATTTTATTATCATTTTAATTCTGGTAGTTCAAATGAACAGAGTAATGTAATATTTCTTCATACTTATTTCTTATTCAATTTTCAACAAGTTTGTTTTCTTAGATTCAAAAGTGTGCTAGGTTTACAGTTCATGTCTCAAGTTTTCTAGTGAGCCCAATGGTCCAAGCTTTAGAACCAATGCTCTGATACCAAGTGTAATGCCTGGTTAAACAACCCACTTGAGAACCATGAACCACCTAGGTTTAGTTAGAAAATTATGGAATAATTTTTTTGTAAGGTGTTAGGAGTTGACAACCAAAGTCTCAAAGAAAAATAAATTCAACTGATAACCTTTCCCATTATAATGATTACTGATTTCACATTATAAAGTAATAAATGTAATAGGTCCACACCTAGCTCAAATCTCTCTAGGGATTAATTTAATTACTGATTTCATTGACATTTTAGGTAAAGATTTCTTGATTAAATTTTAGGGTTAAGGGACCCAAAACAAATTAAATACCCAAGGTATTTGATTTCCACCAGATCAAAGACATTATCAGGATTAAATTATAGTGAGGAAAAAAACACATAAGTAAAGTCAACAGGGCAAGGTCTCACTTACCCACTCCCAGAACTTGATTAGGAGTGTCTACAACCAAGTTGCTAGGAAACAACTACCACTAATAGATTCTAGAACAACTCAAATCCACAAGAACAAACTTCTCTTTTATTAACAATTCTCAGATGTCACAAGGTCCAAAACTTAGGGCTAGAAGTTTCAATTAGGTTCAGGGAGCAATTTGCCCCCATACCCAACTCTCTAACAGGATCAGAGTTTCAAATAATTTTTTTTCCTTCTTAATGCTTACCAAATTTCCCTAAACCATTCCCAGTGGATAGGAAATTTTCTCACCTTTCTGGTGATATAAAGAAGTCCTCCTAACTCCTCTAGAAACTCAATATATGAGCAAGCGAAGTTTTGGGGTCAAATTTTCCCCAAGGGGGACACATGTCAAGAGGAGGGGAAATGCGCTTTGGATAGATTGGCGGGTCACGGGGCGGCATAGGGAAATTTTCCCATCACATAGCTCAAATGCAAAAAACATTTCATGCCCCTGCGGGTCCCTAGGGGACACGTTTCAGATCTTGGTGCCAAGCAGAAAAGTCAAAAGAAAGGGCGGGGAAGTGGGTGGATTTATCGCTTTGTGCCCGATGGAGGAACAGAGAAGAAAAAGGATGCACGGGTCCGCACACCCGTGGAAGGACAAGGTCTGAGGGGAAGGCGGAGAAGCAGGCCATGGGAGAAATTTAGCAAATTTTCTCAAATCCAAAACAAACAACCAAAGAAGAAGAAGGGTCCGCCCTCCTGCCTCCACCCCAAAGTGCCACGTGGCACGCTCTCATTGGCCATAGTTCAAAGGGGCCAAAATGAGAAATTTTCCCAAATTTTTTTCAAAGGGATAAGTTCATAGGGAAAAACGTGCCTCCGTCATAGCCACAAGAGGACACATGGCATCCTCTGATTGGACGCGGGCCGACAGAGGAGAATGGAAAATTTTTCCCAAGTAATTTTTTTCAAAAGAATAAGTTTAAGTTTTGAAAAGAGTCTACCCTTCCACCGTGCCACGTGTCAGGATGTGATTGGCTGTGGGCCAGCGGGGTGGCGGGGAAAAATGGGAAAATTTCCCGAGGAAAATTTTCAAAAGGGATAAGTTTAAAAATTTGTCCACCCCTGCTAGGGTGCCACGTGGCAAGACCTGATTGGTTGCAGGATGGCGGGGGTTGCGGACCTTTTTGGGAAATTTTTCCAATGTTTAAAATTTAAATTTTTCTATAGTTAGATCAATTTTTTTTTTTTTTTTTGAATGTCAAATTGAAGTAAAAATTCAAATGGCCATAACTTGAGCTAGAAAGCTCAGTTTTGGGAAAACAAAGACTTTTCAGAAATTTCTTGATGCCCTCTTTGCACAAGAATCATAAATTTTGAAAATTGATGATGTTGGAGTTGTAAATTTTGAGAAATAAATCTGCTGGATTTTTATTTGTGAACTGGCAATTTTCAGCTTCCCAATTTGTTTAAATTAGATCTCCTCCTTTGCTCAACATGTCAAACAGACATGGAGGATTAGTCTAGGGAGGGTTTAGAGTGTTTTTGGAAGATTAATTTGTCCAATTGATTTCAAATTTTATTTCTTCGACAATAGACAGAAAAATGACCCAAGGAGGAATTGCATTCAAATTTGGCAATGGTTGGATTATTTTCTTAAGTTTTTTTTGTCAATTTGGATTCCTAAATCTCTTAGCATTATAATCCATAACATTTTTAAGTTGAATACTAAGTGTAGGTCTGAAATGTTTGTTTATTAGAAATGAATTTTCCAGAATGGAGTTCATAACAACGAACTATTTCTTTTGAATTGGTTTATCAATTTTGTCTTTTAAATGTGTGTATAGCTTCTGAAGTAGTTCAATACATTTTCTTATTAAATCACCCATTCAATTCCAAGTTAAAATGCATTTTTTTTTTCAATTTTTAATATACATTTTGCAAAGAATATAACATTGTCTTTAATTCCCACGCATTCTTCCTTTACAACCAGCAATCTCATTCTTTGGCAGCTATTCAAATCCAGTACACATTACAATTTCGAAAACCAATTCCATCATTTATTCATATTCCAATAACAATTTTACAACTTGTCACATTTCCATTTGATTTCAAATACAATAAGCAGTACATATACATTCTTCTCATTTCTTTACAAAACAGAGACTGGAATACAACTCTTTACATTTCTCAATTCAAATTTAAACTTCCATTATCAATATGAATGGTTTCACATTAAAAACATTATACAACTCATCCACTCAAGGTGGGAAAGGTTAGAATGAATTTTCTCAAAAGGATGGGACTGTCAAATTGTATTGTTTTTGCTCCAAAACAATAACATGCTAGTTTCTCCATCTTTTCATCTTGATCACAACAAGGAAGGGGGAAAGGCAATGCTCTCCACCCAACCAAGACATCCAATGAGAAGGGAGAAGCCATCCTTCCTCATTGGCCCCATTTAGCATATGGATTTGCATGCATGCACATGACATGCAACAGTGTGGGAACGAAGTCCCTCCTCAATGAAGGTGAGGCTACCTTTATTGAAAACCAAAACTGTATTTACATCTGTACATTCAAAATTGTATGTGGGGGGTGTTTTGGAACATCAATGGAAAGAAAAGTGAATGAAGGAGATAGAATGGAATGAAGGAAAGGAGTGAAATGGAATGAACTGAAAGCGCATGCAAGAGTTAGGTAAAAATAGAGCCTAATATTGCATGAAGAAGAAAGATGAATAACCAACAAAAATAAAACATAGTTTGGGTTAGTCAAACAAGAACGTGTAAAAGGGAACACACATGAGCAAGTAGATAATCAGAGCTTGATCACTGTGAACTACAACAACCGATTAATAACATTGACAATAATATCAAAGATAATATTTGCATGCAAGATTCAAACACCTAACATCTAATGAACATAAGAACATCAACGTTACAAGAGACAATGAATGAGACATAAAGTTTGTATTTCATTAAATCCAAAATGTTTTTCACAAAAGAACACAAAGTTTCTTCCTAAAACAAAGCTTGCAAAAAATTATTTTCTTCTCCTCTCAAAGTCACCCTTTAAAAATGAGCCCCTCACTTCCTTTTATAACTAAAAAGTTGGTTACAAAGTAGTTAGGGTTTTACATGATCATTAAATAAGGCACTTAAGTGACTTTGACTTTTTCTAACCAACTTTATTAAAGACAATCCAAAAATAGAAATTACTTAAAATATCCTTTGTTTCCAAAAAACAAATAACAACAGCTTTTAAAATATACAATAATATCCACTGCCTTATCCACTGAAATGGGGTCCGCCTATCTCAAACGTATGAGAAACAAACTCTCCCACTTCGCTAGATACAAAGAAAATCAACTCCCCACACCGCCGGTGAAATTAGGATTTGATGCTTTTGCCAGTTGAAAGGATATAAACCTTCCCAAAGTTTCAAACATCTTTTCTTCTTCTAGAGGTTCACTTGGTCGAAGAATAGCCTCAAAAAATACTTGTAATTCAAGAATTCTACTTGGCATATCATTTAAATCAACAATTTTGGATTGAGAATTCTCAAATAAGTTCTTCAATTTGATGCACCGCTCCATGGAAATTGACGAAAAATTGTGAAATTCTTCTTTCACCTACTCTGATGAACACCGTTGATTATGCTCGTTCATGAGGTTACAAGAAATATCAGCCATGAATTCCTGAATCAAGGAAAGTGAAGTGAAGGCTTCATTGCACATGTTGTCATAATGAATTATAGAATCCCTGATAAGTGTCTTTCTTGATTTGAGATGCAGACACCAAAGAAAACATGTCCCTCGATCTTCAAATTTGAGAATTCCTTCAATAGTTAAAACTAAATATTCCATACTTGTCATTTCTTGTAAACTGGGAAACATCTCATCCAAATTTGATATAGTAGAAACAAAAGTTTCTTTGAAAGAAAGAATTAGATCTAGATACACACTGATATCTTCATGAAGCTTAACTGCGGTCTTGACCATCCCCTGGCCTAAAACGAGAATCTCTGAAAGCCAAGTTTTAGTGACATGGCCCAATGTGTTTATTTCCTTTGACAAATTGAGAGTCTCTTCATCTGGGGCAGCCACTACATCAGGTACTGGGAAGGTGGATGATATGGGATTTATCAAATGTTGAACGTACTCCACCAATTGATTCTTTTTGGCCTTGAGCCAAGACTTTTGAGAATTGTATTTCTCAAGTATTTTTAGCATGATATCAATTGAGTCTCAAGCCATCGCCATGTCACTTTCTAATGTAGATCTTCCAAGTCCCATTCTGGAAACTTCATAGTCGGCAGGCGTCATAGCATCATGCTCTTTATCCACTTATGGAATGGCAAGTTCTACAAATTTGTTTCCATTATTATCCACCATTATTTGAGAAAGAACCTTAGGATTTTTAGGAATGGCATCATTCAAAAGTTTGAAAAGGGCATCAAAATCAATTCCAATTGGCTTGATAACTCTCTTCCTTTTCTTTACTTTAGAATCAACCCAGGAAGGAGTATCATTCACTATTTCAGCATACGAAATCCTAGAGCTTGAACCAATATTCTCATTATTTCCAACATCATGAGATCCTTCTTGAATCCTATCTACAACCTCGATTTGAGGAGACACAACCTCAATATCCACTTCCTGATTATTCAGGAGATTTTAGGAAATACCTTCATGAACTACATGGCTTGAAGTGTTTGATATCTGAATTACCTGCACCTGAGTGGATGCTTGTTTAAAGCATGGCTGAGGATCATTTTCTGCTAGCTTCAAAGCACTATTAACAATATGGGTAGAAGAATCTCTACTCGAGGTAGAAAATCCAGACACACACTCTCTTCCTTTTTCGAGGTTTGGATCTTTGGATCTCTCTCCTCGTGACACGTTACTTTGCTAAGTGGATTTTGGTAACCACTCTTTTCTTTCTTGTTGTTTATGATTAGATGGTAACGAAGTTGATCGAGAAGAAACCTTGGTCGAATGGAGACCCCCTCGTATAGGAAATTTTTTTGATCCTAAAACGTGATCTGGTGGAATTGATTACAATTTGGCAAGTTCCTTGTCACACCAAGATATGCTTCTTTCAATAATTGGTTGGTTCTTGCCATCAAGAGAAAATTCATCTCTCTTGGTTCAGACGATTCGAGGAAATGGGGTAAAGGAAATAGCATCATGGGAGGGATTGATGGCATCCTCATCATCATTTATGAATGAATTGGGAGGACTCTTGATGTGTAAGGCCTTGATCTAAGCAAGTGTTAGGCGAGAGTACTCTCGTCTTCTTACCTCATGTTCTTTGAAACAAGCAACCCAGAAATCCTCCATGGTAGGATTATGTTGGTACTTTTCCCCCAAAATATTTTACATATATCCATTGATATCGAACTAGGCTCTCTTCACATATGGATGGATGGTTATGAGAGCGAACTCCTTTTACATGAGCTATGCACTAAATAGATTTGGGCATTGGTATTCCCCAATTTGGATCGAGAAATGGATTCCTTGATGGTGCTTGTCACTAAGAAGGCAGTGAACTTGGAATAATTATCATGCCAGCTCCATTAATTTCCATCTATCACTGACATACTCAGGAAGTTTCCATGGGGTCCCAACAAAGCCACTCACATGAATGTAAGAGAAAGATGAAAATTGAATAAACCAGGTTCCCCATTGAGAAATGAGAAATGACACTCATGGCTTCTTTAGAAAACCTTTCCTCAGTATTTCGATTCAGGTGAATGCATTGTTGACTCTTCTAAAATGATGAAAACTATTTTTGAAGTTGAGATGAGGGTAATAGTGAAAAACACTGTTCGACAACCCCATGACTCCTCTCGTTTCAAGTCCCGAAAATAGATTTCTTCGTGCTACTGCATACGTTACATATGAAGTCATGTAGAAGCATCCAATCATCTTAACTTCTATCAATTTGTTGTGAATGGTGTTACTGATGATGGTGGCCTAATCCATAAACTCCTTCTTGGCTAGGATGGTACAGATAAACTAGTACATCCATGGGTGAAAAATCCTTGTAGAAGGTAGACCAAAAACTCAACATAGGAGAGTGATCATGTCTCTGATTTATTCCACGAACTCAACGCGGTAAAGTTCTTTGGGGGGCATATCAATTCGAGGTCTCTTGGTTACTAACCAATTTTTGTTGACCATTTTGCTCCATCTCAGGGGTTCTTCATCCCATAACTCTTGCATTGATTGGCGAGTGATATCCACATTCTCGAGAAAGTCAGGTATTATGAGCAACTCCTCAATGTGTTCAACTGTGATTAAGAGGAAAGGCTCACAGTTATCTTTGAAAATTCCTTGTCTCTCACGGTCATAATGCTCTGCGTAAGCAATCACCAATTCTGGACACTACACCGAGACAGGGAATGTTGCTGCTTAGGGTAGGCCACTATGGTAAAGCCTATATGAGAAAATGGTTTTACCTTCAGTTTTCACTCACTCGTAAAACTCTTGCACGTTGATGTGACCCAGATTCGTATCAGTGATGTTGTCATTTGTTGACTTAATAGAGCTGGGAGGGATAATTCCTTGGAATTCATATTTCAGGGCATATTCGTTAGATTTCTCCACTGGCTTCCTTGATCTCCCCGCAGATTTGGATTTTTTGGCCATTATGAATTTAATAGAAAAAGTGACCCATGCATGCCAGACAATGCAAACAGAGCCGGGTCTTAGTCTCCAACATCCCGTTGATACAAAAAAATATTTTACGTTATAATATTATTATTATTTTAAAAATAATAATAATAATTGTCCCGAATTACAAAAAAAATTAATATGTAAATACAAACAAATTGAGACTAAGCTCAAATTGTAGATTGAGCGATACAACGATAAATATATTTTAATTAAAATCTCCCAATTTTAATATATATTTGACAGAAGAAATTCTCCTTGGTTGGGCGTGGAAAACTTCCTTTTCATTCAATGCGTGGATCAAAATTGTCCTGGAGAATGTGTGGAAGATTTTAAAGCTTTCCCCTTTGCATGCATAGAAGCTCATGGATGGACGTGTGAAGGTTTCCTATTGCTTAAAATTAATTGTTGTCCTTTTCTCTATCTTTCTCCCTGCGTGAAAAAAGAAAACTTTCCTATTTATCCAAATGTGTGGATTTTGGATTGTTTTTATTTCTTGGACTATTCTTATTTCTTTTCTATCCTACGTGAGATTCCTCCTGAGGCGGCCTACTTGAAACTTTAAAACTTTATGCTATCTTTTTCTTTGCAAGGCATGGACAACTATTCGTTCTTTTAATATATTAAAAATTGTTCTATTTGCCTAGCAATGCATGGACTCCTCCTAGCTAGGCGTGGATTTGTTGTTGTTGTTTTGTTGTTTTCTCCTGCTTGGACAATTTAAACAAAAAAAATGCATGGAAATTATTTTCCTTATAACATGTGCTGAAATATTTCCTCCTCCTAAAGCGTGGTGATTACTTTTAGCTGTGCATGGAGAAATATTTGGGCACGTGAAAGTTTTTTACTTCTTCCCTTTTTAAAAATATTTCTGTTCTTTCCTTCAGTATACGTGAGAAGCTATCCTTGTCTAGGCACATGGTGGTCTCCTCTTGCTGGGGCGGCTCCTTCTTTCCACGTATGGATTTTTGTCTTGTGTGGGCTTTGGCTTGATGTATTTTACCTTTGGCTGTGTTCTTCCCTTTTCCTGTCGTGAAGAATTTTCTTTGACTTTAAATGATTCAAAACTGTCCCTCCCAATGCATGTAAAGGAATTTTCTGTCTTCTTCTTTTTTATACATGTGCAAGTTTTGTATTTAGTTTGGTAGTGCGTGGGGTTCCTGGGACAGCTCCACCTCTCCTCTGCCCAATGCGCAGGCTCAACACAAATGCTTCTTTTTCTAAAAAAATGGTGATTGTCTTTAACTGCACTCTTTCTCTCTCCTAAGGCATATCCTTCAGGCTGCTGCTTGTTTTGGACTGTCTTATTTCCCTTTGCATGCGTGAAGTATTTCGTTGGATGTGATAAAATATTATGCCTTCAGAAGAATTAAGAAGCAAAGCTTTGCATGAATTTTTCCAATGGGTTTGATGGAGGAAGTTATGGAATTAATCTAACTTCCTCTCTTCCTAAGTAGTGGCTTGAGTGCCAGGGGGAAATGGGGAAAGCAACGAGCAATTGCCAACGGGAATGACAAAGTGGGTTGGCAATCCCCATGCAATTTCCCCATGTGGGAAATTGGGGAATTTCTTGCCCGTTAGCCAATCCATGATTGTGAAATTGGTGGAGAAAACCCCACGTGTGGGAAATTGGAAGAAGATTGCCAGGAAAGGGGAAATCCGGGTTCGGGAAGCCAAATTGGCTTCTCGACAGTTGGAAGTGTAAGCTTATTTCGCCAGCATTAAAATTTTTCGAACGAACTTTTAATTTATTTTTATTTAATTAAATACTTCTCAAGTGATTTAAAAATTAATTTAACCAAACAAGGAGAAATTAATTAATTAATTATTAATTAATTGTTTTAATGTATTTTAACGTGATTTAAAGCCTGACGGGAAGATTTCTCACCCAAAAATCATGAAACGAAGACCGAAATGATAAAAAAATGACACAATCACGATGAGGGAAATGAACCATGTAAAGTAACACTTTTAATTTTTTTAATTTTTTATTATTTTCTAATAATTTTGCAAAGTCAAAATTAGCTGATAACAACTGGCTCTGATTGGGGACAAGGACTTCAAGGATGCAACAACGGACCCAGACCAAAATATTAATGAACATGATCACAAAAATGATGGGGCACAAAAATGGGGTGATGATAGAATTGTTAGTTAACACCTAGTCATGTTGGCACATCACTCAGCCTAGGTTGAGCGCTCACCCGAAGCGCGCAAAGGTACCAGGTCCCTCTTAAGAGTTGCAGTAGAAGAATGGCGGTATGATAAAATAGTAAACATATATTTTAGGAACTAATCCATCCATTCACCATTTATATCCAACCAGATCTATAAGCGCTAAAGGTAAATCATCATGAAAATAATAACATACATTGATAAAACACATCACACACTTTGTTCAGCCAATTTCCTTTATCTATTCATTGAACCAACAATACAAAAGCTTCATACAATACCAGGCATATGTGCACATGGATCTATTACAATTATCTAGTCACATGTACTTGTGTTTTTCCATTCCTCCCAACATATGGTTCCATCCGTATCTCTATATATGTATCTATATTCTCTAAGTAATTCATTGCATATATATATATATATATATATATATATATATATATAGGGTGGGGAACTAACCCTTCACCACTTAACTCTACCAGAAATAGGTCGCATGCTATTAACAGCCACGTGCCTTTTTACAATTATAGCCATACATGCAAGTATGTTATTTATAGATTGTTGATAGTTAACTGAAGTGATGGATCTATTCTTAACTTATGCCCATGCAAGAGTGAGTTGACATGTCCTTCTAAAATCTCCACGAAGAGTGGTGCACAAATCTTAGACATCACTTTGTGTACTCCACACACCAATCTCTAAGAATAGACTTGATCTCCAAAATCAGCTAAGTCCTTGAGAGTCTTACTCTACACCTCTGTGTGTGACGCCTTCCTATACCTTCACGCTTATTCTAATATGCCATTCTTCCATGTAGACTCTGTGTGCAAGTTTAACTAAGTGTTTTCTCTGATCAACATTACCCCACACTAATCTCATTATCACCCTGACAATGGCGATGCTCAAAACTTATACATAGAATGGATAAATAAATAATAGTTGACTAAAGAATTTTGCATAAGAATCTTGAACAAGAATTTTGAAGAAGATATACACATCTAACAAAACTGTATAGGCCTCAGGCCCCTCTGTCTCATCCTAAAGCAACAACTCTCGATATTCTTCTTTGATATCTACTTCGAGGATCTCCCACACTATTAGCATTGCTCCTACTGTTTAAGGCACGTCTACAATCATGGAATGCAGCTCTTCCATGGATATTTTCCTTTGAGCATTTTGTATTACAAGCATTACACTTGGCATAGAAGTTTTCACCCCTTCTAGTACATCCATCTTCTGAGCAATGAGCTTTCCTAGCTCCTCCAACCTCTCCTTATACGGTGCCTATGCCGCAGCGAGTGCCTCACAATTTTGCTTTACAAGGACTAAGCAATTCAGCACAGCCTAGGGAAGCATCCTTCATCACCTTGTGGACCTCATTTTCTTCCTCCAAGGTTTTCACCGCATGATTAGAGCATCTGAGGCTGTGCATATGGTTAGCGCATGATTGACCATCTTTAGTTCGTCACCGGTGGCTTGTAGTAGACCTTCATAAGTAGCAATCTTCCTAGCTACTGCAGCCTGCACCTTTTCTATCTTTTCCCTGGAGGCCTTGGGATGTGAGGATACGTGCACACCTTTTCATCCTCGAACACTGATGTTATCATTGTTTTCACATAGTGCATCGCGGAAGGAAATTCTATTGGTACCTCAAGATTTCAGATGTGGGCGTACCTTTAGAACATCATCTCCAATTTCCTCTGCCATACTAATAAACAGTGTCATATTTTCTTTTGATTAAGTCTTTTTTCCTATACTAGGAACGCTATCTCCACATCCTTGGCTTTTAATCTCTCTATCAGTATGCCTTGATGGTAGCAGATTTATCTATGTTTCTTCTTGCTACTTCAGAGGATACTTTCACGTAGAGCATTTCTCACCAGCTCATCTGACATCATTGTTGGTTTGATTGTCATGTGGCATGTGTTTCAGGTGCCTTCTTTAACCACGTTGACACACACGATTCTTCACCGACATCAAATTCGAGACTCGTCCATGTGCATGTGCATAGACCATGCGAGTTGATTCCTTGTGCATAGAGTTGCCTTGTCCTTGTCCATGAGCGAGCATCCAAATAAATCCTTCTTCTCAATGGTACTCTAGAAACCGAACATGAATGATCAGCTTTGGGTCTTCTGCATACCCCATGGCATGTGCCTTGGCATCCTCCCCTATTCGATGGAATTGGGGTCCTCTTAGAATGGCTACATCAAGGTTGGGAATTCCAGATGTATCCCTACCCTTGTCCTGTTTAGCCTCTGATTGACCCCCTTCTTATCCTTCCATCTTCTCCTCCTCATGTTGAGGTTCTTCTTTAGTTGGAGATGAAGGTGCCTTCTCCTCAGATTCTTTTGTTTCCTCGCTCAGCCTGAGTTTTCTCCATTTCTTCTCCTCTAGCTCCTTCACCTGCGGGGTTCCTCCTTGCACCCTTGTGCGCTTAAACATATTCTTAAATCTTTGTGCACCCTGACTCCTCCCCTGTATCTCCTTCTCCCTGGGGAGTTGTCGTGCACTCCCCCTCCTAGCCAGATGATTACTTTCTCCTTTGCGCAATATGCTGCCACTATCTTCAGGTTCTTCATCCTCTTCCTCATCATCTTGTTTGTGCACAGAGGGCCTAGGTGTTGGAATGTTCTCCATAGTATGATTTACCTTCGGAAACCCTAGAAGCATGCGAATTCATTCTCCACATACATGTTATTCTCCATTTTAGGCTTCAATTGGAGGTATATTAGCGCGGCCCCGATATCTACAATGGCCACTGTCTCTAGCTTAATGCTTAAGTTTTCCGAGATTTTATTCTCGTTGTGTGCATTCCTCCCTAGATATCCATAAGTCTTTCTCAGGGTGTGATACTCACAGTCCACCTTGTCTACATTAAATACCACCCTCCATGTGTTGGTGAACCAATGAACTGTAGCTTGTAAGTACTGTGTGGGAAATGCATATGGCATATTTTGCACCAGGGGCTCCACGACCCATCTACCATTGGGAAGCGTGTAATATAGAAATGATGGTAGACTTCAAATTGTACCTAGTTTTCCCAGGACCGAGGGAAAATCCTTGGGTATGCACCATTCTTCCCCAAATTCTGCATGCAGATCCTATCATACCACATCTCTGCGCGCTTCTTAACATCCTCCGTCATCGACCCTTTGTAAAGATATTTGCTGAATTACTCAGCTAGAGACTTATGATTCATGGGGTATTCCCATATGTTCTCTTTTCATTCATCTGGTACCCCGATCTCCATGAAGACTAAACTCAGTAAGATACAACCAAAACTTATCTTACTCCCTTCGTGCGCTTCCTCGACTATCCACTCTGTAATGAATATGGAAATGTTATAAGTGGTTCCCTCTGACATGCGCTTGGCCACATGCAACCACAATAGAATTAACTTGTGACCAACGTTCTTGGTCATTCAACTTTGTGGTTAGATGTGTTGCTGCCTATACTACTGGACAATTTTTCAACTTGTCAATGTCCATCCCGCGCGTGGTCCCTTTCTGATAGCCCAACGCCTTCTGTGTCTCCAAAATGGCACTTTTGTCAGCTAAGTAAGTCTTAATTTCTTCACCCGTTGCCTGTAATCCAGTAACTATGGCAATGAGGATGGGTGTCAGTCTTACCCTCTATCCTACGAAGTAGAAGAATTCCTCATGGACTCGGCTCATCAGCCATCTGTACAAGGGTGCATACTTTCCAAAGTATGGAATCTCATAAAGCTGGTAGACACCATTTCCCTTGAGTAGCTTTTTCCCCGACATCATCATATATGGACATGCCATCCTCAAGGTGCCTATTCATTCGAGACGTGAGCAGGTAGTCTAACTTCTTCTGGTTTTCACTGGTTCGGCGATTGTATTCACTTATCTTGCTCTGTCTTATGTGGGTATTCCATTCCTTCCCCACAATAACTTCTTCAGGGTACTGCATTTTAGAGAAATTTCTCTCCGGGGCCATCTCCTCCTCTTCTTCCACCACCACCCTCTTCTTTTATTTTATCAGTGTTGCTTTCTTCTTTGGTGCCATTCTCTTTCAAGGGTTTTGTTTTGTAGGTTAGTTGCTTTGTGTTTTGAGTAATTTGCTTCGAACCCTAACCCGATTCTTCCATGCCCTAGATTTGTAATCATGAAATTACACACCCTAACTCTGTTGTATTACTCTGCATCATCAAACCCATTTTCTAGGGGATCCAAGCCCTTCTAATAAACAAATCTCTTCTCTGCGCCTGGTTCGCTCGCTTTGTACCTTGAATCTGTTAGCTTTATGCTCTTCGCGTATAGGCTCTCTATCGAATTGTCGTAGTCGCAAGGGTAAAATATGAAATCACATCCCGTCCTTATATAGATCTCTAATTTTTTTTGCCTTAATTGCTCCTCCACCTACCAAATTCTCCTCATTTATGACCCATTTTTATCATTTCCATGTGGTATATTTTCACACCAAAGCTATAACCTTCTAGCGAGCCTCTTTACCCTTTGTCATAGACTTCTCTTCAATGCATGCACCTTTGCACCCGAGTACCTCATCACTACATGATCTCCTTGATAATTACCATGGCAGCCACTTACCTCACGTTATACTTCCCTTTATCCATATTCATCCTTTCTTATATTGAGAAGCAATATTTTGTCAGTTACCCTTAGCAACCTTCTTTCAACACCCATAGCATGACATCTTCATAGCATATACTTGAGAGTCACCAATAATCCACCCCACATGAAAAGGATGTGCAGTCCTCTGTGCATCAACATGCTTCATATTGTAGTTAGTTTCATGCACGCAAGCGCACTTATTATACAAACAAGAGCTAAAATTGGACAAAGCATAGCGACGATGAAGGAAATACATTAAGGAAATGCAAAAATGAAAACCTAATCTAACTGGCAATATTGCCTTATTACAAACACCAAGAAGACTTATTTATAGTAGGGCTTCAACCTAATCCTGGTAAAGTAATCGGGGAAACCATGTGCCATCAATTGTTTCCAACTGGCAAGCACCTGACTCAAGTATATGAGTGATAACATATGGCCCCAACCAATGCACCTTGAGCTTTCCTAGATGGCGCAAAAACTTGGAGTCATATAGAAGTACCATTTTTCCCACCACAAGTTTCTTATCCCTGATGTGCTGATCATGCCATGCCTTTTAGCACACTTTCTCTTGTTTCTGACTCAGGTGTGTGATGGCTCAGTGCTCATCTAGCTGAACCATCTTTGCAATCTATTCTTCTAGGGCTTGCTCATCATCTAGACCTCCAACGGTGTAATGTGCAAGGAAGGTAACATAAATTCTAGAGGCAGAACAACTTCCGCGCCAAACACCAATTGAAAGGGTGTGGCTTTGTTCAATCTTTTGTATGTTGTTCTATAAGCCTAAAGAACAACAGATAATTTATCATCCCAATATTTCCTCCCAACATCACAAATCTTAGTTAATGTGTGGCTCAAGATCTTGTTAAAAGCCTCAGAAGTCCCATTTTCCTGAGGGTGATAGGGTGTAGTTTTATGGTGGGCAACCATAAAATCATCTAAAAGAATTCATATTATCTCATTTAAAAAATGTGTGCCCTTATCACTTGTTAAAATTAAAGGACAACCATACCTTGTAAGGACATTCTCCCATAAGAACCGTGCTACTGTAGCCATTGTATAGTCCTTTGTAGGTGCTACTTCTGCCCATCATGTAAGATAATTTATACAAGTGATGATATAGCGTGATCTAGTCTTGCATGCGGCTGGTGAGATAGGCCTGACAAAGCCAATTTCCCATTTCTTAAAGGGTTCTACACTCATTATTGGTCGTAGGGGCATCTCATCCCTTTTTCTTGGTCGATCGAGACATTGACAATGGTCACATGTCTTACAATACTCTTTACAATCCTTGTACAATGTTTCCCACCACAACCCAATAAGTAGGATCTTGCACGCTATTGCATCACCTGCATAATGGCCACTTATAATACCACCATGCACTTCTTCCATTATGTCCTTTCGTTCATGCTCCAAGACACAATGACGTAACACCTCATCTTTTCCTAGCTTGTACAAATCACCACTAATTAACATGAATGGTGCCACGCGAATACTAAGTTACTTCTTCTCTAAAGATTTCATGCCTTCAGGTGCCATACCAGTTCTCAGAAAGACAACAATGTCCTCTAATTTTGGTGGCGCACGTTGTAACCTATACAGTTGTGCATCAGGCATAGTCTCTTCTATTGTTTGTGCCTCTTCCCTCGATTGAATTCTAGACAAGTGATCTGGTCCATAATTGCTTTTGCCTGGTTTTACCATAACCATAAAGTCAAACTCTTGAAATAAGAGTACCCACCAACATATGTGCCCCTGTAAAACGGGATTTTTCACAAAATATTTTAATGCCATGTGATCTATATAAAACACAAATGGTGTAGTCAACAAATATTGATTAAATTTGTGCAAGGCATAGATCATGGACAAGGCCTCGCGCTCTATAGTGGTATAATTTTGTTCTGCAGGGGTCAACTTCCTACTAGTGAAGCAAATGGGATGATCAACGATACCTTTTCCTAGTTGAGCTAAGACAACACCAATGGCTATGCCAGAAGTGTCCACATGAACATGAAAAGGTTTATCCCATGAAGGAAAATGCAAGATAGGCGTAGTAGTAAGTTTCTGCTTCAATATATCAAATGTGTGCTGTTGTGACTTCCCCCAGTAGAATGTACCTTTTCCCTGGAGTAACTCTTCCAAGGGCACGACAAATTTTGAATACCCTTTTATAAACTTCCGGTAATACCCTGTATGACCCAAAAATCCACACACCTCACGTTGAATGGCCGGCACTTTCAAGCCAATGATGACTGCAAATTTAGCTGGATCAACCAATAACCCTTCCATGTAGATGATATGTCCTAAAAGTGTGCCAAAGGGAGTAGTAAAGATGCACTTCTTGATGCTTAATGAGATACTCAACTATCGACATCTTTCAAACATTAAGCACAAATTGTCACAATGATCCTTAATCAGCCCATAAACGGTCCAATCATCAAGATAGACCTGTAAAAAGTTATGAATAAAATCCTTGAAGGCTTATACCACTATCCTTGAAAATGCAACATGTGCATTCTTCAATCCAAAGGGCATCACAGTATAAGCAAAGCTTCCCCATTCAGTAGTGAAGGTGGTCTTCTCTTGATCTTCCGAGGCAATCCTAACTTGATGATACCCTGAAAACCCATCTATAAATAAATATATTTCACACCCAGCCACCCCTTCTAATATTTCCTCTGTGAATGGTGTAGGAAAGGGATCTGTAACACATGTTGCATTCAAATCCCTATAATCAACACAAATTTGAATCCTACCATCCTTTTTGATGCTTATCACCATAAGAATGACCCATTCTGATTCATCCAGTGGTCAAATGATCCCATATTTCAGCATCTTATCAATCTCCTCCTTTACTTTCTCACACAAATTGGGATTCATCCGATATGGTCGCTTCCTAATAGGGCGCACACCTTCCTTGAGCTTTATCTTCATTTCTTCGAGTGATATATGCACGCCTTTAAGTTCATGGTATCCTCTTGGGAATAAGTCCTCATAATCATGAAGTAACTCTATGATCTTTGCTACCTCTGATTCTGACCAGTAATCCCCAATTATCACCTCCTTAGGTTCAGCTTCTATGCCTATATTGACCTTTGTTGTCTTCAAAGGTTCGTGATATGCGTGCACATCTACATCCACACTAGATAACACTTCACATGTTCCATGTGAATGATCCACGTCTAAGTGCTCAACTTCCTCCTCATCAATTATGTATACAAACTTCCCCTTATCTTTTTCCAAAGAATCGCGCTCAAGTAATATGATATCATCTTCTTCATCCACAAAGCGCGCCCCTGTCTCTGTCTCACCAAATAATTCCTAAACAAGTTCTTCCACTTTCCCACTGTCTCCCATAGTTAAGCACTTCATTAAGCTTAAAGTTATGTTCACTAGTGGTGTAGATGAAAAGAAGTCAAATGTTTGGATCATCCTTGTAGTCAAAGTTTGCTAGTTTCTAGTGTCGCAATGTAATTCAGCATAGACATACCAAGCATGTGCACAACCTTTTAGAGTAGAATAAAATTGATGCACCCAAAGTGAAGGTGGTAATGCTTCCTGGCCAACTGTCCAGAGTCTCTCACACTACTGGATATGATGTTGAGTAGGTTGATCACCATGATAAGGGCTTATGTTTGTAGGTGCATTACTTCTTGAAAACCTGGTTGATAAGGTGGTCCCAATCGTTTCCCATTCTAAGAGATTATCCCTGTGGACTACCCACTAGCACGCGGGTGTCCCACCCAAAGTATATGAAAGCATAGTTCATTGTTTGAGCTCATTAGCCCAATTTGTTTCTATGGCCTGTAAGAACCCAGCTAAATATTTAGATCTAGTATAGCAGAATACTGCACGACCTATACATCAAACAGAGAAAAAACCCATCTTACCAGTAACCGTGTGTTTAGCTTCATGCCCCACCATTTCGTAAGTGCCATGAGCCCAATTATCAAAAGCAATACTAGTAGTATCGCTAATTGACTGAGAATCTTCCCAATGAAGGATTCCTTCCTTAGATGGATCATTGACCTCTAGGTCCCGAATAGTGCGTACATAGATTCTGTTCAAGTCCTCTTCACTTAGAGGTTCCACATATGGCACGGATTTACCATATGTCAATGGTATTATGACCATTTCCTCCTTGTTCTCGAAGCTAATATACCCTTTGTTAAACCTCAAATCAACATTGTTTGCATAACACCAAGGGTGCCCAAACAAAGCTGGGAAACTATCTACTTCCGCAAGCGCTAGCACTTCAAAGTCTCATGTGAACTTGGCCCTTTGTAAAGTGATAGATGCATCCTTCAAAACTCCTATGGGAGTAGCTTTTGTTCTATTTGCCATGAACAATACATTAGATGATGGCTGCAATGGGGGTCTCCCCATTTTTTCCCACGCATCCAATGTAAGTACATTTCCACACCTATGTCAATTATAATATTGCTCAGTAGCCACCCATCCACAACAACATTCAAAGTGATCTCCTTGTCATAGTCAATGCTATCAGGAGGAATATTCGCATGCAGTATTTGTCTCCTAGTCTTAGTTATTACGCATGGAGTATTCCCTTTTAACCAATTTCCTAATAAAGGAATAATATTCTCCTGGTGCAACATTCTACATACCTCTCTGATGTCGTCAATATCTGACAGGGCTTGTTCTGTATCCTTGTGCTCCAATTTATGAGACTACTCTTTTAAACCTTGTATCTCACCTTGAAGGATCCTAAGGACCTCCATTGTGTCCTCATAGACTTCTTTCTGATGAGATGGATCTAGATATCTAGCATGTAAAAATTCCTCCCTAGTGATTGTCGGCTTCTTTTGCAACACCTCTCTTGTGCGTGCTACCTCAACTCAAGTGGTTATCTTGACTATTACCACCTCAGGTTCTGGTGTTAACTTTGGCATCCACTAATTCTCTATCATGTTCTGGATTCTAACCATCCTCATTCCCTTGTTTTCTTGCTTGTGTTGCTTATTGAGATGCTCATACAAGTCTGGGAACTCTTCATAACTATGCCCCTTTCCACAAAATGTACAGGAAATATTTTGCAGGAATTCACACCTATAATGGTTAGGTGAGCCACATGTATAGCAAGTTCCTCGAGGGAATTCATTCCTTCCTCCACCTTGGCCTCTTCCTCCATATCCGCCTCTATATCCTCATCCCCTTTCACGAGCCCCTTCAAACCTTCCGTCATTCCTGTCATAGCGGATTTTATTATAATCCCTATCGTGATGCTCATTCTTCCCTTTAGAATTATCAGCCACACTCGCCTGTCTGACCCCAATATCAATGGAATCATGGATCTAACCAATCAATCTACAATCCTCAATATAATGGGTCGTGGACCTACAAATTTTACAAAAGGAGGATACATTCTTCTTGATCGCGCGTTGTAGGAGGGGGTAGTGACTAGCATCATGGTTCAAATGGAAAATATCATAGTCTAATAACAAAAAACGTACAGTTCTGTGAGGGCAACTATCCTTAGTGTTCCCTTCCACTTCATAATCTGTACACCAGATCCCTGAGCGTGTTTCATGAACTGATTTTTCCAATAATTTCTCTAACTGTTTTGCCATAGCCGCTATCTGAGCTTCCAAAAATGGACTAACTCTAGTGTCAATAATCCCAACTACTTCAGTGCGTAAAGATGATTCCAATGCTTCACTTGGATCGGTATAAGTCTTATGTGACAGTGCTCTTTGAAATGGGGTAATCAGTCCCCTAAAAACCCATTGTGCATGCTGACTTACATGAATGTCATAAGAGAGTTTGAATAGAAGTGTTTTAAATCATGCATCATACTCACGTACACTTTCAGTAGTGCCTTGCTTTATATCCTTGAGTGCGCTTATAATCTTATGCTCAAACTCTAGGATGTGGAACTCCTTTAAGAAAGCATCTTTCAATGCTGCATAGTCAATACAAGTTTTATTGGGGTCAAACTTCCTAAACCAGCTGTGTGCGTGTGCCTGCAATGTAGTAGTAAATTGACTTGACTTGCATTCAGGGGTCATAATACCTTTTACGTGCCACAATATTTCACACATATGAATATGTTCAGCAACATCCTCGATACCTCTGTATTCTGGGAGACGAAGGGACATCTCCATATAAATGTTCTGGGGTTATTGCGGGCCTTGACCACCCAACCCAGAACTTCCTTGGTTTCCTCTTCCTCCAATACCACCCAAATCACCAAAACTATAACTTCCCATACCGCCCAATCCTCCTCTAGAATTTGGAATAGGGCCCATGGATGCATTCCCCTATGCCCCAACAGTGGTACTATACTAGACCCCTACAGTCTGGGAAGTGGTCCCAGCTCTAGAGGTGATTCCCACACTCGACGTGCTCATATTCTGTGCAGATGATGAGCTTGAAAATGTACCCCTAAAGAATAACGAAGTTATCTATGCTTCCATTGGTGTACTTACTGTCTGACCTATTTCTGTGCTTTCACTTCCTAAATTAAAACTACTTTTACCTGTTGTACTAGATATTGGAAAACCAAGCGGAAGGGCTAGGTCAACAGGTTGGTTTAGATGCACACCCTTGGCCTAGGTCATATCTACTGGCGTGCTTCCATATGAAGAAAAAGAGGGTTCTCTGTCATGCTTCCCTAGATGGGGGAGTTCCTGATGCTCTTGCTCTTCTTCCTCCCCATGAGCCTCAAATCCTTCACAAGCCATCTCTCTCCACAACACCATCCATTCTGCAATTTCTTACCTCTTGCATAATTCCCTCTCGTGCACCTCATCATACTTCAACCACCTTTCTTCCCTATGTCGTGCTACCGCTAGGTCTTCCATCTTTCACTAATCCTGTTCCTGCCCCCATGTGTGGAGATTCTTTAGTTTTCCTTGGGTTTAGCTTCCAAGTTCAATGTTACCATTAGTATTTTGATTACCAGTGAAATACCTTGCAAATACATCCCTCTAGGATATTTTAGAAATTGGAACTCTGCTACCTCTCGACATGAATAATTCAAAATTGAATACTCCAAAATATAGTTGTTTAGGACACCGCAAAACCAGGTATCTACCACGCGAGTCTAGCTTAGGTCAGAATCATATAGTGTTTGAAATTCCTCCTATGTCCAAAAAAGTGTGTGATACCTCCAATTTTTCTTAGATGCATACGCAGTCAACCATTCATATAATTCTACTAGAAAGATAGCAAAGAAGCTTTCGTATAAACTGTCATACAGATTTTACTCTACCCAAGTACGTACGCTAAATCCAAATCCAGTGTCAAACCTCTATGCATATTCTTCCTCTAGATCATGAATCCATTCTTCAATGCTCGCCAAGGTTAGCTAGTATGTCTTCATCATGAACCATTTTGAAACAATTGAAAAAGAGGTCCTGGCAATGAAACCAAGGATGCAGCCTAGAATTTTTAGTTAACACCTAGTTGTGCTGACACATCACTCAGCCTAGGCTGAGCGCTCACCCAAAGCGCGCAAAGGTACTCGGTCCCTCTTAAGAGTTGCAGTAGTAGAATGGTGGTATGCTAAAATAGTAAACATATATTTTAAGAACTAATCCATCCATTCACCATTTATATCCAACCATATCTATAAGCGCTAAAGGTAAATCATCATGAAAATAATAACATGCATTGATAAAACACATCACACACTTTATTCAGCCAATTTTCTTTATCTATTCATTGAACCAACAATATGGAAGCTTCATACATTACCAGACATGCATGCATGGATATGTTACAATTATCCAGTTGCATGTACTCATGTTTTTCCATTCCTCCAAACATATGGTTCCATCCGTATCTCTATATATGTCTCTATATATTCTCTAAGTAATTCATTGCATATATATATAGGGTGGGGAACTAACCCTTCACCACTTCACTCTACCAAAAATAGGTCGCATGATAATAACAACCACACACCTTTTTACAATTATAGCCATACATGCAAGTATGCTATCTATAGATTGCTGATAGTTAATTGAAGTGATGGATCTATTCTTAACTTATGCCCATGCAAGAGTGAGTTGACATGTCCTTCCAAAATCTCCATGAAGAGTGCATGAAAATATTGGCATTGCTTTGTGTACTCTACATGCCAATCTCTAAGAATAGACCTGATCTCCAAAATCAGCTAAATCCTTAAGAGTCTTACTCTACACCTCCACGCGTGATGCCTTCCTATACCTTCATGCTTTTTCTCCTGTGCCATTCTTCCGCATGGATTTTGTGTGCAAGTTCAACTAAGTGCTTTCTCTAATCAACAGGCGACACAAGAGAGGAGACTGAAAAACAGGGAAACAAACAAACCAAAATCCTAATTATCTATGTACATACGGGGAACAACCCATTTTCAATTTTGATAGTGCTTGAGATATTGCCCACTATAGGGAAAAGGAAAATGACTTTCATCAAGATATGCCAATTAGTAGGTACTATCTCCACATAAATGCCTTATTTTGAATGGTCCCAGCCACAATGAGTCAAAATTTCCATGCTTTCCTTTTGGCTCACGTCTTTTGTCCCAGAGAAGAACTAAGTCATTGATTTGAAACTATCTCTCTCTAGTTTTCTTGTCAAACAACTTATTTACCTTGGATTGATGTTCCCCAATCCTATTTTCCACTTGAATTCTTTGTTCCTCAAGCTTTCTTAGGAGCATGATCCTTTTATCTAATGCATTGGTGAAGCATTCATCATTAATTGCTTGAGCTAATTTTAATGTTGGTAACTCCAGTGTGATGGGAATTTGAGCATCGCTTTCATACAGAATTTGAAATGGAGACTTCCCAATTGATCTTTTGGGAGTTATGCGGTCAGCCCACAATGCATCATATAAATTTTTGTGCCAAGTTCTTTGATTTTCTTTGACTAACTTACAAACAATAGTAATGAGGTTTTGTTGCTAGATTCAGCCTGATTGTTTCCCTGAGGGTAGTAATCCGATGAATGAGACAAAGATATCCCATATCCATAACATAAACATATCATCTCTGTAGAAGAAAAATTTGAGGCATTGTCCGTCACAATCTTGTGTGGAATTCCATAATGGACCAATATATTTTCTTTGATGAAATCATAGATTACTGCAGTAGATGTTTTTTTCACCGGTATAGCTTCCACCCAGTTTGTAAAGTGGTCATTCATGGTGAGCGCGTAAGTATGACCAGCACTAGAATTAGGATTCAAAACCTTGATGAAATCTAAACCCCATTGTTGAAAGGGTTCTTCAATGAAAACTAGCTTTAAAGGAAATACTGCCAACTTGGGTCTTCCAACAAATTGTTGATGGGTTTCACATTTTGTCACCCATTTCTGAGCATCAGAAAACATAGTGGGCTAGTAATAATGTGCTCTCATAATTTTATGGGCTGTTACTGGGCCAGAGAAATGACCACCACAAGCATGATTGTGGAAAGCTTCCAACAACCTAGGTGATTTGTCTTTATCAACACATCTGAGGAACATGTCGTCGATCCCTTTCTTGAACAACGTGTTATCCCAAATGACGTACCTGACAGCTCTTAGTTTGATAGCTTGTTTCTCCTTAGCTGTCAGATTCTCTAGACACTTGCCACATGTGAGGAAGTATGCAATATCATAATACCATTCATCTGTGGTACTGACAAAAACTACCAATGGTAAATTATCTTCAACTGGTTCTTCCTCAGAGTTATCTCGTGGTTCATTCTTTGTAATGAGCTAGCAGAGTCCTCTTCCTCAAACTAAATTAGTAGGCTTGATGTCCAAATCATATTCTTGGATCTTGGAGACCCAATTACCTCTTTTAGATCCCGGTTTCTGTTGTGTCAACATTGATTTCATCGTGGTGTCTGGAAATAATACTTTTGTGTGACAATTCAACACGTAACACCTAAAGTGTTTCAGGGCTCTTACCACCACGTAGGCTTGAATCCCAAACTCATGAATGCGATAGGAGATTTGATCCCCTCTTGATTTTGCTGAGTCAAAATGACAGAGATTGTGTGTGGCGAAGCATAGCAATAGATTATAAAATCCTTTTTAAAATCAGGACACACCAATGTAGGATCTTTGGAAATAACACTCTTGATTTTCTCAAACACCTCTCTACCTTCCTTTAACCATTTGAATGATTCTTTTCCTTTCATCATATAAGCGATTTCCTTAGTCAGCTCGGAAAAATATGGCACGAACCTTCTCAAAAAGTTGACCTTCCCAATGAAGGAGTGGACCCCAGGATTACTTGTAGGCAAGGAAAGTTTTTTGATAGCTTGAATGTGTTCATGATTGATCTTAATTCCTTCCTTAGAAATAATATGACCTAGGATTTTCCCTTCTGTAACTCTGAACATAGAATTTTTTGGATTCAGAGAAATCTTATGAAGTCTGCACCTTTGTAATATTTTCTCCAAATCCCTTAGGTGATCTTCTCATTTCTTGGAGAACACTATCAAGTCATCTAGGTATATCACAATGATCTTATCTTTATAATTTGCAAACACCATATCCATGGCCCTTTGAAAATTTGCACTGGCATTGATCAAACCAAAGGGCATTCTTCTATACGCAAACGTACCGCATGGGGCAGTGAATGTAGTTTTATGTTGATCTTCTCTAGCCACTTCAATATGATTGTAGCCAAAGAAACCATCTAGCATAGATAGCATTTCTGATCCAGTTACTGTCTACAAAATATGGTCCATGACTAGAAGTGGGTAGTTATCTTTCAAGGATGCCTGATTAAGATTTCAGAAGTCCATGTAAATCCTAATTTCTCCATTTTTCTTGTGAACTGGTACAATATTAGCTATCCAAGTAGAATGTCGAATAGGAAACACTATTCGTGCATCTATCATCTTTTGAAATTCATGAAATATTGTCCCTACAATATTGGGATTATATTGTCTTTGCTTTTGCCTGAATGGAACTACACCAGGATTCAAGGGTATGGCATGCTACATTTCCCTGGGTTAGAAAGACTTTAAGTCTTCGTATGAATAAGAAAAAATGTCAGAATATTTGGTAAGGAGGTTTATGAATTTCCTGCGCTCCTCAGGTGAGCAACACTTACCAATATTGATCAAGTGAGGTTTATCCTTAGTACCGATATTAACTTGCTCAGTCAGCAGAATTCGTAGGTCCTGCCTGCTCTTTCTCTTTGATAAACCTGTCGTGTTTGTCAAAAAGATCTTCAAGGGAAACTAATCCTTTGGGAATTTTATTTCCTTTGAGTTGAATGATGTCATCACCAGGATCTTCATTCTCAACTCCTTCTTGAATGGGTGAGGTAGTTGATTCGTGAAATACAGAATCACTTCCTTCAAAGTACAACTGTTCAAAATTTTCTCTCTTTTCCAAGAAGGCAATAATTTTTTGATCATCATTAAACACTTGCCAATTTTCTGCATTGTCAGGAATGCTCGGCCTAAAAACCATTTCAATGGTGTATTTGACTTGATCAAATTCTAAATGAGGAATCATTAATGAAGCTAAGACTGATAGAGAATCCACTTTTTCATTCTTTTCACGAGGGATAAATTTTATGGAAAAATCATCGAAGACTTATATTGCGTCCCATACTTTGTTTCTGTAGTGTCTCAAATGATCATTCTTTACTTGGAACTGATTTCTTACTTATTTCACGATAAATTCCGCATCTGCAAAGACTTCCAAATTTTTGATCCATTTCTCCTCTGCAAATTGGAGGCCAAGGATTAATGCCTTGTACTCTGCAGTGTTATTAGTATTTGAAAATTCAAGTTTGTAGGAAAAAGGAAATATTTTACCATTTGGAGATATGAGCACCACTCCTGTACTAGAGCCCGTTGAGCAACAACTTCCATCAAACTCAAGATTCTAGATCTCATTGGAATCTTGGAAAGTGATCTCAGGGGTATGAACTTCTGTAGTCATCATATAATTACCCATACTTGAGCCTTGGAAAAGGATCTATGCGTGAGGATCTTCAGTTTTAGTTACCGTGAACTTTTCTTGAGCTTCCGACTTAAGCTTATTCATTTCCCCATTGATAGGAATCATGGCGTGAGACCAGTCCATTTGAATCTCACCACCCAAATCCTTGCAAAATTTCTTGCTCAGCAACATTCCATACAAGGTGGGAATATCAGCAACTAGATTAGTTACTTCAACTCACTTTTGAGGGAATTGGGCTAAAACCATTTGGGTGTCTTTAATCTGCCTGATTAGAGGAACTTTCTTGGTTTCCATGGAGTAACATGATCCAAATCTTCTCATATAGGTCAAACCAAGAGCATGTGCAACTTTTTCCAGTATCACATTATCCGAGGCTCTAGAGTCTATAATGCAATTACTTAATTTGCATCCATTGATCAGAAAGGAAACAAAGAAAGGTTCGATCTTTTCATTTGAAGGCGTAGTGGCTGCCACAATATTTTGAGTTTTCACATCTTTGGGAGTTTTTAGAATTCCTTTGGAGGAATGAAAAATAGAGTCACCTTTGATAAACTGGACCAATTTCTCGAGCTGATCCTTGTTGGACTTCAAGTACTCTGCCTGTGACATGGAAATTGTTGTTTTATTGATATGATCAATGATATCAAATTTAGGAAAAGTAACCATACTTGAAGTCTTAGATATAATTTATTTTGAACTTGATGATGGCACACTTTTGACCTTGGCTTCGGGCTTGGTTGACACTGACGTGGAAGAAGAAGATTTCTTTGTAGTTGGTTTACCAATCGATTGATCTAACAAAGGCACTCATTTCTTTAAGATAGTCTTGACCTTTGAAACCTCAGTCACCTTGGAATATTTAGGAGCCTCGTTTGTCTTGGATACTTTGAAATTTTCCTTGGAAACCTCTTTATCTCCCGCCTTAGTGCTATCCTGCTCCTTTTTTTGAGAGCCTGTGAAAACAACGAAAGATTGAATATTCATATCTTCTATAATTTCTCTGTATTCATCTTCCTCATTGGAATGATACTCAAAGAAATGATTATTACTTTCCCCCTCAGGATCTTCAACTTTAGGTTTAGATGTCTCAAAATCTAGCTCTTCCTCATCAACCTTAACGACTTCAATCTCATCATCACTTTCTTCAATGACATCACATTTGGAATTAGTTGCGGGAGATGCTTCAATAGTAAGCCTTGTTGAAGCACCTGCAATCATGGCTTTGTTGGGAACGTATCCTTTTCTCGGGATGTCTTTGTAAGGAGTAGGTTTACTACTTTGAGCAACTTTCTTTTTCAAAGTTAGCACATCATTAGCCAACTTAGTGAGTATAGTTTCTGAAGTGTTGGGAGTTTTTTGACTCTTACCTTTGAGGGAATTTTTCTTGAATTTTCTTGCCATGATTAATTCATCTTCAATTTCTATGGCCAAAGATTGAGAAAGTTCCAAAGTAGCCACCCTATCCCTTCTCAGCTGATAACACACTTCTGGTTGTTGTGCATTAATAAAGAAACATTTTTGTCCATCAAGGTTTACACGAATCCCGACAGGAACTTTGTTCACCATCTTGTTGAATTTAGCCATGAAATTCCTCATGGGTTTTTTGGATTCTTTCTTCACCCAAGATAGTTGGGAAATAAGATCATGCTCATATTCTACCATCTTGAATTGATTTTCAAACTTAGTTTTCATATCATCCCAATTTGTGATACATACATTGGGCAGATGATGAAACCAATCTATGGAAACATCATGCAATGTTTCGATGAAGAGACAAATAGCAACATCTGCATATTTTACTGAAAAAACAACACATGTAGTAAAGAAGGAAAAAATATGATCATCTGGTGACATCTTCCCATCTCCATCAAACTTGGGAAGAATCTTTCTTGATCCTTGTGGGAGTTCATGTCGAGAAGGTAAGGCCAATGGGCCTATGACATTTCCCCATGGTACGTTGGCTGCCATTTGAGGAAAGGTGGTATGTGAAGGTAAAACAACGTGAGAAAGGACAAGTGCTTGACTGGTAGTGATTCCTTCCTTGCTTTCTCTTTTAGGACTTTATGCAAGGCTTGCAGATCTACGAGGTGTGTTCTTCTTTGGAGGAGGTAACTTGAAACCAAATTTTCCTTGAAAGTCAAAAGTGGGGTCAGATCAACCCTTAGCTTTTTCTCCTCACATAAACCTCTTTCCTTCCAGTTTGGAATCTTTATGGTGAAGGGATCACTGGTGTGTTTGACCGGCTCTAGCCTTTTCTCTTCACTCTCTTTCTTGAGCTATTTGCACTTGAATAACTCTAGCAACTCTCGCAACTTTCTCTTATTCGTTATCTAGTACTGATGCGACGAGATCAAAATGATGGTTACTTGTGCACTTTTCCCAAATAGCTTGCCTCAAATATGATGATATGTCTTCTTGAGTATCTTCAAAAACAAGATTTGGTTGCAAGATAGGTGGGTTATCTATAATAGTCATACAACTTATTACCTTGGTGGAAGAGGATCACGTTGGTGAACAACAACCAACATGTGTCCAGGAGGTCTTCTAGCCACAAGTGCGGGTGCTCTTCTTCTAAGGTCTTTGATGTAGATTTCTCTGTCAATGGCTCTATCAACAGCCATAAATTGATGCAAGCTTTCATGGTGTTCCCAAGCTACTATTCGAAGGTTGGAAGTAATGTCTCCTTGGAAATCTTCATCAAGCACAAGGTTCGATTGAAGAACTGGAGCTTGTGTAGAGGGGATAGTCATAAAGATTTAACCAAGCACTGTTTAATGATTTTTGAATCCCCAGTATATTCACCAAAAAAAAAATTAGCATATGGATTTGCACGCATGCAAATGACATGCAACAGTGTGGGAATGAAGTCCCTCCTCAATGAAGGTGAGGCTTCCTTTATTGAAAACCAAAACTGTATTTACATTTGTACATTCAAAATTGTATGTAGGGGGTGTTTTGGAACATAAATGGAAAGAAAAGTGAATGAAGGAGATAGAATGGAATGAAGGAAAGGAGTGAAATGGGATGAACTAAAAGCGCATGCAAGAGTTAGGTAAAAATAGAGCCTACTAATGTATGAAGAAGAAAGATGAATAACCAACACAAATAAAACATAGTTTGGGTTGGTCAAACAAGAAAGTGTAAAAGGGAACACACATGAGAAAGTAGATAATAAGCACTTGATCACTGTGAACTAGAACAACTTATTAATAACATTGACAATAAGATCAAAGATAATATTTTCATGCAAGATTCAAACACCTAACATCTAATGAACATAAGAACATCAAACGTTACAAGAGACAATGAATGAGACATGTTCGTATTTCATTAACTCCAAAATGTTTTTCACAAAAGAACACAAAGTTTCTTCCTGAAACAAAGCTTGCACAAAAGTATTTTCTTCTCCTCTCTCAAAGTCACCCTTTACAAATGAGCCCCTCACTTCCTTTTATAACCCAAAAGTTGGTTATAAAGTAGTTAGAGTTTTACATGATCATTAAATAATGCACTTAAGTGACTTTGAATTTTTCTAACCAACTTTATTAAAGACAACCCAAAAATAGAAATTACTTAAAATATCCATTGTTTCCCAAAACAAATAACAACACCTTTTAAAATATACAATAATATCCAGTGCCTTATCCATTGAAATGGGGTCCACCTATGAGAAATGGACTCTCCCACTTCACTAGATACCAAGAAAATCAACTCCCTGCATCGCCGGTGAAATTAGGATCCGCTGCTTTTGCCAGTTGAAAGGATATAAACCTTCCCAAAGTTTCGAACATCTTTTCTTCTTCTGGAGGTTTACTTGGTCGAAGAATAGCCTCACAAAATACCTACAATTCATGAATTCTACTTGGCATATAATTTAAATAAACAATTTTGGATTGAGAATTCTCAAATAAGTTCTTCAATTTGATGCACCGCTCCATGGAAACTGATGAAAAATTGTTGGCAGGAGTGTACATGTCCTTAAACAATTGTGAAAATTGTTCTTCCACCTGCTCCGATGAACACCTTTGATTATGATCGTTCATGAGGTTACAAGGAATCTCAGCCATGAATTCCTGAATCAAGGAAAGTGAAGTGAAGGCTTCATTGCACATGCTATCATAATGAATCATAGAATCCTTGAGAAGTGTATTTCTTGATTTGAGATGTAGACACCAAAGAAAATGTGTCCCTCGAAGTTCAAATTCAAGAATTCCTTTAATAGCTAAAACTGAAGATTCCATGCTTGTCATTCCTTTAAATTGGGCAATATCTCATCCAAATTTGATATAGCAGAAACAAAATTTTATTTGAAAGAAAGAATTGGATCCAGATATGCATTGATATCTTCATGAAGCTTAACTGTGGTCTTGATTGTCCCCTGGCCTAAAACAAGAATCTCTGAAAGCTAAGTTTTAGTGACATGGCCCAATGTGTTTATTTCCTTTGACAAATTGAGAGTCTCTTCATTTGGGGCAGCCACTGCATCAGGTACTAGGAAGGTGGATGATATGGGATTCATCAAATGTTGAACGTACTCCACCAATTGATTCTTTTCGGCCTTGAGCTGAAAGTTTTGAGACTTGTATTTCTTAATTCTTTTTAGCACGATATCAATTGAGTCTCGAGCCATCACCATGTCACTTTCTAATGTAGATCTTCCAAGTCCCAGACTGGAAACTAAATAGTCAACAAGCATCATAGCATCACACTCTTTATCCACTTGTGGAATGGAAAGGTCTACAAATTTGTTTCCATCATTATCCACCATTATTCGAGAAAGAATCTTAGGATTTTTAGGAATGGTGTCATTCAAAAGTTTGAAAAGGGAATTAAAATCAATGTCAATTGGCTTGACAACTCTCTTCCTTTTCTTTACTTCAGAATCAACCCAAGAAGGAGTATCATTCACTATTTTAGCATACATAATCCTAGAGCTTGAACCAATATTCTCATTATTTCCGACATCATGAGATCCTTCTTGAATCCTATCTACAACCTCGATTTGAGGAGACATAACCTCAATATCCACTTCCTGATTATTCAGGAGATTTTAGGAAATACCTTCATGAACTACATGGCTTGAAGTGTTTGATATCTGAATTACCTGCACCTGAGTGGATGCTTGTTTGAAGCATGGCTGAGGATCATTTGCTGCTATCTTTGGAGCACTATTAATGATGTGGGTTGAAGAATCTATACTCGAGGTAGAAAATCTAGACACATGCTCTCTTCCTTATTTGGGGTTTGGATGTTTGGATCTCTCTCCTCGTGACATGTTACTTGGCGAAGTGGATTTTAGCAACCACTCTTTTCTTTCCTGTTGTGTATGATTGGATGGTAACAAAGTTGATCGAGAAGAAACCTTGATCGAATGGAGACCCCCTCGTATAGGAAATTTTTCTGATCCTGAAATGTGATCTGGAATTGATTGCAATTTGGAAAGTTCCCTATCATACCAAGATATGCTTCTTTCAATAATTGGTTGGTTCTTGCCATCAAGAGAAAATTCATCTCTCTTGGTCCAGTCGATTCGAGGCAATAGTGTAAAGGCAACAACATCATAGGAGGGATCAATGACACATCATCATTTATGAATGAATTGGGAGGACTCCTAATGTGGAAGGCCTTGATCTAAGCAAGTATTAGGCAAGAGTACTCTCATCTTCTTACCTAATGTTCATCCGAACAAGCAGCCCTGAAATCCTCCATGGTAGGATTATGTTGGTACTTCGCCCCCAAAATATTTTACATATATCCAATGATATCAAACTGGGCTCCCTTCACATATGGATGGATGGTTATCAGAGTGAACTCCTTTTCCATGAGCTATGTACTGAATAGATTTGGGCAATGGTATTCCCCGATTTGGATCAGGTAATGGATTCCTGGACGGTGCTTGTCACTAAGAAGGCAGTGAACTTGAAATAATTGTCATGCCAACTCCATTAATGCCCATCTGTCACTGACGTACTTAAGAAGTTTCCATGGGGTCCCAGTAAAGGCACACACGTGAATGTAAGAGAAAGATGAAAATTGAATAAACCAGGCTCCCCATTGAGAAATGATACTCATGGCTTCTTTAGAAAACCTTTCCTCAGTATTTCAATTCAGGTTTCAGATCACACAGAAGGTGAATGCATCATTGACTCTTCTAAAATGGTGAGAACTATTTTTGAAGCTGAGATGAGGGTAATAGTGAAAAACACTATTTGGCGACCCCATGACTCCTCTCGTTTCAAGTCCCGAAAATCAATTTCTTAGTGCTACTGCATAGGTCAGATATGAAGTCATGTAGAAGCATCCAATCATCTTAACTTCTATCAATAGCTTGTGAATAGTGTTATTAATGATGGTGGTCTAATAAAAAAACTTCTTCTTGGCTAGGATGATACAAATAAATTGGTACATCCATGGGTGAAAAATCCTTCCAGAAGGTAGACTGAAAACTTGACTTAGGAGAGTGATCATGTCTCTGATTTCTTCCACAAACTCAACATGGTACAGTTCTTTGGGAAGCCTATTAATTCGAGGTCTCTTGGTTACTAACCAATTGTTGTTGGCCATTTTGCTCCATCTCAGGCGTTCTTCATCCCAGAACTCTTGCGCTGATTGGCGAGTGATATCTGCATTCTTGGGAAAGTCAGATATTCTGAGCAACTCCTCAATGTGTTCAGGTGTGATTAAGAGGAAAGGGTCATAGTTATCTTTGAAAATTCCTCGTCTCTCAAGGTCATAATGCTCCACGCAGGTAATCACTAATTCTAGACACTCCACCGAGACAGGGAATGTTGCTACTTAGGGTAGGCCACTATGGTAAAGCCTATATGAGAAAATGGTTTTGCCTTCAGTTTTCACTCACTCGCAAAACTGTTGCACGTTGATGTGACCTAGATTCATATCAGGGATGTTTTCATATGCTGACTTAATGGAGCTGGGAGGGATAATTCCTTTGAATTCATATTTTAGGGTAGATTTTTTAGATTTCTCCATTGGCTTCCTCGATCTCCCCGCAGATTTAGTTTTTTCAGCCATTATGAATTTAACAGAAAAAGTGACTTAGGCATGCCAGACAACACAAACGGGGCTGGATCTTAGTCTCCAACACCCCATCGATACAAAAAAAATATTTTCCATTATAATAATATTATTATTATTTTAAAAATAATAATAATAATTGTCCTGAATTACAAAAAAAAATTAATATGTCAATACAAACAAATCGAGACTAAGCTTGAATTCTAGATCGAGTGATACAACGATAAATATATTTTAATTAAAATATCTTGATTTTAATATATATTTGATAGAACAAATTTTCCTTGGCTGGGCGTGGAAAACTACCTTTTCATTCAATGCGTGGATCAAAATTGTCCTAGAGAACGCGTGGAAGATTTTAAAGCTTTCCCCTTTGCATACGTGGAAGCTTATGGATGGACACGTGAAGGTTTCCTTTTGCTTCAAATTAATTGTTGTCCTTTTCTCTATCTTTCTCCCTACGTGAAAAAATAAAACTATCCTCTTTATCCAAATGCATGGATTTTGGATTGTTTTTATTTCTTGGACTGTTCTTATTTCTTTTCTGTCCTGCATGAGATTCCTCCTGAGGTGGCCTACTTGAAACTGTTAAACTTTATGCTTTCTTTTCCTTTGCGAGGCATGGAAAACTGTTCTTTCTTTTTTTATATTAAAAATTGTTCTATTTTCTTAGCAATGCCTAGACTCCTCCTAGCTGGGCATGGATTTGTTGTTTTTGTTTTCTTGTTTTCTATTGCTTGGATAATTTAAACAAAAAAATACATGGAAATTATTTTCCTTATAACATGCGTTGAAATATTTCCTCCTCCTAATGTGTGGTGATTACTTTTAGCTGTGCATGGAGAAAGATTTGGGTGCGTGAAAGTTTGTTACTTCTTCCCTTTTTAAAAATATTTATGTTATTTCCTTCAGTATACGTGAAAATCTATCCTGGTCTGGGCGCGTGGTGGTCTCCTCTTGCTGGGGTGACTCCTTCTTTCCATGTATGGATTTTTTCTTGTGTGGGCTTTGGCTTGATGTATTTTTCCTCTGGATGTGTTCTTTCCCTTTCCCTAGTGTGAAGAATTTTCTTTGACTTTAAATAATTCAAAATTGTCCCTCCCAATGCATGTAAAGGAATTTTCTAGTCTTCTTTTAAAAAAAAACATGTGCAGGTTTTGTATTTAGTTTAGCAGTGTGTGGGGTTCTTAGACAGCTCCACCTCTCCTCTGCCTAATGCGCAGGCTCAACACAAATGCTTATTTTTCTAAAAACATGGTGACTCTCTTTAACTGCACTCTTTCTCTCTCCCAAGGTGTCTCCTTCATGTTGATGCTTAGATTTGAAAATAATTTGATGCTTGTTTTGGACTGTCTTATTTCCCTTTACATGCGTGAAGTATTTTGTTGGATGTGATAAAATATTATGCCTTTAAAAGAATTAAGAAGCAAAGATTCACATGAATTTTTCCAATGGGTTTGATGGAGGAAGTTATGGAATTAATCTAACTTCCTCTCTTCCCGGGTAGTGGCTTGAGTGTCAGGGGGAAATGGGGAAAGTAATGGGCAATTACCAATGGGAATGGCAAAGTGGGTTAGGAATCCCCGTGTAATTTACCCATGAGGGAAATTGGGGAATTTCTTTCCCGTTAGCCAATCCATGATTTGGCAATTGGTGGAGAAAACCCCATGTGTGGGAAATTGGAAGAAGATTGCTAGGAAAGGGGAAATCTAGGTTCAGGAAGCAAAATTGGCTTCCCGGCAGTTGGAAGTGTAAGCTTATTTCCCCGACATTAAAATTTATCGAACAAAATTTTAATTTATGTTTATTTAATTAAATACTTCTCAAGTGATTTGAAAATTAATTTAATCAAACAAGGAGCAATTAATTATTTAAATATTAATTAATTGTTTTAATGTATTTTAACGTGATTTAAAGCCTGGCGGGAAGAGTTCTCACCCAAAAATCACGAAATGAAGACCGAAATGATCACAAAAATGACATGATTGTGATGAGGGTAATGAACCAAACAAAGTAACACTTTTAAAATTTTAAAATTTTTTCATTTTTTTTTATTTTCTAATAATTTTGCAAAGTCAAAATTAGCTGATAACAGCCCCCAAGGCCCAACCATATTGAAATAGAGAATGAAAATAAACTCATGGAAAAAATGGCTTCCATAACAAAAAAGTAGCATTCTTTCACTTGCATAAATCATTAAGATACATATTCCAAGCAAGGACATCAGTTCACAACTGCAATTGGAAACTATTCACACAAAACATGGACTTGATCAAGCAAGCCAACAAGAGCAAGGAACTATGGGGAAACTACTTATGCCTCCCTATTTGGAATTGGTCATCCACCAAAATCATACCACCAATAAAAATATCAAATCCCATAAAACTTATGCCTCTCAACCCCTCCTTATACCCCCCCCCCCAAAGTTTCTCCCTTATGCCCCCCCAAGAGTAAGAAATGCAAGCAATTTATTTTCCAAGGTGGATCCCAATCCAAAACTCCTTCCACAATAAAATTGGTGCCATTGGGAATCCCTTATGCCCCCCATTGGAAATCCCCATAGCCTTCTCCTACACCATGTCCTAAGCAGTCTACCCAACCAGCCAAGAACAAAAAACACATTTACCATTTAAACATGCATGCAAGAGAAATAAAACATTTAAAAACAAGCTCAAGATCCTACCTCTCCATAATGGAGTTTGTTCCAAGATCCAAAATCTTTTCAAGAGGTCAAAGTGCTGTCCAAAACTAGCAATGCTCAAGCATGCAATGACTACAAACTTACTCCAAAACAAGCTCCCAAAACAACAACAAAAAATGTGCCCCCAAGAGTAATGAACAAAGTTTCAACAACTACAAATAAGCAAGGAGTTACACTTTTAAAGGAAAGGGAAGAGAAGAGGATGATGTGGATCCATGTGGGATGCCACATAATTCTTCCTCAACCCCAAGAGGAAATCAACATCAACCACCAAATCATAATAAATACGAATGACAATTTAACTTACATACTCCAACACAACCCATACCCCAAAAGGACTAAATTTAAAATATGTAAGAGAAGTGCAATTAAAAGTTACAAATTTTCATTCCAAAATGTAATAAAAATGCCTAAATTTAACCTCCAAACCATAGGTATGGTTAGTGAATCATTTTAAGAGGTGTGGGAGAAGTTTAACTTGTCCCACAAGCCTCCAAATTTGGCTTCCAAGGACAAATTCGAATTCTTAAGGAGATGAAGTGTTTAACCTTCCAAAATATTTCTTACATAACTCTTACATATCTCTTACACCTTCTTACACATTTCTTACACACTCTTCCAACATTAACATTTAAAATCAAAAACTTCATTAATTACATTCCATATCCCAATTTAATTTAATTAAAGTTTAACTATATAATTTCTCACATTAATATACCACATTTAAATTAATTAAAAGAAGGAACACATTACTTATAAAATACAAAAAACAATAAATAAAAAGAAACACATAATAAAAGACTTATCCCATTGTCACATCTAATGGAAATCCCCCCATGGGAATCCCTAACAAACACACACACACAAAATATTTGCCATGGTGACCTCGTTGATTTCACCTAGAATTATAATATGGTTAGTCTGTAGTCCCTTGACATTGTTGTGATTTTACTAATCCTAAAAAAATGCAAATACCTCCTTTGGCCTCATGGCCATATCAGAACATCCAACGTGATACAAATAAAATCACAAAATCAACTATATGATAAATCACAACAATCATCGAAGTAACAACTACGTCATTCACAATTTTAATCAACAACTATATCAACATCATAAAATATTCATTTTCTAGATCTATTCATAATATCCAAAATCACATATCCAACAACATCCATAACTATCCATGTCCAATAATATATCATCATCCACATATGAGTGTCTCTAATAATCACCATGCATCATATATAATCAGATTCAATCAATAATCCTAGATATGGCATCTAACACCATACTAAATCCAAACTATAAAAATATCTGTCATATAGTCTGTAATCTCATGATCAGTAATAAAAGGTGCCAAAGGGAAGTGGGCACTACAAACAACATGTGAAACAATATTTCCATCTCGAATACTACACTCTGAGAATATGGATTGTTGTCCATCACTTTCTTCTTGTTGTTCTACTACTGCTACAAAATCATCCTTAGCGACCATTGGTTCTTCAACCTTGGCCTCATATGAAGGTTTAACCATTAAGGCAATTCTATCAATTCCAAATCTTAGATCCCAATTTCTCAAATTTCTTATCATAAATTCTCTATTAGGCTCCTCCTTTTGTTTCCCTTGATTTTCTGTTTTTCATCTTCGCAAGATGGATTTGGGAATTCTCAAGGAGGGGTGGGTGGGTTAGAATTTATTTTTGCAATGTTTGAGGTGGACAAAGGGGTTTTACATTCTGTTCCTATAGAGGGGATTGGGATTTAGATGGGAAGGGGAAAAAAATTTGAGATGAGATGGAAGATTAGAAGATGGAGGAGGGGATTCCACACTGGGGGAATCAGGTAAGAAGCTTGGAAACTGAGGTTCAAGTGGAGGTATAGGAATACTGTAAGATGGAAATGCAATGGATTCCCATTGACAAGATTGACCAACATTGGATTCATAAGCCTCCCTCTTTTTTATCCATTCCCCAACTTGGGTCAATTTTTTAATTATAAATTAATTTTTTTGTTGGGGACTCAACTTACTTGGTAAAAAACTAGTCCATGGATATGGAATGTCGAAACCAATCTGAGTTGCTCTCTTTGTATCCTTAGTCCTTATCCGTACCATGCTTAGGTCCAACTCTTGAAATTTTTGTTGCAAAGAATCTTCTTCAGGTGTATGATAACCTCCAAAATTTGCATACTCCTACTCTTGAACAATTGTATAGTATGGCAGATAACCAAACGGATTTGCTTCTTTGTCATGTGGATATATATATTGTTGATTTCCACCATAATATGGGTCTGGGGGTGGTTGGAAGTAACCTAAGAATAAATATTGCAAGCTTGGAGGTGGATTGCACTGATATGGCTACTGCTAAAAGTGTGGACTACAAGCAGGGAATGAAGTTGTGATTGCAAAACTTCATGAAAGAAATAAAATGGAAGAAATGGAGAGAAAAAGTGAATGGAAACGGGTGAAAAATGGATGGAAATGGATGAAATAAATGGTCTGCAACTCAGAGAAAGGTTATTATGGATCACTAGAGTCACTCGTTGTGTTTGAAAGTACCTCCAAAGGCTGAAATTTCATCAAGGACACAACAACCTCGATGAAATGAAGTGGTAATGTTCTCAAACCTATTCCACTGGGTGTGCCAAAAATTTTATCACTAAATCACACCACCCCCCAAATTTATAGCATGTGAATAGGGTATTTGGTGTGACTGGGTAACATGGGTATCGCCTCTCAAGATTTGGGACTTGTGAGATTGAGGTGAAACTCCAGAGAAGGCCTAATTCCTCTTCCTAAACTAGTGCAAAAACTAACTCTAATGGAAGGAAAACTACTAAATAGTTCTAATCTAACAATTCTTAGGAGACAAGGAGAGGAGTGCATGAAAAGGGAAATCCTACTCTAACATAGGTGATATCACCAGAAAAGGGGTGTTAAACCTTTCAAAATGCATGAAGAATGGAGGAGGATGAATCTAAAGAGGATGGTCTCACATCATAGACCAACATCACACCCAAAACCACCTTCAAATAAACACAACATCCCCAAAAACCTACAACTAACCATGAATAATGCACAACATTCCTAGATAACAATGAGAGGCAGGAAGAACAACGAAAATCATCCAAGGATAAAAGCAATTATCACAAAACCTAATTTTATTGCTCTTAGATTTTTCACAATACATTCTTGGTAAGAGGAAGGAATGAAGCCATTACATATTGTTTTAGAGAGAAGGATTGAATCCCTAAAAATTCATAACTCATATGAGAGAAGAGAGTTGAAGGAAGAAAAAAGTATAGCTCTCTCTACAATGAGCTCTCCCCTACAATTTATAGAATATGGAAGAGTTAGTGAGAGAGAGAGAGAGGAGTGGATTTTAAATTCAACTACAAAAAAATGCCATCAATACAACTGAAAAAATTATGGAGTATCCTACAAAACCCATCCCTCATTTTACTTTGGCCACTGGAAGAAGAAAACTACACCCATGTTGTCATTTAATGTTATTTCATCTACCTGGAAATGATGTTTTTATAACTGGAATCGTTTTCTACATTTTTCACCACAAAAACTACATAAAATCCTTAATTCCTTTATTTGTATGTGTAGACCATAAAACCATGATTCCAACGAGTATAATATTTCTCAATTTGGTTGAGAAATTCAAAATTTATGAGCCTCTTAGTGCAACCAACTCTATGTCCCTTTCCAGGCTTGCCTTCTTCTTTATAGAACTGTGTATTAAATTTCTAGCTGAGAGAAATGATTTTGATATTTCCTCCTTCCCTAATGTATTTTTCATATTTAAAATAGCCTGGGAATTTTAAATTTATAGTTGGCATCACCATTCCCAAGAACTCTAGTGAATCCACATTAGTTCTCAGGAACCCATCTACCTCCGCACTATGACGACTCCTCGCAATTTGTGGAAAAATAAGGTTTTTTGTGAACTTGAGTACCGATTTCCTTTAAGCCTCTTGGGCCTTGATTTTCCAATTTTTCCACCTTGTGCCACCGGTGAACCTCCTTCCAGTTTGTTGAGCTATCTCAGCGAGTGAACTCCCGACTTCCTCGTTATTCCTGCTAAGTCCTTCACCCACCTAATCTTTCATTGGCACGAGCTGCACTATGTTCAATCCCAACCCCATGCATAAGAAATGAGTTTCCTTTGAGCTCGCCAATGATCAAATTCCTCCTTACTTGATCTTTCATTACAACACCTACCAAGGCTCGAGCCATTTTCCCTAGCTCATCCCTAACTCTTGATTTCCTCTAGCCGCTGCAACTTACAATTCATTGCATACTCAAGTTCTACACTCACACCCTTCAACATAACTCAAAGCTTGGTCACTTGATTTTTCTGCTTCACCCCAATGGTGACCCTTCAACATAGCTTGTTGAGTATCTTACTGAGCTACTTGGAAATCTCTCCTCTAATGCATGACTCCCCACAGCTTGATCGAGCCATTTCTGGCTCGCCCCACCATCTCGACTGAGCTGGATGGATTCCTGAACAACCTTGGCCCCCACACAACAATCCCACCCATTTTTGAAAATTTTTGGGAACTTTTTCAGACATGGGGGTGTTATGAAGATAACATTGAGCTACGAAGGGACCATTTCTTCAATTTTTCCCATCTTGGTTATCTGCAGGGCCCACCTAAACCTACCTCAATCTTTCAAACTGAGCTCTTAAACTTAAAAAACCCAGAAGAGTAAAAAATATTCTTATGGCCTTCACACTCCCAAAACACTAAGAGTTCTCCAAAAATGTGGAAATATTCCTGCTACCAAGGTGAACGCACTAGTAGCCCAACAAGTGCTCAACTCAAGGCCTCCTTATTGTCCATTTTCACCCTAGGGGTGAAAATGGATAACAACATACTTTAGCGCTAAATCATCACTCATACGTTCATTTTGTCATGATATATTCTTAGGATATAATGTTCACGCACATCTCTTCTATATGTCACATATCATCATCATTACACATATGTACTCATTACAACATGCTAGACACAACACACACTATTCGACCATTTCCTTATGATGTACTCTCGTTTATGGTTCATTCTTGACTACTGAGGGGGAAAACCAAATGAACCTCATTGCATAAATTTCCATTCACTTGGGGGGTACGTGGCTCCTACCATCCATCTTTCATTCCATTCCATCCATTGACAACATACTACATATTATGGTTGCTTTTACTCTTGCTTAATTTTTGTTATTCATGGTCACTTTATTACACATGCTAGTTAGATCACTTGTATGTCATTTATCTATATCATCCACACATGCCAATTCACACCTTTTTCTAGTCATGATCACAGATACATGTCTCTGACATACAACATAGATTCTCACCTTCTACCCTTCCTACATTGGTTGCTAGGGGCATCCAATTTCATCTCTCATAGGTGTTATTGTTTCATTTTAAACTTAGCACTTTCCATTACTTGGTTCTACATGATTTTGAAATACTCGTTGTATTTATAATATGCTAATGGGTGCTTCATGTGCAACATTTTCTATACAGGGATATTTATTTCCATACTTGTTTGTTACATTGTCTGCTATTGTTTTTTTATCCAGGCCTTACCCTATGTTTGGCATGCACAGTTGTTTGTTTGTATGTGTCCATGATTGCATTGTGTGTCTTACGACATCATGAGTGATGTCTCATGTTTGCAGCCCACTTTGTGCAGATTAGTTTGTCTTTTTACGTGTTTACATTACCACTTTGCTTGGTAAATTTTACACTATTTTTGTAGATTACACATTGATATATACATGCATGCTTTTTTATACTAACAATTGTATTTGGATATCCTTCTTGTTTTTGCATGCCTTGGTTTATACCAAGTGTATTCCCTTCCCCCTGCTGGGAAATTTTTCAGGGTACATGCGGTTGGTCCTCATTTGAGGCCACATTATCCTATCAACGACATCGCATGAACCCCTAAAGAGGGGGGGAATTATTTGGGGTTCCTACATTACACACAGTGCTTCACACCAGTTCAGTTAAATGTAAATTTTACCCTTGGCATCATGGGTTATATACAATAAGTGGGTTTAGACCAATTTACGAACCCCATATACAATGGATTTTACAAGACATGGTTGTCCTTAGCATTCTAGGAAGTAGTTAAAGGTTGTAGGATAGAAAATAATTCCTCCCTATACTTCTTTGGAAAATAGCATCGGATCACCCAAAAAACCAAGATGTATAAAGATATCTTCACACATGTTTAGGGAAATAGTTAAAGGTTGGAGGATATAGTGGAATTCCTCCCTTTACTTCTTCGGCCTATGACGTTGGATAGCCCAAAAAAACCCTGACAGTAAAGGATATCCCTCTACACTCTCTTTCTCGACATGGATTAGGTGCACATGTTCCATTTACATATTTTACATTTAAATGCATCTTTTACATTTCATTTTTACACATACATACATACATATTTGACTACTTGATCATTTTCTCCTTGGAGGTCAGGTAGTATGGGAAACAAGTAGTCAAATGGGGGAAATAACAAAAATGAAAAAAACACTATGCAGTAGCACACTATAACACACACATCATATTTTCATGAAGGTACACCACACTATGTGGTAGATACACACACACATTTTCCACCCTATGTTCACTCTCATTACTTTTTTGCATTTTTCCATCTTTATTTTCCACTCTCCATCATCTTTTTATCATTCAACACTTTTTCTATCCTTCAACACATTTTATACTACAATATTCATGGACATTAGGTACACATCTCTATCTACTTTATGTTACCGAGCTTTCTACTAACCAATATAAAGTGGAGGAAAATGTAGTAAAAAAATCATTCACTTTAGACACTATTTAGTCTCGGTCTCATACTACTATTTAGAAGGTTTGTGAGTGAATAAAATACTAATTAGCCCCCATATTTTGATCATCTTACTTTATTTTATTTTGTTATTCCTGACCTCTTGCACCTGCAAGCCCATTCAATATTTTTCATTTCACATTATTTTATCTTTGACTGGAGTGCCCAGGCTAGTATTGGAGTACCCATGCGAGGCTTAGTACCACCCAGGGTGCCCCGATCCTTTTTGAACTTTCTCACCACTTGTTGGTCACTTTATAGCCATTTTAGCTTCTTATATTTTTGTTGATTGACCATTTCGAGGTTAATTATGAAATTATATTAAGATATCCCTATAAATATAAATTTATGACACCATAATAAGGGAAAAAACACTAAGCACCAATATCATCATATAAGTTTGCATCCATCAAAGGCTACACTTGCATCCATCTGGCTCCATCACAAAGGCATAAATCTGGTTCATCTACATCACACTTCATAGAAGGGGAGTCTATTTTTTTCCATGAATACATTCTATTACATTTTATACACATAGTTATTGCTCGCTACCTTCACAAAGTGTGACTAGCACAAGAGCACCTAGGGCATGATTACACACATGTGCACATAGAACTACACTGGGTCTGAGATGTATTAAAATGCTTAGTAAGTAAGTCCACCATTGTGGAAATTTATTCTGACCCCTTCATTTGCATTTTTATTTTTTAGGGTTTGATACTTATTTTGAGGTCTTACATGTCTTTTCTTCATCTTGGAATATGAGTGACACTTAGTGTAGTATAATGAATCTGATGTGACAGATATAAAAGGTTTTAGACCACTTACAAAACTCTGAAATTAAGTTCCATACCTTTCATGTAGACTAGGGTGGTCATTCTACATACCAGGGCACCCACATGCTCCCAGTCCCTCTCTAGGCACTCCAGTATAGATAATCACTCAAGATCAGTCCTTTTTGGGACCTCTGTATAGTCATTCCTACTTCTAGATTTTTCTGTTTATTTTACGAAACAATCTAATGAGCTCCTCTTATCAATGGATTCACATCCTCACTCTTCTTGCATATTAAGGATTTTATTTACATTGGATTAGTTGTTTGGTTCATTTTCCATAGTCATTTAATGCATTTATCTATTGTATTTACATGTTGGTATAGCTTAGATTAACTACTATTATTCCACATTTTATTTAATTTAAGTTAATCATCATGATAGGTTTGCACAATGAAGGAAAATTTAAATCTAAGTCTAGTCATGGATTGCAAGTGTTCTCCATATCAAGAGAAGCTTGGATTTTAATTCAACATAGCTTGAGGACCCTTCTTCAACCATTCACACCATACTTTGCATGCAGAAGTATGAGAGACTTTGGTAAGAGTCAAGACTGAGTTGACAAGTTGTAAGGATCATATTTTCAACTGATTTCAATCATGAAGATATATATTTTTGAGTTGTAGGTATTCTTCACAAAGAAATAAAAGGTAGATTAATACCAAATTCTTCTTAACCTATGCATTAGCTCAAATTATACAGTTTTGTATTCACAAAATTGAAAATTCCAAGGTTGAGTAGATCATACCATACCTATGTCACTTGTGTCTCCCATGTCACATTTTAAGGATGGTGAGGATGATGTTTAATTCGCCAAGCCTCTCCTTTTGCTTCATTCTGTAGCTAATAAATCAATATTGAATGATTTTCACAATAGTCTCAGTTAGGGTTTTGAGTTCCAAACCCCAGGCATGCATCTTAAGCATTTAACCACCATGTTATCCATTCTCATGGAATTTATAGTGGTGTGATCTCTTCCATATATGATCTTTCTACTTAATCTAATCCTTCATATACATTTGATAATGGAAAAGCTTCATAATTTAAGAAAAAACACAATCTTTCTTGATTATCACAAGAAAATAAAAAACCCAGTCCTTAAGAGTTAGATGTTCTATCTCTGTAAACCACTATCCAAGATATATAATGAACATTTTTTGAAGATCCATACCTCCAGAATTTTTTTATACCAGTTGCACTCACCAAATAATGAATAAGGTCATGAAAAACAAAGTACTTCTCAGATTGTATGAACTTGTTTTCAGTGGTGCTACAAGATAGTTTTGAGTTTGTAGTCTTCACACTAGAAAGTATTAACTCCTAATACCAACTATGGAAGGAAATATTTAGTGAAAACATGTACATTTCTTCCAACACCTTGAATGCAGAGTTGTAGAGTGAAATTTGTAAGCATCACTAAGAAATCATGCTTGTATAGGGAAGTTAAGGAGTAAGACAAACTGCACCTTCACACCACTCAACAAAAGAATTTTTGAGCTTCAACCAGTTGTATTTAACCTATATAAAGTGTTCACAATCATTTTTCAACTAAAAAACATGCACACTCACAAAGCCCTTCTTCAATCACTACGACAAGTTTAACTTGAGAAGCTCTTCAATGGTAGAAAAGAGAGATTAAATGAAATAAAACTGACCATGCAATGATCTTGTTGAACACTCTTCATGAGACCTAAGAATATCTCACACACATTCCTCAAAATCAAAATATTCATCTAGAAATCTTCAAAATAGCATAGTATAGCTAAATTCTTGAAAAACAGGGTCAAACTTGTATAGATCAGTCAACCATGAGAAACACCAATTCCAACATTTTGACCTATAAGGAGTAGTCTACACTCTTAAGGGGTTTTAATATCTTGAAAAAGTGATTTGGAGTTAAAACAATTCATATTATGCCTATCTCTTTAAGAAAGAGACATGAATAGAGAAAAACACTATTAGAAAAATCAATAGAACTTTTTTGTTTCTTACCTAATTTCCCTAAAAAAATTCAAAATTTTAGTATTGGAGTTATATTCAAAAATTCCTTCTATTATTTATCTGAAGGAGGCTTGAATTTATTTTGGATTCTAAGAAGACAAGGTTCTCAGTTTTCCTTTTTCAAGAAACAAGATTTGGTAAAACTTGCATAACTTCAAAATTCCTTTTCAAAATTTGATGAAATTTAACCTAGAGCACCAAAAAACATCCTTATATATGATCTAAATATTTGTTGATCATAAATAAGTCTTTACTATCTTGGAAAATATCATTTTTCGATGACTTCAGTATTGTTTCTCAAAGATAGTTTTGGCTAGAGCTTGAATTTTGTCTCCAAAAACTAAATTACACCATGTAGATTATCCTATATTACCTAGGAAATGTTCTTAGAATATTACCATGCTTACCTAGGATTTTCATGGCATGCCTTTAGCTCTTTCACTTCTTTAGGATCTAGAGATAGACTTAAGTGAGCTAGTTTCAATTGAAACTTCTAACAATTGACCTAATGCTCACTCTATAAGTTCTTGATCATGATAAAAACATTATTTATTACTTGTATGAAACCTGAGCCAAGGAAAAAAACCATTTCCATACCTCTATTGGGAACCTACCTCAGTGACCAAACCTGTAACACACTGAATTCATTCTGAAACCACTCTGTGAGCTCTAACTATCATTGAGAAGGCACTACCAATCAACCTTCATGCCCTTGACTGATCCTCACTTCACTAATTCACACCTTTTCCATCAATCCCACTTGACATCAATGACAACACCAATTACCAGGGTTCAAAAATCATTCCCTTTTTCATTGATAACAACAAACTCAAAAACTTTGATGGGAAATAATCACACTTTCATATTCAAATCATGCATACCTAATTTCTAAAACAAAAATCTCCCTCTTTGAAATCATTGACAAAGGTTTCTTCATTTAACATGCAAAAATTAATTTTCAAAGCAAAAACTTACCTCAAGAAGCTCCCCCTTATTTTTGACATGTTACCTTGTGAGACATGGATTGAAAAAAATACATATATTTCTTCACCAATCAACCTCAGTGCTTTCCTTGAACCTCTTTTCTTCAACCTCAGACTATTCACTTCTTTTCCCATGATTTTCTTTGATATTCACAACTTGTGCCTTGAACTAGTGAGCTAGCTCCTCCTGTGAGAATGCTCACATGTCAATGTCTTGATTCTTGGAGTGATGAAATCCTTCTAGCTCATTGGAGTGTCTATTTCAACTTAAAGTCCTTAAACAAGTCTACATTCAAACTACTTGAATTATTTAGACTCTTAGTGAACTTTGCCCTAACTTTGGCCATCCACAAAAACTTAAACATTGCATGAGATTATCTACTTATACTCCCCTTGAGATTCTACCATATCTGTTTACCTTATTATGCATGGATTAGACTTAATACCTTGTCCTAGAAACATGTGAGTGAGTCCATAGTCCTTCATTTTCCTTGAGTTGTCTTTTCAGTATTAAGAACCTCTTTTGTAAGGGATAAATATTTTCTTGGATGTTCACCTTGATTTCCTTGTTTGGGAACATGCTCAAAACATTAATCATGTCCAAATATCTTCTTTAACACCTAGAGGAATTAAGTAAGGACCTATCTAAGCTCTATCTCTTATGCGTGATCTCAAAAAATCTGTAGGTATATGTTTTAGACTTACACACATCCTACAATACCATGTGATGAAGCAATTTTCAAACTCATAATTTTTTAATCCATTTTGTATCCACCTTTTAGGCTAATAGGAAATGTAACCCATGTTCATCTCATATGTCAACATAAAGTGGCATTATGATCTTTGAAAATAATTCTATAAAATTACATTTAATATCTTACAATACTCTATAATCTTTAATAGAAACATCATAAAAAATACATCCTTCAAGTGTAGTGTAAAAATATTCATGAATATTATCATAATCATATCCTTCAACTTGAGCTAGAGGTATGTTTCAATGCATGTTGGCCCCTCTAATTATTGTTAAAAAAAACATGAACACAAACCTTGAATCTTCATCTACAGGTGTGAAATATTTTGCATAGTCTATTCTCACGAGCACTAAATTCTCAGATCTTTGTTGTTGAGCACACAAGTTTTATACACCTTTGCATACTAGAATTGATTTTTATCACTGTTGAAGCTTCCACATACTTACTTCTATTATATCGAGACTTTGAATTCTCTTGCTCCAAGATAGAATACATATTGACTGATACTATTCCATGTGTTTACTTAGGCTACTTCATCTCTATATGGCCCAACATACTTCAACAAGGATTGTATAGGAGCATTACTTACAGAAATTAATTTTCCCCTTCAATGCATAGATTCAATTGGGATGTTAATCTACTTTCCTTCCTGTTGATGCCTATTCTGAAAAACATCATTATTTATCCTTATCTATGACCTTCTTGATGACTCAGTAATTGCTAGTACATATTTATTTTATTTTATGGCCTCCATTACATGTGCAAGGTATCTCTTCACTGACATAGAGGTGATTTGAATGGTTTAAGTGGTTTGAAAAAATTGACACAACATAATGGTTTAATTTTATTCATTCTTAGTCTACGGACATTCTTCTTCTTCATTAAGCCTAGAACATTCTTGAAAAGTTCAAAGACCAACCAAGTCTCCATTGGATCAACAAGACTTTATATCTTTAATTTATCATGACTGTAACATCACATTTTCATATTTTAGTGGATTTTGAGACATATTTATAAAAATCTTGGACGTTCAATGATACTATGGAATCTTGGATAACCATGATGATCTTGCAAACACTTATTTCAGATTACAATGGACTACCTGATATCCATTCGACCTTAATATATGTTTGAGAGTATCTAATAATTGCATGAATTGACACTCTTTGTTCCTTTTTCTTTGAATGGACTTTATCACTTAACACCATTTGTAAATCCTTGGGAGAATTAGTTTGTTTCTCCCAAGAAAATTACATTTGACTAGGATAGAGATACACTTGACCATGTGTTACTGACAAACACACATTCTTGTCTCATTTGTAATGCACACTAGGACTCAAATATAACCTAGTTAAAATTACAATGGGATAGCCAACTTCATCATTTCACTCAAGACACTCTCTTCCAATTCCGTACTATATTAGAACCTTTCTTGCTTGAAGACAATCTTGACAACATAGAGAACACTAACACAAGCTTTGATACTTATTAAAAAAACTTTCTAAACAAGAATATACAAGGAGAAAATTTAAGGACTTCTAAATCACTAGTACATCAATATGAGATTGAATAAACATTCCTTAAATTTGACATACCTTTGCAACATAATGAGGACTCTAATTAGCAACAATTGATGGTAGGTTTATTTCACAAACACACTTTGGAAATTTCACTCAGGATCATCATGGAGGAAAATTTTATTGACATGTTAATGGACCAATGAGGAGTAGAGCTTTCTTCTTTCAGCTAATACATGCCTTCTATAAACCTAGAGAAGGCACACCACCATGTGAGATCACTTCAAAATAGAAGATAGTCATCAAAGCAATATGATGAATCTATTTATTTCCTTATTATTGTTAAGATCTTGTAATTATTATTGGTTTAACTCCTTGGTGTGACAATCTCATCACCTAAGATCACACTTTCTGATTAACTATTTGATAAACATTCATGTTATATTCCATATACCTGCTATAGTATAGTTTGAGGTAGAAATTCCTCATCACTTGTACTATAATTGTCTTCCTTATTCTTGGATTTATTGTCACATGATGATTCCTTGCTTGATCTTGTCTCTTCATTTGCTACTTTTGATTCTTCCTTGGATGATTCTATAGGAGTGAGCTTGACTTCATCCTTTCTCTTATATGTGAGATTCCTCTTATTACAGTGTCTTGTAAAGTGACATGTTTTGTTTCACTCAAAGCATACATGATGACTCTTCTCTCTAGGTGATCCATTTATCCACTATTTATTCATAAGATCTTTAAGACATGAATTGGATATGTCACCCTTCTCATGGAAGTTGAAAAAAAATCTATTCTTTTCATATTCAGTCCTACAATCTCTCCACGGGTGTTATTTGTCTATATTTATCATATAGTCCCTAGATCTATGTCAAAAAATATGGCATGAAAAACAAAATCCATGACACTTACTTGAGAATTTCCTTTCATTTGGATGCCTAATGATATTCTTGTGTTATTTCATATAATCCTTGATTTTAGAATGTCCTTGACATGAAACATAAATTGACTCATCCTTCAAATTATTGTTCTAGTTCTTCTCTCAAAGTCTTAAATTCTACACTTAGTTTATCTCATTATTCAACCTTGGATTTGATAGCTACTTGACATGCGTCATAAATAGATTCATGCTCTAATTCACACTGAGTTGCTTCACTTTTTAAAACTATACCTGATATGTCATTAGGATGTATTTGATTCATTAAAAAGTCATCAAGGTTGCATGAAATTTCCTTAATTATTTGATATATCATCAATTTATCTTTAGCTTGTTCTATCTCATCCTTTAGGCTTTTAAATTATTCTTCATGTTTGAAGCAAGATATTTCTTTGTCTCTTTGAGATTTTGAAAGTTTCTCAAAAACTGATGCCACTTCATTGATTTCTTGAAGATGATTATCATCCATGAGCTTAATTTTAGTATTGTTTCAGCTTGACCACCCATGTTTGTACCTCAAGGACCTTATCTTAAGATGTTAAATTTTTACCAAGAGAACCTGATATGATAACAATTATTAGGAATTATAGGCACTGAGAGGGGGGGTGAATCAATGACCTCTCAAAATTCTGAAACAATCTACAGTTCTTTAGTCATTCATAATTAAAATATCTTAACTGTGATGAAGCATAACTATTCAACCATGAGAGATAGTGAGAGAAGTAAGCACACATGAACACATGAGGAGAGAATATTTGATGTGGGAAAACCATCAAGGGAGACAACCCACAAAAACTAGAGAACTAGCTTGGACAACCATCCTATAAATTTACAATGATTTCACCATATGTTGAGCACCCACTCGCTAGGTAGCACCCACTCCTAAATTACTGAGAAATAACTTAGACTTGAATCAAATAATTTTTTATCACCCTCAAATTATTTTCTTACATCAACACATTATGATATTTTTTTTAGATCTTTACTTCATTTTCACTCTCATCACTTTCTCAAAACTAGTGCTCATATCTCAAAACATCAATCTTATCTACAACTGATATCAAGTCTCAAAGATGATTTTCACACTAAATCAAACTCTCTTCTTCATGATAATAAGTCTCTCATAAATTAATTATTCTTATTTTCTAACAACACCATCTAAGTCTTCTACATTCCTCCACATACATCAACAATTCTTTCTCTGGCTTCAAAAACCCCTATATACAAAGAATAGTCTATTTAAATACAACAAAGACTTATTTACATGACCTTTTAACTTCAAATTCAAGGAATTTTAATATTCCACCCTGGACACCTCATAAAAGGAGGTAATAATTTTTTCTAATAAACTGTCACAACTTTGTCTTAGGCACATCTGACATGTTTTAGTCATATCTTTTTTATCTATATGTATTTTAAAGATTATTTGTGGAAAACTAATGTGAAATAGAGTCTGTTCAAATATTTGAAATATTTTTATAACTCATGACATTCCATTCAGACCTCTAAAAACAAATTTGTAACGGTTCACATGACTCTTGACCTTTCCTTCAACGAGAAAGCATTTTTCTTCTGGCACAACCATTCATTTTCAGATGTAACTGACATGTACTCACGTTATAATGACTCCTCACATTATTTGAATACCCTTAAAACTTATTTCTCATCCATAATTTATGTTTCACAAGTCATGAAGACACATATGAGTGCATTGAGAGATTTAACTAGTCATGATAGGTTTGCACAAGATATATGGAGGAGCATTTGAAGCTAAGTCTTGCCATAGATTGCAAGTGTTCTCCATATCAAGAGAAGCTTGGATTTTAGTTCAAAACATCTTGAGGACCCTTCTTCAACCATTCACACCATACTTTGTATGTATAAGGATGAGAGACTCTATTTATAGTCAAGACTAAGTTGAAAATTTGCAAGCATATGATTTTAAACTGATTTTAAGAATGAAGATGGAGTTTTGTGAGTTGTAGGTATTCTTCATCTAGCAAGAGAAGGTAGAGCAACACCATATTCTTCTCAACTTATGCATTAGCTAAAATTATACATAGTTTTGTACGCACAAACTTGAAACTTCTAAGGTTGAGTAGATCATACCGTACCTTTGTCACTTGTGTCTCCCAAGTCACATTTTAAGGATGACGAGGATGATGTTAAACTCACTAGGTTTTTATTTTTACTTCATTTTGTAGCTCAGAGATCAATATTTCATGATTTTCATAATAGTATCAGTTAGGGTTTTGAGTTCCAAACCCTATGCATGCATCTTAATCCTTTTATCACCTTTTTCTCCATTCTCATGGAACTAATAGTGGTGTGATCACTTCAATATATTATCTTGCTACTTATTCCAGGCCTTCATATATACATTTTATAATGGAAAAGCTTCATGATTTGAGAAAAAATTCAGTCTCTCTTCACTATCACAAGAAACTAAAAAAACCAATCTCCAAGAATTAGATGTTCTATCTCTGTAAACCAATATCCAAGCTATATAATAATTTTTTTGTGAATCTCTATACCTTAGAATTTTTTTTATACCAGATCAATTTACCAAACAATGAATAAGGTCATGCAAAACCAAGTACTTCTCAAACTATATTAACTTGTTTTCAATGGTTCTACAGGAAAATTCTGATTTTGTAGTCTTCTTACTAGAAAATATTCACTCCAAAGACAAAATCTAGAAGGAAGAATTCAGGGAAAAAATGTACATTTCTTCCAAAATCTTGAATTCAAATTTATAGAGTCAAAATTCCAAGCATCACTCAGAAATCAGTCTTCTTGATAAGGCTTATACATGGCAGTTCAGGAGCAAGACAAACTACACCTTCACACCACTTAACCAAAGAATTGTTGATATTTAACCTGTTGTATTTTAAATGTCTAAAGGTTCTCACATTCATTTCTCATCTCAAAAACACACATATTCATAAAACATTTCTTCAAAAGCTAAGACAAGTTTAGCTTGAGAAGCTCTTCAATGGTAGAGATGAAATATTGAATGAAATAAAAATGACCATGTACTAGTATTTCTTAGATATCTTCATGATACCTAATAAAACCTCACAAAAATTCCTCCACGTCAGAATATTCATGCAAAACTCTTTTAAATATCCCTATATAGCTAAATTCTTACAAAATGGGGTCAAACCTGTACAGTTCAATCAAGCATGAGAAACACTAATTCCACCATTTTGACCTAGAAGGATTTTTATACACTCCTGAGGGGTTTCGATATCTTGAAAAATTTATTTGGAGTCAAAACAATTCATATTATGCCTATCGCTTTAAGAAAGAGATCTAGAGAGAGAAAAACACTATTAGAAAAAGGAATATAACTTTTTGTTTCTTATCCAATACACCTCAAAAATTTTGAAAAAATTCAGTATTGGAGTGATATTAAAAAATTCCTTCTATTATTTATCTGAATTGATGCGGGAGCATAACTTGCAGAGGCCATAACTTTTGATCCGACCGTTGGATCGTCCTGAAATTTTACAGGGTGGTAGATATACATTAGTACTATGCTGGGGACAACTTTTCCTGCAAGGTTTTGCTCATTTTGGCACGTTTTCGGGCTCGGATTCCGTCATCTAGTGGTCTAAAATTGGCTCCGAATGTTTTTTTTACTTTTCTCTAGGTCTTAGAACTTTAATAACTTTTGTTGTGCTTTTCAGAATAAGTCCAAATTTCGCGTGAGCCCTAATTTATGAATTCATATTTGGCACGCAAATTTTGGGGTCAATCCGAGTTGTTTTTCATTTTAGGGTTTTTTGGCATTTTAGGGTTTTTGGCATTTTAGGGTTTTAGAGTAGTCTTGAAATAAAAGGAGAATGGTAATGATGTAATAGATCAGTGTGAATTCCAGAATGAGAAGTAAGCTATTGTGAAACTCCTGGTTTTATTTGCAAAGGTGTTTATGTGTGTTTTTGGAGGTATTTCAACCTCTTGCAGCTGGATTCACATCAATTGGTATCAGAGCTGGATTTTGATCTTGCGGAAATAATTAAGGTAACATATTACATTTTTATGTGTAGTTTTTACCTCTGTTTTATATAACCATGGCTAGACGCGGGAGGGGAGGTTATGCCCAGATGAATAGGCATATGCAGGAGCTACAGAGACAAATTGCTGAGCTCACGGGGGAAGTTACCCGCCTTAGAAGGAGACATGCAAATGGGGATGCAAACCCAGATAGTGATATTGAAGAAGAGACTCCATTAATGAATGAAGGAGGAGATGAAGAAGAAAATGAGAGAGACGAAGAAACCTTGAATGAGAGACCATTTGAGGAGAGATTGATCAAGGCTTTAGAGGGAAAGAATGACGACATCAAGATTAATGTTCCTGATTATGGTGGAGGGTTACGACCAGAGGAGTTGATTGACTGGTTAAATCGCATGGAAAAATTCTTTGAGTGGAAAACCCTTTCAGAGGAGAAGAAGGTTAAGTTTGCATGCACTAAGTTAGCTGGACATGCATTGATCTGGTGGGATCACCTACAAAATGAAAGACAAAGGAATGGAAAGGGCAAGATCCGAAACTGGAATAAAATGGTAAAGAAGCTGAAAGAAAAGTTTCTTCCTGTAGATTATGCTCAGACACTCTTTCGAAGGTTCCAAAACCTAAGGCAGAAGGATCTCAGCATTGAGGAGTATACTAATGAATTTTACAAGTTATCAATCAGGGTGGAACAGGGAGAGTCTGAAGAACAAAAGGCTGCACGGTACATAAATGGGTTGAGTTACACCATACAAGATGAGCTGAGTATGCTCCGGATCCATAGCCTAGATGATGCTTATCAACTTGCATTAAAAGCAGAGGAAAAGAACAAGAGGAGTAATTTTAGAAGAGGTGTGAAGAGAGGTCCATCATCATCTCCAATGAGGGGTAGGGGTAGATTTGAATCTACAAAAGGTGAATCCTCTAATACAGAAGGGCATGAAGATTCTGGTCAAAGCCATGGTAACTACCAAAGAGGTAGGGGATTTCAGAGGGGAAGAGGTTATAATGGAGGACGGGGCTGGAATAGCCCCCAAAGGCAATACACATGTTATAGATGTGGTGAAGAGGGGCACAGAGCTTTTGAGTGTCCGCACTATCCTACACAAGATAGATGGCAAGGAGAAAAACCACGAGTAAATCTGGTTGAGGCTGAAGAGGAAGAAGAAATGGAGGTTGCTGCAGACTTGGGTGAAACCCTCATGATAAGGAGGACGATGATTGTCCCAAGGAAGGAGAAAGAACGTGATGTTGCTGGAGCTGATTCATGGCTTCGAACAAATATATTTCAAACAAGATGCACCTCTGGAGGAAAGGTATGTAAAATTATTATTGATGGTGGTAGTTGTGAAAATATGGTTTCAACTGTAATGGTTGATAAACTGAATCTAAGCTGTGACAAGCATCCATATCCATATCGTATATCATGGTTCAAGAAAGGAAATGAAGTAACCATAGATAAAAGATGCCTTATAAAGTTTTCAATTGGGAATACCTACAGGGATGAGGTGTGGTGTGATGTTATCCCAATGGATGCATGTCATATATTACTAGGTAGGCCTTGGCAATACGATAGAAAGGTTACACATGATGGAGGGAAAAATACATATACCTTTTGGAAGGATGGTGTAAAGGTGGTCTTACTACCCTTCAAGGAAGAAGAGAAGAGTGAGGGCTTGTTGGCTACAAAAGATTTTGTTACAGAAATGGAAGAAGCTGGATGTTGTTATGCACTAATGTCAAAGAAGCTGGAGAAAGAAGGCTTTAATATACCTATTGCAGCAGAAAAGATACTAAAAGAATACAAAGATGTCATACCAGATGAGCTACCAGATGGGTTACCCCCAAAGCGAGATATTCAACACCATATTGATTTGATCCCAGGATCGGCCCTTCCAAACCAAGCAGCCTATCGGATGAGTCCGACACAGAGTGAAGAGTTGAACAGACAAGTGACAGATCTAATACAGAAAGGGTTAGTGAGAGAAAGCATGAGTCCATGTGCAACTCTAGCATTATTGACTCCCAAAAAAGATGGAGACTGGAGAATGTGTGTAGACAGTAGAGCCATAAACAAGATCACGATTAAGTATCGGTTTCCAATTCCGTGATTGGATGATATGATGGATGTGCTAGCAGGAGCCCGATATTTTAGCAAGATTGACCTACGGAGTGGCTACTACCAGATCCGAATCCGTGAAGGGGATGAATGGAAAACTGATTTTAAAACAAAAGATGGATTATACGAGTGGATGGTGATGCCATTTGGGCTATCTAATGCACCCAATACATTCATGAGGTTGATGAACAGAGTACTCCGAGAATACAATGGTAAGTTTGTTGTTGTCTATTTTGATGATATTTTGATAGTTAGTAAGACAGTGGAAGAACACTTGTTACATCTGAAATTGGTGCTAGAATTGTTACGTAAAGAGAGTCTATATGCAAACTTAAAGAAGTGTAGATTCCTTCAGAAGAGTCTTGTTTTTTTGGGATTTGTCATATCAGGGGATGGAGTGAGGATGGATGAGGAAAAAGTAAAGGCAATTCTGGAATGGCCTATTCCAAGGAATGTGACAGAGGTTCGTAGTTTTCATGGATTGGCAACTTTTTATAGGAAGTTCATCAGGAATTTCAGTAGCATTGTTGCACCCATAACAGAGTGTACAAAAGGGAGGGAGTTTGTATGGACTAAGGCAGCAACAGATAGTTTTGAATTGTTGAAGAAGAAAGTATCAGAAGCACCTGTTTTGGTATTGCCAGATTTTAGCAAGGTCTTTGAGGTTGACTGTGATGCCTCACATGTTGGGATTGGAGCTGTGTTGAGTCAAGAAGGACGACCAGTAGCATTCTTCAGTGAAAAGCTAAATGAAGTCAGGAGGAAATATTCTACTTATGATGTGGAATTTTATGCTATTGTTCAGGCACTAAGGAACTGGAGACATTACTTGGTAGCAAAGGAATTTGTACTCTTCACTGACCATGAAGCCTTGAGGTATGTAAACACACAGAAGAAACTAAATAGTAGGCATGCAAAATGGGTTTCATTTTTGCAAGAATACACTTTTGTTTTAAAGCATAAGTCAGGTAAGCAGAATCAAGTTGCTGATGCCTTGAGTAGGCGTGTAGCCCTTTTGACAACAATGGAAAATAAAGTCCTAGGGTTTGAGGCAGTTAAGGAATTGTATGAAGGTGATCCTGATTTTGGTGATGTTGTTAGAAAGCTTAAGGAGCCTACAGTAGGTAGTGATTCTTTTGATTATTTGATACAGGATGGTTATTTGTTTAGGGGGAAACAATTGTGCATCCCTGCTGGTTCAATGAGAGAAAATATTATAAGAGAATTGCATAGTGGAGGGTTGGCTGGACACTTTGGTATAAGTAAGACAATTTCTCTTGTCGTAGAAAAGTATTATTGGCCAAAGGTAAAGAGGGACATTAGTAGGGTTGTAGCAAGATGTAGAGTGTGTCAAATGGCTAAGGGTCATGCACAGAATACTGGGTTGTATATGCCATTGCCTATCCCTACAGGGCCATGGGTTGATCTGAGTATGGATTTTGTGTTAGGGCTTCCTAACACACAGTGAGGGAATGATTCTATCTTTGTTGTGGTTGATAGATTCTCTAAGATGGCACATTTTATTTCTTGTAAAAAAACTAATGATGCTTCCAGAATTGCAGATTTGTTTTTTTCAGAAGTGGTTCGATTGCATGGAATTCCAAAAACGATCACTTCAGATCGGGACACGAAGTTTTTGAGTCACTTTTGGAGGACTCTGTGGAAGAAATTGGGGACACAACTACAGTTCAGTAGTGCATATCACCCCCAGACTGATGGGTAGACTGAAGTAGTGAACAGAAGCTTGGGAAATCTCCTACGTTGTATAGTTGGAGAAAAGCCAAAACAATGGGACTTAGCTTTACCTCAAGCTGAGTTTGCATATAATAGCTCGATAAACAGGTCAACAGGGAGGTCTCCTTTCCAGATTGTATATGGTAGGAATCCAAAGGGGGTCCTTGATCTAATTGTTCTACCAGGTGAAGATGAAACTAGTGATGATGCAGAAGCATTTGCAGAACACATTCTACAGCTACAAGATGAAGTGAGGGAAAAGCTGAAAGTGAGTAATGCACAATATAAAATGGCTGCAGATGCCAGTAGGAGAGTAAGTGTATTTGAAGAAGGAGATATGGTGATGGTTCATCTTAGAAAAGAGAGGTTTCCAAAGGGAACATATAATAAACTCAAGTATAAGAAGATTGGGCCATGTAGGATTCTGAAGAAAATGAGTGATAATGCCTACAAGGTGGAGTTACCTGAAAAATTTGCTATCTCACCAGTTTTTAATGTTTCTGATTTATATAAGTTTCCAGGTCATGATGAAAATGTTGCAGAGGAGGAAGAAATAAACTGGAAGAAACAGATGCCGAAGGAGAAAAAGGAGAGAGTAATGCATGTCTTGGACCAAAAGACAATCACTACTAGACATGGGAGCTACAACAGATATTTGGTACAGTGGGAAGGTTTGCAACAAGAAGAAAATACTTGGATTCCTGAATGGGAGCTGAGGAAAATTGACAGTGCAAAATTAGATGAGTTCCGTCAACAGAATTTGCAGGAGCTGAATTCTTTTCAACCAGGGGAGAATGATGCGGGAGCATAACTTGCAGAGGCCATAACTTTTGATCCGACCGTTGGATCGTCCTGAAATTTTACAGGGTGGTAGATATACATTAGTACTATGCTGGGGACAACTTTTCCTACAAGGTTGTGCTCATTTTGGCACGTTTTCAGGCTCGGATTCCGTCATCTAGTGGTCTAAAATTGGCTCCGAATGTTTTTTCTGCTTTTCTCTAGGTCTTAGAACTTTAATAACTTTTGTTGTGCTTTTCAGAATAAGTCCAAATTTCGCGTGAGCCCTAATTTATGAATTCATATTTGGCACGCAAATTTTGGGGTCAATCTGAGTTGTTTTTCATTTTAGGGTTTTTTGGCATTTTAGGGTTTTTGGCATTTTAGGGTTTTAGAGTAGTCTTGAAATAAAAGGAGAATGGTAATGATGTAATAGATCAGTGTGAATTCCAGAATGAGAAGTAAGCTATTGTGAAACTCCTGGTTTTATTTGCAAAGGTGTTTATGTGTGTTTTTGGAGGTATTTCAACCTCTTGCAGCTGGATTCACATCATGAATTAGGCTTGAATTTTTTTTGGATGCTAAGTAGACAAGGTGCTCAGTTTACCTTTTTCAAGAAACCAGTTTTGGTAAATTTTACGTAACTTCAAAATTTATTTTTAAAATTTAATGAAATTTTACCCATAGCACCATAACACATCCTTATATATATATATATATATATATATATATATATATATATTTATAAATGAGCCTTTACAATCTTGGAAAATCTCATTTGTCCATGACTTCACTGCTGGTTCTTTAAGGCAATTTTGGTGAGAACTTGAATTTTACCTAAGCAATGTAGATGATCCTATATGCCATAGGAAGTGTTTCTAGGATATTAATATGATTATATAGGATTTTCATGGCATGCATTGATCTCTTTCACCTCATTAGGTTCTAGAACCATTCCTAATTTAGCTAGTTTCAACTAAAACTTCCAACCTTTGACCTTATGCTCACTCTGGAAGATATTTCTCATGATAAAAACATTATGTACAACCTATATGACACTTGATAGAATCAAACAAACCATTTACATACTTCCAGTGGGCACCTACCTCACTGACCAACCTTGCTTCATACTAAATTCATTCTGAAACCACTATGTGAGCTCTAACCATCATTGACAAGGCACTACCAATCAACCATCATGACCTTGAATTATCATCACTTCATAAATTCACACATTTTCCATCAATGTAACTTGACATCAATGAAAACACCAATGAATAGGGTTTAACAAAGAGGCACCAAAAGAAGTGTAGGAGTTAGAGGATGGATTTTTGGATAAAGAAGACGAGACTATGGGTTCACATAGTATGAAGAGTGGTTCTATCACTCACTAGATCCACTTGAGGAGGACATCAATTTTAAAGTACCTCAGATGTTTTATGTAGAGGTAACCTGGGACTTAGGAGAAGCATGCACTGATGAGAAAGCGTGTAAGAATTTGAAGGTGCACAGAAAAAGGAAAGAGAAGGAAAAAGAAGGAGAGGGTGTAATAATTAAACATTTTAAAGAGGAAGAGAAGGAATGTCACATAATAAAGTGACAAGAGAGGAGAGGAAATAAAGTAAGCTTAAAGACACATAAGGGATAAACATGCATGGAATAAATGTGTATATAATAGAAAGAGGGAACACAAGTGTTTGGTGTATTAGGAAATAAGGAGAGTGTTGAAGATGAAGATGATTGAACAAAAGGTCATATGAGTCTAGTTAAAGGATAAGAGAAGTGTGATGCACAGAAGGTAAAATGATGCACTTGGAAGAAATTTATGACACACATATTAAGTGTCATATATAAGATTTTTCCATATTAAAAACCAAAGGAGATATGCATGAAGAAGATGGAACACATATAAAAGTTAAGACACCAACAAAAGTGTGAAAGGGTGAGCGTGCACTAGAGAAAACATAAGATGGGGATACGGGTAGGAAAAGAAGAAAGTAAAATGAAAATAAGGAAAACACAAAAAAATATCTTGGATAAGCCAGAATAAAGATAATGGAATGAGGAAGGCATAAAGGATTAAGCTCGTGGTGATAAGACATGGTGACAAATGATATGAAGGAGATAGTGATAGGTAGTCATAGTCACATGTCTGATAGTGACTAGGCAATGGAGTGTCTGATAAGGAAAAATCCAACTAATAGGATATTTTACGCAATAGGATATGTTGAGAGAAGATATGTGGATAAGGGTATTGAAGAACCCAAGTTAAAATTTGAGTTTATGTGGGAAATCCAAAAGGAGTTAGCTGAGTATAGAGAAATAAGAGTGGGAAGACCAAAGTGCACACATGGCTATAAAAGGAGGAAGAATCACCAAGTTGGGGTTGTTTTTGAAGGTTGTAGTGTAAGTGGTAGAGGTTGTTAAAAGTTATGGGGTGTCTGCATTGAGGTGGTAGAACCGAAAAGAAGGAGTTAGAGGGATCGAGAGAGCTTGGATTGGCCTTAGAGTCGAGATGAGTGACAAATTTTGAGATTGGTAGGCCTAAAGAGGTACCCGTGTTATAAACCTCCATAAGAGGGGCAGTAAATATCCATAGCAAGATAAGTTTGTAAATGTCATAAAGGCATGATTCAAAAATGGAAATAAATATTTATTTTTCATTTTGTTGCGTGAATCTAACGACAGGATTAGGGAATATGCAATAGAGGTTTCTAGCCATTAAAACATTAGACTTGGGAAAGACTACAAGAATTATTTGAGAGCTTAATCATGTGACCTATCGTATCTAAACTTGTAGACTTTGCTTAGCTTTTATAGAATGAGACTTGGTTTGGTTCCACCACTTCTCAAAATTCCTAGATCAATTGATACCTCACTTGGATAGATATAACTACTTATACATTCACAACTCCCTTCTATGTATATAATCTTTCATGACTCGAGAGGGAGAAAAAATATACATATGAAAGTAAATATAATCTTGTGAAGAGTCCTAAATTTTCCATATATCACCATTGATATCATTAATTAATTTATAAGTAGGTCATCATGAAATCATCTTTGTTGGATCAATATTTCCCAAGTTGCTTTGTTTTTCCTTGGGTGAAAAAATGGATCAAGTCCCATGTGCACTTCTTCTTGACTATATAAATTTTGATAAGAGATTTTTCCAGATGTATATCCCATCACAATTATATTAGAAAATGGTCTCCTCAAGATGTGTGCTAACATAAGGTATCCTAATATTGGGGATTTATCCCAACATTAGCAAGGCTTGACACAATTATACAAGAATTTTCCATGATGGTGCAAAGTTTAGACAATGCAATTTTAAATTTGAGGGACATCATTATCCACTAGTGGTGCTTTGTATTTTTATGTGACTTTGACAGTACTCTACAAAATTGATAGTGTTGTGTAACAAAGAATAAGCTTTCATGGAAAGAGTAAGTCTTTGAAACAAAATATAGGTTATGGAATTATTCAATAATTTTTTACATCTTGGAATAAGGCTTCATGACATATGTGACATGTTTTGTAGGGTGGGATGTGACTGTGTAAGTATTTATTTAACTAACTGTAAATATTCTTGGTTGATGTAGGATTGCAAATAAACTTGGATGCTCTAACATAATCTTGATTTTGAATAGATTGGATATGTTTATAGACGTGATCTTCAAATTTCACATGCTAATCCATTTGATTGCATAATTTATTTTTCAAGATTCGTTGTAGGCTATCCATTATTAAGTTATTGTTGCTCACACAATTAGTTTTTCTTGTAAAGTCAATTATAATATCAAATATTAATGTTTGAAAGTTCATTCAATAGAATATATGGACTCAAATACATAGTGAATATGAATATAAATTGTGACATAAAAATTGATGGGTGGCCATTGTTGGGACAAATTTGGAGTATTAAAATGAGGCCACCCTTGGTTCACAAAAAAAACAAACTATAAGTGATAGTGTTCTTCCATAATTTTTTAATGTGAACAACCTCGTCCAAAGTCAGTGAAACTTAAGATTCCAGATAGTGACATCTAAATCCTTGACCATATTTCTAATGCTAATTACAACTCACATTATGGGTCTCATATTTTAAAATATTTAAGAAGATGTGTCTTGTGGGTTCTTATTATTTAGATGAGAAATATTAATGGAGTATACTCATTAGTGATGCCCTTAGATTCCCTTGGCCTTTCCTAAGAAGGGATTATGATATAAAAGGTTAAATATTGATCTCCCATATGAGTGATCTCTTCCTCAATTTCATGTGTTCATTGAGGGCCAATTGAAGGAAAATTCAAGACTAAATTAACTAGTACTCATAGTTGAATCTCTATGAAGATAAATAATGTCCCAATAATTATTTTCTCTCTACAATAGAGGTGATCTAGACTAGGATAAAGGGGGATATACTAAAGACACACACTTTAGATTATAATTTGATGAGGATGTAGAACTAAGAATGCATTAATCCACAATATATGAGATAAACACGGTTTTAAAGCCTAGATATAGAATAGAGTAGTGCATTATAATTAGGTCCAGATTATAATTTGACAATCGTAAGGTTGTAATTAAGTTGTGCCAGTGAAAAAATTAGCTGTAGTGCAGATTATAGGTTTTCACCAATGATTACGGGAATAAGCCCCTCCTTCTTGGGTATGGGGAGGCTCTCATTATTGAATGTAAACTATCTAAAATTGTGGGTTTGCCGTTAGGCTAGGGATCACACATGAATAATCCACCAGAGCTATGGAAAAATTCTTGTATAATGTACAAGGGAGGAATTTACTGTGAAGGGGGGTAAAGAGGAGTAGCAGAAATATGGAGAGATTGTTAATGTTATGAGTAGACTTATAAAATTCACACACATTATCCAAATTAGGTCCACATTCAATTATAAAAATTCAAAAATGTAAGCAACAATAATACTAACAACTTGGAGACACAAAGTTCTACAGATCCATTAATTAAGGACACAAAGTTCCTTCTTGGTTGTACAAGATCACAATACTTGCGAAGTTGGAGAGTAGAGAGAGAGATTATAGGAACATAGGAAAGGAAATAGAAGAAATGTAGATTTATTGCTTATAATATTAGTGATATAAAGACCAAAAACTTACAAAAATAAATAATAGCCAACCCTTAGAATGGAGAGGCCATTACAATTTATAGATTTACAATATGACTCTTCATCTTCACTTCACATGACCTTCCACTTTCTAATCACTTGTGACCCTTCGTCTCCTAAACTATAGTTAATAAATTCAATTTGGGCACAAATACAATATTATGTTATTAAATTCTAAAATTTTTTTTAGAAAGCTTGAAAATCACCCTTGATTGGTGAGAATCAGGAAAATTCTGAGAAAAATTACACTGCAGTTGGTCTAGGTGGTAATCCTAATAATTGGAGGAAGTTAGGAACGTTACTGTTGGGCCTTCCAACATTGATTTGTATTTTTCCTTTCCTAAGTAGCTTGGGTGGCGAATCAAGGAATTGAGGGAATGGAGGAACAATTACCTTAGTTCCTCATTCAGTCAAATTAACTGATCATGCACTTTTCCCCTCATTTGTGGTGTTTTTGGGTATGCAAAGAACTGCTAAAATGAGGAAACAATTCCCTTTATTCCTTGTGAGTCTTCCTTAAGTGACTCTGCCTTGTTGATCCATGAATGCAGGTATACGAGGAACTCAGGGAATAACATAATTACTCCCAAAGTTTTGTTGAATGTAGATTTAACCAAACATTTTCACTGTGCTAAGGGTTTGGTTATGGAAGAGTTTTAGGGAATGTAAGGAACGTAGCAACATTTCCCATAGTGCCTAAAAACCTTAACTTTTCTAACTTTCCACTATTTATTTTTATTTTTTATGTTTATGTTGATTTTGGGTGGTTGAGGTAATGATGGAACACAAGAACACTTCCCCGTGTACCAATATAACCTAATTTCACTTAATATTGTGATCAATGTGTCCAAGGTAGAGATGTACAGAATAGGTGAAATGGAGGAAATGTTCCACCTGTTCTTCCAAAAGACAATTTTACCTAGATTTCCCTAAACTTGTAAATTTTAACTAAATCTTGGATTGTAAGGCTCAACAAGAGGATGGAAACATGACCATGATAATTTCCCATGACTTCAAATGTTTTAAAAATGCATCGATTTTGTGACAATAACACCATTCACCCTTTTAGCATGGAGGAGAGACAACGATTTCTTAAGATATCACAGAATATTCTTAAGTCCTAGAAAAAAAGTGGTGTTCCCATCATGGAGAGGGTTCTAGTGTATTTCCAATGACTATTTTTTTTACCTCCCAACTCCTCCTAGAACTCCAAGAATCATATAGATAAGTCAGCTTGTACTGATGGAGTATGAAATTCCCAACACCTGAGATGACCCTATTTGATTCATGAGATCACTTATCTCCAAAAATATTCCCTAAAATTCCTTAGATAACATTATGAATCTCATACAAAACTTCCAGATGTTTTAGATCCTCCTTTTCAGCTTCTAGAGGGTATCTATATGATGTAAAATGGCCAAAATGGCCCTTTCAAGGCCTTTGAGGATAGTCATTCTTCTTTGAATCTTTGCAATCTTTTCTATCAACCTAGACGTACATCCCAGAACCTTAAACACACTTGGAAATATTGTTAACAAATTCCTCTAGGATAAAATGAGGATGAAACTGAGGACATGCTAGCCTGAGAAAAGGTTTAAAATGATGAGAAGGAACTTTCAAGTGTGGGTTTAGATGTCATGGTCATTTTTTTCAAATTTTCATGCTTGAAATTTAACATGATAACAATTGGTTCTAACTTGGGGACATTATACTACAAGTGGTAATAAAGAACTTCAGAAATCTCATGGGTACGTAGACCAAAGCCTTGATAATTGGGAAATAAATTCATTTATTCACCAACTAACATAAACAATAGACACACACAAGGAAAAACATTACACACATGACACGAAAGGGAAACACAAAAAAAATGGAAGGGATAACACATGCAAATGGAAAAGGAATTATGGTACATGGTTGGGAATAAAAACCCTCATTGCTCGTAGAGCTTCATATCTTTCCCACTACGAGGCAATGCAATTGGGGTCTTATTAAGGTAAGAAATATAGGATGTAATTTCTTTGTAGAAATGTTTGATCTTGAAGGGTCCAAGCTAAAGAGAGTCAAGCTTCCATGGATTCCTTTGATATATCTCCTCTTGTCCCAGAAGTGGACAAGGCATTCAATATGAAATCTTCTATCTTGTGTAATTTGATCAAATATCCTTTTCAAATTTGTTTGGTTTCTTCTTAGTACATCAACTACTACATGTCTATCTTCATCTAATTTCTCTGAGTAGTAAATCATCTTGTCAAGAGCACGTCAGTATTCTCCATTTTCTATTGCCTTCACCAGTTATAAGGCAAGTAACTTTAGAGAAATTGGGATGTAAGATTTAATTTCATATATCATTTGGAAAGGAGAAGTTCCAATGGACATATTAGACATTATTTGATCAACCCACAATGCTTCATATAGTTTCTTATGCCAATCTCTTTAATTAAAATCCACTAGTTTTTGAATAATAGTTAGAATATTTTTTTAACTAGAATCCATTTGGCCATTACCTTGTGGATAGTAATAAATAGAGTGTGATAGTGAAATACCATGGTTATTTTTAAAATCCACTAACTCAAAATAATAGAAACAAGTAGCGTTATCAACTACTATATTGTTTGGTACTTCGAATTTGATACTGATATTATCCTTCAACAAATTGCATATCATTTCAGATTTAACATGCTTAGTTGGAATAACTTTATGAAGTAATTAATAGTGGTGATCACATATATGTGACCCATTCTGGAGTGCGGGTTTGATAAACCAATGAAATCTAAACCCCAATTTTGGAAGGGTACCTTAGGGAATGAGAGGTAAAGCATCAAGTCTTGGTTTCCCTATAAATTAATGACCTATATCACATTTCTCCACCCATTTATGTTCATCTTGGAAGAGAGTAGGAAAATAATATCCATCTCTCAAAATTTTGTGGGATGTTACCATTACTAAGAAATGATTTGCGCACGCTTGGTCATGATATGCATTGAAAATATTCTTATGTTGTTCTTCCTCAATGCCCCTTAGGAAAGTGTCATCTAGTCCTTTCTTAAATAGTATGTTCTCCCAAATTATATATTTTTCTTATTTGATATGAAGAGTATGCATTTTAATATAATCCAAACCTAGAGGGAAATCACCATAAGTGAACAAACATGTTATGTCTAAGTACTAAGGGTTGGTGACACTCACGAAACTATAAAGAAACTAAATTTTTAGTACTCCCACTATCTATAATCATGTGACAACAATTACCCATAATTTTACACTTAGTCCTAAACAAGCTTCTTCTCTGAGTCATACCATGCATTACTTTGTTTTCTATTAACAAAACTCTTCTAAATAAAAGAGACTTACATCTATTTTGTAGAATAGGACCAACATCTCAATAAGCCTTCTTCACCCTTACATACATTTCAATGCATTCATAAGCCTTATGTCATACCTATGACACCTGTAACACTTATGAAGCTTGTTATTTTTTCCATTCCTCTACATAGGATTCATCTTAGCTCTTATTATTATATGATTATCCTCTATATTTTTCAACTTCTTAATCAAAATCTATATCATCTTATCCATATTCTCTTCCAAAGATTTCCTTCTCTTTCCTCTCCTGCAATGTATCAAACCTTTTCTCAACTTCTCTAATCCTTTTTCCTATTTTGATACCAAATGATGCAGAGTTTAAACATCGATGACAAATCAAAATGGTTAGTTTGATCATAGCTTCTAGAAACAATGCTTTTTAAAGCTAAATCACTCACTTTTCTCAAGATTTAAACACTCCCTTATTATCCCAATCTTAGCCTAAAACCAAAATTTGATCTTGCATTCATCACTAAACCTATTTGTAAAACTCATTCAATTATCAATCATCCATGAAATTAGCACAATGTAAAAAGAATCAACAAATTACCTTAATTTTGTCAAAATTGCCTTTTTTAGAGCTTCTCAAGGCTTGCTCTTGGTGAACTCATGGTTAGAACAATCTGTAAAGGTTCTTTACAAAGTGAAATATGATTTATATACCCTTTAGGCCTACTTAGGTGTGTAGTAAATTTACTTTTTCAACTCTTTGGATAAGTGTTAATTCCACCTCCTCTTCACTTGTTTGCATCCTTCTAGCCCTACCTCTAGTGGTTTTTATCCTTCACTTTTGAATTAAGGGTTTTCTAGAAAAAATAAGTCTCATTTGAGACAGCCATTTGGCTCTTCTCTCTATGTTAAAAATTTCAGTTCACATTTTTTAGATAAAATTGATCAAAAGAAACTATGTTACCTCTTAATTAGGTCTTTATGATTGTACTAGTCTCATTAAGGTTAACTGTCATAGCTTCCAAATGATTTTTAAACTTGTACCTCTTAAAATTATTTTATTATATCTTCCTTCTTATCCTAGATGTTATCTAACCAATCCCAAGAACACACTCTTCTTAATGCTCACTCAATCATCAACTCTCATTTTATCTCCTTCTAATAATTTTCAACACAGATTCCTCAAGCACACTGTTAGGTTAAACTGGAATAGGGAGATTAGATGAGATATGATATTTCATTACATGAATGACATATATGTTAAGAAAATTTATTATAATTATCAAGTCTTGTATTAATGGATTTAGCTATCAAACACCTTACTTGATCTAAAACCTAGGAGGGTTTATAGATGAGTTTGAGAGCAAGAATTTTTAATAGCACCAATTAAGATCAATATCAAGATTAAAAATTTATACCATAGGTCCATACTAGTACTATTGTGCACATTATTATGATATTTTGGTGTCTTGTTTCTTCCAACTGTGATAACCACTCAAAACTCACCTGCTCTACCCTCTAAAACAGAGTTTTCTCAGTTTTAGGGGTTTCTAAACCAAACCACTATCTTTTTTTTTCAATATGAATGTTTCTAAAGGTTTTCTAAGATATGAATGTTTTACCAATTCGTTCCAAGCTCCTTTAAATTCAATCTTTCTCCACAACTTGTTTCCCTTGTCCTTTGATTCAACTAGGCTATAGATATACCCTGCTACATGTTGGTATAGTCTACCTAAGATAATATTTGTGAACAAAAAGTGAAAGTTCATATGAATTCAATAGAGATACATATTCAGATATCTCTTACCCTTCACAAACTCAAAGAAATAACATGCATGAGTTTAGGATTCATATAGAAATATTCAAGAACCCTTACAAACAGTCATGTGAGAACTAATACAAATTGTCACCATGTGTATACACAAGAAAAGTTCTTATTTTTTTTCCCAAGATCTCCCTCTCCTCTTCTTGAACATTCAAATTATGAATGGGAATCAGTTATAAAGAGGTATTTATACCTCATAGGTTGATTTTCAACCAAATGGAGTCTTTTTAGGCCTTTAAAACATACAATTTTTACCTTTGTTACATCACTTAGGGCCTAATCTTGACTAGAGCTTAGGAATTTTCATGTCCCAAGTCATGAATTCAACTTCTTTCCCTCCATAAGACTTGCTACCAACTTCATACTCCATGAACGATCTCAAGAGTAGACTCAAACTTTTAAAAAACATAAAAATGGCCTTCAAATTCAAATTTTCCATTTTGGAGGGAAAATGCTCCATTCAAATATGTGAAGGACCCAAGAAAAACTAGTAACACTAATTTCCTTAAAATGACCCCATAGACCTATATGCACACTTTCAAGCCAAATTTTTGATGTTATAAGCCCTATTTACAAACTAGGAGTGATGCTCTTGCATCAAAAGCAATAAGATTGATCACTTCCATATTTAGGAGATATCATATATTTTACAATAAACTCTATCATTTTCCCAAATTGATCTTTGGTACATGAGGTAGTTTAGAATAATGGATATAGGATTCACACTATGATTTATTCAAAAATGTGTTGGAATATATATGATCACTATGAATACTTCATTTTGATGCTTAAATAATTTTGTGAGCTTGTTATTTCTGCATTGTGTTGATGCACAAAAATGACACAATAATGGGGAAAAATTATAGGATCATACATCCTACTCACTTTATAATATCTTAAGGTGTGATTTAGTGTATGATTTGTAGGGTATTAATCATTTAAATCAATAATAAGGGTATATTTTTGGATTATTAGTCCTTATAGCACCAACCTTTTCTCTTTCTTGTTAATGCACCAAAATGACATAACAATGGGGGGAAAATGACAACCTCCACATCCTACTCAATTTAGGATCAAAATTTGTAATTAAGTGTATGAGTTTCAGGGTATTGATCATTTAAACCAATAATAAGGGTATATTGTTGGATTATTAGTCATTCTAGCACCACTCTTGCAATTCCTTGACCAAATTTATCTTTTACGACTTCTTAAACTAATTTAATCTAAGGACGGTGCTAAAATAAAACTAATACAAATTCATTTGAGATCTTTAATGCATGATTATGGAAATAACATGTTTTCCTTGTTAAAATAGTAACACAACTAAGTTATCACTCAAATTTTAATGTTAATAATGCATGGATTCAAAGGGTCAAGACTGAATGAACTTTAAATCAAATTTATCATATCAATTTATGAATGTGCATTTAAAGTATAGAATTAACTTGTAGAAATTTATACCAATTAAGTATAAATGTGTATATGCATAATTAAAAAAATTATTAAAGGAAAGTTAATTTGTAATACATCAAGCAATAAACATCATGAACACATAATGTCTAAATAGAGATGGGAAAATGTAAATTAGAAAAATATTAGCTTGCATGAGTTAATCTTCAAATTGACGAGCATTTATTTATCAAAATAACATTCCCCTGTCATTTTATAATGGGAGTAGACATATTTATACAAGTTGGGGGTCTCAATCACCATCCCCATTCCCAAAAATGATTACAAATTACAAAGATAGATGGTCATTCATCAAATATCCTAACTTCTTCTTTTTAGGATGATTACAATTAAAATAAGGCCAACATTCCATTCAGATAACAATTTATTCTCAATGATCGCATTATTGTTTTACCATGGTCCCCTTTTAAACTAGGCTTACTAGTGTGGTTGCTTCTTGGGATGGATTAGCTAGAGTTATCCCTTCTTGATCTAGATTAGCTAGAGTTCACATATTTCCTATGGAAATAAAAAATTAACTATAGATTTTTAGTCTTCACCCAACTTTGTAAGATAAAAAATGGGCTTCCTAAAGAGATTAGGAGCCTTATCCAATAGGGTCTTGAGTGAATATGTGGCCTTTCCTATGATATCCTTTAAGGTCTATATCTTTTGTACCTTATCTTGAGTATGAGAAACAATCTTAATGACTTGGGTTGACTCTACTTCATTGGAATATGTTATATTCCTTTGAAACTTTTCTAAGAATTGGTTGAGAAAGCCTGAATATTTAGCCATAAGAACTAACTCTTGGTTTTCCTTGAGGAACCTTGTGATAGGTGCCTATGATAATAGTTGACTTCATCTTCAGATTACATTATGAAGTTAAGGATAAAGTCTGTTCATTTTTTCATCCCACTCCTTCAAGGGATTCTTTGTATAATTCGAATATGTTTGGCATATACCAATGTCTTCTATGGTAACTATAGCAAGATTCTTGCATATTACTTCTTTAATAGCTTGGGCCATGACACTTAACATTCTCTATGTAACATTCCCATTTTTAGACTTTAGAAACAAGGGAATTTTTGTTTACACAATGTTATATGTTCTAAATAAAACATCATTTAGAACACACATTCCATGCCAATCAATCTCATAACAGATAACCATATACAACTATAAATGACTTGGTAAATTACCGATCTCTCATTTCATGACTCGGTTTCTAACCGATCTCTCATGTTTGTCTTTAAGTATATAATACTTATATGTATACTACGTATACTTGGTTTTCCTACCCTATTATGGGTACTGAGTGATCTATTTAAAGAACCTATCTGAATATTTGTTACCAATATTCATCTAACATCATGTTTCTTTAAACTAGGTGACATAGGACAACACAACCAATAGCTTGCGATACTTTGGCCAAAGATTTCCAACATACTATTCATGTTACTATTCCTAGACAACATACTCATCAATTTAGAATACATCCTTCACCTCACTCTACTGTTATCTAGAATGGTCTTTAATGACTCCTGTCAGTCCCCTTGCCCAAGGTTTGACCCTAATCCCAAGTTAGCGAAATAATTTGTTATAGGGAGATGCTCACGATGACTTAGGGTATATGGGCATACTCGACCACCTAAGTCGACCGAATGTTCCTAGGTACTTTGAGTCATAGAAAGCTACTTCCTATTCTAATCATGCTACTAACTTGACCTAGATAGAAACTAAGTTCAAGTCCAAATATGTGTAGATCTAGATGAACAAATACGGAAGGGTGTTGCCACATGTCAACTGCAACACTGTATCCTCAAGAATCCCTTAGTCTTCTCAAAGGTACAGTCCTATAGTTGGCGTGTGCCAACATCCGTTAGAACTACTTCATCACGATGTACATACCCCTTAGGTGGTCATTAACTCATAATTAAATTTGGATCAAGATTCAGATTTACAGCAACCTTGAAGAACCCTAATTCCAACATTCATTAAGTTCTTCTTCCATATTTAATCTGATTAATATTAAGAACTTCATTAACTCATGATTTCTTTTATGTTCATTAACTCGGCATAACAAGCAGTTATCCAAAAACAGGGCAACAAACATCATAAGGTTAGTTTAATATATATCTTTACTGTTCAAGATGGTGTAGCGTCCACATAGGTTCAACTAGAGTAGACTTCATGGAAATGAAGTACAATGATTAATGATCATAAAAACCATTCCTTTTGTTTTACATTCTTCTGAAAGAGGAAGAGTCTTCCTCTACATGATAAAATATTAGGGTTATCATACCCTTTTTATCTTTCACAATTCATATAGTTTAATTGTATGTCCAATACACATTCCATAATTATACTATAATTTTTTAGATTGAGATTGACTTCTTATGCAACTTAGCAAGTTGCATCTTAGCAAGGGAGATTGAACTATTCCCTTCATCCAACTTATTAAATGATAAAAGTAATAAGTATACAAATAGTTATGAAGAATATCAACAAGATAAATTCCAGTTTCCTTCATAAAAAGTACAAGAGAATTCACACAACAATTTGGAATCAGTCTCCAAACCTTTCAATTCATCATGATAAATATATACACTTTACAAGATTATGCATTTCAGGCATACTGCATGTCAAACAACATTAAGATCATAGAAGAATACAACTTTTATTTTTCAATACAACTCATGAATGAATCAGAATTCTTTACAAAAGAGCCAAACTTTACATCAGCCAATACATCATAAAATTTTTTGCCTTCTTTTATCACTTACGAAGTCCATCTACAAAAATTGCTAGCATGGGTTAGTTCATTGAACTGAGCATGATAAGCACTAAGCATTAAAATGAAGTGCATTCCACTAATTGTTCCATTAAAACAACTCTGCTTTAATGAAATAATTAATGTATCATACAAATTAACATAAGTAATAACAATCCATAAAAGAAGTACAAGTAATAAATCAGAATTCACTTTTAAGAAAAGATCATAATATAATCAAGAAACTACTGCATTATACCAGGTAACTATTGTCCCAAAAAATTACTTATTTATATCAAACAACAACCCTTGTCATTTAATCATTTCATAATTCTTTCTAAATTTAAAATACAAAATTTAACTTTACTACATAAACAAAAAGAGTTACTTTCATAATCAAAGACCTTCTTGTCATTTTACCAAGTTTCCAAAATCATGTACAGACAAGTTCATTTCAGCATAGTCCCATATTTTGGATGATTCATCCATGACAACTTAAATACATAAGAAGAAGAATCATTATAGGACTATCCACAACTTCACCATTCATCTAAAAGATAGAAATCAAGTTCAAAAAGTACATAATCTGAGTACCTACATAACTGTATCAGTCAAAAGGACTAATAAAATGATTCACCATGTAAGAGACAACAACTATTAACAAGAATCCCAAACCAATCCGAGAAGGGAGAGAAACAAAACAGTCATCATCTCACTTGCAACTCTTATGTAATATTCTACATTATTGGAGATATCAGTCAATGGCCATATGTTCCATAAAACAAGGTAAGCCTTATGAAAGGATTATTTCTTACTCGTGTCCATCTAGGAATGGATCATACTTACTATTGAGTGCATAGAGAGGAGTCCCTCAAAAAACAATTTCCTAATAATGCATGACTCAACCAATCAAAACAGTCAGACAAGAATTGATTATGTTTTCCCTTCTACAGGACAGGCTCAGCTGTACACTTCCCGAATCGACACGACTAATTGATTCTATACAAATTAGCTGAGATCAAGGAAGATCAAACGGGGACAGTTTGGTTTTTCCCCTGTACCAAAAGTGACAGTCCCAAAAGTTTCCTGAACATACTACTATTCCCATGAACTTTCCATAGTCAACTAGTAACAAGTTAAATGAAACAACCACAAAGAATTTTCCAGTTCTTATGAGTGATTTCTCATTACCTCATCCAAGATCAAAAGGGAAGAGATCATGAACTCAAGAATTCGAACATGCCTAGGATGGTAAACACTTTAATAACCATGGAGAGAGAGTCGATATCAAGAGTAGTTTGAGCAAACATAGAACTTAACTTCCCAAAAGTTAAAGGAAACTTCAATAGAAAGGATCTGAACCTTGAGAATTCATTCACCATTGTTTTATCAATTGAATTCCAAATCCCATTTAAAAACCAAAAAGTTATTTCAAAATTTCCAAAAGAGAATACAAAACCAAATGCAAAGTTTAAAGAAAACATTACTTCTATTTTCCTTACGAACTCAAACCGTATCAGTAACATCAAATACCAACACTAACCCAGTTCATGTAAAAATAGAAATCTAGGATGCATACAATGTCATAATCCACATTCATCTTTGTTTTAACACAAGTTTGATTTCATACTATAGAGTACAGTGTACAATACAGTCCTAAAGTAGAAGTACTAAATCTTAAAAAAACAAGATATAGTTTAAAAGAGTATTCAATTCCTTTTTCTTTTAAAAACCTAGAAATCCATTCAAAAGGATCTCATAGAGAATACAAAAACACAACACTAAGTTTAAAGTCAAACATTGTTCTTTATTCCTCACTAATTCGAACTGTAGAAATGATTCCAACTACAAGTTCTTACACAACTCCATACCCAAAAGAAACATAAAGTTCGAGTTCATAATGAAGAACAAAGCATACCATACAGTCCCGAAATAGAGGTATTATATCCTCAAAAACAAGATACAGTTTTATAAAAGGATAATCACCTAGATTTAAAAACAATCAAAGACTTTCAGTTAAAAATAACGCAGGTTACCCAAAACAAAGGGAAACAAGATATCCTTACATGTTTTCATGCAAGTTCATGTTCAAAGTAAAATAGTACAGTTTGAGACAGAAGTACTACAACTTTTTCAAACTCAAAGATGCATCAAAGAGAAGATTTCAATTTTTAAAGATACTTCCAGTTCAAACTCAAACCAAAAAAACCATTTACTCAAGCTCTTTTCTGGGCAGACAGTCTAGAATGCAAATTCTAATCAAAACACTAAAGTCTCAAAAGTTCTATATGCATTTCACCATTGAACTTACTCAGAGAGAAAACAACCAAAACCAATATTATCATGCAATGGATTCATATCCAAAAATCACAGAGATTCCATCAACATGAAGTAAATAACCAGAACAAGACAGATAACCATATATCTCAAGAGAGTAGAGTTATTTTAATGAAACATTTAGAGAAAAGAAAGAAATCTTAATGGGTAGAGCCTATCATGCCTGATAGTGCTTCTGCCAATTCGAAGGAGACTTCCAGTCGAGCTTCCAACTCTTCTTCTCCTCCAAGAAAGATCAACAACAAAAAATCTCTTTCCCTAATGCCTCATATACTTTCCCTGAATCGAAAATAGACCAGGGAAACCAAAAATAACCACAAAGTGAAAATCAAACTGCTGGTTCAAAGAACCACATAGCTCCATGCAGAGAAAAAATCAAAAAGCATGCAAGACCAAACAACCCCCAACAAATCCACCCACATTGTTTCTAAGACAGGTTTGCTTGTGAAAATCGAGATTCATTAATGCCATTTACTCTCACACTTCTACTTATCTCTCCATGCCACCGCCATCCAGAATTGGTGAATCCTAATTCAAAATTTTCATGCATTGATAACTTTAGTGAAGACTCCATGTAATGTTTTTCCAAATTTTCATGCTTTCACCTAATCTGGTAGTTCACTGGCATTTAAGACAAAAATCAAATCTCATAAATAGCTTAGGAACTGCCACCTAGCCTCCCATTTTCCATATGACCCTTAGGTCCCCTTTCCACATTTCATTAGTTTAGGATAGATTCCCTTAGCTTAGGATATGTCCTTAGGTTAGTTTAGAAGTAATAACCTTAGGTTTAAAAACATTTCAATAAGTAATTACCACCTTAGGTTAGGTCATAGCTCACAACCATATAGTATTAGGTATTAGATTAGAAAAAGACCTAGCATCACCTTAGGTGGTTCCCTCAATTTAGAACATACAACTTAGGATAGGATGTTGTCCCGAATACAGTAGACATAGCTAGAAAAATAGATACATCTACCTTAGTTTAGAATCCCGTTAGGATAGATCTCTTAGGTCTAGGACTTAGATTGTTCCTCAATAGTCCTGAAGCAGGCCTCATTTCACTTAACGCCATAAGTGTCCCACTGAGATCAATCAAGAAGATCTGAGCACAAAACATACAACAGAATGCAGGCATGATCTTACAAGACAATAAAGAATTTGTAAACATACAAAAGTTCAGTCTGTTACATCTCTCAACCTCTGAATGTTAGTTTACCATTCAGACTAGGTAAGGAGATTTAAAACATTCCTTGGATCAATGGAATTGATCCAAGGATGAGTCAGTTAATAGAGATAAGTTTGCAACCATTATTACAACTCACCTATCAAAGTGAAAATGGATTCTTTGCAAACCAACAACATTTCAGTCCTAATGAATCCAAGAGAAGAAATGATTTATCCTTGGAAAACATGATTTTCAACAATAAAAGGAACACACCACATTCAAGAAAATCACATGTCAATGCTTGTAATGCAAAAAATAATTATAAAAATTTGTCAAAGGTGTTACATAATTCCCTCCTAAAAAGAATCATCATCCTGATGATTATCTTATTTTGACCATTTTCATTAAGGACAATCAATTTATTAACTTTCTTTTCATATGTTTGCAACAATAGCAGAATTTTAAAGTTCCAAAAATCAGCATTCACATAGTTTTTTATTTAATTAAAATAGATATCTACCCAAAAATGGCAGAATTATTGTCATATAAAGATAAAATCACAAATTTTTTATCAATCATCAGAATCAATTCTGTATCAAATAAATATGGAAAAGCAGTTTTCATATCTTCCATATTTTCCCAGGTTGCACTTTCTTCATTAAACTGGTCCCACTGGACCTTACATTGACTTATTTCATGATTTCTTAAATACAACTGGAGATTTTCCAACACTCGTATGGGTTTAACCATGATTATTCCTGGGTCTTGGACCTACAATGAATTCCAATTTAACACATATGATAAATATTAAACGTATTTCTTAAGTAAAGAAATATGGAAAACATCATGCATTTGTGACAGAGTAGGAGGCAATGCTAAACGGTAAGCTATAGGGCTGATTACTTCAACTATTTTAAAAGGTCCCACGTAATGAGGTGATAACTTAGTAGCCTTGCCGAAAGTTACAGAACTCTTTTTCAGTTTAACCTGAAGAAAGACCTTCTTACCAAGTTCAAATTTCCTATCAACCTGCTTTAAATCAGCATAACTCTTTTACCTATCATATTGCTTCTTTCAAGCGTTCACGAATCATTTTGACTTGCTTTTCCATTTCCATATGGATTTCAATTCCAATTACCTCTCTATCCTCAATGTTATCACAACTAACGGGGGTTCCCCATTTTATTCTGTATAGTTCTTCGAAAGGTGCCATCTTAAGAGAGGCATGACTATGTGTTATTGTAAGCAAAACTCAACTAGTGGAAGGTACTCCTCCTATTTATATTGCTGATCCATACAATACATTCGTAACATATCCTATAAAACTTGATTAACTCTTTTAATCTGTCCATCCATTTTTAGATGATACATAGAACTAAAATTCAATTTAGTTCCTAGAGTTGCATTAAGTGTTTGCCAAAACCTTAAAGTCATTCTAGGATCTCTATCAGATATGATTAATTCAAGTAATCCATGTAATCTAAAAATTTTGTGTACAAACCTCTTTGCAAAAATAAGAGAATCATCTCTTAGATTACCAACAATAAAATGTGCTACTTTTGTTAGTTTATCAACAACTACCAAAATAACATCATGTTTATTTCTTGACATAGGAAACCCTTGTACAAAATCCATGCTTATTACTTTCCATTTTTACTGCGGTATGCTATGAGGATACAATAAACTGGATGGATGCATATGTTCAACTTTAACATGTTGACATTCCAAACAATGCGTCACAAAATCAATAATGTCCTTTTTCATCCCTTTCTAGAAATATTTTTGTCTTATATCAGCAAGCATATTTGTAATACCCAATTTTCTAGAGAATGGTGAATTGTGAAATTCTGCTAACAATTTATTTCTTAAATCATTTAGTGAAGGTATGTATACTCTATTTTCAAATCTTAAGATTCCTTCATTTTCAAAGTGAAAACCTTTATATCTCACATCATTTGGATCTGCAACAAGCGATGTTTTTACTTTTTGAAAGTAAGAATTAGATTCCATAACACTTTTTACTTCATCCTTAAACTAAGTTCTCAATGTTATAAGAGAAGAAGTGTGCTTCCTACGAATTAGAGCATCAGCTACTCTGTTTTCCTTAACTTTAATGTAATTTATGTCAAAATCATATTAAGACAAAAACTCTAACCATCGTCGTTGTCTTGAATTTAGATTTGGCTGAGTGAAAATATACTTCAGCCTAAGATGATCGGTTTTTACTTCAAAAGGTTTAACAAGCAGATAATGCCTCCAAACTTGTAGTGCATGAACAATGGAAGCAAGCTCTAAATCATGTGAAGCATAATTCAACTCATGTAACTTTAGTTTTCTACTTTCATAAGCTATGACATGATCATTTTGTAACAAAATAACTCCTATACCTTCCCCAGATGCATCCTTTACAACAGTTTAAAGAATCCAAGAGCATAAATGATTTATCTGTGGCAAGCATGATCTTCAACAATCAAAGGAACACACCTCATTCAATAAAATCACATGTCAATGCTTACAATGCAAAAGAGAAATATAACAGTTTGTCAAAGGTATTACACTCTATATCACACCCATTATTTTAATGACTATATTGGTATTGTTGGAGAAATCATATTCTTTCTTATTGACATCAATTATTTCCTTAAACCACATCTTACAGGCTAAAAAAGGATTCTTCTACATCTGAGGAAATACCCTCGGAGATGTATTTCCTATTAGTTTTTATCTCTTTATTTATGTCCTGCATTCTTCTCACAAATTTTGATTCCAATTCTACCAAGGCCTTGATGTACAATATTATATCCTCCTCATATTGTACTACTTGATAACCATTGGCCTTATTTATCTTGGTGAGGGAAAATGGGCATTTAGATGTTTCATACCAAATGATGGTATGTTATGTAGACATCCTCTTCTTTGTCAACCTTCTTAAATTCCTTGTTTTAGGATTATAATCAATGTTTATCAGCGGTTATTCTTGAGTTATTCAATCTGTTTTATCCACGTGGGTGATCATTTCTTACTCAAACTAGTCTTGTTAAGGCTATGTTGGAGGAACAATTACATGGGATTTATGAATTGGCTTAGCTCATGCTTTCTCTATTTCAGGAATTGTTTGTGTATCCATTTATGTAGTTTTATCATCTGAGGAAGATAAATCATATGCTACTAAGGAATATCCTTCATTTATCTCATGAATGACCTATTGGACCTCCAGGATATTTCATGTTCCTATTGGTCCTAAAGAATGAGTTGGGTAAGTTGTTCCTTGGGACTATCTTGAAGGCTCCATATAGATAGGTTCTCCTCTCCTTGTGAATTATCTTTTAATTTTTCCTCTTGGAGGAGGAATTTAATTTATTGTATTCATGTTTTATTAGATAATGTTGTCATCTATTTGGGTGATCCATACCCAATCATTAACACCAAACTCATGGGCATATGCTAGATTTATTTTTCCCTTGAGTGATTCTAAATACTTTTGCACTCTCTTCTTTAGGTCATATTGTCTTAAGGGGTGCTTGGGAAGATTGAGGGAATTACAGTGGGAAGATATAGTTCGAATAACTATCCATCTCTTGAAATCCCTACATCCCATTGTAACTGATAGAGAAGGGTGAGGCCTAAGCTTTTTGTACTTGCATTTTCCTATCACGACATTGCAAATTTGGAAGGAATTTTTTTGCTCAACCAACTTATTAGGCACATAGTAAGAAAATTGCAATGGTGGTGTAAGTAGTCCCTCAATCATGATTACCGTATACTTAGGATAAATGAAGGAATCCCCCATTTATTTGATTGATTTAAGTACACTTTTAAAAATTCTTGGCATTGATATTTCATGTATTTCTTTATAAATTATGGGGTAAAAGAATAGGCAAATATTTTCAATATGGGTCCTGAATCTATGGGCATACATGTCTAAGTAAACCTTGTTTACTTATAGTATACCTGATGGGGACCATGACACAAAGAATTCATGACATTAGAGGACTCTACATATCAAATAAAATAGATAGAAGTCCATAAAGAATGACTTCTTATGATCAACAAAGGTAGCTCTTTATGAGACTAGATTAGATGTAATCACCTGTCCTAGAGAAGGAATTTTTTGATCATCTATAATTATTGTAAGTAGGGGAAACCAAGCTACATCAAACTTACTAATAGAGGATTTTATATATAACTTGTGTATTAGTTCCATGCTAATATATAATCTAGCCCTAAATATTTGAATAAGGATGTTATTTACATGAGGAATATCCATATTATCTATTAAGTCCTTGGCCCAACTTTGTAAAATAATTATAATTTTCCATGTGGACATCCAAGATTCCATTATTGTTGAATTATAGATAGTTTCAGAGTTAGGTAATTTATAATAGGATTTAAAGGTATATCCAACAAGGAAAGCTATCCTATTTTTTTATGATTGGGAAAATAGAGCCCAATTCATTTCCTTAACATGTATGAGAATAAATTAGAGCAATAATGGACATGTGAATACCTAGAGTGTGGTTGTAATCATATGGAGACTAACCCTTTTTAATACCCTAATTTCCTTGGATGTTGGTTTTTGGTCAGATGAAATCCATTAATCAATGACATCTGTGTCAAGTATTTCCCTTTGAATGGTTGAGAAAACGCTAGAATACTGTTGAAATTCTTGTTTAAGTGAAGCAAATTCAAAAACATTATCCCATATTACCCTGGTATCCAAATAGGAATTTAGAAATACATCCATGTTGGAAGGTCTTGGTTGTCCCACCATGGTTGAAGATTAACATCCTACAAAGAATACAATGTATTCCTTCAAATAAAATTCTTTGAAAATGGGTGAAATGGGGTTAAAATTTCACAAACAATCTTGCAACTTGAAGGCTCGAATGAATTTCCTCGGTTAACATAGTATTTTTATAATTTGGGAAATCCTTCATCTAAAATGGCATGCTCTATATTAATGGAACATAATGCATGCCTTTATTTTTTTTACACCTCAGGGAACATTTATTTTTTGAATTAATTATCCTTTTGAATGTGGTCCTTACACCTGTGAAAACTAGGCTAAATCATAGCTACCGGTTTTTAATTATCCTCTTGCCTTTTTGAACCCAAAAGAAATGTGTATAATACATGTATGACATATGGGGTTCCACATGTAACAATGGAATTTTATTTCCCTTTTTAATTGATGAAATGTATTTGAATTTATTTTTCTTTGACCTTCTTTGATTTATCTTGCATTTAGAATTGCGAGTTGATTTTATCATGAAGTATGAGGTGCAAACCTTTAAAATACAGTACTCACATTTTGGTATTTAGTCTTTTAAATAATCAAACTTGGAAAGAGAGAGTTTTGAATACTCTCATATGCAACTTCTCTCCCTTGGAATACTGACATCTATGACTTCTCTCCCTTGGAATAATCATACTTATAAAGTGTGAGTTCTTTCTCTTGGAAATGCGAGGTCTCACTCTTTGACCTACGAGGAAATTAGTTAGCCAAAATATTGAACATTGAAGTGTGAGTATAAAAAAATCATAGAGTGTGAGTGTAAGGACATAAATTTTGAAGTGTGGGTGTTTAAATAATTTAAATAAGATAAAACACTAGAAACTATGAAGTAAGTTTACTCTGCTAAGGATTATTATTAAACCAAAAGCTAAATATTTCAAACTTATAAACTTTTATAAAACCAAAAGGGTCCCTATCCATTTAAGAAAAATGAAATCATAATTTTTTAAAGGTGGGGAAGATATGTAATAAAAATGATGAATTGCAGGGGAAAATACTACAAAGTATTTAGAACTCAAATCTCTAATTTAGAATATATTTTGGAAGATTATGAATTCAAAGATAAATATCTCTAATTCAAGCACACCTTTTTGAAACAAAAATACCCAAAATACTTAATGAAATATTAATTTTAGATCATTTGAGAGGAAAAGAGCTTATGTGTGCTTATGAAGTTATTAACATTTTCTCCATGCAATTATGATGTTATCCCAAGCAAAGAAGCTTATTTGAAAATTTTCTGACTAGGTTTACTTCATATTCTCTCCTCTCTTTTTTTGAATTTGGGATGGTTCAAATAGGGGAATGACTGAGCATTTCTCTACTACCAGCCTGACATCCATATCCTTGATAAAGATACCTTTGATTCCTTTCATGTACTTTCTCCAATATCAATCATGAATCCATAATGCTGGTGGAATTATCTTTTATAGAAAGTATTTGGGTTTCATCCTTTTGAATGCTTTTTAACTCCTCTTAGAGTTTTATGAACTGAGTTATCAGGCTTTGAGGATTTTGTAAAATTAACTCATTTAGTCATTCCTCTTTGATATCAATCATTATTGAGAAGATTTTTTTTTTTAATATTTTACTGTGGTTGATTTTCTATTTTAATGAATGAAACCATTCTAGGATTCACCTTATAATTTGGGCATTCAAACTATTCAAATGTGGCTGATATCAGGGATATTGATTTTTTCTTTCAAACTCTTCAAAAAAAAATTCTATAAGGCACCTAAATCCTCAATACAATAATACTTTCTTATCTATGCACACACCCAATTTGTTTCACTTGATCATGAATGAAATTCCGATAAGATGGAAAAAAAAACAAGAAAGACAATAAAAGAAAAACATGAAAATAGGGAAACTAAACTACCAAAGGAGGAAACTAACTACTAAATTAGGAAAATAACTAATTCTTTGTTTGGTCATTTGGTTGGGACTTGAGATGGAGCTGCAGATAAGTAATTCTTTAGGAACTATCCATTTACTAGTAACATCATCTATTTTCCTCATAGATCATTCAATCTAAAGGAATTTTGACCTAGAATTTCAGCTATTTGGTATGGCCCAATCCACAACAGTGTGAACTTGTCATGTTTCCCTTGTTTCTCATGGGATTTATCCCATAGTAACACTAAGTCTAATATTCTAAATGTTTTGACTTTAGATCTTTTGTCAAACCACTTTTTGACAATGTCTTGGTTTTTTCTGAAATCTTGTAATGCTTTATCCCTCACATATTCTATTTGGAGGATGTATAGGATTCTTACTTCTAACTGGTCTTATTTCTCCATATATTATTACATAAAATCATAGGTATGAAACATAAGGGTAATTGTGAAAACCGTTTGTTTTCCATACACTAATAAGAATGGAGAAGATTTTGGAAATTTCTTGTATCTTTTCCTATCAACCCACAATACACACTTCAGTAAAGAATGCCACTCTCTTGGATTCTTTTCTACCGAATTTTGATGACATTAATAATTTTTTTTAATCATCCACTCCATTTAATTGAGGCTAATAATTTGATGCAAACTTGATGATTAACTAATTATAGGCCCATTCAATGAACTCTACAGAAGTAAAAGTTGGTCCGTTATCAAATATGAGAGAAAAGGGATATCTAAACCTAGTAATGAAATTTTCTTATATGAATTAGAAAACATAAATTGTATTATAATTATTATTAGCTACAACTTCAGTCTACCTTATGTAGTTACCAGTAGTAATCAATACATAATTATGGCCTACTGATCAGTTTGGGTTGATGATTCCAATGAAATCCAACCCCCATCATGTAAATGGTCTAGTCTTAATTACTGATTGTAATGACATAGCTACATGTACCTTCCTATTGAAGAATGTTTTACATTAGTGGAAACTTATTACATGAGTATGAGAATATTTGAACAATTTTTGCCAATAATAACCAGCCTTCAAAATCTTATGGAAATTTTTTCTTCTTGATGGATATCCATTTGCTATCCTTTTATGGAAACAATGCATAATTTTTGTAGATTCTTATTTAGAAACACATTTGAAGTAGATGCCTTCATAAGTATTTCTAAGCAATAATCTTATGATCATGAAATGGGAGGAATTTATCCTAAGTGATCTTTTTTGTTCTCTTTTCAATTTATATGGGCATGTACCATATGACGTATAGTGAATAATATGGTTGTAACATTCATATTTTTGCATATTCCTTTCATATGCATGCATAATGTCTATCATTGGATCTCCATCTATTGTGAGTTGTGCTAAGCATTGAAATCTGACCATATTGGTTAGTTTGATATCCAAATAATATTAGGGTAGCTTTGTCATCCATTTTCCTCTTCTTTCTCCCAACTCATTTTTTCCTAGCATTAGTTTGATGACTAGAAATATGAAAATTTTATGCACCTTATTTCCGAGTATATAATTCTTGAATTTTATAACAACCTTGAATGTTGAAAAATATTTGTTATCCATCATGGAATAATTGAGTTGTGCATCCTATAAGCTGGTACTCATGAATGCAATGTGATTTTCATTATCTCCAATTCTCTAAGTGAGTACAAATGAAATGGTGTGATCAGAAGAAAATGAATACAAGAAGTCCATGGTGAAATCAGGATTGATTAGAATATGTGCTTGAGACATTAGCTCTTTGATATCTTAGAATTTGTTTTCAATTCAATTTTAGCATCCTTCTTCAACATGGCATTCAATGGTTTGAAAATTTCAGAAAATCTAGAAATAAATTTCCTTATAAAATTATTTTTATTCTTTCTTATTATTTGGTGGGCCAATTTTGGAAATTCTATTAACTCTATCAGGGTCAATAGGTATACCTTCCTATCTCAGCACATGACCAAGAATCTTACCTTATGTAATGTATAATATTATCTTTTTTATATTTAAGGAGATGTCATACCTTTTGCACCTTTCAAAAACTTTTTGTATGTTCCTTACATGGTACAACCTATTGTTAGAAAATAAAAATAAATCATCCATATAAATAATGATAAATTTACCATTAAAACTATGAAAATCATGATCCATATCCCTTTAAAATGTTTTCCATCATTGATTAGGCCAAAGGGCATTTGTCTTGTATGAAAATTCTCCCCACTTGGTGGTGAAGGCAACCTTCATTCTATCTTCTTTGTTTACTAACACCTAGTTGTACACTAAAAAACCATCAAGGAAAGACATCATTCTAGACCCACTTACTATCTGTAAAACTTGTTCTATAGAGGGGAGAGGTAATATCCTTCTTTGAGGATTTATTCGACTTTTTGAAGTCCACACATAGTCTTATTTCTTCACTTTTTTTCCAGACAGGAACCAAATTAGCCACCCAAGGTTAGTGCCTAGTGGGAAAGACTATCCCAATATCCAATAAATTATTTACTTCTTTATAAATCAAAGGCTCTAAAATTGATTTTACTGGTCTTCACCTTTGGTTCAAATGTTTTTGATCTTTCGTGAATGGTATGGTGTGAGTGGTGGTACAAATTAACTTGCAACAATTAGTATGTTGTTTATCAATCTATAGTCGTTTAATTATCAGACCAAGGGATGTAAAATTTCAATATTTCTAGTATTGTATGCACAATTATAGATGTTTGGGAGATACAAAGGTATTTCTATCACTAAAATTAAGAAATAATAATATTGGAAATGAACTAGATTTTGATTGAAAGTAATTACTATGGCTAATGACAAAGCATGTAAAAACAAAACATAGATAAAGAAATGAACTGTTGCTAATCTAATCATGAAATGAATTAAATCAACAAAAAAAGGAGAGAGAGGGTTAGAAAATCGTAAGTGGTCCTTGCCTTGGGTGCTAATCCCTCCTAAAGCTTGTGACTACATCAAATGGAAAAAAACTTAGACTTTTCTTTCATCAACATGAAGATTACAATTGGAAAATACAACAAATTCCCTATCTATGGATCGATTCCTGTGTATCTCTCTATATCTCTAAAACATTAATATTTTCTCTTTATATCTTTCATTATAGTAGAGGTGTGAAGAGATAGAGTTATACTAGGATTTATAGTTAGATTAAGTAAAAGATCTTAACCAAAAAATGTGGAAAATACATGCATGCAATAGAACTACTTAGTAGTTGTTTACCTATCAATCACATAACTTAACTAATCGATCAGTTGATCAACTAGCTATTAAATTATGAATTAAATCAGATAGATATTTATTGATTTGAAACACATAATTATATGATGGTGTTGAGTTCTCATAAATGTTTCTTCCATCAACACGTGCAAGCTTAGATGTGATTTCCACGGTGTACAAGCTTCTTAGAATCAAGAATTTATTTATGTGTGTGGCATGTTGGGCCCCTGAAATATTGATTGAGTATGAAGGCGTGTGGGTGCACAGGACCCTAGTTACAGGATGGCGTGCAAGGAAAAAGTGTGTAAGAGAAAAGGCTCAAGGAAGCATATAGTGTGCACGACACTCGAAACGAGATTTAGGACTTAGCCGATTTAAGCAACAAAGGTAAAACACGTGAAAAGCATGATCGGTTGCATGTAGATAACATGCCAACCTAGAAACAAGTGGCCCAAGAAAGAGCATGCCAGTAAAGGAATCTTCTAGAAGACCATCATGAGATGGAGTGGAGAGCTCAAGCCTAAGAAAACATGCTCATTGAAGGACCACATTAGACACTTGGCAACAGATCTGAGGGCACGGTAAGGTGAGTTGGTAGTGCGGGAAGGTGATAAATACAAGTTCCTATGGACCAAAAAGAGAGTGGAATATAGACATAAGAGGAGAATATAGGAGAGATATACACAGAGAGAGATAACATGGGTGAAGCTCTACAGGATTATTGCGAGTGGGGCTCTGATGCAGAAAGGAATGTACTGAGCTTAGCATTATAATTTATTTTTTGTTTTTGCATAGTTATACAAGCCTAGTGATGTGCATGACTGCAATATGCCCTCTATGGCTCTTTGTAATGAAAATATGAATGCAATGAGGTTACCTATTGCAATTAGATATGAATATCAGTGGGTTTCATGTATATTTCATTCATAGAAGTTCACTTTCCTTTCATGCTATGAATGAATGGTTGTAGCTTTCTTTCTATTATATTATATGTTATGGAGTCTTTTAAAACACACAGTCTAAAGAAACTACAAGGATTTGGAGGCTGTACTGAGCCCTGTAATCCTTGTATGTCTAAACTTATTTCCTGAATACTCCTATACTAATCATTGATGAATGCTTCCCACTAAAAACTCACATAAAAGAGAGACTTAGCACCCGTGCATGCCTCGGGTGAGCACTCAACTTTTGCTGGGTGATAGGCTGGTGCGCATGGATTCCTTCATCTTATAGTGGGAGTAAAATTGACTACATGACCTCCTTTTGCTATGGATGAATTTCTGTAGATGAGTCCCTTTAGATGCATGTCAGTTGTTTCAGATGACCTCTTTGTTGTGGATGAGTTCCTTTGGCTACATGTTAGTTTTTGCATATAACAAGTTTCTTGCAAACAAGACTAGAATTATACAAACACCATTTAACATAATATTGAAATTAAAACAATAAATACATGCTCATAATACCACAAAATAAGGTAAAATAGTAATAAATATATCAAATAATATCCATGTCATGAGTTCAAGTTATGATGAAAATATCTAGCTGTATCACAGGGAAATACAAGTATAGGGATATAAATGACTCAACAAAATATAGAAGCTGAGGAATTTTAAAAAGGAAATAAAATGAATCATCACACCCTATAATTAAATTATTTAATTTCCTCATTCAATATTATTTAGGTTCCTAAGTTGGTTTAGGGTCCTCCTGAATGATTCTACATAAGCGTCTGAAATCCATTGGTGTAGATGTTCCTTCTAGCTTCGTGACGATGTAACCTCCATTTATTCTATATGTGTCCATGAATTTTTCTTGTATGTTATCATCCAGTTTCTTTTCAGCAAACCAATGTGGTATATGATAGTGGAAAATTGGAGGATAATAACCAATTGGAAACAAATTTTTTCCACATCATTTAGAAACTTCAATGTATGCATTTATCCTCCTGAAACTTGGAACGATATTATGGTAAGAGTGCATTTATTTTCTTTTCATCTCAGGGGACATCTCTTGCCAACACATTCTGAAGGCATATGTTATCTCTTGTGCATTGAATTTTTATGTTGTCCTTGGATTCTTCATGAGCTATGTTTCTTATCTAGTATACCCACTATTTAATTTCTATAAGTTCCATGTATTTACAATACTATTCAATATTTGCCCCTGTATTTATAACTTCACCTCTGATCATTAATGGTTGCACTTTTGACAAGTGCATGTATTCCTCCATCTTCTCTATATAATTCATTGTTAAAATATCTAATGTAAATTACTTGGATCCAATCCATATCATATTCATGAGCATAATTATACATATACAATTCACATAACAATAGTTGAATCTCATGAGGCATTTTTAGGTATTATAAAGAAATTTTTGGCTCCACTTATATCAAATGGAATATTTGAGTTGATACAAGTGAGCTTTAACTGTAACATTTATTCCTTTAATAAAATGACATAAATGTTAGACAGTGGCCTGCATTTAAATATCTCATTGGTCACCTAAATTGTGTCTTCCTGCTTCTTTTTGAGTCTCTCAATATCTTTATCCTTGACCTTAAGTTTCTTGTCCTTTTCCTTAATGTCCTACTGGTGTTAGAATATTAGTTCTTCCTTTTCCCTTTCGTATTTTCTGTGTAATGTATTAACATAGTTTTCAAATTGTTGGACCCAGTAGTCTAACAAGGTTGATTGTGTGGCCATGTTCCTACAAGTTTATTTTACAGGATCTTTGAACAATTATCTAATGATAACCTGTGGTTGTAAGTTATCTTGTGGAAACAATGGTGGATTAGGCTATAATATGGCTTCAATTTCCTCCTTAGTTACTGTAGGAAAATTCCCATGTACCTTCTCGATATGCTTAGGTGGTTGTTCTATTTAAATTTTATGAACAATTTTTGCAATGATTTCTTCAACATCATGGGGCATATCATCCCCAAATTCCATCTCATCAGTCTATGTTTCAGTTGTGTGGTCATGTACTTCCTTGATATTATCTCAATCATTTGTGGCTACATGAGTTGTGGCTTCAAATTACTTTGCAAACCCTTCTCCTTCATGATTCTTATGGGTGTAGTCACCTTTACGTACTCCCTTTAAACCCCAATCACATTCTTAAATAGAGTTGGGTCTCTCCCCTACCACCTCAAGATTACTCATGAGAAAGACGCATGAAAAAAGGATCATGCTCCACCATATTCAAGTGTCTATGCCAGCTAGCTAAAGCTATGATTGATTTTCACTTTACATCTACTTAAGCACAATGATTAACCCTTATTTATTTGCTAGAATATTCTTTCTTTGGGCCGCAAGTCTTCATGTAATAACCTTATCCAATTATCACACCTACCCGCATCCTCATGTGTTTTCCATGTAACACCATATTCTATAATGTACCTAAATCCCATGATCCTATTCTACTTCCACGTGCCAACCTCTGCGCACTCCATGCTTACTAAAGCCCTTCACTCAAATTGAACTGTTCAGACTATTCATGCACACTTAGTTCTCCTTACATGCTTTTCTCCACATGCCTTCTTCCTATCTTGACTTCCAGGAACACTCATCCTATGCCCCGAGACTTAGTCATTTCTGGGCTCAACATTACCCCACACTACACATTTTTTCCTTCCTCAGAAATAATTTGATCTCCAAAAAGGAATAAAGAATGGAAGGAAAGAATAACCTGCATCCGGCTTACACGAAAGAACAAAACATTTTTTTTACTATTGTAAATGGATTGGGAAAGTATTATTCAAGGATGTTTCAATATTTTTCCAAGCATCCACCTCATTATGCACCTATGTAAACAATTCCCCTATCAACAATTTGACTTCATAAAATGTTTACTCTGCACAATTAGACTTTAGTATATCAATGATATTTTCCATCTACATGCTAAGGTCGTTCAGTGCGTCCATCTTATGTGTAACCTAGGGATACACTTCTTTTACTTTATTTTTAATAGAGACCCTTAAAATATCAATCGCCCCATATTTCTTCTCAACCTCCACCAAGATTTTGTCACATTCCACCCTATTGCCTTTATTCTTGGCCTGGAACTCCTTTAGAGCTGCCTTGTGCATAGTAACCAACACACTTGCCACTATGTCTCTGTCTTCACAGTCGTCATAGATAACCTTTTCCATGTGCACTGTGGTTTTTATTGAAGCAAGGAGTTTAGAGTAACGAGTTATGGTTTCCTCAATATTTGATTTATCCTAGTCTTTCTGTCATGCCATAACTTCCTCTGTTGATTCTAGTGCAAGTGGTTGCTTCTCCATTATGATTAAGTACATCAAATCATCTAGGAAGTGGAATGCTAACTCATACTTTTGCTAAGGGGGGCTAAAGATGGGTGCTTCAAAATAATGGAGTCTAAGAGATTATCCACTTTCTTATAGGCTTCACGCACCTTCCCCTTTTATTCTCTCAACATAGCGCTCAGTTGCACAATTATAGACTCCTTCCCCTTTATGTCCTTATATATCTCTATGATTTCCTTATTATTCTACTCTAAATCCTTCTCTGTAATGAAATTACTTGTATAATTCAGATTAAGAGAAATAGTAGAGCACCAAATAACACAATATTTCAGAATAATGATCTCAATATGCAATTAGAATAGCTTCGCCACTTCGAGGGGGAAACCTCCAAACCATATAACAAGACTCAAATGCTCAAATGATCCTGAAATACTACCTATAATCCCCTATATATACTATTCATATGCTATGGCCATCACCAAGGCCAACCTATTAAGCATGAGAAAGTATAAATGATATAATAAAATGCTATGGTAAGCCACAAGTCGACTACTCATATCCTAATACAAGTAATAGGTTAAGGGCGTAGCATACCCTTCCCCTTCAAACCAATGTTGTCCTCAATGTTGAATAATCCTAGATGTTGTTGCAGAAAACCTTCATCCTCCTAGGTGGCGTCTTCTATGCTCAGATTCTTCCACTTGATCAGATATTCCTTAATGTCTCTAGTTCTCAGCCTCTTAGTACGTGTTTGTAGAATCTTCTCTGGCTCCAAAATGATTCTTCCTTCCTCGTTAAGTTCTGATAACTCTGTCTGGGCTTCAAATTTCTATCCAATAACCTTCTTCAGGCATGAAACATGGAATACTGGGTGTATGTGTGAAGATGGAGGCAACTCTAGTTTATAAGCAACACGACCAATTTTCTATAGAACCTGATAAGGGCCATAATATTTAGGAGAAAGTTTGTTTTCCTTTTTCTGTTGCTTTAGGGACATCTATTTGTAAGGATGGAGACGTACAAAAACCCAGTCACCAATTTCAAAATGTCTTTCACTACGGTGTTGATTTGCTTGTTGTTTCATCCTGTTTTGTGCTAATGCTAAATTCTCCTTCAAACTAGCCAAAACCTGTTGTTGATGTTGAATGTGTTCCTCAACATCTCTGACCTTAGTTTGCACCCTCAAGGAGGAAGTGATAGAAGGTGGATGGTAACCATATAATGCTAAAAATGGGGTCATTTGAGAAGAGGTATGAAAATATGTGTTATACCACCATTCTGCCAGTGGTAGCCATTTAATCCACCTTTCTTGCTTATCTGATACAAAACAATGTAAATAACCCTCTAAGAATTTTTTGACACTTCTGTTTACCCATCAGTTTGAGGATGATAAGATGAACTGTGAGCTAGTTGAGTACCCAAACATGAAAATAATTCAGTCCAAAAATTACTTGTGAAAATAGGATCCTGATCACTCACAATTATCTTTGGGGTTCCATGTAGCCTTTGAACTGTCTCCAAAAAAATAGCTGTGACTGTACTGGCTATAAATGGATGTGATAGGGAAAAAAAATGGGCATATTTTTTGAGCCTATCCACAATAACGAAAATAACATTCTTACCCTCTAAACAAGGAAATCCGGTGATGAAATCCATGGAGACCTCCTCCCATCTCTAGCTAGGAATTGGTAAGGGTTGCAATAGACGTGGTGTCTTAATTATTTCCCCTTTGTTCTATTGGCACACTAAACACTCTAATACAAACTTTTTTACATCCCCCTTGATTCCTTCCCAAAATAATTATCTTTTTATTCTATGATATGTCTTCAAAAACCCATAGTGTCCTCCAACAGGTGAGGCATGTAGCTCTGCAAGAATCTTATGCTTCAACTTAGAATCTTTACTCAAGTATAACCTATCCTTGTACCATAGGGCATTACCTTTCCACTCAAATTTTTTAGATGTCATAGATCCTTGCTTGATATTTTGTATTAGAGATTGTGTATCCTTATCTTGATTCCATTCCAATCTTGCTTCCTCCACCCAATCGGCCGTCAACATGGACATTCCACATAGTAAGGCATCCGCGGATGTATCCCTTCTAGACAACGCCTCAGCTACTACATTTTATTTACCCTTTTTGTATATGATTTCAAAATCATAACCCAACATTTTTGTTACCCACTTTTGTTGTTCCTCAGTTGATAACCTTTGCTCCAAAAAGTATTTGAGACTATCGTGATCAGTTTTTACCTTGAAGTGTCTACCCATGAGATATGGCCTCCATTGCTTGACTGCATGAAGAATAGCCATCATTTCTTTCTCATAGACAGGTTTGAGCAGATATTTTCCTTTGAATTGACGACTCTCAAATGCAATTGGTCTTCCTTCCTGCATTAGAACTGCTCCCAATCCTGATCCTGAAGCATCACATTCAACAATGAAGGTTTTTGAGAAGTTGGGAGTAGCCAAAACTGGGGTGCTACACATGGGTTCCTTCAGCTGCTCAAAGGATTTAGTGGCTACATCTATCCAATGGAAGGCATCCTTCTTTAGCAATGTAGTGAGTGGGGTTGCTATTCTACCATATCCCCGCACAAATCTTCTGTAGTACCCTGTTAGTCCTAAGAACCCACGTAGATTTTTGAGATTTTTGGGCCTTGGCCATTCCACCATAGCTTTGATCTTCTGAGGATCAACTTTGACACCTTCATGGGATACAATATGACCCAAATACTCTACCTCTTGTACACCAAAATAACATTTGGATGGCTTTGCATACAGAGTATGTTTCTCCAAAACTTCCAACATGTTATTTACATGTTGTAAGTGTTCTTCCCCTGTCTTACTGTAAATCAATATGTCATCAAAGAAAACTAATACAAATTTCCTTAAAAAAGGCCTAAAAATAGTGTTCATCAAGCTTTGAAAGGTTGAGGGTGCATTTGTAAGACCAAAAGGCATTACCAAAAACTCATAATGGCCCTCATGATTCCTAAAAGCTGTTTTATGAACATCTTCCTCTTTTATCCTAATTTGATGGTACCCCGAACGAAGATCTAATTTTGTGAAATAAATAGCACCATACAATTCATCAAGTAAATCATCAATTATTGGAATAGGAAACTTATCTTTGATGGTGTACTTGTTGAGTTCTCAGTAATCTGGACACATCCTCCATGTTTCATCCTTTTTATGTATAATGACCACTGGTGAAGAATATGCACTCTGGCTATGCCTGATGATACCTGCCTTCAACATTTCCTCCACCATTTTTCAATCTCACTTTTATGGGAATATGGGTATTTGTATGGTCTGATGTTAGGTATTTGGCTCCCTAGAATCAAATGAATGGCATGATCATGATCCCTAACTGGTGGTAGTCCCTTTGGAATTGCATAAAAAATAGATGAGTGAGCATCCACAATCTTCTGAAGATCGGGTGGCATTGAAGACTCTGTATTTTGTACTTCTATGGAAAATAGATTTGCTATAAATCCATCCACTCCTTTTATGAGAACCTTCTGCATCTGATGAGAGCTAATAATCTATGGAGGCTTAGCTACCATCCCATTCAATTGTATTTTCCTTCCATCTGAATGAAATCGCATTTACAATTCTTGGAAATTCATCTCAATAGTACCTAAGGTTGTGAGCCATTGGACCCCTAAAACAATATCTGCCCCTCCCATAGAAATAGAAAACATAGGTGAGTCTAAGATGTAGTCTCCCATGGAAAGCTTGATACTATGGAACTTTCATGTGCACTTGACTGTCCCCCCATCCGCAATCATAACTTGCATTTCTGGAGCTGGGTAAATAAAACAATTGAGGTGGGCAACTAACTTACTATTTATGAAGTTATGAGTACTCCCTGAGTCAATCAACACCGTCACCTTTTGTTTTTTGAGATAGCCAATAACCTTGAGTGTTTCAGGAGTACTAATACCTGACAATGCATGGCAAGAAATTGTAGGTTAGTGATCCTCTACTTCATCTTCTACTGGTTCCTCAGCCTCTCCTATAATTTCAGCTTCCTCATCATCTTCATTACCTCCATCAATATAGAACAACTTCTTCTCAGCACATTTATGTCCCAGTCCATATTTTCTATCACAGTTAAAACATAATCCTTTTTCTCTCTTTTCTTCCATTTGTTGAGGAGTCAGTCTAATTGGCCTAGCAAATGAAGGGGAAGAGATACTACGGTCTCTGGTGTTAATGAAAGGTGGCCTCCTGCTACAAAGAATTTTTTCCTCTGCACGACGTGCCATGATAATAGAATCAAACATCTTGATTGGATTAAACATTTGTACCTCATGCTCGATGTGGTTCTTAAGACCCCCAAGAAACAAGTCATTCAGATTCTCTTCTAGAATATTCTCCACCCTTAAGGATAGGTTTTGGAATTGATGCACATAATCTTTGACTGATCCTGTTTTCCATAACTTTGCTAATTGACTAAAGTAGTTCTCTGAAACACTGGAACTATAATGTAATTGCAACTCCTCGGTAAAAACTGTCCAAGTGACACCTAGACCATTCTTTTACCTCTGAGCACATAACCAACGATACCAAACAAATTCGTCAGGTTAAAGATATAGGGATGCCAATGTCACCTTTTTTCCTAATGGTTTTTGATGTAACTCAAAGAAGTTCTCCATTTGATCTATCCAATTTAGGGGATCCTTACCATCAAATTTGCGCATATCCACTTTCAGCATCATGTTCTGTGGTTACGGATAAGTTTGATTCTGATGGGACTGAAAAAGTGATCCCATATGGTTAGTTTGTCCATGATTTTGAACTGAAGGTCCTCCTTGGTTGATATGGGCCGGATTTGGGCCATACTAGTTACCCTTTACATGTTGCATGATATCATCCAAACGATGATTGATTTGGGTTGTCTCCTTTAGAGGCCATCTCAAATTGTACAATTTGCAGCTCATACTCAAGTTGGAAAACCTTATGATCAATTGAGGTAAACCCTAGTGCTGAGGAATCTGTATTTACCCCTTCTGACTCCATCTCTTTAATCAATACCCCCTCTTTATCTGGTGTTTTACCAGGAGTAACCGGATTCTTTTTTTCTCTTGTGGAAGGCCCCGCCATGATGTCAAATCTTAGGGTTTAGGGTTTTGATACAATTTCGGCTGAATAGGAAAAAACACATAGAAAATACTAATACTATTTTTTTGAGATCTTTCCGAAAATGTAAAGAACTTAAAAATTTTCCACAATTTGCACCCTAGGGAGTGATTTTATGAAAACCCTTAAGTTGTAATAAATTTTGTAAAATAAATTAAAAAAGTCTGAAACTTTCAGGGAACCTTACTTGAAATGCTTCGCAACTCTGGTAAAAATATCTCCCACTAATTCGCTCTGGTTCGCAATATTTGGTAGAAACAAAAAATTAGGGTTTTTTCCCTAATTTCGGCCCGGAACCTTGCTCTGATACCACTTGTAATGAAATTACTTGTATAATTCAGATTAAGAGCAACAATAGAGCACCAAATAACACAATATTTTAGAATAATGATCTCAATATGCAATTATAATAGCTTCACCACTTCGAGGGGGCAACCTCCAAACCATATAACAAGACTCAAATGCTCAAATGATCTGGAAATACTACCTATAATCCCCTATATATACTATTCATATGCTATGGCCATCACCAAGGCCAACCTATTAAGCATGAGAAAGTATAAATGATATAATAAAATGATATGGTAAGCCACAAGTCGGCTACTCATATCCTAATACAAGTAATAGGTTAAGGGCGTAGCATTCTCTAATGCTTTGAATCTATTATTCTTTCCAAACAACTATGATTCGATTTCCACCGAAACATTTTTCAGTGTATTGCATTCCTACTCATGACTTATCTGTTGTGAATCAATAGTGGGATTTACCTCCTTAGAGTTTGGTGTATCTAGCAATGTGCTTGCATTTACTTCGAATTCAAGTTCATCAACATGGGACTCAAAAGTCCATGAAAACATCTTCTTGGGGCACGGGTATGCACTATATTTGTTAAATGATGACCAATAGAAGAGTTTTTCTAAAGGCACCATGCTCTGGAAACACGCATGTAGGACCTTGTTTAGATCATCCTCGTAAGTCATTATGGGCCCTTTAGATGTTGTTGTTACACCCTTGCCACCTGTGCGCACTCCTATCAAGAAATTGACTACTAAACTTTTCTCTCCACCCATGCTTCCAGACTTCTCCTTTTCTACTTTTCCTGCATTGCACTCCACCTCATGCTCTACCAAGTTCTTGATGATTCCTGCCACCGCCTTCTCCACTGTGTCCTCTAATTGTTCACCAGACAGGTGATAGGTCTCATGTACCTTGGTCCCCACTTCTTCTTCACTTATTTCTCCCTTATGAAAACTCTCCAAGGATTCATCCCTCTCCTCATCAGATTCATGCACATTGAATACAGGTGGGTTCTTTTCTTCCTTGTGCTCCTCATCCTCCTCCTTGTTCTAATTACCCTTTATGCTCTCTATCCTCTTAGATTCTAAACTGTGTGCTACATTCTACTTCTTTTTCACTGGAGATTCCTCTATCACTTGGAACTTATCTTTCACAGGAGACTTATTCCTCTAAGTATAATAGCTCATGCCCATGTGTGACTCCTATTCTCATATGGTCTAAACCACACACGTGCTTAGTTCCCTTCTTGCTAGAGTTTCCTCCTTATCTCTCTTCATCCCTTTCTTATTTCTAGAATTGTCTTCAGGGATGGAGATATCATCCTCAATGTACGTTCCCTTCTTGAACTTTGGCCTTAGGTTTATGTACAACCTTGTCATCGTTGTTCCTTAAAATGGTAATGTTACGGGATTGAGCCAATATATGTCATGGGAGACATACTTATATACATATGCTCACTTCTTAGGATATACCAATGTCTAACGCAACACACGGTGCTTGTGATCTACTTAAATTAGATCAAATATTATCTTCTTGGGCTCCTTAAATATGTTAGCTGTGCTCTGAAAATATTTGTTTGTGAAGGAAAAATGTATTTTTCACCATGGGCTCTTGGTGTCATCTGTCAAAGTGAACCTGCCAATGCAAAACTATTTGTATACTAAAAATTCAACCTCATCCTTCACCAAGGTTGGCAGTTGTTTTGGAGTTCTCCACTCTACCTAAAATGCATCGCACATATGATTGTACCACTTATCCAAGCGTGCCTTGTAAGCAGATGTCATTGTTTCACAAGTGTATGCCTTGAACCTCTTAGTTGGGGAGGAGTTCTAATTAGGGTACTCCCAAACGTAGTTTTTTGGCCCATCGAGAAATCCAATATCTAAAAATACAATGAAAAGAAGAATATTACCATACATGATTTTATCTCCATCGCACACGACATCTATGATATCCTCCGTAATGAATGCTGAGATATTTTAGATGGTCCCTTCTAAAATCTTTCTACAAATGTTCAACCATATCTTGTTCACTTGTGTCCATCATTCTTATTGATTCAACTTGGTGAGAAAGTGTGCATACATCTTCATAATTGGGCCAGTGATCTTGGCAATATCAAATTAGTGCCCACCCTTCTTGTACTCATATACCTTAGTAGTTTTGATGATAGCCTCCTTGTCACCCAAGTCATCATCTAGCGAATCTCCTATGTAGATAAGCCCAATGTACTTAGAGATCAGTTGTGTAGTCATGCACTTTCTCCTTCTTATGAAGTAAAAGTAATCCTTGTACATATGCGACATTAGCAACTGATATAACCTTTTAGGTTTACCAAAAAATGACAACTCATAGAGTTGTAAAAGCCTATCCTTCTCCAATTTCCTCTTCACAGAGTCATTGTACATTGGTTTATCATCTTTTGTTCTTTCTCCTATAGGGCGAACAAGTTTCAATGTCATCTCTTTCTTGGTTTCATCTATCCTATGGTTATAATCACTTATAACCATTTTGCACATGTGAGATACCCAATCCATCCCCAATAAAACACCATCTGGGTATTGCATCTCTACATACCAATCTTTGTTAAAATGTTTTGATGCAACTAGTTTTCCCTTGTCCTTTCCCTTCTTGGTTGAAATGTTTGATCCCTTCATCAGTGCCATTTTTCCTTATTCGGTCCTAGCTAATTCCTCCTTGTTTCTTTCTTCCTTATTGTTTAATCCTTTGATTCCAATCCCTCTGCGTAACTTCTTCAAACCTGTGCCCTAGTTTCACAAACCCTAACCTAGAAACCCCTTCTTCCACCAGAAAATGTAAAAACTCATAGGAATCCTTCAAACAACCACTTCCATGCATGTCCATGTACTCTGTTCCAATTTGGTTTGTAAATCTGTCAAATTCTTCACTTCACACACAACTTTCCCAAATTTCTCACAAGGATGCCCTAGTTTGTAAGATATCTTCAACAAATAAATGTAAGGTGAAATATAACATATTCTCGACTCCCTATTTATAGTTTTCTAATTTTTCCCACATTAATTTCCATGCCACCTACCACCGCACTTACGTATTAAATCTAGCTTTTTCCAACATTGTCATCCTACGCATTTTTTCAAATGCTTCTTCTTCTGTGCACAGAGTCACGCGTAACCTCCTTAACCATTTGACATGCCAAACTATATCAACTGCAAACCCTTATACGTTCTCTTAGTGCCAAATTCAATCTTCCTCTATGTTTTAAACCTAGTTTTCCTTGATTTTGCCTACCTCACTTTGCTCTGTGTGTTCATCATTGTACGTGGTTTTTTATAAAGCTTTCTTGAAAACATTTCATCTCTAACCCTTATCACCCTTGTTACGCACGTTCCTTCTCAGATATCCCACGCTTATGTTTTTCTCTCCTGGGCCACCAATCAATATTGCTCTAACCGTGTGTTGCTTCATCATTCTCAAAAATTTCCTACCCCACACTAAAAGTATGTGTGGTCCTCTACGCATGAAAACCTCTTTAGATAGTAACTGGCTACAGGTGTGTAAATGTGCTTATTACACAACACACCAAACCAAAAGACAAAGCATAGTAACGATGAAAGGAAACACATATAATGGAAAATACATTAAGGGATACCTAAGCTAAATGGAAACACTACCTTATTTATAAACACATAGAAGACTTATTTATCGTTTGGATTTAACCTACTCCTATTAAAGTAGTTGGGAAACCATGTTCCATCTAGTGCTTGTAACTGAAAAGTGCATGAATTAAGTATATGTGTTATAAAATATAGTCCCAACCAATGCACTGAGTTCCCCGGGATGGCATAGAAACTTTGAATCATATAGAAGAACCATCTTCCCAACCTCAAAATTCTTTTTTTTTAATGTGTCGATGATGCCATACCTACTATCTAGCTTTCTCCATCTTTTGAATCCACCTAGCAATGGCTCTTCGTTCATCCAACTTCATAAGTTTGTCTATGCACTCTTCAAGTGCTTTCTCATTAGCCAATCCTCATGCACACACAATACATAGTGATGGTAACATAAATTCAACAAGAAGGACAACCTATGCACCAAACACCAACTGAAAAAGTGTGGCCTTGTTCAATCCTTTATAATTCATTTGATATGCCCATAACACTATAGAGAATTTAACATCCCAGTCTCTCCTTCCAACATCACAAACCTCAGTCAATGTGTGGCTCAATATCTTGTTAAAGGCCTCAATAGTCCCATTAGCCTGAGGGTGATAGGGCGTAGTTTTGTGATGGGCCACCATAAACTATGATAATAAGATTATAACAATATAATTCAAGAAATGAGTACCCCTATCACTTGTTAAAATCAATGGGAATTCATACCTACTGATTATATTCTCCCACAAGAACCTAGATGTTGTATCTATCATGTAATCCTTCACAGGAACCATTTCTACCCACCTCGTAAGATAGTCTATACAAGTGATAATATAACACAAACTTTTCCTGCGCGTGACTGTGGAAATAGGGCCTACAAAGTCAATTGTCCATTTTTCAAATGGCTATGCACTAGCAATGATTCTTAATGAAATTTCATCTCTTTCCCCCAAATTTCCAAGGCATTGGCAATGGTCACATGTCTTACAATATTCTATATAATCCTTCTAAACTATCTCCCACTAAAATCCTTCCAATGGGATCTTGTGCGCAGTTGCATTTCTGACATAGTGATCACCTGCAATGCCATCATGATATTCTTCCATGACTACAATACATTCATGTTCTAGCACACACCGACACAAAACCTTATCTCGGCCTAGTTTTTATAGGTCTATGTTGACCAACATATAGGGTGTAGCATGTACAGTAAACCACTTCTTCTCTAAAGCCTCCATTCCTTTAAGCGCCACACCCATTTGTAAGAAAACAAAATATCTTCCAAATCAAAGGGTCCTCATTGTATTCTAAATAATTGTGTATATGAAATTGTGTCCTCAATGATTTTCATGTCCTCGCCTGAATCAATTGATGATAGATGGCCAGGTCCTAAATTACTCTTTCCCAGTTTTATTACGACCGAAAACTCAAACTCCTGAAATAACAAGATCCAACGACATATGCACCCTTGCAAAACAGGCTTGTTTACTAAGTACTTGTGTGTCATGTGATGTGTGTAAAACATAAATAGAGTAGCCAACAAGTATTACCTAAATTTATTTAGTGCATAGATCAATGACAATTCTTCACACTCCATTGTTGTGTAATTCTACTCAGCTGGGGTTAAATTTATACTTACAAAACACAAAGGGTGAAAAAAAATCCCTTCTCCAAGTTGTGCTAACAATACTACCATTTTCATACCTCATGCATAAACATGCACATGAAAGGGCTTGTGCTATGAGGGAAAGCACAAAATGGGTGTAGTAGTAAGTTTCTCCTTTAATGTCTCAAAATTCACATGTTGCACCTCACCCTAATAGAACTTACTCTTATGTTTCAACAACACTCTTCTAATGATGTAGAGATCCTGACATAGCCTTTGATGAATTTTCTGTAGTAACCCATACGCCCTAAGAATCTACACACCGTAGTTTTACTAGTCGGTTCCTCCAATCCCAAGATAACATAAACTTTGGCAAGATATACCTATAAACATTCTTTGTAAATAATGTGACCTAGCAATGTGCTAAAAGGGGTAGCAAAGACACATTTCTTAATATTTAGAGAGATACTTAACTACATGCACCCATTAAACATCAATCTTAAATTTTCACAGTGATCTCTTACTAACCCATAAATCATCCAATCATCCAGGTAAACTTGTAGAAATTAATGGATGAAGTCTTGAAATGCTTGCACCACAATACACGAAAATATAGTAGGTGCATTTTTCAGCCCAAAGGGAATAATTGTATAAGAAAATATTCCCCATTCAATGGTGAAATTAGTCTTCTCCTATTCTTCCTTCACAATCCTTACCTAGTGATAACCTGAAAATCCATCTATAAAAGAATAGATCTCCCAACCTACTACACCTTCCAAGATCTCTTTAGTAAACAGGGTTGGAAAAGGATCTATGATACATGCAAAATTTAAATATATGTTGTCTACACATATCCCTATCCTCCCATCCTTCTTGATATTAATCACCATTGGGCTCACCCATTCAAATTCTTCAATTTATTTAATGAGTTTGGATTCTATCATCTTATCAATCTCCTCTTTAAATTTTACATGCAAATTTGGATTCATCCTATAAGGTATCTTCCTAATCAGGCATGCACCTTCCTTCAAATTATTCCACATTTCTCCCAATGAGTGATGAACTCCTTTTAAATCATGGTACCCAAATGGGAACAAATCCTAAAAGTCACAGAGTAGCTCAATTATCTTTGAAACCTTCCGGTTCATCCACTAATCTCCAATGATAGCTTTGTTTGGATCTACTTCTGTACCAATGTTGACTTTCTTAATTTTCAAGGGATTATGGTAAGCGCATTCTTTCTCATCTACACTTTCTAATACTTCATACATACTTTTTGTATGATTAACATATAATTTTTCTAATTCCTCATCATCTATCAGGTACACCAACTTTCCCTTTTCTTTTTCTAGGTAGGCATGCTCAAACTATATCTCCTTTTTTACTCCTTCCTTGAAGTGAACCTCCAAGCCAGGTTCCCCTAACAAATATAGGATTTGTTCTTCAGCCATAACATAATCTACTAGAGTAAGGCACTTGACTACCTACAACGCCTTGTTCACCAATGGCTTAGGAATTAGATACTCAAAATTTTGAATAATATCCACTGTCAAATCTTGTTAATTTCCCATATGATGATGTAGCTCTGATGGATATACCATGCACGTGCACAACTCTACAAGGTGGAATAGAACTTATACATTCATAGTGAGGGAGGTAAGGCTTCCGGGCCTACCATCTTAGATCTCTCACATCATAATCATGTATTTTATAGGGTGGATTACTCCGAAGAAACCTAATAGAGAATTTGATTCTCACTTCACACCACTCTATAATATTATCTCGATGGGTCACCCACCAATGTGTTGTTGTCACGTGTAAGGTATAATTTAGAAAATTCCTCCTTTCGACTTGACATGTCCCCTGGATCTCCATTGCACACATAAAGACATTAGGGTTACCTTCCTCAGTATAACTTGGTAGTTGCCTTCTTCCCAGGTACCTAACTGAGCATGCTCAGGCCACTCAAGTTACAATTCTATTTAATTGTCTTCTAACCAACTCATAGGTCCCATTCACCCAATTTTCACATGTAATGCTAGTTGTATCACTTATAGATTGAGCATCTTCCCACTAAATGACTCCTCTTGATGGATGAATATTCTCAGGGTCTCTAATGGTGTGCACATAGATTCTATCTAAGTCCTCTTCTCCTAAAGGCTCTACATAAGGTGCATACATCCCATCTGTTAGTGGAATAATGACACACTCCTCTTTATTCTCAAAAATGATTTATCCCTTATTAAAGCTCAAGTCAACAATATTCACATAACACCAAGGGATTCCAAGTAATGTTGGGAAGTTATCTACCTCGGCAAGTGCCAAGACTTCAAAATTACCAGTAAAATTAGCCCCTTGAATGGTTATGGAAGCATCCTTTAAGACTCCGATGGGGTTATTCTTTGTCCTATTTTCCATATATAACACATTTGAAGAGGGCTGCAATAGAAGCCTCCCCATCTAATTCCATGCATCCCAAGTAAGTACATTAACCTTTGCACCCGTGTAAATTAATATGTTTCTCTATATCCATCCATCAACAACCACATTTAGCATAATTTCCTTGTCATAATCAAGATTATGAGGGGGCATATTAACATGTAAGACTGCATTTAGCATAATTTTCCTTGTCATGATCAAGATTACGAGGAGGCAGATTAACATGTAAGACCTGCCTTTGGTGCTCATCTCCTACGCACAATACCTTTTCTCTTAACCACTCTCCTAATATAGGGATAATTTTCTCCTGGAGAAACACTTACACACTTCTTTGACCTCATCCATGTCTTTTTGAGGGAACTCAACATTCTTCACCTGTTCTAAATTCCACGATTTCTCCTTTAAACATTAAATCTCTCCTTGCAAGCTCCTAATCACTTCCATGGTGTCTTGGTAAACTTCTTTTTGATGGTTCAAATCAGGATATTTCCCATGTAATACTTATTCTCTTGTAATGAGTGGCCTTTGCTTTGGTACTTCTCTGGTGTGTGCAACCTCAGTGCGTGTAGTTACCAAAACAGGTTCTAACTTGGGGTTAAGCACTACCTTAAGCATCCATAGTGGGTTAGTTCTCTTCACACTAACCATCCCTGTTCCTGTGTCCTTATTTTGGTTCTAGCTCATGTGTTCATACAATTTAGGGAACTCCTCATATTTTTTCTTCTATCCATACCATGAGCACTATAGAAAATCTAGACATTCGTGATTGTAGTGTTCAGTAGACCCACAATTGTAACAATTCCCATGAGGAAAGTCACCCCTTCCTCCAAAACTGCTATAACCTATGAATCCTCCACAAAACCTCTTCCTGAAACTTCACCATCTGTGTGCCCATCATAATGACAATCTTCACCCTTAGAAATACTCCCAATTCCGGTCTGGTACACACCAATATCAATGGCATCAAGAATTTTGTCTATCAATTGGTAGTCCTTTATATCGTGAGTAGTGGATGTGTAAATATTACAATAAGAAGACAAATTCTTATAGAGTACACACTGTAACAAAGAGAATCAACTTAGATCATGATCCCCATGATAGATTTCAAAATCTAATAAAATGACGTGCACTGACCTTCGAGGGAAACTATCCATTTTGGGTTATTCCACTTCAAAATTTGTGCTCTGAGGTCTACTGAGTGTTTCATGAGTTGAATTCACACACAATTTTTTAAGTTGCTTTTCCATGGTAGGAATTTGTGCTTCTAAAAATGGGCTTACCCCAGTGTTAACACTTCTTACAAATTCAACACATAGAGAAGCCTCCAAGGCCTCACGCGGATCTGTGAAATTCTTATCAGAGAGTGCTCATATGAAAGGCATTATCAATCCTTCAAAGCTAATAAGCATGCTATGAGGGATGGATATCATAAGATAGCTTTGACAAGAGAGTCTTAAAGTGCACATCATAATCCCATACACTGTCTACCATTCCATGTTGAATCTCATTGCACGTTGATGCTCTTCTGCCCAAATTTAGGAATGTGGAATTCTACCAAAAAGGCATCACACAGTGTAGTATAATCCACCACCGTCTTATGTGGGTCATAATTTTGGTACCAGCTATGCACGTGCCATTTCAATATGGTTAAAAATTAAATTACCTTCCAATTCAGGGTAGTGATACCCTTAGCATGCCATAGAAACTCACACTTGTGTACATGATTTGCAACATCCTCAACACCTTTATAATTATGTAGGTGTAAAGACATCTCATAAAACACCTGTTGAGGTGGTTGAGGTCCTTGTCCACCAGATTAAGAACTTGTTTCCCTCCTGTGTTTCCTCCACCACTAGTTCCACTAGATCCACTAGCTCCTATCCCTCTAGATCACTGGATCCTCCTCATGTAGAAGGAAAATGGCCCAAAGAATTTTAAATTTGCATCCCCACCATTGTGTTGAACTACGCACCAACATTTTGTGACGTTTAACCACTTCAAGTCATGATATCCAAACTCTGTTAACCCACACCATGTCCAAATGATGTGCCTAATAGGATTCCACCAAACATCAGAAATGTCTACATTTCCATAGATGGATGAAATGTAAAATGATATCTACCTAATGTTTCTTGTTTACTAATGGAAACTGAATAAGAAATACTTGTCTCATAATTTGGGAAACTAAGCGAAGGGTTTAGTCACATGGTGGGTTTAGATGTGTGCCTAGGATTCTTCTCCTTCCTTCATACAACGATCTCTTATTAGAATATGAGGGGGTTCTTCTCCTACACTTGTTGCGATGGGGTAGCACAGACTGCTCAGGTTCTACGTCCTCCACATGAACCTCAAATCATTCTTACAACATATGCCTCCATAATTTCTTCGATCATGTAACTTTGTGTTGTCTTGATAATTCCCTCTCCCGTGCTTCATTATAATTGAACTGTATCTCCTCTCTCTCAACTTCTTTCGTACGATCCACCATCTCACACCACACTAGCTTCCATGCCCTACACCTAGTGGGAATTCAGCTAGCCATAATAAATGATTCGAAACTCTGAGTGATGATCAGTATCTTGATGGATAATGGTATAGAGCATAAGAAATATCCTCTTGGTTATCAAAAGAACTTGAACTCAACAACCTATGGGAAAGAATACGTAGAAATCATGTACTCTAATGTATATCTAGTCAGCACACCACTCTACCAATGATCAACAAAACATGAGTATAGATCGTATCAACATCATGAAGCCGTTGATAATCTTCTTGGGTCCAAACACAAGGCTGATAATACCAAATATTCCTCGATGCATATGTCAACAACCATTCATATAGCTCTACTAGAAAATAGAAAAATAATGTCTCATAGATCTCATGATACATATACTCTTCTAACCATTTATGTGCATCAAACTTAGGTCCAATGTTGAATCGTTGTGCAAACTCATCCTCTATGTTCTTAAGCCAAGTCTCAACGCTATCCAAGGTCAAGCATTTTTTCATCACACACCATTCTTACAACAGTTTCAAAAGAGGTCCCGAAAATGGAACCAAAATATAGTCACCCTTACCTACTCCCTTTAAACCCCAAGAACATTCTCAAATAGAGTGGGATCTCTCCCCCACCACCTCAAGATTAATCATGAGTAGGTGGCATACAAGAAGGATCATGCTCTACCATACCCGAGTGTCTATGCCAGCTAGCTAAAGATATGATTAATTTCCACTTTACATCTCTTGAAGCAAAATGATTAACACTTGATTATTCCCTAGAATATTATTTCCTTGGGCTACAAGTCTTCATGTACTAACTTTATCCACTTATCATGCATGCCCACATCCTCACATGTTTTCCATGTAACACCATATTCCATAATGCAGCTAAGTCTCAGGGTGCTCTTCTAATTCCACACACCAACCTCTGTGTGCTCCATGTTTATTCAATACCTTCACTCAAACTAAACTATTCATAATGTTCATTCACACTTAGTTCTCCTTATTCACTCTTCTCCATGTGCCTTCTTCCTATATTTCCTTCCGTGCACGCTCATCCTCTACCCTGGGACTTAGTCATTACTGGGCTCAACAATGGGTTTCCCTAGCATGAAGTTCATCTTCTTGAATGTCCATTTTCTTAGCAGGGCCTTCCTGAACCATTTTCTCATTATTTTCTTCTCCCCTCTTCTCTTCCATACCCTCCATAGGATCCCTAGGACCCTATTTCTCATGAATTTCAACATCAACACCTCTTTGATTTATGTCCATGGATGTGGCCTCAATATTATCTTATGTGGCTTCATTATCACTATCAAGTAATATAGTTTGAGGCTTTGTGGCTTTTGATGTTGTTGGATTATTATTTTTTAACCTTTGGGAATGCCTAGGTGGAGGAGGAGTGAATTTGGAAGATGTAGGGGTAGAATTGGAAGATTTAGAAGTGGGATTGGAATATTTCCTCTTTCTTCTTGAGGTGGATGATTTAGGATTTGAATATCCAATTAGGGTTTCAAAAATGAGAATCCTCTAAAGGGAGATAGGAATGATGCGCTCTTCAGTAGTTGGTGTATTTTCAGAAACAAGGGTTTATATGGCTTGAGAAGTGGAAAATGTGGGTTCAGGTTGAGTAGTAGAAGTTGTGTGTTCAAATGAAGGAGTGGAAGAACTACTTGTATTCCTCCATCTATTCTTTCTTTTTCCTAATATTTCATCAAATTTCTTAACCCTTAAAAAATATCTCCAATTTAGCTTAGGATATTCTCTTTCCAATGTATTTTTTATAATTAGAGTGATAAGAAAATGGTGAGACAAAGATGACCTCCCTCTTTATAAATCTCTACTCATCCTTGTAAAGATTTCATTTAAGAAATTTGTTACATTAACATGCCTATCATTTTTCAAGTGATTGAGTAACTTGAAATAGACAATATTTAGTCTAGAATATCTACCTTCGCAAGTAATGTACTTGATAATGTAGTTTGTAATTTCAGCCCAGAGAGGTTTGAAAAAATTCCTAAGTGTACCTTGCTGGTCATTTACAAAGGCATCATCTGCATCGGTGAAGTCTCATCTAGCTACATCTGGATTTTCCTTCTCAGGGAAAATTTTTCCTTTTTTAGGAATCCCTATAACTATAACAAAAATTTCATAGTCCACTCTCATTGATAAACCCTTGACAGTAACCTCTCCATCCTTAAATGTGTCTACAAATTCCTCGACCATAGATTTTTTTAAACCATGGAACTTACTGATGTAATTCATCCATCCTCTATTATGAAAATACTAAAATATATGTGGATGGATACGTATTTAAGAGTGATCACTTGGCTCATGGAGAATGAGATTTCCCCCCATTTGAATTCTGTAATTACTTCATCTTTTATAGGGAAAATCACACCATTTGTAAAAATTATGAAATAATTTAAGGAGGATTTTTTGTAGTACTTTGTTTTTGAATTCTATGATAGAATCACATGTAGTGCAAAAAGGGAATGAATTAAATTGATTTGAGTGCTACAAATGTGAGAGGTGAAGTAGTGTGATGAAGTGGGGTAACATGGAGTGACATCTCATAGGTTTAAAGGTGGTGACATATAATAGCTATTTAAAAAAATTCATGACATGACATAAACATTAATTAAAAAGAGTCATATCATCGATACTTTATTAAAGTGGAATGAGTGCAATTATCTCGAGATATGTGTAGGATGATTATTGCATGTGTATTGTTGTGATTGTGATTTTTCTACATGTGGGGTTGTCATGATGCTACATATGTCGTTTCTTTAAGAACATGTAGCATCATGTTGAAAGATACTTAGTGAAATCAAATAATTCCTGGAGATGGAATACTAACTCATTTTGGTACCAATCATCATTTCTACCACTCATACATGCATATTGTTCCTTATTTTCTTCATTTTATCATAAGTTCTGACAAACATGAAAATGAAGTAGATCATTGTTGCATACTGTTGTAAGTGGAATGTGTAGTATTTACATTATCTCCCCGTGTCAAAGACTATGCACTTCTTGTAATATATATACCAAATACTGAAAAATAGAAATGCTAAGAAAATGAAATGTTAGAAGAGTGTTGTTAATCACCAAGAGGGCTGATCACATCACTTTTATTCTTCCTTAAGATATTCAAAAATTTGAATACCAAGGCCACTGAAATATAAATCCTCTACAATCTCATAATTGAACCAACAAGTTCAACTTATAATCTTAGCTATGATGTCCTTATCTCCATCTTGTTTTGAATTCCCCTGAAATGATGCATGAATGTACTCCTATCAGTTGGATTTTTGTACAATGTGAATATATGATCATTCACCAGTAGTTTGAACCTCACAAGATCTATGGTGGTTAGTTTTATAGCTCCATTGGGAAATATTTTCACAATCTCATATGGACCTAGCCACCTTGTCCTGAGTTTTATCATGCGGTCTTTGTACTTTGAGTCAAACAAGAGGGCCAAGTCACCTCTTCAAATTTCCTTGTTTTGATGAACCTGTCATGCCATTTGATCCTTTTTTTACACTACCTCTATATTATGAACAAATTTTCTCCTCATTTCATCCATCTCATTAAGTTGGAGAATCTTCTGCCTTTGAGCTTTAGAAAAATCTATGCCTAGTTCAAGTGCAATATTTAGTGTGTTGTTCTCAAATTCACTAGGGAGAATAACAGTCCTACTGTAAAAAAAATTGAATGGTGTGGATATTGGTTTTGTCTTGAATGTTGCGTTGAATTCCCAAACTGCCTCTAAAATTCTATCTTCTCAATCTCTACTATGGAGTGCAATAATATTTGTCATGATAGCTTATGTTTCCCTATTTTTTACCTCAACTTGGCCATTAGATTGGGGGTGATAAGGTGTAGAATTCCTATGTCTGATTTCATACTCCTTAGCTAGATCATAAATAACTTCAGTAGTAAAGTGTGCACCGTAATCAGTAATAATTTATCTTGGTGATCCATACCTTATGAATATGTGGTCATATATGAATTTGGAAACTTTATCACTCTTCTGATTTGGCAACGCTTTCATTTATGTCCATTTAGTGAGGTAATATGTGCACACCAATATTTATTCCTTATGCTAAGTTTTAGGATCTATCGGACCAATGAATTCTAAACCCCATTTGTCAAATGGTTTCAATACGAGCTAAGGCAGCAATGAAATATTATTTGACCTGGTAGGCTTACCCATTATTTGGAATTTATCACACCTCCTGATATATAATTTTGCGTCCTTATGGAGTTTTAACCAGTAATATCTTGTTTTGAACACCTTTTGTGTTGTTCTTTTTACAGTAAAGTGTCCTCCATACAGTTCACTGTGGCAGCCATTGAGTACATAATATTGTCCTTGTGTGAAATAGAAATCTAGATATCCAAGAAAAATTATTACTTTTCTAAACTATGCAATTCTTTTCAGAGTATAAGTAGTGTGGATGTGTCTTACCTGAGACAAAATAATTGGCTATATCAACATACCAAGGTGTTATGGTGGAAATTATAGATAGGTACTAATCTAGGAAGAGTCATCCACTACCTGTTATTCATTATTATTCTCCATTCGTGAAAGAAATTATGCTACAATGTTGTCCTTACCAGCTTTATCCATAATGGTGACATCAAACTCTTACAATAGTAACAACCACCTAATTATTCAACTACTTATAACTGGTTTGCTGATCAAGTATTTAATTGAAGCATGTTCGTTGTGAAAAAATATTATGTAGTGCCTAAACTTATTGATGGCATACACAACTGCTAATAATTATTTCTATGTGATTGTATTGTTAAGTTTAGTATGCTGCAGGTTCTTGCTTACATAATAAATTTTGTAGTTTAGGACTCCATCTTTCTGTCCCAAAATAACTCCAATGGCATAGTCCGATGCATCAATATGGATGTGAAATGGAAAGTTCCAATTAGGTCCTCTTAACAAAGGTACAATAGTCAACATTTACTTCAGAGTTTGGAATGTGGTCTCACAATTTTTAGTCCACTCAAAGGTAATATCCTTTCTCGGTAGTATAAATAATGGTACTGCAATCTTACTGAAATCATGTATAAATATTCTATAATAACCAAAATGACCTAGGTAGCTCCTCACATCCTTTTGTTTCTTTAGTTTTTCTATATTTTTAATTATAGATACTTTTTTTTGGATTGACCTAAATTCCATCAAATGATAGATAATGTCCTAACACTATTCCTTCAGACATCATCATGTAGCATTTTTTAATTTCTTAAGGATAGATCGTGATCCTTGCATCTCTTCAAAACTTCATCCAGATTCTTCATTGCTTCATCAAAATTACTACCATGTACCATAAAATCATCCATGTATACCTCCATGCAGTCATTTCTTAGATCTAAGAAGATGCTTAAAACTTCTCTCTGGAATGTAGCAGGTGTATTACATAAACCAAAAGGAAGAACATGATATGCAAATGTTCCCCATGAGCACATGTTTCCTGGTCCTCTGGTGTAATTTGAATTTGATTATAACCATTGTATCCATCAAGGAAATAAAAATATTTCTTACCTATCATAGTGTCAAGAACCTTATCAATGAAAAGGAGTAGAAAATGATCCTTCTTTGTTGCTGAATTTAGCTCTTTATAGCCTACGAAAACCTCTATTTTCCATTCTTATTGGGTACAATGAAAAGGGGTGGCACCCATTGACTTTCTTAAATTGGATATATGAATCCAACATCCAATATTTTTTATAATTATTCTTTCATGATGTTCCTCACTGTTGGGTTCATTCTTCGTTATGGCTTCCTTATTGGCTTGCAACTATCTTTGATATATATCTTATGTCTACAGAGCTTAGGGTGGATCCCATGCATGTCACCTTAATCCCATGCAAATTTTTTTTGTTTGTACAGAAAAGAAATCAAAAAATGCTCTTGGCACATGCTTAACATTTTTTTCACATTAAGTGGCTTTCCTGGATTGATTTCCATTTGTTTAGAGAGATCAATCATGGAACATACATTTATTTTTACAAAATTTAGTATGCAATCATGTGGGAGAAGCTGGTGAAGGATGCAATTCTTACCTAGAACATTCATAGTGCTTTGTCGTGGTAGAATTTGGTTCACAGGACAACTTTTACACCTAATCTACCATCTACTTCTTCATTCCTTCGATATATATTATGCAGGATGTTGGAAAGAACATCTTATTCTTGTCCTTAAATTTTGCATGAATTATCCAACATCATAAGTTGTATAAATATTTGGTATTCTTATATCTCCTCAACCCAAATAGTTTGATCTTCTTCATTGAATGGTTGTGCAAGGGGATAAAGCATGAGCCTTTTGATACCACTTCCATCAGAAATTATCATATTACCAAATCTGCATCCTATGAATGCATCATAAGTGGAAAACCATGGTCTTCTTAATATGATAATATATCCTCCCAAGCTTTATTTTGTCTGAAGAACAATAAAATAAGCAGGGTATTCCCAATATCCTACAACTACCACTACATCTTCAAGGAATCCTTCAAGTTTCACTTTTGATCTATCTGCAAGCTGCAAGATTGTGGTTGTTGGTATTAGTCCTTATAACTTCAAATCATCCATAATATGCTAGTCGTGATGTTTATGGATACCCCCAAGTCAATCAGGTTTTTTTTTATTACTGTGTCATTAATTGAAACATTTGCCAATGGGATGCATGGATCTATATATTTGGGCACGATTGAATTCCCAAGCATAATATCAGCTAGTTGTCTAATAACTTGTATAGTAGATGGGTCCTTTCTCTTCCTATCTAGTTTCTTTATGCATAAATAATTTACCAATTTATTGTATATGGGAACATCATTGATGGTTTGAATCAATGGAATCTTGACACAAATGTCCTTTAGCTTGTTGAAAAAATCAAAATCAAATTCTAATTTGAGGTCAATATTATTTTCTTGTAATATTTCAGGAAATGGTGGCTCATTAGCTTGAATTTTATCCTTGCTAGAATTATTATTAGGTTGTTGTAGATCAACATGCAACATCTTCTAATTTTTCTATGGATCTATCTGCAGCGTGTTTTTTATTTATTGGAAATTTGCTTGTAGCTTTTGTGGTTCATCAATGATCTCAATAATGGTGGGTCCTATTGGTGGAGGAAATTTTCTTCCTAAGAGGAGATGGATTTTTTTGACATCAACTAAATACGTAGGGTATTGAGTTGGTTCAATGGTGTAGGTTGGTTGAGAATCTTTATTGTTGGGGTTGGGCGTTGGTTAAGTAGGTAGCTCAGTTGCCTTTGGTTGAGAGTTTTCTTGGGGTTTTTTGCATTAGAGCTTGTTGTTGAGGGTAAGGAGGTTGATTGTAGAATTTTTTGTAATTAGGAGGTGTTTTATTACACTACTTACATCCTCTCCAAGGTTACTTCCATGAGTGAGGGGGTTGTTTCCATTGCTGTGGGCCTTGAAATTGAGGTTTCCATTGTTGTTGATATTGGTTAGGGTATAGAATCCAATCTTACTGTTGATTAGCCCAAGGTGGGGGTGATATATACTGATTATTAGACCAATTTTGAAATGCTTTCATAGGGTTTTATGACATACCTCCTTGTCTTAGCATCCACGGTTTTCTTTGAGTAATATAGAACACTTGTCCTATAATGCCCATTTAAACAACCACTTGAGACCCAAGAAACTACCTAGGGTTAACTAAAAAATTATGGGATAATTTTTATATATTTTATATTTTATATATTTTTTATTTGAAGTGTCTACAATCAAGTTGTAAGACATTAGATTACACTAACAGGGTCTGGAACAAGACCAAACTACTAGAACCTATGTTTTTCCTTCATTAACTAATATCAAGTTGACAAGGTTCAAAATTTAGGGTTATATGCTTTAGTCAAGTTCAAGGAGTAAATTACCCCCATGTCCACTCTCTAATAGGCTCAGAGTTTTAACTAGATTTTTCTCCTACTCAATGATTCCAAAATTTCCTTAAAATATTTCTAATGGATAGAAAATTTTCTCACCTTTCCAGTGATATAAGGAAGTCCTCCTAACTCCTTATAGAACTCAAGCTATGAGTGGGTGGAGTTCTAAGGTCAAAAATTCCCTTAGGGGACATGTGTCAAGAGGAGGGAGAATGTGCCTTGGGCGGTTTGGCAGGTCACGGGGTGGCGTAGGGAAATTTTCCTATCATAAAGATCAAGGGCACCACACATCCCACACCCCTACAGATCCCTAGGGACATGTGTCAAACCTAGCGCCAAACAAAAAAGGAAAAGGGAAGGGCAGAGTGGCAGGTGGATTTAGTGCCTTGCGCCCAACAAAGGAGGAAAGGAAGAAAAAGGTGCGTGGGTCCGTGCACTTGCGGAAGAAAAAATTCTGAGGATAAAGCAGAGAAGCGGGCCGTGAGAGAAATTTTAGAATTTTTCCAAGTGCCAAAAACTAAGGAAATAAAGGGGTTCTGTCCTACCCGGTGTCACCCAAAAAAATTCCATGTGGCACTTTCTTATTGGCTGCGGGCCCCAGGGCCAAAATGGAAAGTTTTCCCCAAAATTTTTCAAAAGGATAAAAAGTTAAAACAAACCACACCTCTGTCGCAGCCCCTAGAGGACAAGTGTCACCCTTTGATTGGCTGCAGGCCGGCGGAGGAAAATGAAAATTTTTTCACTAGTAATTTTTTTCAAAAGAATTAGTTTTAAGTTTGAAAAAAGTCTGCCCTTCCACCTTGACATGTGGCAGCATGCGATTGGCTATGAGCCGGCGGGGTAAAATGGGAAAATTTTCCCAAGGCAAAATTTTCAAGGGGATGAGTTTAAAAATTGGTTCGTCCCTCCTAGGGTGCCACGTGGCAGGCCTCGATTGGTTGCAAGATGGCGGGGGCCATAGACCTATTTGGGAAATTTTTCCAAAGTCAAAATTTAAATTTTTCTATAGTTAGATTAAATCTTATTATTTATTTATTTGGATGCCAAATTGAAGTAGAACTTCGAATGGCCATAACTTGAGCTAGAAAGTTTGGTTTTGGGAAAACAAGGACTTTTCAAAAATCCCTCGATGCCCTTTTTACACAGGGATCATAAATTTTGGAAATTGATGAAGTTTGAGGGGTAAATTTAATGAAACCAATCTTCAGGGTTTTAATTAGTGAATTGACATTTTTTTCAACTTCTCAATTTAATTAAATTGATATCCTCCTTCACTCAACATGTCAAATAGACATGGAGGATTAGTCAATGGAGAGTTTAGAGTGTTTTAGGGAAGTCAATTTTTTCAATTTATTTCAACTTGTATTTTTCCGAAAATAGATAGAAAAATGACTGTGCAAGTTCCAAATTGGATTTTTTTATAAAGTTGGAAAGTTCTTTCTTAAATGTTAAGGTAAATTTGAGTTCCTTAGGACTTACCAAGTCTTAATTTTAATGTTTCTTATCTTATTGTTTGGTATAAGTTTGAACTGTTCATTTTTATAAAAAAGTGAATTGCCATAATGAAGTTTATGGTAGTGAACTGTTTCTTTTAAATTGGTTTATCAATTTTGTCATTTGAATGTGCATATGTTTCCTAAACTTAGTCAAATACATTTAATTGAATTCCATCAACCATTCAATAACAATTTTGTAATTCTTATTTCTGAATTCAACTCCTTTCAAGAGAATAAAACACTGTCTTTTGTTTCATACGCATGCTTCTTTTCTAAACAACAATTTCAACTTCAATAATAATTCAAATATAATACACAATACACCTTTGAGAAAGGAATGCAATCCTTCATTGATAATCAAATACAATTTTACAACTTTCCTTTTTCATTTGGTTTCCAAAGTACAATTTACAAGATACATAATACAATGCATGTAACTTCATTTACATTTCTTTACAAACAGAGACTGGAATACATCTCTTTACATTTCTCAATTCAAATTCAAACTTCCATTATCAATATGAATGGTTTCACATTACAAACATTATACAACTCATCCACTCAAAGTGGGAAAGGCTAAAATGAATTTTCTCAAAAGAATGGGACTATCAAATTGTATATCTTCTTGCTCCAAAGCAACAACATGCTAGTTTCTCCAAATTTTTATCTTTGATCACAACAAGGAAGGGGGAAAGGCAACACTCTCCACCCAACCAAGACATCCAATGAGAAAGGAGAATCCATCCTTCCTCATTTTCCCCCGAGCCCCAACCATATTGAAATAGAGAATGAGAACCAACTCATGGCAACAAGGCTTCCACACACATACAAACAACATTTTCACATGCATACAATAATAAGAAATACAGTCCAAGCAAAGACAACATTTCACAACTGCATTTGAAATTATTCACACAACACATAGGCTTGATCAAGCAAGCCAACAAGAGCAAAAAACTATGGGGAACTACTTATGCATCCCTATTTGGAATTGGGCATCCACCTAAATCATACCGCTAATAAACATATCAAATCCCATAAACCTTATGCCTCCCAACCCCTCCTTATGCCCCCCCCAAATTTACTCCCTTATGCCCCCCAAGAGTAAGAAATGCAAGCATTTTATTTTCCAAGGTGAATCCCAATCCAAACTCCCTCCACAACAAAACTGGAGCCATTGACAATCCTTTATGCCCCCCATTGGAAATCCCCATAACCTTCTCCTACACCATGTCCTAAGAAGTCTACCCAACCAACCAAGAACACAAAACACATTCACCATTTAAACATACATACAAGAGAAATAAAACATTTAAAAACAAGCTCAAGATCCTACCTCTCCATAATGGAGTTTGTTCCAAGATCCACAAGCTTTCAAAATGTCAAAGTGCAGTCCAAAACCAGCAATGTTCAAGCATGTAGATGATTCCAATCTTCCTCCAAAACAAGCTCCAAAAACAAGAAGAAAAAATGTGCCCCCAAGAGGAATGGACAAAGTTTCAACAACCATAACCAAGCAGAGAATTTCACTTTTATAGGAGAGGGAAGAGAAGAGGATGATGTGGATCCATATGGGATGCCACATCACTCACCAAACCACAATAAATAAAATGACAATAAGACTTACACACTCCAAAATGACCCATACTCCAAAAGGATTGAATTAAAAATATGTAAGGGAAGTGCAATTAAAACTTACAAGTTGTCACTTCAAAATGCAATAAACATGCCTAAATTTAACCCTCAAACCGTAGGCATGGTTGGCGGATCATTTTAAGAGGTGTGGGACAAGTTTAACTTGTCCCACAAGCCTCCAAATTTGGCCTCTAAGGACAAATTCGAATGTCTAAGGAGATGAAGTGTCTTACACTCCAAAAATCTATCTTACATAACTCTTACATATCCCTTACAGCTTCTTACACATTTCTTACACACTCTTCCAAAATTAATATTTAAAAATCATTAACTTCGTTAATTTCATTCCATATCCCAATTTAATTTAATTAAACTTCAACTATATGATCTCTCACATTAATCTATCACCTTTAAATTACTTACAAGAAGGAACACATTACTAATAAAATACATACAACAATAATTAAACAGGAACACATAATAAAATACATATCCCATGGTCACATATAATGGGAATCCCCCCCATGGGAATCCCTAACAAACACACACACACAAAACAGTTGCCATGGTAGCCTTGTTGATTTCACCCAGAATTCTAATATGGTTAGTCTCCAGTCCCCTGACATTATTGTGATTTTTAACCTGTAAAAATGTAAATACCTCCTTAGGCCTCATGGCCATATCAGACCATCCTAAATGATATAAAAAATATTTCAAAATTATCTAAACACATGACTCACAACAATATCAAGAATTCAACTTTATCATTTTTAATTCATAAATCAACTATATCATCATCTATAATATTCCATACTAGGTCTACTCAAAATCTCAAATGTCACAAGTCCAAATCAACATCTATAATATTTCCATGTCGAATAATATATCATCATCCACATAAGGGAAATGTATCTAGTAATCATCATGCATACTAACTGAATCCAGATGAATAATAATCCATGATCTAACATGTAACCATCATACTAACACAAAACATAATAGTTTCCATAATATGATCAATAGTATCACCATCAGTATCTAAAAGTGTCAAAGGGAAGTGGGCACTACATGTCCATCATCTATTTCTATCATCCTGAATTCAGGTTTATTTTTCTTCTATAATGATGGCTAATCCTTTGCATCTGTAGTCAAATTTCTTTATTCAACATGCATGGTAGAATTTTATGAGTTTTTCCTCTGCATCTTCCCTTTTCTTCTTGGCATTTAAATAATCCAATTGAGTAGCCATGTCATTGAAAATATCCTATTTCATGCTCTTTAACATGCTGACAATCTCATACTGGGATATGTCCACAATTGTTTTGGTAGCTAATCCACCTCTCGATCTTACATTTCTTATCCTCTTCATAGTAGCTCTTGAGTAATTTTAGAAAGCTTAATAGATTTCTTCAAAATAAGCTTTTAAAATGTCTCCCACTTCAATCAGATCTAGGGCATCCATTTCCTCCTCACCGATTCCCTTAAAAAAGAGTAGTTAGAGATATTTGGGAGGTATCTGGGAACTCTATGAAAATATACAAGAGAATGTTGCAAGTTTATAGGATGTGTGAAGACCATATCTCTGTAATCTCAAAAGATAATATGTGTACCTATAGCCCTGGAGTGATTTATGACATCTTAGATGGGTGATATGGTGTTTTTTATACCTATAATTGTCAAATCCATGTTTTTCTCAGCATGTATGTGTGAAATCATAGGTATGTGAAGTCATGATATTTGTGTTGAGGTCATTTATAATTTTCAAGAGTCTATGATGCATTTCTCTGTCAAGAAGTACAGGAGTGAAAGTCATAATTCTAAAAGGATAAGTGTAGAGTATGATTTCTTAAGGTCTTGAAGTTGTTTTCTAAGTGAGGATAGCCAAAGATGCAAGAAGGGATACTAAAGAGAATAGTCTATTAATCACGGTTAGTTCATCAAATGCATCCAATCAAATGTTGATCTACAGGAATGTAAGGACACTTCAAGGTCTGAGATAAATATTTGAATCACAATCAAGTCTCTACAGGGTATGAAATGAAAGAATCACAGTTCTAATGAAGGAGAAGTTATGAGCACATGTTCTTTGTGACTGTGCAAGGTGTGAGATAGTGTAGGAGACTTCTTGTGAAAGAAATGGTTTGTTCATATACACCTTTACTACTTGCTCATGTTTCTCAGTCATGTGTATTAATCCTAAGCTTGAAATACAAGTCACATTTGCTTGAGAATATTTGAATCAAGGTATAATGAGCTAGAAATCTCAATTGAAAACATATGAATTTAATTTGAAAAAATGTTTGACAATGCACTACAAGTATGTATAGTGAGTTATAAATATTTAAAAGGCTCGTGATGGCATAAGAGCCAGAGCATAGAAAGAATGGTGTTCCAGTAATTAGAAATAGCTAAAATGCATTGCAGTGAATACAAAAGGTAGTGAAGTCACCATGAAAAGTGCTTATAAACATCAAAACATAGCATATCAGTCAAAAAATTTACATGAAGATCTATCAAATGCATTCTACAGTCATAGGTAAGTGAAGTTTTTCTCAAAGTTCACAAGTTGAAGAGTTGAAGTTTTTTATCAAACAACCAAACACAGTGCTCAAGTATTGATAAGTGGAAGAAGAAAGTGATATGTGTAAGCAATGATGATCTCTAGGTGTGCTAAAAGTTGTGCTACAATGCTTAGAGGTGAATGCGAAGATTAAATGAGCATCCATAGAGTTAGTGTCTTAAATGAGCAGAGATATCATTGAAAATTACTCCCCTGAGTTGTTGCAATATGGCAAGCCGAAAGAGAATAGAAGTCTGGTACAAGTGTGAAAAGACCATTCAAGATAAGAGGAGTCCTTTTTGACTCTCTAACATGGTGTGAAAGGTTCCTTGAAGTCTAACTTGGAAAATAAAAGGATGAGTTGTAGGATAAGTAAATTTTTGACTCAAACATGTGATAAATATGCTAAAAAAAAGTTTAAATACACTGAAAAAGTTCTTTGGGATTTCCATGAAGCGGATGATTCAACTTCAAGCCATGAAAACAAGGTTTGAGTCAAATTTTTTACTTGAACACTGAGGTATTGGGTGTATGGTTCCAGGGAGAGTAATTTCATGTTGAGACAAAACATGAATGACATGTTGAGGCATGCCAAAATTGGTTGAAAATACACTAGAAAGTCTATTTAGGAGTCACAGTCCATGGTGTGATATGAAGACCTAGACTAAGCATGATAATGTAAAACCTAGACCTAGAGATAGTGTATTATTATCTAGAATGGTTGAGTAATGATGAAGTATGGTCTTTCATAAAATTTTTGGAATGTTCATAATAAAGTTGACTCAGACTATAGGCTGCTACGATGATTTAAAGATGCTCAAAATAGGGTTATAAGTGAAAAGTTTCTTGTATGCATGCCTAGAAGGTTGGAAATAGTGTTCTTTCTCCTATAAAGGTAAGTTAATTTTTCTTTCATGGTGTACTGATGATTTTCAGATTCTAGACATACATTTTCCAAGGGGAGCATGGTGTTTGCATGCCTAAAATGAAGGCAAGACTAATACTTCTTGAGAAAAATCAAGAAAATGAGAAAATTGAGACCTTTAGTGGATGTTTCCAACCAAATCATGGATGTATGATGTTGAAGAAGGTGGATGAGGTGAGTAACATGTTATCCATTTTCATTAATGTAAAAAGGGGGAGAAGTATAGGGTGTTTTCCATCAAGGACTAAGGGGGAGACTATTGACATGTAGGCCTGATAGGTGTTGTCATTGATGAAAAAAAACATTAATGAAAAATTTAATGTTGAAATATTATTTTATGATGATATATGTGATGCTAACATATTGTTTCATATGTGTTTGAGTTTCTACATTGGGATTCAATGATGCATACTTGCTCTAGCAAGCCAATGCAAGTGCCTAGAAGGATTTTCTTGGGAGTGTGAAATTATTGGATGATTGAGAAGCATGTTGGCATGATTTATAGCATGATTTTAGGGTTCTTGAGCACTCATAGCAATGGTATAGTGTAGGTACATGTAGTTCATCATGTTATAGGTGCTCATTGGGAGCATGTATGATAATTATGATGTAAGGCATAGTGGTTTGGAGATATATGATCTTATGCAAGCATGAAAATAGGTATATAATGGAATATGAGGTATTTTTGGTAATTTTTAGAGGTTAATTGATGAGTTATTGCTTTATTTCATTTGGCCCTTGTTGTTATAGTGAGAATCCCTATGGTGTAGCTATGAAAATGAGATTTAATGGAAAGACTAAAAATGGTATTGAATTTATGATGATTAGATATGTTATTATGATATGTTATAGTGATATCAGAAAAATTTTAGGTTCCCATGATGTGTATTTTGCAAATTATGACTATTTTTGTGAGACGGGGTCAAAAATAGGTGAAAATAAGGCTCGAAATACAACTTCATATGCTCATTGTGAAAAATGTGATTTGAATGGGAAATTTTTTATTTCAAGGATGCTTAAAATGAGAGTTTAGAATGTTTCGAAAAAATAATCATGTTGTTTTATCGTCACATTTTTATGAACGAATGTTAAGAAGGTAAAGAGGTCTAAAACCCTAGTTAAACTCTAGTTAGAAGAAGTTTACAACAGGTGAAGTATACTAACCTAATTTTTATTGCAAGTAAAAAATTTATGATTTTATGTTGTGTAGGGCTCCTCAGGATTTCTGAAATGGTATGTTTGATCTTGTGACCATATGAGAGCCCCACCTAAAAATAGCATTTTATGGGAAATAAGGTTTTAGGACAAGATGGTCCAAAGGAGTAGCATGAAAAATTAATGTTACATGATTTATGGGAGTTTGTATTGATGTAAATGGAGGTTTAAATACATTTTCATGTAATTTTATGAGGTTTTGAGGTCGAAACAGGTTGATTGGTCAAAGGGCAAATTTGGGATCTCAAAGAGTAGTCTTCAGTAAAATGGGACTAACTTGAGCTGCAAGTGGATTCATAAGATGATTCAAGTTATTTTGGAAATAAATTTTAGAGAAATTTCCAGTGATATATTTATTTTTTCATGATGAGGTCATATCATATGATTTCCAGGGTATTCTTTGAGGAAGATGTTTTTTGGCAGTTCAGGACAAGATTTATTTTTGTGCAAGCTTGATGTTAGTTGAAGCATGAGATGGTTTTTTTTTATGCATCCTATCACCTATAGTGTGAAGAGGGATAAATTATGCATCCAATGAATACATTTTTAGGTCTTGAATGTTTTTTATAAATTATTTTATGATCTAACCTTTGGAAACATATTTTGTGGAAGGTTTATTTGGTGAAGGAAAATATTTATGTGGTTTAAAATTAAGGATGTTTCATGACTTATAAAATGATTATAAGTTCTCTACAGTTTATTCAATTTATTTTGAGTGGTCATGTGATGTGTTTTTATTTAGTATAAGTAATTTGGTGATCAGATGAAGTTTCCAGGGTGATGAAGGGTGCAGGAAACAAATACTTTAAGAAGTACAAAGATCTATGGGCCCAGTAAACTAAATAATTTGATTGGATAATATAATTTGAGACCATATATTATGATTAAATGTTACTTTATACATGTGTTATGATCTTTAGGGCTTGATCAAAATCTTTTTTGGGATTGGGAGATTTTTTTCATCCCAATGCAAGGGTTTTTGAGATTTTTGGTGCATGGATGAAGGGTTTTATCTAGGCCAAACGACTTGGGTCAAATGTGACTTTTGAGATGGATGTTATTGAATTTTCTAAGCATGTATAGGTTGAAAATATCATGAGGGACCGACATAATTTGAGTTCTAATCAAGGAAATGTTATAAAAAGGAGTTTTTGGGTACAATTGTACTAGCTTTTGAAACACCTTTTTATTGTCTTTTGAAGAACCATTTTTCTGAAAAGAAAATAAAATTGGAATATCCCAAAAAACCTATAATATCATTCTAGGATAGCTTCTAGTTGAGTTTTCATGAGGAGAATTTGAGAAAGTGCAAATTTGGTGTTGTTTCTTTGAGAGTGAGTTGGAGAAGAAGGGAAATTTTGGATGTTTAAGTTTGGATGTTATATTAATAGCATGTTGATGTAACTTTCAATTTTCTAAGGTGTATTCAGATATGATATTGATCTGTAATCAATTTTGAAGAAGTATATATTCTTGGGTATTTATGAGACTACATTGTTGATCTTCGTACATCTTTATTGCATATTATTGATTTTTGTTGAAGGCATTACTCTTGTGATCTAATATGAATATTTATATATGTGTGTGGATCTGATTTTATAATCAATCTAAGTGGATTTATATGTTTATCATTTTTTTTCTTGAATTGTGTATCTTTCATTGAGAATACTATATGCTTTGATTAGATCTACTTGAGATTGTGTTGTTAAGGTTTGAAACACAAGTGTAAAGTTTTATTGGGGACTGATTCACTCCTTCCTCTCAGTCCTTGTAATCTCCAACACATTATTCATTTATTCACCTCCTAGGTTGGTGTAATAATAGTAGTAGACATGTCCAATGTATAAACCTTTTTATTTTGTTACCTGGGAACCAAAAAAATGTTAAATGCATCAAAGTATTCAATAAGATCCCATAATTTTTGTTTGTATCTTTTGAGATATAATTAGATATATTGATATTCTAACCTGATTAAGCATAACCTCTAAGCCCCCAAAAATATCAGCTTATTGATTTTGTGTTTGATAACAATTTGTAATCCTAATACCAAGGCTTCATACTCAACTAAATCATTGGTGCAATGGAATTGTAATCTATAGGAGGTTGAATATCGTTCTTGTGTTGGACAACTTAAGAAAATTCCCACCCCAAATACATTTTTAGAGAAATATCCATCACAATTAATGGATCACATCCGCAACGAATCTTTTTTTCCTTCTAATTATTTGGTATCCTCTATGTCCAAAGCATATACCCCAATGTCTATTGAACAAAACTTGGCTTCTTCATTTTTGGTGTTATACTCAGTGAACATATGTTTCATTTGAGGCTACCTTTCTACTCTGATTTTATTCGAGATACCTCTCCAAGGAAGCCACATATGATAATAGTCAGTGGACATGTAAAAATTCAACACTTTCGACCAATACCTACTCAATAACATGCCATAAGCCTCTGGAATTTCTACAACTTGTATATCTATGAATTTTTGTATCCTAGGCTTGGAGATTAGCTATATGTACACATTAAGGAGTTACCCTATTAACTTTACCTTATATTTAATTATAACACTACCCTGTCAAATTTTATTAGGGTTAGGCCAAGTTTATTACATATGATTAAAGGCATAATGTTTGTAGATTCTCCATAATCAACCAAATAGTTGTGTAGGTTCTTCTTAAACATTCTAACAGTTAGTAGGAAGGGAGGAACTTATATTTTAATCTTATATAAGGAAACATTAGCATGAGAGGGATTTTTAGGGTTTTTAACAACCTTTGGGTAAATATGTTAACTATAAGTCTCTTTGTTCTGTGATTTTAGTTAATTCATGCAAAGTAATGTTTTCCTTAATTTTCTTCATGTCTTCTACAATATTGTAACTAGTTTTACAAGTACCTAAAGTAATTTCTTATGAGTGAGGTTCATTTCCTTTTGGATGAGGATAACTATTTCTAGCCTTTAGGTTTGGTGGATTTATACTAACATTTGGAGGCATTGAAGTAGTGTTATTAGCTCTATTCCTCATTACATAGTTACTCTTCTAGTATTGTCGGAACACTTGGACTTCATCTATGTTCTCCTCTAGCTCATTATCCTCTTGCAAAGGAAAAAAAATGTTTCCACCATCATAGAAGTGCTTGGTGGCTTTCTATCATCTAATGGATTAGCCATGTCATTTTTACATGGAATTATTTAATAGTTATCTAATTCACCTTGAAAAACTTAAAATGCATGGAAAAACTCTATATAATCCAAATCACCATGTTTAGTAGTATTATGGACCCTACACCAATTTGGTAATGTAATTTCACATACATTTATTTCTAGCATTTTGTTCTAAGAGCAATATTCTTCATTATTGTACTCTTATTAAAGGGTCTATTGTTATATCTTTGATAGCTGTAGTTCCTATTTAGAATGCCTTCCCATTACATTACCTATTTGTCTATGCAGACTTATGAAAATTTGGCATAATTGTTTTACCATCCTTTGGATGGAATCCAATTATATTGATTTACTACTTAGGAGGAGATATTTTTAATAGGGACCAGGGCCTGTTTATCATTTTATTAGGGCTCAATCGAGGGTGTAGGATTCTCTAATCCTTGTTGTTTATTTGGGGCCATGTAATTAATAAGCAGTGTTTAACACTGGTTTCTATAAGGGATTTGACATATTTTTATCAGCTTGAGGAAATTGATCGGGATGAGAAGTTTGGAAGGAAGAAGTAGAATATCCTTTAAGTGTATCTTCTCATCAATTTGGATAGTTTCAACATGTAGTAGTCAATGTAGTGATATTTTGGGACCTTCTCAGGAAAATTGATGTCATGATATCCAAGGCATTCTTATAAATATCTAGTGTTAAATCATCTGTAGGATTGTATGGTTGGGTGGTAATACTATACATATTTTGGAATCTAACATTGAATGCTTTGATTGGTTCTTGGACATCCATTTGAAGTGTAGGGAATATTTAATAAAGTACAAATAAAATAGTGATCCTGCCAAATTTGGCAACAAATACATCATGTAATTCTTTCCAAACGGTGACTTCATCCCTTTGATAAATTCAAGAATCAGACATATTCCACTTTATTAAAAGAGAATGGAAAATCCTATGAACCACCCCCCATGTGTCACATTTATCAACCTTAGAGATGATCTGAATGCTCTTATATGTTCTTCAATAGAAGTGTTGTTGGCCAAGTCAAATACATCAAGTTATTTCCATGGTTTTCTTAGAAAATCATGGACAACATAAGGGATGATAATGGGAGATCCTAACAACCAAGCCATTGTGGTTACTATAGTGGAGGGTGGGTTTCTTGATTTAGGAAGACTTGGTGACCTATCAACTTGGAAAACAATTAGAGAGGGTTCAGGACACTTTATATTCACTAAATCATGCACTTTAGACATTTTATTTATCCCAGTCTCATAATACTATTGAGAAGGTTCTTCAGTGAAGAAAGTACTAATTAACTCTCATCCTTTGGCCATCTTGTTTATTTTATTTTGTAATTTGTGACCAATTGCACCCATATGCCTAGCCATTTTCAGAAATCCCATGTTATCTTAGCCTTGACTGAGGCACCCTAGTCCCACCTGGGGTCGTCCTAATCCTTATAACACTTTCCCACCATTTTTTAGGCATCTTATATTCATTTTTCATCTTTATCTTTCTTCTGGTTGGCCTTTTTTGGGGTTAGTTATGAAATTAGAGAAAGAGAACCCTATAAATATAAAGTTATGAGACCATAATGAGGGACCTAAAATCATACAAAACTATCAATCCATATAGAGTTGCATCCATCTATTGCATTGAAATCCACATAGCTCCATCATCAAGGCACAAGCTAGGACATCTGCATCACACTTCATAGGGGGAGGGATTATATTCTATTTCATAAAGATTCTATTACATTTTCTACATCTAGTTATTGTTAGCTATTTCACAAAGTACAACTGGCATAAGAGCACCTAGGGCATGACATGCACACAAACACACACACCAGAACTATATCAAGTTCCAAAATGTAGTGTAGTGCTAATTTAGTAATCCTATTCTTGTGGCAGCTAAGGTCAATCCTACCCATTCATTTGCATCTTTCTTTTATTATGCTTTTGATACTTATTTTTGGTCTTTTGCAGGTCATTGCTTCACCTCGTAATATTTGAAGCATTCGACGTAATACAACAAAATTAATGTGATAGGAAGTAATGGTTTTAGATCTCATTCTGACATATGAGCACAAATTCTAGAAACTTTTCCCAGACCAGGGCACCCAAATTCCTTACTAGAGCACCCGTGGGTGCCACAGTCCTCTTCCAGGAACTCCAGTCCAGCCACATCATTTATTTGTAAAATTTCTACTTTGGAAATTGTTCACATAACAATAATTATAATGTTGTTCTACTTTCAAATAGAAAATGATAGTTGAGATAGTGATTCAATTATTTATGACTTAGAACTAGAATTTGTAGAGAAAATGAATCAAAACACACATACGCCAAGGATTTTTATCTTGGAAACCTCCAGAGAAGGAAAACCAGACATGAACAGAAAAAAACTCTTTCTTCCCTTTTTATTTTATTGGACAAATCAAAATATAAGAGATACAAACTTTACAATAAGTGAGAAAGGAAATTGATAGTGTCTCACACTTCCTCCCAAGTACTTGACTGCTCTATTCTCAAATTATTTCTACTACAAAATCAATTTCCAGCACTTAGAACTCTTACACTTACTCCCATGAAGTATCTTACTTTTGATGATAAAAAACTATCCTTCCTATATGTATTTATAGAATTTCTCATGTCCTCTCATACACAGGAGGATGTGAAAGGTCATGGAGGAGAAGAGACATGGAAAACCTTTCTAATTCTGTGATTTTTCATTTTTCATTTTTATTTTCTTTCTGAAAGTGGTAGGACCACCATTCAGTGCAGACTGATAGCCACGGGACTTCCACTTTGGTTGGACGGCAGTTACAGGATCATTTCCCAGGCTAGGTGATGGTTCTGTAACCGCTACTCTGCACAGAGTGTTGGTTCTTGTTAAGATACAAAAATAACCCCCGTTTCTTCATTTTACTTCTTTAGTGATGGATGATCTGATGAAGTAGAGTTATTTTGGATCCCTATGGATCACACCTCCCCTGATTAGGAGGTTTTTGGTCCCACAAAAGCTTAGTGGGGGAGTAGATGAGGAGATAATTCCCTCAATTTCTCTGTCAAATACCACTGGGCCTACCTTGGTGTCTTCCCTTTTAGTCTAACTTACCGAGAATCCTACAAACCTCTTCTCGTCTCTTTAACCTTCTGCTGTAGCACTACATCCTCCTCCAATTTCCTTGTGAGTCCAAGATGAAATCCTCAATGGAAGGTAGAAAATTTAATCCTTCATCTTCATCAAGCATATACAGCTCATATAGGTGCAAGTTCTCACAACTCACTACTGAGTACATCTGCATAAATGGTGGAAAATCAATCCAAAAGGAATTTTCTTTGACCTTCTCCAATATGGTGAAGGATCCATATTGTAATGGTTTGAGCTTTTGTGCCTGACCTTGTAGTCTCTCCTTGCTTAAGTAATGCCAAAATCTTCCTCCAACATGAAGTTTATGCTCTCTCCTATGTTGATTGTGTCTACCCTTGTACTTGGCTTGAGATTTCTCTAAATATTCTTTGAATTTGAGATGGATTTTCCGGATCCTCTCAATGAATTTGTTTTCTCTAGTCACCTCTGTGTCTCATGTCTCCTCCTCATCCTTCTTCCAAACTGCTATGTCAAGTGGATTTATAGGTAGATATCCCAAGCATGTTTCAAATGGTGACTTCATAGTGGATGTGTGTACTTTCCAGTTGTAGCAATGATAAATGTAGGCTAAGGACTCATCCAAAACCCTTGGGTATTTTCTATTATACCCTATGATAAACTTTACCAAATTCCTGATCACCACCTCTGTCTATCCATTTGTTTATGGATGGAAATATGTTCTCCTCTATAACCTAGTATCTATCTTATCCCAAATAGTAGTACAAAACTTCCCCAAGAACCTGGAATCCTAAATAGAAATAATAAAATTTGGAAACCAAAATGCACCCATACATTAGTAAAGAAAATATTTTCTACCTCATATGATTTTATTGTCTTTTTTCATGCCATAATAATACACATCTTACTGAATCTATCAACAACATAGAGATAGTCATGGCCATGTTTAGACATAGGAAATCCTCCTACAAAATCCATATAAATGTCCTCCCACATAGTAGTAGGTACTAACAAAGGCATATACAAACCCTCATTCCTATTATTAGGCTTGCTAGTACAAAAAAGTTTACATCCACATATAAATTTTGATACTTATTCTTTTATATTGGGCCAATACACATAACTTTGCAAGTGCGCTAGGGTCTTACCAATAATTAAATGTCCTGCTACTTTCGAGGTATGCGCTTCCCTCATCAATAGAATTCTTTCTTCTTGAGGCACACAAAGATTCCCCCACTAGTAGAGAAGCTCGTCCTTGAGATAAAAATCTTCAATCTCTATCCTTTCAGCCCCTTGGGAATGAAACTACTGAAATGTCACCCCAAAGTATCTATCCTAGCATATGCCTCTTCTTACACTTCCTTCATGAAGGGCTCAATCTAAGAGATAGTGGTAAAATAGAAGATCCTCTCCTATGTGGGAAGCCTAGAAAACATGTCTACCACCAATTTTGTACTACCCTTCTTGTATTTGATCTCTAGATGGAACTGTTGAAGGAACCCCATTCATTTGTAGTGCCTTTCTTGTAGAAATTTAGAATGTGTTTGTAAATACTGGAGAGGTTTGTGGTCATTGTACACAATAGTTTCTTTACCCAAAAAATAATGTTTCGATTTCTTAATGGCCTGAAATAGTGCATACATTTCCTTATCATATACTGAACATCCTCTAACTGCTGAATTAAAGGTCTCATAATGATAACAGACTGGCTTATCTCCCTGTAGTAACACTATGCCCATAGCATAATCACTGACATCTGTCTCTATTTCAAAGGGCTGATGCAAGTTAGGAAGAGAAAGTAATGGATCATGAATAATCATGTACTTTAATAACTAAAAGGATTTATCTTGTTCCTTACCCCAGTCAAAACCCTTACTTTTTACGTCCATTGTGTGTAGAGGTGTTGTAATCATGGAGAAGATTGAAATGAAATTCCACATGTACTGTAGTGCTCCCACAAAAATCCTAGTATATGTGGCTCTCGTTGGTGTTGTCTAGTTAGTGATGGATTCCACCTTCTTCGGATCCATTCATATCTCTCCTCCTCTAATCACCTTCCCAAGATAGACAAGTGGTTGTTTGGAAAATTCACATTTCTTCATATTACGTAGCAATTGTTTCTCCTTGAGAACTTGCAAGACTTACTGCAAATGAATTAGATGTTCCTCCCATGTGGCACTAAAAATCAAGATGTCATCCAGATAAACAATGAAATATGAATCTATGAAATCCACTAATACGACATTCATCAATCTCATAAATATAGTGGGTGCATTACATAAACAAAATAGAAGTACTAACCACTCATACAAACCATGTTTTTTCTTAAAGGAAATATTCCATATATCATCCTCCTTCATTCTGACTTGGTGATAACCTGACTTGAGATTCAACTTCCTGAAGAATTTGGCATGTTGAAGATGGTCCAAGAGATCATCTATGCGAGGGAGTGGATATATGTTCTTTATGGTGATCTTGTTTAAAGCATGGTAGTCAATGCACATTCTCCTAGAACCATCAAAATAGGAAAACCAGGTGAGGTGCTTAGACGTATCACAACCTAGTCAGGTAGTTCTTGGAGTTGCTTCTTTACTTCAGTACTCTCCAGCAAGGATTTCCTATACAATCCAATGTTTGGTAGAGGAGACTCTAGAAATAACTAAATCTCATGCTCTACTTCCCGTTTTGGTGGTAACCCACTAGGAGCTTGAAATAATTCCTAAAAAGAATGAATAATACTATCCAAATCATGTTTTCCCTTGTTATAAATCTCTGAAACTTCTACCCCATCTTGTTTATCCTTTAACAAAAGTAAATAAAATTGATTATGATTTACTTGAATAAGTCATTTTTCTTGGTTAACACTCACCATAGTAACCCATGTCTTACACTGGTGTGCCTGGATGTTGTAGCTGATACCATCCTTGACCAATCTATATCAGTTCTCCCTTCTCATGAATATGGAATCCCTAATATACAAGTAACGAATTCCGAAAACAACATCAAATGCATCAAGTGGAATAACATCAACCTCCAATACATCAATATATTGTGAATTGATCCCAAACTTGATCTTACATTTTTTTTACCTGAATTTAAACACCCTTCTTTACCAAACCCAAAGGATATGGGTGAGGATGCTCGTAAGTATCAAGACCAAGATTCTTTACAACTACTTCATAAATCAAGTTAGATTGAGAACCAGTATCAACCAAAGCATTTACCTTAGTTCTCTTGATCTGGATTTTCATATGGAATAGTCTACTCATCTCCTCTTCCTAGATGTCCATGTTGGTGGCCATGCATCCAAGCCTCTCATGTACATTAGATTCATCTTCTATTTCCACCTTCTCTTCTGTCTTTACAAATGTCATGGAATTCTTTGAGTACTTGGTTCAGTTCTATTGTTGCCAAATCATTGCACCCTCTAAATGGCCAAAATGTGAATAAGATGTTTGGTGTGATTGGGAAACATGAGATCACCTCTCAAGATACGAGACTTGGGCTCAAGGTTAACCTTTGGAGAATGCCCACTTCCTCTTCCTAAACTAAGTGTTATACTACTCCTAGTGCAAAAAAGTGATTATCTAGACCTATGCTAACATTTTCATAGGTTTTAGGGAAAGAGATTTGTAGAAATAAAAATATACTAGGGATGGTGATGCACCAAATAAAGGGTGTTTCTAGACTTAGGAAGGTTTAATTTGAATAGGGTGTGTCCACCACAAGTCAACTTCACCTACTGCAGCTTAGAGAGGGTACAAAATACCACAGACTAGGAAGCATGCATTCCCTTTATTAAACTTGATCAAACAAAACAATCTATCAGTATTCCAATGAAAAAGGATGAACTTGAGAAGGGTGAAAAAGCACCACAACTAAACTGCATGAAATACTCCACTACTTGATAAGCACATAACTCCAAGAACCTGTAATAGAAACTTAAACTTGCACAGTGTAACTGCAAACATGAGAAAGGCACAAAGAAGTATAGAAGGATGAAAGGACTGAGATTAATCTAAAACACACACTTTTATTACTTAAACAATGTGCATAATGCATCATACATTCAAAATAGGAAATGGTTTCCATTACAGTATTGGAAAAAGGCTTGAAATTTCCCTTAACATACAAGGACAATTTATAGAAGAAGGAGGTTTCTTAAAAAACTATACACTTGTCTCAGAAGTCTAACCTATCCAACCTATTGGAATGAGCTTCCAAATTACATTTATAGAAGAATATGTGAGAGATAAGAGGAAAATTGATAAATTCCCTTCCTAAATTGAAGGCACATGATGTATTTATTACAGTTGGTTGAACCACTTTGAGAAGCTTTCTTCATGTGCCATTCGGTTGACCTAATATTCTTAACTAATTAAGAGAATATTTTAATAATAATAATAATAAATATTATTAATAAAATATTTAAATAAAAATATTAATTTAATTAAAAAATATGGTGAGATCCCCTTAGAATTTGTTTGCACCAAATATGGGGGTTTATGAGAAATGGCCAAAAAGGACCAACTCTATGGTTGGCTCGCCGAGCCAACTCACTGAGTTGGTATTGATATCCTCCTATTTTCTCCAATGAAAAACCCAAAACTCCTCTGTATGAGTTCACTTCCAAGATTTTTTTGATATGCATTGATATATCCTTTGTTTAAGCGTCAAATTTGAGCTCGCTCACCTCATCGTCCTTGAGTTGTAACTTTGCATTGAGCTCACCACTGAGTTCAACACCTAGCACCGATGAGCTCCCAGACCAAGAACCCTACCAAATTCACTGAGATCTAAAATGAGCCCTTCATTGAGAAATTTGAGCTTATCTTTGTCGGGATCCACTTTTCCTTTGAGTGGAGTCCTTTGTTCAAGCTCAAAACTTGACTGAGCTCCTTTACGTTCTATGATTTTTCCAAATCCAACTCATTGTCGACCTCAATATTTTGTGCATATATCGAGCTTGTTAATTGATTCAGATCCCACTGCTAATGAGATCCTTGACAGAACTCCCTACTAAAAGCACTAAGCTCCTCCATCAAGGGAAATTACACTTGTCTTCACCGAGCTCCATCACTGTGAGTGAGTTCCCAAATCTATAATGAGATCAACATGAAATTGATCCACCATCTTTGCCGAGCTCTGCTAGTTCATACCCGTGTCGAACCCACCACCGAATCACATTGTGAAGGCTGAGGCATCACCAAACTCAGAACTCCCTTGCTCACCTGTTGAGTTCTGCCTCCGTATTGAGCTTGGTTTATACTGAGTTTCGCGACCATTGACCGAGCTTCTTCCTCATTGATATCTTCCCCAAAATGAGTCTCTCACCACCAAGTCCTATCATGTATCACTTGAGAGGTAAAATCTATGTGCATTTACAATATCGGTTCAATATCCTTAGCATGAGATCATTGACCCATGTAACCGAGCTCTCATCCCATGATTTGAAAGAGCTTCTTAAACTTTGCTATCCTTTGGTCCCATCACCCTTATTATTATCTTGATGCATTGAGTGATTTCACCATCCATGATAACTTGATGAATCAATTTTCATGAACTCACTATTTATTTCGACTCGCTATCTATGCCATGAGCTCTCAACAGCTGGACCGACCCCGAGTAACTCCAACTCATGCATCTCCCTCTTGATCTTGAGCTAATGTTTTATGCTTGGTTGTTCATCCTCTGTGCATTGAGTCAGGCCAATGACTATACAATGAGCTCCCACCATTGAGTAGCTCAGCATTTCCGTAACTCACTCCAAGTTGATCTTCTATTTGAGTCACTTTGAACACAACATTAATGTATTGAGCCAACACCGTCATTTCATTCCCAATTTCCAAGCTCTTCGTTTCACCATATGAATAAAACAGTTCATTTGAGCTCACTCATAGAGATCCTTGCTCTTAAAGATCCATCAACATTACATCAAATAAGCTCCATTAGCTTATTTTCATCAACACACTGCCAAGCTCCTTCAGAGCTCACATAACTCCATCTCAGTCTTAAATTGGCTTATCGAGTTGAGCTATTCTTACTTCATACAAGCCATGCTATATATTTCTCTAATCATTCCAACTCTGAGTTATTTGAATTATTGAGCTTCTACATCGAGCTTCACCTGAGTCACCTAGAAAACAAGCTATTACAGTGACCTGTCACTCCTTTGATCCTCAACTTGATATCCTAGATGTTGAGCTGCTTTATTCCGAAGTTGTGGCCAACTAAGTTGGCTTAGCCTTCATTCCACATGATATTTTTCTATCGGGTCCTCCCATATTTATTTGGATTGAGAACTCTCCTCAGTGACCTTTCACCAATTTGAGCTCCTTGGCTGCGTGTGCCACTACTCCGAACTTGATCGAGTTTTTCCTATATTATCCTTGAACACACCTTAGCCTTTACCTAGTGAGCTTGACCAACATTCACAAACCTGATTCTTCTTTACGAGTTTGTCGATTCATCCTCCATGCAAGCTCTCCTTGAGCGAATCACTTCGTTGAATGGCTCACCTTAACTTGACTGCACCATAGTCATCTCCTCCTTTCTGTTTGAATGAGATCCACATATTGAATGCCTTAAATTGATTATCAAATGGATCGACTCAACTTCACCTCCAAATGAATCATCTTTCACTCACTCAGTTCATAACAAAATTCCTCTATGAATTATTTGGAACGTTTTCCCCTTTTGAGCTTAGAAACAACCAAATTGAACTTTGAGGTTATGTGGAGATGGCTTTTGTAAGATAGAATCTATCTAATTTATTTTTCATTCCTATGTATTCATCAAAACACTCATTCATTGAGTATTTCCCTCACACCAACTGTATTCAGAGCCATATTCGAGGAAATATGTCCCCTACATTCATTAGATGACCGGGTCTTATGTAAATTTTCTAGGTTTCTACCATCCTCCCACTTAACTTGGCTTGGACGGAATCTTAGTGGATGACTTGGCACACCTCAGTCCCACTCATATGAACCTCCATGTGTAGGGAATGCACTTTGGCCTACCATCGTTGGAACCGCACCTGACAAATTATCTATGGATCTCCATCTAGTGGAAGCCTTATGATGGTTTGCCGAAAGAAAAATCTCCCATATGAAATTTCTAGCTTGGAATGCCATCCCTTTATCTCCACTTGACAATGAACCTTCAAAATGCCCCCATCAAACTCATTTATTTTCCTAAGTCAAGATACGAGCTGGATCTATCATGCATGTCTTACCAAAGTGATCCATTCTATAACTCACCTTTTGACTCCAATGAATCAACCCTTATATCTCTTCACATCAAGCTCTGTCAATCTCCTTACAGAGTTCCCTTCATCTCTTGGAGTCTGACGAGCTATATTATTCATTGACACCAAGCTATGATCGAGCTCTTACAAATGAGTGATTCTACCGAGATGAATTCTGATCTAGCTATCAAGTTGACACCGAGTTCCCTATCAAATTGACCTCGAGCTCTTGAAATAATATCTCCATTTGAGTGGATGGTTGCGACCATCTGCATCGGACCCTTTGCCAAGCGAGATCCACATAGAACTCCACCACATAAACTGAACTCCAAACTGAGTTGATACCTTGAATCTCTCGAGTTATGTTCTGAGCTTACCATAGACCGACTTACGAGCTCTATTCTAAGCTGACCATAGACCAATCTCCCCATTGAGCTTAGCACCAAGTTGGAAATGGGCTACACATTGAGCTGACACCTAGTTGATCCTGAGTTGGGCTACGTGAGATCACTTATCCATTGATTAATTATTTTAATCATTTTATCTCCGTGATGACCATAAATGGTCCCCTAGGAATAATGTCATGATTTGATCATAGTAGGACCCTGTTGTCCAATTTTTTCATGTGTACAAAATTATATAATAGGTTCTTCAAGTGTAACTCTGGATTAAACTTTCAACAGGTATCATCAATATGACCATTGATATCACATTTCTTGCAAAAATTCTTGGGATATTTACAAGTATTTAAAGTAGTGACAAATTGTTTAGCTTTCCCTTTCCACTTACCTTTGTTACTTGTCTACCCATGTTCTTTCTTCTACTAATTTTTTTGACTACTTTTCCCTTCTCTATGCTTCTCCTTGCTTCTTTTCATAATCTATATAGTATTCCTAAACACACGCCTCATTGATATCTTTAGGCTTCATGGAGATGAAATTTCTTCAAAAGTGAGTGTGGATTCCTCCCAAGTACTTAGTTAGAATATCCTCATCCTCCAAGTCCATATTCAGCAACATGGCCTACTTCTGAAACTCCGTAGTATAGTGGCTCATCCCAATGCCAAATTTTTCAGCTAAGCCTCAAAACACTGAGTCTATGGAGTCTTGCTTAATAGAATTTTTCTTCTGTAATTCTGCAAGTTCTTCTTGTAATTCTGCAAGTTCTTCTTGTCTTATAAACATCATATCCATCATGGTCTACAATATCTTGATTCTACGGATCAAGTTCTCTTCCTCCATTTTCCCCCAAATTCTCTATTTCCACTTCCTTGTAGAAATATTTGGATCACAAGGTAAATCCTCTTCTCCTTTAGATCTCTTCATTGTCATATAAATCTAATAACGAATACCATAGTCCTAGATACTTGTTATCTCTGATACCAAAATGATCTATAAAATTTCTACTTTGGAAATTGTTCACAAATCCACAATTATACTGTTGTTTTGCTTTCAAATAGAAAATGATAGTTGAGCTAGTGATTGAATTATTAATGCCTTAGAACCAGAATTTTCAGAGATAACTGAATCAAAACACACATACAACAAATATTTTTATCTTGGAAACCTCTAGAGGAGGAAAACCAATCGACAAAGGAAAACAAATCTTTCTTCCCTTTTTATTCTATTGGCCAATTCAAAATATAAGAGATATAAACTTTACAATAAGTGAGATAGGAAATTAACAATGTCTCACACTTCCTCCTAACTGCTTGACTACTGTGTTCTCAAACTCTTTCTTCTAAAAGCTCGATTTCCAACATTTAGAACTCTTGCACTTACTCCCATGAAGTCTCTTACTTTCAATGATAAAAAAATCTCCTTCCTACATCTATTTATAGCCTTTCTCATGTCCTCCTATGCACTAGAGGATGAGAAAGGTCATGGAGGAGAAGAGACACATACAACATTTCCAATTCTGGGATTTTTTGTTTTGAATTTTTATTTTCCATCTGAAAGTGGCATGACTGTCACCCTGTGTAGACCAACGGTCATAGAACCGTCGGTCTGGATGGGCGGTGATTATAGGATTACTTCCTAGATTGGGTGAAAAATCTATAACTACCACTCTGCACAGAGCAGTGTTTCTATTAAGATACAAACAAAACCTTTGTTTATTCATTTTACTTCTTTCTTTTTAGCTAATCTGATGAAGTAGAGTTATTTTGGATCCATATGGATCAATCATCCAGGTCTGTCCTTTGTAGGACCCTGACACAGTCATTCCCACTTTTGATTTTCTATGCATCACTGTGACACATTCTGATAGTCATACATTATCAACTAAGTTCTTTCCTTTCCCTTCTTGCACATTAGGGTTTTTTATTTTTATTAGTTCAATTATTTAGTATATTTACATGTTATCTTAGTGTATTTACTTACTGCATTATATGTCCTTCTAAATTAGTTTAACTATAATTTACTACATTAACTTAATTAATTTTAGTTAATCATTTTTGTGAACTCAACTTATTTGTCTAGCCTTTGGATCACCCATCCATTGTTTTCTTTCCTTTACATCCATTGAATCATCATGAATATCTCTATCCATGCCTATTTACAAAACCACCCTGATTGTATCAACAAGTTTAAGAAATACTTATCTAATACTTATATCCCCCCTCATACTTCACCCAAATATGTATATCATAAGTTCATTATGGATATATCCCTTAATGAGGACCAAATAACTTTCACAATAGACGATCTACCTCCCCAAGAGATACTACAACATGACCCTCCCTTGTATATCCAAGTTTATATTAACACGTTAGGATTGAATCACACCTTAGTCAATAATGGATATGGCTTAAATATTTTCATTTTCACTTTCCTTCAACATATAGACATATCAGAAGCATCATTAGTACCATCATCTATCTCTATTCATGGCTTTGATAACATCCCCAAGTGTGTTTGAGGTACTTTTAATTTACCAGTCACTATTGGTCCATGTACAATTGATATTATGTGTCATGTTATGCCTAATGACCTCAACTATAATTTCCTCCTGGGAAGACCTTGGATCCATGTTATGCATGAGGTACCCTCTAAACTACATACATGGTTGAAATTCCAATATCAAGACACTTTCTATGATGTCCTGGTTGATCCATCACCTTTTGAGTATTGCAATTTTGTCAAGCAAGCTATCGATACCCCTGTTGCCTTTGATAGTACTCAAGATTTTTATAAATATGGTGTAGGATATTAATATCTTTATTGCTTTGGCTTCTCTAATACTCAATTAGATCAACACAAACATAAAATCACATATTTTTGGGACCTCCCCCCATGATTGCACAAGTTTTTCTTAGGGTATCAACATCTTTCTCCACCCTCTGTTGATGCTTATACCTCCTTCAATGTTCCTTCACTTTCCCTAATACATACATAACTCATTAGTGATGAAGTTTATATTCTTTAAGATTCCCTTGATACTTTTCTACTAACAATACCCTATTGGAATACATGGGTTCTTATTATCACCTTCCATCTTTCCACCATAAATGACATCATCCTTTGTTCCTCACCAACAAATTTTACCTTAGGTAATCTGATGTCCCCACCAATAATGTCAACCCAATCAATACTATTCCTGTTGATCCATATATTAAGGATCAATCGGCCTTTCTAAATGAAGAAATGATACAATACAACTTAGGCACATATGAAATTCCATGCATAATTTTTCTCATCCCTTATCTCACCCCTATGAAACAAAAGGATATCAAGCAAGTCCATCATGATTTATCTGATATTTTCACATGGGATTATAGTGATATGCCAATGATTAAATAATATTGAATAAAATAATGTAGTAAAGTATAGTTAAATCTAATATAGAAGGACATATAAACATAGAAAATAAATGAACTAAAATAACATGTAAATGAGATAAATAAATAAAATAATGAAATTGAAAACCCTAATGTAAAAGAAGGGAAAGGAAAGAACTTAGTTGATACTGATGATTGTTTGATTGTGTCGTAGTGATGTATAGAAAATCAGAAAGTAGGAAAAACTGTGCAGGAATGCAAAAAGGATAGATCTGGATGATGTGTCTAGACTGGAACACATGGAAGAGGACTATGGCCATGGGCACTCTAGTAAGGAATTTGAGTTCCTTGGTATAGAAAAAATGTTCAGAACCAGTTCTCATAGGGTTGGAAGGTGATCTGAAACTCTAACTTCCTATCTCCTTAATTTTTTTGTACTGCATCGAATGCTCCAAATATTCAAAGAGGAATAAATAACCTATAAAAGACCAAAAACGGAAGTATCAAAACCCTTAAAAAGGAAATATGCAGAATAAATGGGTCAGACTGACCTAAAATGCCACAACAGTGGGCTTACTAACTAAGAAATGCAATACATTTCAGACCCAGATGTAGTTCTGGTGTGTGAACGCATATTGTGCACTAGGTACTCTTGTGCTAGCCACACTTTGTGAAGTATCGAGCAACAACTAAATGTAGAAAAATTAAAAGAATGTGTGTATGAAATATAATATAATCCCTCCCCCCGTGAAGTGTGATGCAAATGTCCTAGCTTTTTCCTTGATGATGGAGCTATGTGGATGCCAATGCAATAGATGTATGCAACTCTAGATGAATAAATAGAAGTGTATGGTGCTAGGTACCTCATTATACTTATATAAATTTATATTTATAAGGTTCTCTTACTCTAATTTTGTAATTAACCCCAAAAACTGATAATAAGAAAGATAAAGATGAAAAATGGATAGAAGAGGCCCAAAAAGTAGTGGGAAAGTGTAAAAAGGACCAACGTCCCCAGGTGGGACCTGGGTGCCCCAGTCGAGGATAAAATAACATGGAATATCATAAAATGGATAGGAATATGGGTGTAATAGGTCACAAATTATGAAATATAATAAAAAAAGATGGCCAAAGGATGGGGGTTAATTAGTAATATATTTACTCAAGAACCTTCTAAATAGTAGTATGGTATCGAGATAAATAAAATGTCTAAAGTGCATGATTTTGTGACTACATTTTTCCCCCACTTTAAGTTGGTGAGAAAAATATTGGTAACATATAGTAGATAGATATGGATACTTGAAGTTCCTGAAGAGTGTAGTAGAAGCATGCCAAAGGACTAGAAAAAAGTGTGGAATGATAAAAAGATGGAGGAGCGTGGACACTATAGATGAAAAAATGCGCAAAGAAAAAGTGATAAGAGTTAACCTAGGGTGAAACATGTGTGTGTAGTTTTCACATAGTGTAGTGTACCTACAGAAAAGTGTGATGTGTGTGCCATAGTATGCTACCACATAGTGTTTTTGTTGATGCACCCATTTGACTACTTGTTTCTCATATGACCGGACCTGCAAGGAGAAAATGATCAAGTAGTCAAATATGTATATATGTAAGTGTAAAAATGCAATGTAAAAGACACGTGTCTATGTAAATGTAAAGTATGCAAATGTAAATGGAAAATGAAAATGAAAATGTAAATGAACATGTGCACCTAATCCATATCGAGAAAGAGTGTAGAAGGATATCCTATATTGCGATGTTTTTGGGAAATCTCACGACATAGGCCAAAGAAGTTGTTAGGCCCCTGGAATATTGACCAAGTATGAAGGCACGTAGGCGTGTGGGATCCCAATTATAGAATAGTGTGCAAGGAAAAATTGAATAGGAGAAAGGTTTAAGGAAGCACATAGCGTGCACGCCGCGTAAAAGGAGGTTCAGGACTTATCCAATTTGAGTGCCCAAGGTAGAACACATGAAAAGTGTGATCGGTTGTGCATAAATAAAGTGGAAAGCTCAGGCCTGGAGGAGCATGCTCACATGAAGGACCAAAATCGACACTTGGCATCCAATCTAAGGGTGCTAGAAGGTGAGTTGGTAGCCCAGGAAAGCTATAAATACAAGTTCATGTGGAGTAGAGGATATACCGATATACACATATACATCTTCATAGAGATAAATGGAGACATATAGACATATGGGGAGATATACATAGGGAATAGTGGGTTAGAAAGTGAGTGGAGCTGTACAGAATTGCTGCGAGTGGATATTTTGGGTTTGGGAAAGAATGTACTAATAATGGAAGTTTTTATTTTATTTTTTATCTTAGTTACATACGTCCAGTGATATGCATGATTGTGGTTTGCTCTCTGTGACACTCTGTAATGAACCAATGAATATAATGAGGTTACATGTTATAAATAGACATGTATATCAATGGTTTTAATGCATATTTCTCTCATATGAGTTCTCTGTCCTTTCATGCTAAGAATGGATGTTTGTATATTTCTTTCTATTATAATATATGTTCTGGATTACGTTAAAAGCCTTCAGTCTGAGTGATTGCATGGATCTGGAGGCCGTTCTGAGCCCTATGGTTCTTGTTTGTCTTAACTTACTAAATACTCTTATAGTAATCATAGATGATGCTTCCCACTAAACTCACATAAAAGAGAGACTCGGTACCCATGCATGCCTTGGGTGAACACTCAGCTTCTGCTGGGTGATAGGCCAGCATGCATGGGGTTTCTTCCTTTTTTGATAGGAGTAAAAATTACTACATCTTGGTTCCATTGTCGGGACTTCTTTTTGAATTTGTTGTGGGATATAACATACATCATGATTTTTGTAATGAGTAATGATAGAGCGGTTGACATTGGAGAACATTGAATCATGGTTCAAGAGCATAGAGGATGAATTTGCTTGGAGATACAACACTGGACCTGAGTTTAATACACGTAGATGGGTAGAAGAGAACTTCTAGCATGATCTATATGAGAGCTTCTTCTGCTACTTCCTAGTAGAGTTATATGAATGTATTTCAACCTATACATATATATCAAGTTGGCATTATGGATCACATGTATGGGTCGAAGAAGACTACCAAAGGTTGCAGGATGTAAATCTGACGTGGACCCATGCTATTGATCATTGGTGGAGAGGAGTACTAGCTAGTTACACTCTGGAATATGCCATTTCCATGTATTCTTGTCCAGAGGTTGCTGAGTTTGAATTTCTATGAGAACCTAGAGGAACGTTTCTACATGTTATTCCTCTAACTATGAAGATATTGATGGTTACGATGAGTTTAGAGGCACTCCCAATGGCTGGGTAAACTGTTCTGAGTTATCGGTAAGGGAACTTGGGTGGAGGAAGATGGAAGATATCATGAAAGAGAAGGAGAGAGGATAAAAATGGCTCAAGTATAGAAAAGTGCATGAAAGGGATATTGTTAGATGACGCGGGGCTGCTAGTGTGATGGATCTATGGAGACAGACATTGCGGGAGGGAGTTGAGGTTCATGTGGAGGATGTGGAGTCTGAGTAGTCTGTGTTACCCCATCTTGGAAAGCATGTAAGGGAGACCCCTTTGGCTTCTAGTGAGAGTTCATCACATGGAGAGAGGAGATTCATTAGCACATATCTAAACCCACCTAGTGACCGAGCCCTGGCACTTGGTTTTCTTGATCTAGGAAGAAGTGTTACTGACCCAATTGATATAAGTGGAAGAGATAGATCTGCACCTAGGAGATATAATTTTTTGGTTCCTTATTCTATGGTTGCACATATTCCAGTATTTGGAGGAGTCCTTGGACAAGGGGTAAGTGTACAAGCTTTCGGTCTTGCATCAGGGAGTGGTACGAGACAAAGTAGTGGTAGTGGGGCACTATCACAGACCATTAGAACACAGTTTAGTGGGACCATGGGGGCACTTGGCATAGATCCTACAGGCCCTATTGGACCCAGTGGTTCTAGTGGATTTGGTGGCTCTGGAGGTACAAGACCTAGTGGACCTGGTGGATTAGGTGGTGGAGGAAACACCAAAGGGAACCAAGGATCTAGTTCAGGACAAGGACCCCAACAACCACCTCAAGTATTCTTTGAAATGTCTCTACATTTGCTAGATTACAGGGGTATTGAGGATGCTACGAAATATGCTCATAATTGTGCACTACTATGGTGCGCAAAGGGTATCACAGCCACAAAATGAAAGGCTATTCAGTTTGTGACCACATTGCAAGGGCACACGCATAGCTGGTATACAAAGTATGACCCTCATCAAATGGTGGTGGACTATACTACCTTAAAGAATGCATTCTTGGTAGAATTCCACATTCCTGAGTTTGAGTAGAAAAGCATTAGCACTTTGAAGGAGATTTAACAAGGAATGGGAGAGAGTGTGTGGGAGTATGATGCTTGTTTTAAAACTCTCTTGTCTAAATTATCATATGATATTCACCCTTCATAGCATACACAATGGTTTTTTGGAAGATTGATCACCCCTTTTAGAAGGGCCTTGTCTCATAAAACTTTTATAGATCCACGCAAAGCATTGGAAGATGCCTTATGCGTTGAGGCTATTGGTAGTATTGATACTGGTGTTAGCCCATTCTTGGAAGCTCAGATTACTGCTATGGCCAAAAAATTGGAAAAATTGTCTGTGAACTCCATCCATGAGACTCTCAATGGTTTGTGGTGCACAGATTTTGAAATAGAGGGGCACGTTAAGGATAATTTCCCCTAGAGGATGGTACACGTTGTGATAGTAGATTGTGAAATTTTTCATGGGGAACATGATGCAAGTAGGTGCCCCTTGCTACAACATGTGATCAGGAAGAATGTATCTTGTTATTGCAAAATTTGCACCTCCACAACCCATGATACTAAGGACTGCAGGCTCATTGATCAGATCCATGAGGCCATTGATCATGGGGTGTACTAGACCAACATTTCCAGTGGCTCTAAAAATGATGATCACCATTATGAGGAGCGCACTAATGGAGGCACGCATGAAAGGGGTTTTCAAGGAGGATTTTGTGGTCAAGGTAATCGAGGAGGAAGAAGTGAGTTCCCACGTGGAACATGTTTCAACTATGGATCTATAGAACATTACAAACGTGAGTGCCTAGACCTGTTGCAGTGCTCATGGTGTGGAAAGAAGCATAAGTATGAGGATTTCTGGGAACTATTTGATCATATGAATTAGTAGCACCGAGAAGACAAGGGAACTGCGATGGTCAGTATTAAGAAGATAGACATACAGTGGATGGATTGGGTAACACAGGATGAAGGTTTGGATCTTATCTTGGTAACAAAAAGGGTAGAAGCCACGCACACAAGAGAGGTACCAAGACAAAAGAACCTAGTTTCAAGAGAAGAGGTCATTCATGAAAAGTATCCAGACCCCGCACATCAGAAGGAGATATATCAGGACACCATGGATGTTATTCGAAGCTTATAAGGGGAGATCCAATGTCTAAAGGAGGAATCCAGAAGGGAGAAATAAGGGAGGAGAGTCAAGGTGTAAAAGGATGACCTAGATGAGGTCAAGGAGGTGTGTAAAATGCTAAGGTAGGAGAACATCATTCCTTTGATAGGATCCTGGTTGAGAGAGAAGGTACCATGCACCAGAGAAGAGCACGAGAGACTGGTCTTACATGAAAACCTTCCCCCACATAGCCTCGACTATGAAAAGGAGATTACATTGAATGCAGTTGTAGATGGATGGCTCCTCAACAATATACTCATTGAAACTGGCGCAGAGGTTAATGTTCTAACTTTGGATGCATGGCATCAGATGGGGAGGCTTACATTATAGCCATATTTGAATGTAATGTATATGGAAAACAAAACTAAGGCAATGACCATTGACATCTTGAAGGATTCTGCTATTACTATCTAGGGAGCCAAGTTTACTAGGGACTTTGAAGTCTTGGTGCTCGCCGAGGCGGACAATTTCCCAACACTACTTGGGCACCCTTGGTGTTACAAGAATAATGCAGACCTTCAGTTCAATAAAGGGTACATTAGCTTTGAGAACAAAGAGGAGTTGGTCATTATACCCCTGGTTGATGGGAATTCGACACCCTATATTGAACTATTGGGAGAAGAAGTTCTGGATAGGATGTATGTGTGCTCAATTAGAGACCCTAAGATGATACACCCTACTAATCGGGTTATCCAGTTTGAAGATGCACATTTAGTGAGTGATACCACATGTCTGGCATGTGAAAATTGGGTGCATGGAACTTACGAATTAATGGGACGACAGTTGGGAGGGTCGGTGACCAAGGTAACAAATATAGGCACGATTAGGCATCTTGGAGGAAAAGAACCTCCCAAGTATTTAGGAAGAGCCTTCCCTGAGATCCTTTTGTAGGAGGTAGAAGCTCAGTGGAAGAATGAGAAGGAATGGAGGGAGATGTTGAGTTACATCTTGCTCAGCACAGCAGCTCGGTGGTGGGCCACACATCAAGAGAGCCTTTTAGAATGGTACCCACCATCATCAAGGACTACCATGGGAAGGAGCTCGCCTCTTTCCATATCCATGAGTGTGAAAGGGTCTGGAGAGAAGGTGTAGAAGCTTTGCCACCATCCCTCTGGGTGCACAAGTTGTATTCTACACTGCGTGGTTGTGCATGCACATGGTACATTCATTTGGAGACACGCTGCCAGATGAGGAATTGGCAGGAGCTCGTGGCTGACCTTATTCAAACCTTTGAGTATCGTAGTACCAAGCCATCGATTGATAAGGCCTTGTAGGGTATCAAGCACCTTACCATGGGGGATAGTGCCAGGATGGAGGATAGGCTGTTGGAATTATTAGGTGAACCAGGTGTAGTGGCGCGCTTTGAAGAAGTTGAGGAAACAAAAGAGTTACAGCTTGAGCGTGCATGTTTGGAAAAAGAGAAGGGAAAGTTGGTATATGTGATTGATGGAGAGGAATCAGAAAGCTTAGATGTTATCCATTCTATAGGGATGCGCGAGGTAGTGGACAGTGTAGATGCTCGTGCGCGTGCCTACCATGAGCCTTTAAAGATGAAGAAAGTTAACATCAGTTTAGAAGAAGAACCTAAGGAAGCTATTATTGGGGATTACTGGACAGAGAAGGAAGTATCAAAGATCATTGATCTGCTACATGAATTTGAGGATTTATTCCCATGTGGGTACCATGAGCTCAAAGGCGTTCACCACTCCTTGGGGGAAATGAAGATAAAGCTGAAGGATGGTGTGTGGCCGGTCAGGGAAAGGCCCTACTGGATGAATCCCAATTTTCATGTGAAGGTTAAGGAGGAGATAGAAAAAATGATAGCTTCTGGGATCATTATGGCAGTGAAAGAATCAGAGTGGATAAGCCTAATGGTAATCAACATAAAAAAGATGGGCAGATTAGGATTTGTGTGGACTATATGGAATTGAATGTAGTTTGTGTCATTGATCCATTTCTGACCCCCTTCATTGAAGAAATTTTGGAAGGAGTTACTTGGCACGAAATCTACTCCTTTACAGATGGATTTTTAGTGTATCACCAAGTCCGAATCGTAAAGGAAGACCAGGAGAAGAGAAATTTCACCACCGAGTGGGGAATTTTTGCATATACGGTCATGCCCTTTGGGTTGGATAATGTGTGTATTGTATTTTCATGCATAATGGTGTAAGCATTCTAGGATTGCATCCATAAATTTCTTCATGTCTATTTGGATGATTGGATAGTATATGGTCTAGTTAAGGACCATTGTGACAATTTGAGGTTAATGTTTGAGAGGTGTAGGCAGTTGAGGATATCCCTCAACATTAATAAATGTGTGTTTACTACCCCCTTTGGGACTTTATTGGGGCATATCATATGTAAGGAGGGCTTGCTGGTAGATCCCGCTAAAGTTGCAGTTATTATGGGGTTAAGGGAGCCTACTAGCCAGAGCGCAGTGTGCGGATTCCTTGGGCATGTGGGCTATTACAAAAAAATCATTAAGGGATATGCCAAGATCACTGTGCCGTTAGAGGAACTGCTTAGACATAAAAGTGCCTTCCATTGGGGAGAGGTGTAATAGAGGGCATTTGATACATTAAAAGATAGGATTATTACCGCGCCTATTTTACGGTTTCCCTCTTAGGACAAGCCCTTTCATGTTCATGTAGGTGCCTCAGGGACCACCATTAGAGTAGTACTTACACAACCAGGTGAAGGGATTGTTGATCATCCTCTCAGTTTTGCAAGCAAGAAGCTGACACTAGCAGAGCAGAATTATACCACAATAGATCACGAGGCATTGTCGATGATCTATGCGCTCTTCAAGTTTAGATAGTATCTGCTAGTAAAACCCTTTGTATTCTACACTGACCACATGGCATTAAAGTATTTGGTAAACAAGCTCATTCTTCAAGGGCACATATGTCGATGGGTTTTGTTGTTTCAAGAGTTTGAATTCACCGTTATAGTGATGCCCAGAAAAAGTAATTGTGGGCCTGATAATCTATCAAGGAGATTCAGGAGAGCACGCGTAAAGTATTGAAGAAGCAATGCCAGATTCCCAACTATTTAGGTTTTGGCGTACACCCTTGGATTTGGAGGAGATTGTAGTATTCTTAAAAGAAGGTGTGGCGTTGGATGGAATGAAGGCATTAGAGAAAAATTAGTTGGCCATACACACTGCGCCCTACATGTTAATCAGTGGACACTTATACAAGTTAGGACGTGATGAAGTTTTACGCAGGTGTGTATTAGAGCATGAGCACCTGGCCATCATGGAAGAAGCACACAGAGGAAGTATGGGTGGGCATTACGTAGGTGATGCCACTGTGCACAAGATTTTAATGGTAGGATTATGGTGGGAAACCTTATACAGGGATTATAGAGATTATTGTAAAGCATGTGACCACTGTCAGTGCATTGGTAAACCAGGAAGGAGAGATGAAATTCCTTTGCACCCTATCCCTAGTGTGGAGCCTTTTGAAAAATGGGCGATAGATTTTGTGGGACCTATTGCACCAGCAGTGCGTAGGACTAGGTCATGTTATGTCATCACTTACATGGATTATCTCACAAGGTGGGCAGAGGCAGCCCCAACTAAAGATTACACAATAGCAATAATGGTAAGGTTCTTATGGGAGAACATTACCATGAGGTATGGATGCCCATTGAGTTTGACCAGTGATAGGGGTACACATTTTCTGAATGAGACCATGAGGATCATTTTATTAGAGTTCATGGTGGCTCATCACAAGACTACGCCCTATCACCCACAAGAAAATGGCACCGCGGAAGCATTCAACAAGATACTGAGTCATACCTTGACCAAAATCTGTGATGTTGGAAGACAAGATTGGGATGACAAGGTATCAACAGTATTATGGGCTTACAGGACAACGTATAAAAGAATAAACAAAGCCACACCTTTTCAATTGGTGTTTGGCATGGAAGTTGTTTTTCCGGTTGAATTTATGTTGCCTTCTCTACGAATAGCACACGCAGGAGGGTTAGCTGATGAAAAAGCACTGGAAGAAAGAATTGAGGAGCTAATGAAACTAGATGAGAGATGATCACTTGCTTGGATTCAAACAGTGGAAAATTCAAAGCAAAAGGTTTGGCATGATCGTCATATTAGAAACAATAAGTTTGAGGTTGGGCAGATGGTGTTACTATATGATTCCAAGCTTCTGCGCCATCCTGGAAAGTTGAAAGTCCATTGGCTGGGTCCTTACACAATCTCGTACATCCTTGATTTAGGCGCATGCCAGTTATAAGCACTAGATGGGATGAAGCTACTTGGACACTTTAATGGGAGTAGGTTGAAGCCATACTATAAATAAGTCTTCTTGGTGTTTGTAAATAAGGAAGTTTTTCCAGTTAGTTTAGAAGTTTCCTTTATGCATTTTTCCCTTTTCTTGTGTTTCCCTTTCACGTTGTTGTTTTTTTTTGTGCCCTGGGTGCTGGTAACCTTATTGCTATTTTTGGAGAATTTGTGAGTGCACAGAGGACCGCACATCACTTTAAGTGTGGGGTGGAGAAAAGTGAAGAAGTTCATGATTAAAGTACAAAGAAAGTTGTGTTGAAAAGCCTTGTTGAATGGCTGGGTTGAAAGAGGTATATAAAGAGAAGATAAAAGAATGGTTGGTGCTAGGGTAAAGCTACTTGTAGATCCCACATACCGAGAAGGAGAAAGCACATTTGAAAAAAACACTAGGTAGCCGAGAGAAAGGATCAGGACAGAAGAAGTGCCTTCAACACAGGTTATGCACGTGCAAGAGTCTCTTTTCAGGTTGGTTGGTTGCACGCCAGAAGGTTGTAAGATTTTTCATGCAAGGTTGGGTGCATTAGTGAAGGCACTAAAGATGGGAATTTCTTGAAAATCTGCATTAAATAAGCAAGGCACAGTGGTAGGTGAAGTAGCATTTAATGATCAAAAAAGGGAAAAACTATAAATAAAGGGTAGAGGCACTTTCATTTTCACTTTACAAATAGAGAGAAGTGATTGTGCATTTGTGGAAAACTAGGGCTTCCAAAATTTGATCGTGTGAAGAAGAATCTACAAGGGTGAGGTGTGAGCAGCTAAGTTTGAATCTGCAAACTAGAAGGGATTTCATGGGCATTAGAAGGATTATGAGGAGGCTCCGTTTCATGGAAGTATTATCCCAAGTTAGGGTTTTGTAAAGCTAGGGCATGAGAAAAGTGATTTTCTTCACAGAATTGAGATCTGAGACTAGAGGAAGTTGAAAAGTAGAGTGACAAGGAGTAAGTGAAGGGGTAAGAGGACATAGACAATGGCACCAAAGAAAGGAAATGGAAAAGCCAAGGCCAAGCAGTAAGAGCCTAAGAAAAATACAAATGAAGAGTGGTATATAGAGATGTAATACCCCAATGGGTTAATGATGGGTAAGGAATGGGAGTCTCACCTGAGGAAAGTGCCTGTGAGTGATTACAACCATTGAACGAGCACGATCGAGAAGGATATGGCACTGAAGTTAGTGTGCCCCACAAATAAACGAACACCAGAAGGGTTTCCCATTTACAATGATGATGTAAAGGTCAAGATGGAGAAGGTGGGATTTCTGTAACTCTATGAGTTGCCCTATTTTGGAAAGCCAGAGTGCCTATATCAATGGCTGATGTCGAGTACATGAGGATTACTTCCATTTTGTAGGGTGCAAGATGTACGTTACTCCTCAACTCATCTCACAGTTCATGGGCCTCAAATACTAAGGAGTCATCCTAGATGATGACTTGAGCAACAAGGAGGCAATTCAGGAAACCATTACTAAATACACCTGCAAGAAAGGTTCGAGATACTACGACATCTCAGACATCAAGGACCCAGTGATGAAGATGGTTGCACATCTAGTAACAAAGATAAATGGCTAGGAGAGATGGACTCAGGTCAATAAGCCTTGGTTACATGTCTCCAGGAAAATTACAGAGGGAACCATCTATAACCTACCTACATACATCATAGAGGAAATTTTCAGTTACGCGAAGGAGGGGGACATAATCCTCTTCTACAACATCTTGTTAACTATAGTGTTTTCAGAGATTGGAGTACCAGATGCATCAGACAAGTTTGTATGGGAATACCCTACTAAGGACCCTTTGACCATGAAGAGGTTTGAGAAGTATGTGTGTGACACAATGTTAGCACCCCACAAGGTGTACTTGGAGAAGTGGTACACGTGCTCCTGAGGAATGCATTTGGGGTGGAATGAAGGATTCCCGAGCAACTTCTGGCAGTCATTGAAGGAGAAATCAAATTTGCGGTATACCAACACTTCTGCATGGGCAGGTTTAGACTAGTAGACTAGTCTTGGAGCCCATGGTGCAATCTTCCCTTCACATTCACAACTCAATACTTCTAAGCGGGAGTAAATAGATTCATGGAGTCTAAAAATTTGAGGCTGGAGCTGGGTAGTCTAGACCAAGAACATAGAGAAATGTGCAAGAAGTTGAACTACCCTGAAGGAAAACACGCGTACATAAAGAGATATGTATCACATGAGATATAAATGATAAGGCCAATAACATTGCCCATTTTAGGAGGATCTGCAGTATGCTTGTACCTCCACATAAGGCCCAAGTTTGAGAAGGGCACATACTTGGAGAATGAGGTCTCCATACCTGAAGATCCCATGGGTAGGAAGGGGCCCACACCCAAGAAGAGGGGAAGAGAAGGAGAAGCACCAAGTGTGCAGATGGCTCAAATAGTGAGCATGCCATCAAAAAGTGCTAAGCCTAGTACTTACATGCACAGAAAGAAGTGCTCGGAAAAAGAGAAGACACCAGAGGAAGAGGCACCAAAGTAACCCCTCACCAAGAAAAAGTAGAGGATAGAAGAAGAAGCTGACTCAAAGGAGACTGAAAACTTGGAGAAACACCTGGGAAAAAGAGAGGACAAGAATGGAGAAGGTGATAGTGGGGAGGATGAACCTAAAAGGGACTAGGAGCCACATGTCCTAGAAGTATACGACTCCATAGAAGAGATTGGAGAGGAGAAATAGGAATTTTTTTTCACGTGGTGAAAGAGTACATAGGGTGAGGAAGGCACCCAAGACATGGGAAACACTGAGGATAGCACGGAAAAGCAGGAACCCATAAGCTTCACAAAGGAGTAGATCACCGAGGTGGTAGAGAGAGAAGCACAAAAAATTCTTGAGGTCTTGGTAGACCAAGATTTGGAGTGCAACATGAATATAGTGCTGGAGGAAGGAAAAGAGGAAGAGAGTGAGAGGAAGTAGGCCAGTATGGGAGGAGGTTCCAGCTTAACTGTAAGTTTTCCAAAAGGAGTGCACTCAGGGAGAAGGGCTCTTGATGCAGATCAAAGGCCAGTAATGACCTACATTGATGACTCAAGGAAGGTGTTGCACACACAGTTCAAGAGCACTGTACCAACTGAAAGGCTTCTAGCCATGGGGTCATTTGAAAAGGAGGGCACGTACCCTAGGACCAAGAACATAATTTCTTGGGTTTTCGAGTCCCACATTGATGAGCCATACTTTGAAGTCTACTAGAAAGCACTCATCACGTTGCCAGAATCTAAGGGAGACAACTCCTTAGTGAATTCTCAGGAGCTCTCAGATGGGAAAGTATGCAATGCTTTTAATAAGGTCGCGGTTGAGATAGAGGTAAGGCTATTTGTGTAAGATGACAGCATAAGGGCTCTAGAGGGGAAGTTAGCTAAGAAAGAAGACGAGCTGGCTAAGATGACTAGGAACTTGAAGCAAGAGGAGTTGATTAGTGCGTAGCTGAGGTGCAAGCTCAAAGATGAGAAGAAAAAGGTGCAAGAATTCTACAAGAAGGTGGAGTTGATCAAGAGCACCATCATATTAAAGCACCCAGACCTAGCACCAATCCCTCAAAGGTATGCATCAAATTTGGAATTCTTAGAAGAACTAATGCACATCCTCACCATAGAGAGATGATCATTGGCCCTACAATATGTGGAGGAAGTAGCAATACACTTGAAGGAAGAAGACAAGATGAAGGTGGTAGCGCGCATTGCTAAGTATAGCAAGGTGCTCACAGATGTAAAGATTACTTCCCAATCTACTGAGGCCACATATGAAAAATGTGTGGACAGGGATAAGGTAGCAAGCACCTTGGTCGCTACCCATGAAGTAGAGCTAAAATAATTCTAGGAGAAGAATAAAGGAAACATGGCAGAGAGGGATAAAATCCTAGAAGATGTAGAAATAAAATCTGAGGAGATTGAGGCACTAAAGGTCTCAGTCAAAACATGACTGAAGGAGCTATACCCTCAGATCGCCAGAAGGATGGACACACTTGAATATCTGGGTAAGGAGATGGAAAATATTGTTGACACTTTGGGCACCCAAGGGATTGGCCTAACTTTTGATGAGGTAAACATCCTGGTTGGTGACCTTTGCCAGAATGCAAAGGGCGAGGTCAATGCATGGAACAAATTGGAGGCTGACTTGTAGAGATATTTCCCTAGCCTGCTAAGCTAATGCCTCCCCCATTATGTCTTCTCTCCCCATTCTTTCATTCCCTTATTATTTTGTAAAATGTAACGCTATCGCTAAAATTCTTTAAGACAACGTGCATCTTAGTTAAGTAGAGTGTTTCCGAGGATGAAGAACAAGCGTAGTGTGGGGTGATGTTGGGCCCCTAGAATATTGACCAAGTATGAAGGCATGTAGGCACGCAGGATCCCAATTATAGAATGGTGCACAAGGAAAAATTGTGTAGGAGAAAGGTTTAAGGAAGCACATAGTGTGTGCGATGCGTGAAAGGAGGTTTGAGACTTAGCCAATTTGAGCGCTCAAGGAAGAACATGTGAAAAGCGTGATTAGTTACGCGTGGATAAGATGTCAGCCTGGCGATAGGCTGGCCCAGAAAATAACATGCCCCAGATGAAATCTTCTAGAAGATCATCATGAGATAAAGTGGAAAGCTTAGGCCTAGAGGAGCATGCCCGCATGAAGGACCACAATCGACACTTGGCATCTGATCTAAGATGCACTGGAAGGTGAGTTGGCAGCCTAGGAAAGCTATAAATACAAGTGCATGTGGAGTAGAGGATATACCAATATACACATATACATCTTCAAACGGAGATGCATCTTCGAGTGATACATGGAGACATATAGACATATGGGGAGATATACATAGGGAATAGTGGGTTAGAAAGTGAGCAGAGCTCTACAGATTTGTTGCGAGTGGATATTTTGGGTTCAGGAAAGAATGAACTAAGCATGGAAGTTGTTATTTTGTTTTTTTTAGCTTAGTTACATACGTCCAGTGATACGCATGACTGCAGTCTACTCTCTGTGACACTCTGTAATGAACCAATGAATATAATGAGGTTACCTGTTATAAATAGACATGGATATCAATGGTTTTAATGTATATTTCTCTCATATGAGTTCTCTGTCCTTTCATGCTAAGAATGGATGTTTGTATATTTCTTTCTGTTATAATATATGTTTTGGATTATGTTAAAAGCCTTTGGTCTGAGTGACTGCAAGGATCTAGAGGCCATTGTTCTGAGCCCTATGGTTCTTTTTGTCTTAACTTCCTAAATACTCTTACAGTAATCATAGATGGTGCTTCCCACTAAACTCACATAAAAGAGAGACTCGGTACCCACGCGTGCCTCGGGTGAGCACTCAGCTTCTGCTAGGTGATAGGATGGCATGCATGGGGTTTCTTCCTTTTGTGATAGGAATAAAAATGACTACAGAAGTGTAGGGAGGAAATGCTCTGTGTCCTTCAAGCTCTAATTGTTTCCCTGAATGTGTGTAGATATATTTGTACTATCCTAGTTTTTTTGGTGATTTGAAATCACTGATCGAAGTAGTTTAGGGAGGCATAACCATGGTAACCTCAAAGCTTGTAACTGCTTCCTATAAATTCTAAGGACACCATGTTCTATAAAATCCACTGTGTTTGGGGCTTGTAGATTGGTCTAAAACCACTCGTTGTATATAACTAAACCGAAATAGTGTAGAATCTTTGTGTTAGTATGTAGAAACCCCCAAATGATTCCCCCCTCTTTGGCGGCATATGCGACATCGCTAATAAGAGACATGTGGCCCCAAAATAAGGTCAACGACATGTACACTGAAAATTTCTTAGTAGAAACCAAGGCATGCACAAACAAGAAGGATGGCTAAAGATAAGTGAAAAAACGTATGCATGAAGAAAATAATGTATAATCTATGTAAATAATGTGTAAGATACCAAAAAATGTAATGTAAACATGAAAGAAGACAAGTATACCACACAAAGTGGTTTGAAAACATGAGAAATCACTCACGATGTCGCAAGACACACAAGGCCATCATGACCACAAACAATATATAAGTGTGCACACCAAACATAGGGTAAGGCCTGAAAACAATAAAAAGTAATAACATATAATGATAGACAATGTAATAAACAAGTAGGGAAACCAATATCCCTACATAAAAAATGTTGCACATGAAGCACCTGTTACCATGTTATAAAGATAACTAGTATGTCAAAAGCATGTAGAAGCGAGTAATGTAAAGTGTTAAGTACAAAATAGAACAATAGCACCAGGAAGATACAATTGTGTTGATACCCCCAACAAGTAATGTAGGAAGGGTAGAAGGTGAGAGTCCATGTCACATGTAAGACACTTGTATCTATGATCACAACTAGAAAAATACTTGAGCATGCATGTGTTGATGATATAGATAAATTACATACAAGTAAGATAAATAACATTCGTAATAAAGTGATTGTGAACAAAAAAAGTAACCAAGAGTATAAACAACCATAATATCAAGCATGCTATGGATTGATGGAATGGAATACAAGATGGAATGATAGGATATGTGTGCCCCCTAAGTGAATGGAAATGTATACAGTGAGGTTCATTTTGTTTTCCCCCTCAGTAGTAAAGAATGAACCATAAATGAGAGTGCATCATTAGGAAATGGTCGAGTAGTGTGTATCGTGTCTAGTGCGCTGTGATGAAATGTGTACATGCATAGTGGTGAGTATATGTGACATGTAGAATAGATGTGTGTGGAACTTATAGCCTAAGCATATACCACGATGAGATAAAATTTGGGGTGATGATTTAGCCCTAAGCGTATATCACTATAAGATGAATGAATGAGTAATTATTTAACACTAAGCATATATCACTATAAGATGTAAGGATGGTGTGGTGATATAACCTAAGGTATAGGTCACTAGAAAATGGCCCAAAAAGTGGTGGGAAAGTGTAAAAAGGACCGGCATGCCGCCAAGTGGGACCAGGGTTCCCCAGTTGAGGATATAATAACCCGCAATATCATAAAATGGATGGGAATATTGGTGTAATAGGTCATAAATTATGAAATAAAATAAACAAGATGGCCAAAGAATGGGGATTAATTAGTACTTTCATTACTCAAGAACCTTATAAATATTAGTATGGTATCGAGATAAATAAAATTTCTAAAGTGCATGATTTTGTAACTACATTTTTCCCCCACTTTAAGTTGGTGAGAAAAAATATTGGTAATATAAAGTAGATAGATATGTATACTTGATGTCCCTAAATAATGTAGTAGAAGCATGCCAAAGGACTAGAAAAAAGTGTGGAATGATAAAAAGATGGAGGTACATGGAAACTATAGATGAAAAAATGTGCAAAGAAAAAGTGATAAGAGTTAACCTAGGGTGAAACGTGTGTGTAGTTTTTACATAGTGTAGTGTATGTACATAAAAGTGTGATGTGTGTGCCATAGTGTGCTACCACATAGTGTTTTTTGTTGCCCCCATTTGACTGCTTGTTTCTCATACGACTGGATCTGCAAGGAGAAAATGATCAAGTAGCCAAATATGTATGTATGTAAGGGTAAAAATGTAATGTAAAAGACATGTGTCTATGTAAATGTAAAGTACGCAAATCTAAATGGAAAATGAAAAATGTAAATGTAAATGAAACATGTGCACCTAATTCATATTGAGAAAGAGTGTAGAAAGATATCTTGTACTACGATGTTTTTGGGTGATCTCACGTCATAGGCCAAAGAAGTGTAGGGAGGAAATGCTTTGTGTCCTCCAAGCTCTAACTATTTCCCTGAATGTGTGTAGATATATTTGTACTATCCTAGTTTTTTGGGTGATTTGACGTCACTGACCAAAGTAGTTTAGGGAGGCACAACCACGGTAACCTAAAAGCTTGCAACTGCTTCCTAGAAATGCTAAGGATGCCATGTTCTATAAAAGCCACTATGTTTGGGGCTTATAGATTGGTCTGAAACCACTCATTGTATATAACTAAAATGAACTAGTGTAGAATCTCTGTGTTAGTATGTAGAAACCCCTAAATTATGCCCCCCTCTTTGGTGGCGTATGCAACATCGCTGATAAGAGACATGTGGCCCGAAATAAGGTCAACCGCATGTACATTGAAAAGTGCTTGGTAGAAACCAAGGTATGCACAAATAAGAAGGCTGGCTAAAGACAAGTGAAAACACGCATGCATGAAGAAAATAATGTATAATCTATGTAAACAATGTGTAAGATAGCAAAAAAAGTAATGTAAACATGAAAGAAGACAAGTATGCCACATAAAGTGGGTTGCAAATATGGGAAATCACTCACGATGTCACAAGACACACAAGGCCATCATGACCGCAAACAATAGACAAGTGTGCACACCAAACACAAGGAAAGGCCTGAAAACAATAAAAAACAATAGCATATAATGACATAAAATGTAATAAACAAGTATGGAAACCAATATGCCTACATAAAAAATTTTCACATGAAGCACCCGTTACCATGTTATAAAGATAAATAATATGTCAAAAGCATGTAGAAGAAAGTAATGCAAAGTGTAAAGTACAAAATAGAACAATAGCACTAGGAAGATATGATTGTGTTGATACCCCCAAAAACTAATGTAGGAAGGGTAGAAGGTGAGAATCTGTGTCACATGTAAGACACCTGTATTTGTGATCACAACTAGAAAAAGACTTGAGCATGCATGTCACATGTAAGACACCTGTATCTATGATCACAACCAAAAAAAACTTGAGAATGCATGTCCTGATGATATAGATAAATTACATATGAGTAAGATAAATAGCATTCATAATAATGTGATTGTGAACAAAAATAGTAACGAAGAGTATAAGCAACCATAATATGTAGCATGTTATGGATTGATGGAATGGAATACAAGATGGAATGATAGGATATGTGTGCCCCCCAAGTGAATGGAAATGTATATAGTGAGGTTTGTTTTGTTTTCCCCCTCAGTAGTAAAGAATGAACCATAAATGAGAGTGCATCATCAGGAAATGGTCGAGTAGTGTGTATCGTGTCTAGTGCGCTGTGATGAAATGTGTACATGCATAGTGGTGAGTTTATGTGACATGTAGAATATAAGTGTGTTGAACTTATAGCCTAAGCATATACCATGATGAGATAAAATTTGGGGTAATGATTTAGCCCTAAGCGTATATCACTATAAGATGAATGAATGAGTGATTATTTAACACTAAGCATATATCACTATAAGATGTAAGGATGGTGTGGTGATATAACCTAAGGTGTAGGTCACTAGAAAATGGCCCAAAAAGTGGTGGGAAAGTGTAAAAAGGACTGGCGTGCCCCCAGGTGGGACCAGGGTTCCCTAGCTGAGGATATAATAACACGCAATATCATAAAATGGATGGGAATATGGGTGTAATAGGTCACAAATTATGAAATAAAATAAACAAGATGGCCAAAGAATGGGGATTAATTTAGTACTTTCATTACTCAAGAACCTTATAAATATTAGTATGGTATTGAGATAAATAAAATTTCTAAAGTGCATGATTTTGTGACTACATTTTTCCCCCACTTTAAGTTGGCGAGAAAAAATATTGGTAATATAAAGTAGATAGATATGTATACTTGATGTCCCTGAAGAGTGTAGTAGAAGCATGCCAAAGGACTAGAAAAAAGTGTGGAATGATAAAAAGATGGATGAGCATGGAAACTATAGATGAAAAAATGTGCAAAGAAAAAGTGATAAGAGTTAACCTAGGGTGAAATGTGTGTGTAGTTTTCACTTAGTGTAGTGTACGTACATAAAAGTGTGATGTGTGTGCCATAGTGTGCTACCACATAGTGTTTTTGTTGTTGTCCCCATTTGACTACTGATTTCTCATACGACTGAACCTACAAGGAGAAAATGATCAAGTAGCCAAATATGTATGTATTTAAGTGTAAAAATACAATGTAAAAGACATGTTTCTATGTAAATGTAAAGTACGCAAATGTAAATGGAAAACGAAAATGGAACATGTGCACCTAATCCATATCGAGAAAGAGTGTAGAAGGATATCATGTACTACAATTTTTTTGCATGATCTCACGTCATAGGCAAAAGAAGTGTAGGGAGGAAATGCTTTGCGTCCTCCAAGCTCTAACTGTTTTCATAAATATGTGTAGATATCTTTGTACTATCCTATTTTTTTGGGTGATTTGACACCACTGACCGAAGCAGTGCAGGGAGGCACACCCACGGTAAGCTCAAAGCTTGTAATTGCTTCCTAGAAATGCTAAGGACACCATGTTCTATAAAAGCCACTGTGTTTGGGGGTTATAGACTAGTCTGAAACCACTTGTTGTATATAAGTAAACCGAAAGAATGTATAATATCTGTGTTAGTATATAGAAACCCCCAAATGGTGCCCCCGTCTTTGGTGGCATATGCGACATCACTAATAAGAGACATGTGGCCCTAAAATAGGGTCAACCGCATGTATGCTGAAAAGTGCTTGGTAGAAACCAAGGCATGCACAAACAAGAAGGCTAGCTAAGACAATTGAAACCACACATGCATGAAGAAAATAGTGTATAATCTATGTAAACAATGTGTAAGATACAAAATAAAGTAATGTAAACATGAAAGAAGACAAGTATTCCACACAAAGTGGGTTGTAAACATAGGACATCACTCACGATGTTGTAAGACACACAAGGCCATCATGACCACAAACAATAGACAAGTGTGCACTCCAAACACAGGGAAAGGCCCGAAAATAATAAAAAATAATAGCATATAATGGCAGACAATGTAATAAACAAGTAGGGAAACCAATATCCCTGCATAAAAAATGTTGCACATGAAGCACCTGTTAGCATGTTATAAACATAAATAGTATGTCAAAAGCATGTAGAAGAAAGTAATGTAAAGTGTTAAGTACAAAATATAACAATATCACTTGGAAGATACCATTGTGTTGATACCCCCAAAAACTAATGTAGGAAGGGTAGAAGGTGAGCATCCATGTCACATGTAAGACACCTATATCTGTGATCATAACTAGAAAAATAATTGAGCATGCATGTGTGGATGATATAGATAAATTACATACAAGTAAGATAAATAATAGGTGTAATAAAGTGATCATGAACAAAAAAAGTAACCAAGAGTATAATCAACCATAATATGCAGCATGTTATGGATTGACAGAATGGAATACAAGATGGAATGATAGGATATGTGTGCCCCCCAAGTGAATTGAAATTTATACAATGAGGTTCATTTTGTTTTCCCCCTAGGTAGTAAAGAATGAACCATAAATAAGAGTGCATCATTAGGAAATGGTTGAGTAGTGTGTATCGTGTCTAGTGCGTTGTGATGAAATGTGTACATGCATAGTGGTGATTATATGCAACATGTAGAATAGATGTGTGTGGAACTTATAGCCTAAGCATATACCATGATGAGATAAAATTTGGGGTGATGATTTAGCCCTAAGCGTATATCACTATAAGATGAATGAATGAGTGATTTTTTAAGACTAAGCATATATCACTATAAGATGTAAGGAGGGTGTGGTGATATAACCTAAGGTATAGGTCACTAGAAAATGATAGAATATATGACGATGTAGCCTAAAGCGTATGTCACTACAAGATGGATAGTAGGGAGTGGTGATGTAACCTAAGGTGTATACCACTACAAGATGTTATAATAAGTGATGATTTAGCCTAAATCTTATGTTACTATAAGATGAATAGAAAGGAGTGGTAATGTAACCTAAGGTGTATACCACTACAAGATAATAGAATAGGTGAAGATTTAGGCTAAAACATATGTCACTACAAGATGGATAGTATGGAGTGGTGATGTAACCTAAGATGTATACTACTTCAAGATGATAGAATAGGTGATGATTTATCCTAAAGCGTATGTAACTAAGATAGTAATGTTGCATGATGCAAGGTAGAATAGTAAATGTGTGGTGAGGGTAGGTTCCATTTGATTTGTAAACCCTCTGCGGTCGAGTATGGACCAAGGAACTAAAGTGCATCATCAGGAAGTGAGTACATTATGAAGAGGACAATGTAATATATGTAAGGATAAAATCCAATCATATGATGTGTGGTATGTGTAAGGATGTAATGTGTATAATGTGTAAATATGTTTGTGTAAAATGTAAATGCAATATGTGTAGGGTGTGTAAAGTGTAATATAGAAAGTGACATGTAACACATGTAGAAAAATAGGAATGTAATGTTATATGATAAAGACTTATATGTTAAAATACACGGTGTAGTATGTTTGTATGTAGATGTATGCAAGTATCATGATGTATGAGGTGAAGAGACGTAAATTACCAAATTTTGTAGAATGTATAATGTGTAATGTTTGATGAAGTGTAATGTGTAATGTCTATAGTGCAATGTCTGGGGTTCATGTGTGGTAATCCCTCAACAGTTAAGTGTGAACCAAAGCACAAGAGTGTGTCATAGGGTAATAATGCTAAAGTGTGTAATAAGTATGCATATGCTATGAGATTGATGTAGGAGAATGCAAAAGTGATATGTGCACAAATGCTATGATTAGGGGGGATGTGGGATGTTATGCCCCCAAGTGTACGATAACATGTGTACTATGTGATAAATGATGTATGAGGATGATGAAGCATTATATATTTCATTTAATTGATGATACGTAAGGAGCATTAAGGTATTATAGATGTATGTATGTATAGGTGGCGATGTAATGGAATAATATGGTAATGTAAGATGAAACAAGGTTCTTTACGGTAAAAGACCCTTCAACAGTCATATACGAACCATAAGAATATGAGTGTTGGCAAGGTGACAAGAGTCACCTACCAAAGACAGTTTTTTTAGTGATAGAATCATGGTCAGAAAAAGTAACAATAGGACCATGCAATTGTGGTGGAATTTACAATGTGTCATGACCACTAGTAGGAGGATTAATTGCTTTAACGAATGTCATTGGTTGGAGCTTAGACTTGAGAGGAGGCTCTATTGCATTGAGTATCAAGGGAGAATACTTTGGTTGACTTGGTAATATAGTTGACAACTTAGTAGGAGTAGTTTGTGACCTAATTTTGATAGGTGGTTGACTTTTTTGACTTAGGGATACTGTAGGTGATTTCTTAGGTGGTGTAGACACTAAAATTAGGTCACACTACCCTTTGGTCCCTTGAAAAATAAGCACCCTTCATCACATTCACCTAGCCATGGCCCCCTTCACCTCACTAAGATTAATTTAATTAAATTAATTCATTATCCTCAAAATATTTATTATTCAAATATCTTAATTTAAATAATATCCACACATACACTCACCTAGACACCTAATCAGGCTAACTCACCCTAAGACCTATTCTTAATAAGTTTCCATAACTAACTAAGACTTACCCAAACCCTAAAAATCAATGCCTACATTCCCTCTAACCACATTATAGCATGCTTACAAGAAGATTCCAGTTTAATATGTGGGTGAACGACATGAGATCTGAGAAAATCAAGAGGATCTCCCTAGTTTAGTAAAACTAGGAAATCCCCCCTTGACCGACACCGGCTACCCCTAACCGTCACCGGTTAAGTTGGAACCGCCATCGGTTACCCTTTTAACCCTCCAAAACAACCTTATTTTCAAGGTTGTCAAAGATTGGAAAAGGTTGGAAAACATTGATATCTTCCTGAGAGATATCGCATCTTCTGTGATCAAATTTCAGTGAGAACACACATGCAAGGAAGGAGATTGAGCATTTTATTCTACACAACCATCTAGCAATAAACCCAACAATGATCTAATCTAACCAAGCAAAAAGGAATGACCATACAACCCATGTAGAAGCTCTCCTATGATTGGTGATCACCTGCAGCCTTCAACCTCTTACCAACACCTCCATCCCTCACTCACAGGCATCCAGGACCAGAATCCAAGTAAGTAAAATGTTATACTTCTCTGGTTCATTTCATTTTGTTATTATATTATCACTTATTGTTTCCCTATCCACCCTTTGACCTCTTTCAACACTCCCCCTCCATATAACCATTAAAACCTCACCAAATCCCACCCAAATCACCCAATACCTCATCCCGACTAACCAAAATCCTTTATGCAATCATAAAGGTGACCCAAAACCCATTCTGTGGCATTCCCAGTCTTTCACAGTAACTGACATTGGTTATACCCAACTACCGTCGGTCACCCTTAACCGGAATCGATCTCTGTATGTGGTCATTCAACCTAGAACAATGACCTACCCACCTAATTTCACATCACCCTTACTCACCTGTAACCTACCTGAGACCTCTGTCAGACTTACAGAGATATAGAACCAGTTATTTGACCTTCGGATCCTATTCTAACCTAGCCTGTTAGATCAAATATTTCTTATTGTGTTTTAACTAAGATACCTAAATCATTTCAAATTACAATAGGATTTATTTCATTTCCTGCATTGTTTAAAACAATGGATTGACAACCATCTAGGAAGTATCACACTTCCTAGATTTATCAGACGCTAGGTAGTTCACTGCATATATTGTTTAACTCTTTCTGGTGGTCTTGCTTTTCATTACAGGAAGTTCCTCCTAGCCAAAAGGAAGCTATCATAATCAATTATGGATTCAGAAGTCATACATGTGCAACAACCCATCAATCAACATTAAAACAGGTATTCCTCCTATGCCTGTTACCCTATCTGTTTCGTCAATACTTCAAAGAAATGTTTAAGAATCAGGTGAAACATTTTGGCACGCCCGGTGGGACCCATCTGGGGTTCCTCGCATTTTATTCATTCCTAGGGAAAGTTTTGTGTTTTTTTCCCTTTTGAAAAGCATACACATTAATTTTCTTCCTTGGTAACCCACCTTTTCTTTCTATTTGCTCAAAAGGAAACCTTTCTTTTGGTGTAATTAAAAAGGACCATTTCTTTGTGTTTTTTGCATTGTAGTGAAAGATCATCCCTCTTCCTCTTCATCTTTTTGTGTCATCTAACGTCACACTTTGATTTGGGCTTAAAAATATGTGCATTGCATTCTGATTTATCGTATTAGCTCACATTAATTGAGGGCAAACTATACGCTAGAAGTCATGACTAGCTGATGGTTGACAAATGAACCATAGAAAGCACATATCTCTCTCTCTCTCTAAGTCTTTCTAAATTACAAAAATTCAAAACAAACACATATTCTTAAACAAAATCTTTCCTGAGAATGCTTGTCAACAATCGCACTGATATGAGGATTGGTAGGTACTCCCTAGCTCGCTTCTCTATCGAGTCATACTTCAGAGCGAAGCCCGCCCCCACCATAACATACTTAAAACATCACCTTTTAGATCTCCTTCTTTATAGGAAGCCATCCTCACCAAAAAACTCTATTTCATAGTTTATGTGTCAGTCCTTAAATAGCATAAGCTAAACAAACATAATAGAAAAGGCACTCCTAGGATCACATTTTTCTTAGTGTTTCTGCTTGGCTTGCATTTTGAGGTGAGAGATCACGTTCTTCATTTTTCTTGTTCATCCTTGCACACTCTTCATCACAACTGGTGTATTCTAGCTTCACCTGAGTGTTCCTAGACCATATTCTCATCATCCTCAGAATTCTGGGTTTGATTCCACATGAAATTTTAATTCACCACTATTCTTTCTTAACTGTTTCAATTTCACAGTGACCGGTGTCGGTCCAGCAATCGTCGTCAATTATATCCAAGTGACGTCAATTCCAGGTCCTTTTCTTAACCTAACCAAAAGGACATTTTATTCATCTTCATCCACTTTTCACAGTCCTTGTTACTACCATCATCCCCATTGACATTGTAAAACTCATCAGATTTGGCATATTTGTCAGATTTGACTTTATACCTGGTTTTTCACTCACTGTCCATTTTCTACAATGACTAGTAGTGGTTAGCCTTGACCACCGTTGGTTTTCCCTAACCGGTATTGGTTACCCTATTTTGCTTTCCAACCAACATTTAGTACCTAATACACTTTTTACCATCAGATTCACCTGTTCCTATTGTTTTTCTGTGTCATTTACGGAGAAGCAGCCCTACCTAATCAGTACTGGTTCACATGGTGTTGACCTAAAAAACAAGCAAGCACACTCATATTTCACACCAATTGTCAACCACTCCCACCTAGTCCTTCACCACCTTCCAATTTTGTCACCAGCCGTAGATCCCATCTATCCTATCACTATCGCTACCAGAGATGAGGAGTTCACACGACTCCTTGACCAAAACCCTGTCGCTTTCTAGTTTTACCTTTCCCACTCCTCCACTCGAGATTCCTCAGGTCAGTTGATATATGGCATGACCTTATCTATCCCCCTAAATCTCACTCCCACTCTTGCATCGGCCCCATCTGGCTCCATGCTACCCGCATCTACCTTACCCCAAATCATTTTGTAGCTAGGTCCTATACCCGCTATGACTGTCACATCTGCCACCTCTGTGGCACCCACCACATCCACCATACCTTTGATAACTACCCAAAATGTAACCTCATCCACCCCTAATGTCTCGTACATACCCATAGATACACTACCACCTCTAGTTTTGGTGACCCCTACCCCTTTTAGGAATGCGGTACTTTCCATTCCACAATCATTAGCCCCCATTACCACTAGGGTCACCATGACCCTTCCACCTCCATATACATACTATTAACAACCTTCTGTTTCATCTATTATTCACTTCGGGTACATACCCCCTACTTCACTACCTTCTTCTCAATCAACCTACATGGCAACACCATACACTAGAGTGACACCCCTTTTATATGCCCAAAACCAACCCTCTCATGCTACAGGAGGAACCCAATCATCGCAACCTACAAAAAACCTAATCAAATTAATGTTGGACAAGATGTATACATTGGAGGCATCGGTTTTTGGCTCCCACAACACTCTCACCTATGATGAGATTTGCAACTAGCCCATCCACCCATCCATTCCTATCCGCCCATACCTTGTGCATTGGGAAATGCCTAAATTCAATCATTTCAATAGCAAAGAAGACCCACATCAACATTTGAAGTCATTCAAACATGGGTGTTATCTGATCACTCACGATGACACTTTGCTATTACAAACCTTTCCCATGTCTCTGATTGGACCTACATTAGATTGGTATAGTGGGTTACCTAGACACTCTATATTCTCATTCAATCAGGTAGCCCAAGCCTTCTTGGATAATTTATCTATAAATAGCGTCAAGAAGGTTACCATGACCGATGTATACTCCACGTGTCAGTATGAGGACGAATATATCATAGATTTTGTCACTCGTTGGCGTAGCCTAATCAATCAACTCACCTTATAAATGCCACAAATAGAACTCATCGAGCTTGTGCTAGACATATCTCACTGACCTTGCAGGTCCAAACGTTCCAAAAATTTGATGAAGCATTCACTATGACACGAAAGTTAGAGATTTGGGCCATTGAAGAGAAGAAAATCCAATTATGTAATAAGAATTTGGCATTCAAGACGAATGATACCTCTTCTTCTTCCAAACCAAAAAAAAATTATTCAAAAGCTAAGGGCACCACTAATGAAGTGGTACTCAAGGCTAGCCAGCTCATCTGTCAAATCAAGCTACCCCCTCATCTAATATCTCACCTATCCAGAATTTTCAATTTAGACGAGAACAATAGAAATACACCCCAATTAGGGAACCTTACTCTTATGTCTTAGAAAATCTTATCAAAGCCAGATCCATTACCCTTCCACCTATAAAACCACACACTAGTTTTGACCCTACTCACCCCATGCCCGCATGGTATTAAGAACATTACTTCTATAACTATCATCGAGTAAAGGGTCATAGTGATGGCAATTACATCACTTTTAAGAATATTTTCCAAGAAATGCTTGAGAAAGGTGAGTTAACCGTGGATAATCCTAATGCACCTACCAACCAAAACCTACACATATTCAAGAAACCATTTCCCAACCATGCCCCTTCGTCTGATCAAACCAGTGAGACTTCAACTCATGATACCCATACCCATGAGGTCCATGCTCTCTTTAATGACATACCTGTCACCTCCCAATTACCTCACATTCCCTCCATGGAGGAAATCCTAGCCCAAAATCCTCCTTCCACATTAGAACCCACCCGCACCTACTCCTCCACCCGCAGACAAACACCTTTCATCTCCTTCATCACCTATGGAGGAGTCTTCCACTAACATCAAGATCATCTCACCTTTGGCTTCTCCACTTAGAGAACCGATACCTACAGTACCTCCTCCACCCAAAGAGGAGCACCCATTACCTCCTCCACCCATAGAGGAGCACCCATCATCTCCTCCACCTATAGAGGAGCTCCCATCATCTCCTCCACCTATCATAGACCCAGTTAAGATACCTTAGCCTCTTGGTGAGCATTCTCCATCAGCTACCCAAAATCATGCAAACCTACTTTTAGCTTTCTTACCCACGGAAGCTAAAGCTAGCCAATTTCCCATCTCTAAGACACATTTCACGGGAATTGCCATTAAGTCCTCATCAACTCCACCCATAGACGTGTCATTCTCACATTTGGCTAATCACTTAGATTATGTGGATAGAGCCTTATTATGGGGGCATCTTCTACTTCTAGTCTCCACACAGATGCAAAGATCACTTGTTGATACTTCCACTATCTACCCAAAAATATTTCAACCAATCAAACCGAATACAACCACCTCTATCACCATTCCTTCCATAACACCCATCATAACTCAACATAAACCCTTACCCATAACCCAAACTACATCTAAACCCAAACCCACACCTATAACATTTGCCTCAACTAAACCTATTACCACCTTAGGGGTCACCCCAACCACCAACATTACTCATCCACCTGTCAAACTAGTTTTAGCTACATCCTTCAAAGTCAACACCACACCTACTCCAAAACCCAAACATAAGCACCAAACCCATAGAAATCATACCCTGGCTACACCAATCACACCAGCACTTTTCCCGTATATCTTAGGACCTCAGCTTCCCAACATGGTCAAGCAACCTCCACCCATCAATAAATCAAAAACACAACAATCCATTCCTTCCTCACAAACCTCTAACCTACCCAGAAGCCCAACATGACTTATACCCACACCCACACCATTCTTATCACCCGTACCTCCAATACCTTCAACAATTCCTTCACTACCCACTACACTTCAATCTCTATCCCTTACACCTCCGACATGACCCGCATCTTCTGCCTTCATAGAAGCTCCGTTATCCCCATGGGTAACTTGTCCTCTTCCCCCATCTACCTTTCCTTCTAGACCTTGTACACTCATATCACCTTTACCCAAGAAGGTGCAACACAAAAACAAAAATTTTCTACCCGACAATAAGGTAGTCAAAACAGCAACACACCCTCCTACCCATTCACCTACTATACCCCTACCTAAACAAACATGACTAACACCCAAAACCATGCCAGCACCCAAAACCATAGCTTGATTCGCTCCTCCTCTTCCAAAGAACATTCCTCAACAATCAACCACACCTATACCCAAACCCACGTTCAATTCCCATTGCAATCCACTAGCAGGGTCCTATGCATAAATTTTAACCAACCTCCTTCAGAATTCTGTCATCACATTACCGTCACTCAAACCTTATGACCCCCTTAGACCCAAGTCAAAAGGTTTTTTGACAATACTAAAATTTACACCTACCACCATGTGTTAGGGCACGATGTGGAGGACTGTAAGGCCTTGAAAATAGTTCTTATCTAGTTCTGTCATCCAAAAGCCAACTTTGACAATGACGACCTTCTCGACAAGGACCCTGCCTCACCGACACCCATTCCCACACTTCCCACTCAACAACCATGACCTCTACCCTCACAGCTCTTAGAGCCACCCCCAAGATTTGAATTTAACATGTTTCACATCAGAGAACTTGCCACGCCACCACCCAAATGTCGTTATGCCTAGCTCGCCTCACAGGGTTTTTCTCCTCCGGTAGGTTTTTACCCATCATGTCGTTATAACACTCACCCTACACCTTCTCCATTCAACAACTCCCCTCAAATCAACATGATACACATCACTACACGTGCTTAGAAGGATAAGGGCAAAGAAAAGGCAACTGACCCACCAACCAATCCTATGCCCAACATACCATCTACACCCATACCTAAAATCACTATATGTGGCCCTATGTACCCCATTTCTAATGGTGTCACACATCGCACCATGCTCAAACAATTACACCAGTATCCCCTCAAAATGTCCTTATATGACCTCATCCAAACCTCAGAATCCCATCATCAAGCTCTCATGGAGGTTATTCAATCTATTGAGGTTTTACCCAATGACCCTACACCCGTAGCCTCCATTATCACACCCCATCATGTAGCCTCTCTCACAAAATTACCACCTTCATCTTCACCCCACCTTATTCACCAAGTAGCCTCCCTTAGACTTCTCAGAGGAAGAGATCACGCCACACCAAAATGTTGACCCGGATCTAGCCCTCTTCATATCTATCCACATCGATGCCATACGAGTATGCCGTGTGATGATTGATGGGGGCGCTAGCATTAACATCATTTCATCCCATGCATTCACTCAAATGTGCATACCTAAAATTTACATGCATAAACATCCGGTCATGTTGTGTTCATTCAATGATGCTATCACGTCTACACTAGCCACCATCATCCTCCACATGTTCGCAAGGGCCCCCACACCATTCCAAAATTATTTTACGTCTTAGAGGGGGAATTCTCAATATAACCTGTTGCTTGGTAGACCCTAGATTCGTGTCATGGGGTGTACATTCCTTCCACTTTGCATCATTGTGTAAATTTTGAACATGAAGGGCACACCTATACCATTCCAGCTAACCCATCACCTATTAAAACATGCAACATGCTTTACTGATCCCAATGATGTGCTCATACTTATTAAAGTCCGTCTACCTCCGTGACCACCATTGCATTTCACCTACACCTCCACTTACCAGTACAGTCAGCTACCTCAACCACACATACCTCCTCCATTCCTACCACTGCCACAACCTCCACGGCTTACCCAGTCAGCCTTCTAAGCTGTTAACCCCACCTCCACATCGACCTCTGACATTTCATCCATTCTAGCTACCTACATACCAACTACCGATCCCTTGGAAGGTATTTTTCAATGCCTCACTCTGGGGGAAGTACCGCCTATATAGTGTCAACACATTCCTTCCTCCACAAGAGTACGTAAGCCTTCACTAACACCCACGTTATGATCACCATATAGGAGAACATTTCTTGTATGGTCCTCCTCACCTTCATAGCTAGTCTCACCTATGGGGGACTTGATACTACAACTTACACACCTAAACCACCGTAAAAAAATCACCCATTTTCTGTCTGACTTCCAATCACTTACCAATCGTCATTTCACCCATACCTTTCTGTACACTGATGTGCATGGAAGGGTTTTAGTTTTGGATCTTACGAGCAAGGCTACCATAATTTTATTCCATGTACCACCTATAAACATAATGACCATGTAGTGGTTTTGGTTTTTCTGAACCACCTAATAAACATGCTCAGCATTGAACTCATCAAGGACATCTAGCCCTTCTCCACCTTCTTCACCTACTCTACCTTCATCACCACCATCACCGATGGAGTCGATGGATTTTAAATCTATCCCTCCTAGACTCTATTTTTTCATAAACACCATTTCCTTGGGGCCTCTGACTTATCAACTTGAGGGCAAGGCTCCTTCCTCTTCTTCCAATCATGTATCTTGAAATGATTCGATGACAATACACCTTCAATTAATGTCATTAAATGTCAGGATGATGAATCTATACTCACCTACCTTGGTGTCAGAAGACTCATATATTCATTGGTCGTTACCTTCTGAGATACAAACCATGTTGAATGAATCGAATATCGAGATCAACATTCATACTCATGACAACTTGCACATCCTAAAGATCAGTCAATCTTTGGATGCTTCTAAACAAGAAGCCATCACTTCTTTTCTTAGAAGACCATAACCATGCTTTCACTTGGTCTTACGCAGACATGCCCAGTATTGACCCCACCATAGTGGTCCAAAATATCGTCACTGTTCTCGATGCCAAACCCATAAAACAAAAGATGAGGAAAATGCACCCTCACATTTCCCTTCTTGTCAAAGAAGAACTTCAGTGCCTTCTTTTTGTTTCCTTCATCTTACCAATTGATTATCCGCATTGGATTTCTAACATTTTCCCTATCACTAAGGTGACAGGGGGAATTCCCATTTTCACGTACTTTCATGACCTCAACCTAGCATGTCCAAAAGATGACTTTCCCTCACTCAGTATTGACCAGCTGGTTGACCTTACTGCTGGCCACGAGAACAGTGACGAATAAATTCAATGCCTTCTTTCCATTTCCTTCATCTTACCCATTGATTATCCTCGTTGGATTTCTAACATTGTCCCTGTCACTAAAGCGACAGGGGGACTCCACACTTGCATGGACTTCCGTGACCTCAACGTAGCCTGTCCTAAAAGATGGCTTTCCCTTACCTGGTATTGATCAACTGGTTGACCTTACTGCTGGCCATGAGATGCTATCACTCATGGATGGCTTCTTGGGTTACAACCAAATCTTGCTTGCCCCAGAAGATCAACACAATACCTCATTCATCACCCCTTGGGGGACCTTCTGCTATCGCAGTCATGCCTTTTGGCCTTATAAATGTTGGTGCCACGTATCAGCGGGCTATGACTTACATCTTCCATGACATCATGCATCGCATATTAGAAGATTATGTGGATGATCTCTTGACCAAATCTAAACATGCCACTCTGAGCACCTTACCGTCCTCAAAACCATCTTTGATCTATCTCATTAAATATTACATCCGGCTTCAGCCAAAGAAGTGTGTCTTCATGGTTATCTCAAGAAAGCTCCTGGGATTTATCATTTCCTTATGTGGTATAGAATTTGACCCTGCTAAAGTCAAGGTCATTCTCAAAATGCCTTTGCCTACTAACCTTTGGCAACTCCGTAGCCTGCAAGGAAAATTGTAGTCTATTTGTCATTTCATTTCGACAATTATTTCAGATCGATGTCAACCATTTCATCATCTGATCAAGAAGGATGTCTCCTTTAAATGGGATGATGACTGCCAAAAATATTTTGAGGCCCTAAAACTATACCTTCTCCAACCACCTGTACTCATTCCACCTAAAGATTATCAACCTTTTTACCTATATATCTCAGCTACAGATCATTCCTTGGGAGCCATGCTCACTCATCGCGATGAACAACATAGAGAGTAGGTGGTTTATTACATAAGTCGTACTCTTTTGGACTACAAAAATTGATACACTAATCCCGAAAAAAATTACTTAGCCTTAGTTTTTGTTGCCACCAAACTCCGTCATTACCTACTTAACCACAAAATCTATGTTGTTACCAACACCGACCCCTTACACTTCATGTATGCCAAACCATATCAAAATCAGCATGCCACACAATGGCTTATTCTTTTATTTGATCTTGACCTTGAATTCATTCATCAAAAGTCCATCAAGGGCCAAGATATCACTGACCAATTGGCCATGACGCACCTATTTACGGGGATCAACCCTCTAATTTTGACTTTCCAAATGAGTCAGATTGCTACCCTTTCCCTAGTACGAACCCCCTTACCAAATGACACACTTCTTTGATGGTTCTAAAGTGTCAGCATGGGGGTGGGGCTAGTATTATCCTCATCCCTCTTGATGGTGAACCTATGCCTTTGTCTTTCAAGCTAGATTTTGAATGCACCAACAATATTTCTGAATACGAAGAACTCGTACTAGGTCTCCAACTCACCTACACCCTAGATGTCAAATCAATTAACATCTTTGGTGATTCTCAATTGGTTATAAACTAAGTCAATGGTATATACCAATGTCATAACAAAACACTTCAAAAGTGTAAACATCATGTAGATGTAATTTTTACCACCTTTGACTGTTACATCCTTCAAACCATCCCACGTTCAACCAACAAATTTTTAGATACCATGGCCTACTTAGCTTCCCAAATACCCACTTTTCGGCATGCCAATTCTTAAATATTTGTCACCGTATAATGACCTCCAATCACCTTCTCATTTAACTCCATGATGTATACTCAATCGGAACTACCACCCCTTACCTGAGTGACCTTTGGTATAAACAATACTTCTGACTATCTTTCTCTCTCCATCTTACCTTCTGATCTCACCCGTAATGGACAACATGCGCATTCCTTAAAAATGTCTCTCGTTACGTCATCATGGGGGGCCTCATCTATAAGCATGGCTTTGATGGTCTTTTCTTATGATGCCTCATGAGTTTTGAAATTCCTTATACCATTAAGGAGGTTCATGATGGCATATGTGGAGGTCACTTCAGTGGCCTTGCTATTGCTAAGCATATTTTACGCCTAGGCTATTATTGGCTGACCCTTAACCATGATTGTTGCGACTACGTCAAATGTTTTGTAAAACACCAACAACATTCCAATCTTCATCATACACCTAGTCATGCCTTACAGGTCACCTGTGACCTTTTTCCCTTCTCTCAATGGGGTTTGGATCTTGTCATAGAAATCAATCCCCATTCTTCCCAATCCCATCGATGGATCATTACCACTACCAAATACTATACGAAATGGGTGGAAGCCATACCACTCATCTCCATGAAAGATAAGAAAATATGTGAGTTCATTAACCACCACATCATTTTTCACTTTGGTGTTCCTCATCACCTCATCACTGACAATGGAAAATAATTCAAAAACAAAACATTGCAAAAACTTTACGATGCCTTCAACATTCAACTTAGTTTTTCATCACCTTATTACCCACAAACCAATGGCCAAGCTGAATCCACTAACAAAACCCTAAATAAGATTCTCATGAAAGTAGTCAATGATACTAGAAAGGATTGGCATATGCACATTCCTTTTTCCTTGTGGGCATACCGCACTAGTTTTCACACTTCCACTGCAGCCACACCATTTTCTCTGGTCTATGGTACAGAGGAATTCTTGCCTCTCAAAGTATAGATTCCCTCACTCCGCATTTCTCTCCATGACGTGCTTAATGATGATGACTTTCGTCAGGACTGTTTAGCACAACTTGAATTATTAGATGAATGTCATCTTAACGCTCTTGATCACCTTCAAGTTTACAAAAAATGTATCAAGCATGCATACGACAAAAGTTTCCATGCACGAACCTTCCAAGTCAGTGACCTTGTCCTGAAAGAAAATAAACATGTAACTAAAGAAAAAAAAAGTAAACGGAAATTTTTTTCTCCCAATTGGCTTAGACCATACATCGTGACTCATACCTATGGATTAGGTGTTTATCATTTATCTTCACTCGATGGTAAACCTGAACCTGAGCCCCTTAACGCCTTACATCTTTGACCATTCTATTGTTGACGTGTATTCCTATCTCACCGTTTGTCTCTTTCCATGCTCATCCCTTGAGTGCTATCCAATTCATACACCTCACCAACAATTAAAAAAGAATCATGTGAGTACCCATCACTTGTTATCTTCACTTGAATATGTGTACTATGGCTCTACACATAGCATGATTCTTATGGACACATTTTGTCTACCTTTAGATGAGATCCCATGGTTGTTTCACCATGCCTTTTGCACGAGAGTCTTGTCCATGACTTCAAATCCCTCACATGGGATATAACTCCTTGAGTCTTACTTCCAATCAAAAGATGACTCCCTCAAAAGGAAATATTCCTCTCACCAATTATTGCTATAAATAGACTGCTCCCTCGAAGGACAACTATGTCAAGCTCTTAAAACAAACAACAATGAGAGAAACCAAATCTTCCCAAATCGATAAGCTTCATGAAGACCTCAAGGAGTTTAATTTTCTTCATCCCATATAGACTTCCCACACTGATCAGTATATCTCAACTATAATTCAAAACAACAAACCTTTTAGTCATGGACTTGCCCATTATGACCTAGGTTCTCTTGCCTGAAGTGCATGCTACCTATACCATATAAATAATAACCCACATTTCACCCTTTAAATCATGCCCACTCCCATTTCCTACTGCCTCAAGGGACTTCTTGGAACTTATACATTTGGTGATCATGTGACTACTTCTTACCATATAATAATCAATCATGCAATGTCTTCAGGGTCTTACGCTCATCACCTCCTCCAAGTTATGATCTACCCGGTATGATCCTACCCAATCAGGTGGCTTTATTTCCCCCCCTTATCTTTTAAACCGTCTTTGTTTACGTTTTGATTACCTTATACAGGACTTGGTCCTTAACGCTTACCTTTGAGGTAATCTCCTTCTTTTGCCACAATCAACCCCACCTACATCACTTTACCTATAATCTACCTACACCTAACATACCTAAAACCCACACCATGCCTAAAACCTACTAACCCATTTTCATACCTCATCATATTCTTCCCTAGCTTATGGGAGAAATACATCGGCCTGAGGTCCCTTTTTTCTGGGACTATGTAGGCAGAACTCTGAGGGCATGGGGCCCTTGGAGGTTAGCTCGGCCATTCTATACCCTAAACAATTCATCTTCCATGTTCATTGAATTACATCACACCTCACTTAGTTTCCCTTTTATACCCAAAATTAGAAATTAAACTAAATACACAACAAATTGATTAACATTGTTATCATCATCACAACATACATTTATTACAACTACCATTTTTCTACCATCATCATGCATATATTATAAACATGACCCATATCACCATTCATTGCATAGATTAATGAGTCACAACTTCAACTAATTTAGACTTGATCCATGCCTAAACCAACCTGACTTGATCCATGCCTAAGACCTAACTCGATCCATGCCTATGACTTGACTCGATCCATGCCTATAACCTGACCTAACCAAACCTGACTCAATCCATACCTAAACCAACCTGACTCGATCCATGCCTAAGACCTGACTCGATCCATGCTTAAGACCTGACTCAATCCATGCATAAACCAACCTGACTCCATCATGCCTCATTCACCTAGTTTACATCCATATCACGATAAAAAATTAAAAATCTCATCAACACATCAACAAATCAAGAATCACATGTATCTCATCATATAAATAAATGGGTATCACAATACAATATACATGGCTATCTCGTCATTTCCATCATCTCAAGATCATTGGCACGTAGGTTGGTCTAATATATACAATAAAATAATGAATCAATACAAAATCCCTTCGGCACGCAGGCCAGTATGTGATCAAAAATACAACTATCTCTTGGCACATAGGCTGGTATATATCACCAAAAAAAATGACTATCATACATCAAAAACTAGGTGACCACATATTAGGTATCTCGGCAGATGTCCTTCATCTCTGTATCACCTGTCCCCTTGGCCTCCTAGGTCCCTACTAGTGCCACAACTAGAGATAGTATCTGTGCACTCGTAGCCTTTCACTAATCAGGGCTCAGAGCTCGCTGACCCCCTGTTCTCTCCACACTGTGAGTGTGGGATCTCATCCTCTCACTGGATGTTTTTTGTTCCCTGTAATCAGCATAGGATATGAAGTCTATCTCGGCCATAATTATCTGGTCCTAGTAATATCTAGCCTCACCTAGGGCATCCCATAACTTGGATACATGCAAGGTCTATGGTGGTCCCATAGGTCTTGGCCCATGTACCTATCCTGTGAGACCCTGCACCACTCCTGCCTATGAACTGGGACCCGGTCCCGGTGCCTTTGGTGGTGTCCCCTACCCCTATGTCTATATCTAAGCCTGTAAGGCCCCAATCTGTGCCTGGGATATGGCCGACTAGCTCTATAAACCTACCACCTGAGCCTATAAGGCTTCCACCTAACAATCCCCCTCCTCTCCATCTCCATCTCCTCCACCAGCCATTTGGGCTTGGAAAATGGCCACATGTACATGTAGCCCTGTTACCTCTACCTCAGAGCCCTCCAATTGTGTTTGTAGTATACCCAAATGGGTAATGAGAGTAGCCACCTGCCCATGTAGGGCATCTCTCTGCACCGTGATGGTGGCTAGATCTGGCTGCCCCGGTCTGGGTGGTATGGCTTGTAAGTGAGCTACCCACCACTGTATGTACCTATTTGTGCACCCAGCATCATCTATCTATCGATCCAATGCCTACTCCTCCTACCTTGTGATCACTATAGGCTATGGTAGAGGTAAAGGCCTCTCCACATCATCTCTCTAATACTATGGGAAGGGCAGAGGTATGTCCTGTACTAACCTGAACTACCACCAGAATCTATCTACTAGGATCATCTCGTACTCCCTGATACGACAACCCTATATCCATCTCTCTAGCTAGAGCTCAGCTAGCTCCTCATGCATAAGCCTATATGAGGGGAATCCCACATATGGCTTCTATGTAATGTCCACTCCAAAAAACCCTTTCAGTAACTTTTGGAAATAGGCCACATCATGTGTGGGCCTCTTAGATCTCTGCTCTCCAATCACCGGAACCCATCTCCTATACCCCACCTGCACAAATATCGTTGGGAATGCATTTACTCAAGGCATCCCTATGGGCCGCACACAAACTATGTGCTCATATGCCCAGCAATGTAGTAGGAAGGTACAACACAGTCTGAATCTGCGCAGCCTCCCATATGCCCACAAATCCTTGTACAGCTACACCAAGAATGCTAGTGCTCAGGAAAAATAGGTCTCATCTACCATCATAACATGGAGTACCCTCATCAGTGATTGGGGAAAATGTCCACCCTCTGCATCTGGTGGTGCAAAGTAGCAAACTACCTCCATTAACAGAACCACTAGCCTCATCTCCTTCGGATGGGCTAGGTACATCTCTCCATAGCTCAAGCTAACACTATGGAATGTCAGATCGACCATCCCCTCTCCAAAATTAGTCACAATCAGCTCCTCTGAGGCCTAAGAGGAGACAGAGTAGACCTTTGCACCTAATGTGGGTAACCATAGTATCCGTAACACGTCCTCTAGGGTGATAGTAATCTCACTCATCCGTAGGTGGAATGTGTTGGTCGCGGAATCCCATCCATCGATGAGCTCGACCATCAAACTAGGCTACTGGACTACATGATGATACCACTGGAATCCACTCAAGCCCATCACCTCCACATGTTATAGCTCCTCTAGGGTCACTACACCATGCACTGTCACCAGTAGGGGTAGAACCCTGTCCCACATATGTAGCTACACTCTCCCCTACATCCAATACAAAAAATATTAATCTACATTTATCATATCCATATTTACCAATCATCGTTTTCCCACACCCTATTTTCACCCTACCCATCTCAACCACCTAGCCCACATCACTTTTGGACCCTTGTTCTCAATAACCCGACCAATACCATTTCACCCTTATCGACCCCAGTCACCCCTTAACCGGCATCAACCACCTGTTTGGTGACCGATACCAGTTCACCCTTACCGATGCCAGTCACTATTGTGGTAAAACCCATGATTTCCCAAAACCCCACTTTTCTAAAAAAAACCTCCCCCTTGCCCCTTTTACCCACCTACAATGACCTACACTACCCTTGGACCTCCAACCACCCCCTATCCCATTTATTACCCTCCCCATTCCTCTTTTTACCCACTATTCCCCCCATTCCCAAATTGAATTTTTAACAACCCATAAAAACAAAAAAACAAACAAAACCTACAAAAAAAATCCTAATCTTCTAATCTATCTAATCTAATACACCTAGAGTAGGGCACTTACCTTGTCACGTTGTCATTGTCTCGGTGGTATGTCTGGCTACTACACCGGTGGCTCACTTGATCCCTCTCCAGCCTCCGCCATCACCAAATCGATACCCGCAACCTCTACCCAATCAAATCCCTCACTCTGATCCTATGAAGTTGCTTCTCCCCAACCAATCACCCATCATTCACACCACCAACTCAATGTTCCATTCCATCTAAGCACTTTCTCTCTCTTTCGTCATTTTCTCAAATAGCTAAAAGATAAATGAATAACAAAAAACACGGATTTTTTATTTTTATAACAAACCTGACCTAACCGACATTGGTTACCCTTGACCAGCATCAATTACATGCCCTACCTTACCATCATTGATTATCCTTAACTGGCATCACTAACCTTCACCTGCACATTGCCCTAAATTTTACGCTTTTACCCTACCCCTACCTCCTTTTTTTCCTCACCCAACCTTCACCCTGATCATTTACCCCGCCCCACCTTTACCCAAAATTTTACCTCACCTTCCTGACCTCATCATTTACTACCTCCCTTTTTCATCCTTTGGGGACTCATTATTTTACCCCTACCTTGGCCTTACCCCTGCCGTGTCCTAGATATTTGGACCTAGACCATCGCTAGTGACCTTTGACCTCATGTATTCGCTATACCTTTTGGCACTGTTACCTGTGTTGTTGACCTAATGACCTTACCTAGCCTATTGCCATGACCATTTATCTTGACCCTACCTTTGGTGTACCGGAACATACCTAAACATTCTTACACCTAACCTACGTCATGTTTCCTGACCATATCATATACCTTGGATACTGGAATCACTTCAACCTTGTTTGGATAAACCTATCAACCTTAGATGATGTAGAGTTTTCCTACTCTTCAACCTGGTAATGTGCTTCAGTTTATATGTGTATGTGTGTTTGACTGTTGCTACCTTTGACCCTGACCCATTACATAGATTTCTTGTGTAGACCATTAAACCTATTTTTCCCCATTCCACACCTTCCTCTTTCTCACATTTACCTCTTATCAAACCACTCACTGCTTCTTGCTTCACCCTCGGCAGTTTCTGGTTTGAGTGGGGTCACCTTCGCCCACACATGGGGTAATCACATCTTATTTTTTTAGCGTCGCTTACCAATGCAAGCTACACAAAAAAAGGGGGAAAAATGTAGACTCTAAAATTAGGTGACACTCCCTTTTGGTCCCTCGACAAATAAGCACCCTTCATCACATTCACCTAGTCATGGCCCCCTTCACCTCACTAATATTAATTTAATTAAATTAATTCATTATCCTCACAATATTTATTATTTAAATATCTTAATTTAAATAATATCCACACATACACTTCACCTAGACACCTGATCAGGCCAACTCACCCTAAGACCTATTCTTAATAAGTTTCCATAACTAACTAAGACTTAGCCAAACCCTAAAAATAAATGCCTACATTCCCTCTAACCACATTCTCGCATCCTTACAAGAAGATTCTAGTTTAATACACCAGTGAACGACATGAGATCTGAGAAAATCAAGAGGATCTCCCTAGTTTAGTAAACCTAGGAAATCCTACCTTAACTGACGTCGGTTACCCCTAACCGTCGCTAGTTAAGCCAGAAATGTCAGCAGTTACCCTTTTAACCCCCAAAACAACCTTATTTTCAAGGTTGGAAAACATTGAGATCTTCCTGAGAGATATCACATCTTCTGAGATTGAATTTCAGCGAGAACACACATACAAGGAAGGAGATCGAGCATTTTCTTCTGCACAACCATCCATCACTCACCCCAACAATGATCTGATCTAACCAAGCAAAAAGGAATGCCCATGCAGCCCATGCAGAAGCTCTCCTATGATTGGTGATCACATGCAGCCTTCAACCTCTTACCAACACCTCCATCCCTCACTCACAGGCATCTAGGACCAGAATATAAGTAAGTAAAATTCTATACTTCTCTGGTTCATTTCATTTCATTATTATATTATCACTTATTGTTTTCCTAGCCACCCATTGACCTCTTTCAACACTCCCCCTCAATATACCCATTAAAACGTTTCCAAATCCTACCCAAATCACCCAATACCTCATCCCGACTAACCAAAATCCTTTGTGCAATCATAAAGGTGACCCAAAACCCATTATGTGGCATTCCCAATCTTTCACAGTAACCGATACCGGTTACACCCAACCACAGTCAGTCACCCTTAACCGGCATCGGTCTCTATATGTGCTCATACAACCTAGAACAGTGACCTACCCACCAAATTTCACATCACCCTTACTCACACGTAACCTACCTGAGACTTCTGTCAGACCTGCAGAGATCCAGAACTAGTTATTTGACCTTCGAATCCTATTCTAACCTAGCCTATTAGATCAGATGTCTCTTATTGTGTTTTAAGTGAGATACCTAAATCATTTCAAATTACAATAGGATTTATTTCATTTCCCACATTAAATTGTTTAAAATAGTGGACTGACAGTTGTCGAGGAAGTATCACACTTCCCAGATCTAGCACATGCTAGGCAGTTCACTACATATATTGTTTAACTCTTTCAGGTGGTCTTGATTTTCATTACATGTAGTTCCTCCTAGCCAAAAGGAAGCTCTCATAATCAGCTGTGGATTCAGAAGTCATACATGCGTAACAACCCGTCAATCAACATTAAAATAGGTATTCCTCCTATGCCCGTTACCCTATCTGTTTCATCAATACTTCAAAGAAACGTCTAAGAATTAGGTGAAACAGGTGGATCATGACTAATCGAAAGAGTATCCTTAGGAGCTCATGTGGGTGTAACCTTTGTAATAGGATCTTGTGCATTAAATGAAATAAGACCTTGATTCTTAAGACTTTGCATTATGTGATGCTAAGTATAACATTCACTTTCATTATGTCCATTTATTCGATGATACCTACATTATGAATGACCTTGATATTTCGCCAACTAATAGGGAGAATAGTAATGAGTAGGAAGTAGGGTAATCAATTGATGACTAAGTATCTAAATAATAATTTCATGTGGCATAGTATTATGCTCAAATATGAGAGGCTTAGGCAATAGCATGTCTTGAGGTTTAACTAGATGAAATGTAGTGGACATAGATTGTATAGAGGATGTAGAATGAACACAAACATGCGACTAAAAAGAATCCTTAAGCTATTAAATTTCAGATCTAAGAGATGTAACGGTTGATTCCATAGCCTTAAATTTGTCTTGAAATAAATCATGTAGAGATTTAATTGAATATAATAAGGGTTGAGTAGATGGAGGATCACTAGGATTAGATTCATTAGATAAATGATTGAATATAGAACTGATTTGGTTTTGGTAGTGTATTGTCATCCAGATACATGTAGGCTAATTGTTTTTACAAAATATCCTGAAAATGAGGATATATATTAAGTAAAGTAGATAAAGATGCTTGAGAAAATTTGGGATCCATGATATAAAAGATAATAAAATCCCCAGAATGAAGGTGGGTTTGAAGGTTGGGTTCACCAAAATTATTACCTAAAATTGTCTAAACTAATGTAGTGAAGTATAGTTAATCTAATCTAGGAGAAAATATAAACACAACAAATAAGTGTACTAAGATAACATATAAATGTGATAAGTAAATAAACTAATGAAATTGAAAAACCTAATGTGCAAGAAGGGAAAGGAAATGACTTAGTTGATAACTGATGATTGTCAAATTGTGTCGCAGTGATGTACATAAAATCCAAAAGCAAGAATGATTGTGTAGGATTGCCAAAAAGGATAGATATGGATGATGTGTTTGGACTAGAGCACCTGCAAGAGGACTGGGGAACCCAAGGGCACTCTGGTAAGGAATTTGGGCACCCTCGTTTTGGAAAAATGTTTGAAATTGGTGCTTACAAGGTTGGAAGGTGATATGAAACTCTAACTACTTGTTGCATTAATTTTTCTGTATTGTGCCGAATACTCCAAACATTACAAGAGGAAGAAATAACCTGCAAAAGACCAAAAAGGAAGTATCAAAACCCTAAAAAAATAAAGATGCAAAATGAATGTATCATAATGAACTTATTTGCCACAACAATGGGCTTACTAATTGAGTGTTGCACTAAATTTTGGACCCGAATATAGTTCTCGTGTGTGTGTGCATGTCGTGCCATATGTGCTCTTGTGCCAGTCACACTATGTGAAGTAGTGAGAAATAGATAAATATAAAAAATGTAATAGATTGTGTATAGGAAATAGAATAGAATCTCTCCCCCTATGAAGTGTGATGCAGATGTCCTAGCTTGTGCCTTGATAATGAAGCTATGTGGATGCCACTACAATAGATGGATGCAACTCTATATGGAGTGATAATAGTGTATGGTTATAGGTCCCTCATTATGGTCTCATAAATTTATATTAATCAGGTTCTCTTGCTCTAATTTTTTAATTAACCTTGAAAAGGAAGACCACAAGAAAGATAAAGATGTAAAATGGCTAGAAGAGTCCCAAAAAGTGGTGGGAAAGTGTAAAAAAGGACCAGGGTGCCCCAGGCTGGACCAGGGAACCCATGGGTGCCCAAGTACTAAATATGGGCACCCCATCCAAGGCTAAAATAACACAAAATTTCAAAAAAAATCCAGACATATGGGTGTAATAAGTCACAAATTATGAAATAAAATAAATAAGATGGCCAAAATAAGGGGGTTAATTAACACATTCTTTACTCAAGAACCTTCTAAATAGTAGCATGAGACCGGGATAAATAAATTTTCTAAAGTGCATGATTTTGTGACTACAACCAGGTATTGATACATTCATAGAAATGCATAATACTATCCTTAACCCATGATCTAAATCGATCCAATAGAAAATTTGTAAAATGCATCCTAAATTATCTCCCCTAGTCAAAGAAGAAATTCAAAAGCTTCTTGATCAAGTTTCATTCAAATCGTCAACTATCCTGAATGGGTATCTAACATTTTACTAGTAATGAAACCTAATGGGTGGGTTTACTGTTGCACTAATTTTCATGATTTAAATAAATCTTTCCCTAAGGATAGTTTTTCATTACCTCAAATCGACACTATTGTTGATTCCATAGATGGATACGATATCCTCTCTTTCATGGATGGATTTTCGGGTTATAATCAAATAAAGATTAATCCAAATGACCAAGAAAAGATTTCCTTTACCATATGTTGGGGCACATTTTGTTACATGGTCATGCCATTTGACCTTAAAAATTCTGGAGCTACTTCTCAATGTATAATGACTCATATATTCCATGACTACATGTACAAAATCCTTAAATACTACGTGAATGATATCTTAGCCAAATATCGGTGATGTTCTTCCCATGTGAAGTACCTTTGCATGTTATTTGAATAATTACGACAATATCAAGTTTGCTTGAATCTAAAAAAATGTGTTTTTGGGGTCACCACCAATAAAATCCTTAGATAAATTATCTCCAAACATGGTATTGAGATTGATCCCAACAAAATTAAGGCCATAATAGACATGCCTCCTCAAAAAAATTACATCAAGTATGATCATTATAAGGTAAAATTCAACCTATCTGACACTTCATTGCACAACTTGTGGATAAGACCCAACCATTTACATGGATCATGAAGAAAGATACCAAGCTCCTTTGGGATGAACAATTTTAGCAAGCCTTCGACAATATCGAAGCTTACTTGTTAAACCCACCTGTCCTAATCTTGTCCCTTCCTAATCGACCTTTTTAATTGTATATCCCTACTAAATTTCACACACTAGGATCCTTATTGGTACAACATGATGATTCTTAATGTGAAAGAGCCATATTTTATATCAGTCATACCCTACTCTCTTACGAATGTAACTATAGCTACATTAAAAAATTGTGCCTCAATCTTTCCTTCGTTGAAGAAAAATTGAGACACTATATTGTCAACAATGAGGTACATATTGTCAGCAAAGTTTATCCCTTACGCTACCTCCTTTCCCACACACATGTGTCAAGACATTTGGCACGTTGGGTCATATTACTTACAAAATTTTATTTTAAGTTCATACCAAAAAAAGCAATCAAATGTCAGGTCATTGCCAATCAACTAGCCCTAGAACCTCACCTAGATGCACCACCTATTTCTGACCCTTTTTTGTGATGATTTCACTTCCTATTCCATTGAATCATGTACATGGAAAATGTACTTTTATGGATCTCACTATAAATTTGGCACCGGACCTATGATAGTATTCATTACCCACACGATGACCCTCTCCCCTTCGCATATCGATAGGGTTCTCTTGTACAAAATATATTATTGAGTACGAAGCTCTCATCTTAGGTTTGCTTACCACCCAAAATCTTCTCATTCATAATTTATGCATTCATGAAGATTTGTAATTATTCATCAATCAATTTAATGATACATATGATACAAAGGAAGATCATCTCATCCCATACAATACCCTTATGAAGGATGTTTTAGCTAATTTTGATTCTTACTCCCTTTTTTATATTCCTCAAAAGGAAAATCACCATGCAGATACTATGGTTATTGTCACATCACTCATCCCACAAGACATCACCAATTAACAAGCTACTTTCTCCATTACACACTTATGACATCCCTCTATTTCTAAACTACCTCTTACAACTTGCGCAATCATGCACAATCAAGACAATGCTGAATGGTTCATAGCTATTTATAATTAGTTATATAAGCAAACTAGCCCCGATACCCTATAGCCTCATATAGCCCTCCCCTTAATTTGTGAATCTACTCATTATGTTATTGTTGGGACTGAATTATTCAAGCATATTATTGATGACCATCTTCTTCGTTGCCTCTCACTCACAAATATACTCACAACCATCTCTCAAATTCACGATAATGTATGTGGTGGTCACTTATTTGGTAAGGCCATGTCATAAAAATTTTTATGCCAAGGGTACTATTGACCCACCATTGAACAATATTTCCTTGAATATGCCACTCACCATGACAAATGTCAAAAACATGGTAATCTCCATCTTGCAACAACATATGATCGATAACCCATTTCACCTACTTGGCCCTTCTCTCTTTGGGGACTTGATCTAGTCGACATGTTTAATCCTGAATCGACAGACAAACATAAATTTATCATCACCACTACTGAATATTTCACAAAATGGGTCAAATCAGATCCTTTATGAAGCACTATTGGTCAAGATATTTGTAACTTTTTCACCAAACATATCATCACATGTTTTGGGATTCCTTCTACCCTAATCACTGATAATGGTATATCCTTCAAAAATAAATTTGTTAAGAAATTTATGCTAAGTTCAAAATCAAACTATGATTCTCTACACCTTATTATCCATAGGGCAATGGCCAAGTCAAAGCCACCAACAAGAATATGGTTAAGATATTACGCATGATTGTTGACTCTAGTGATACCAATTTTCATAATCAGTTATTCTACACCCTATGGGATTATCACACTAGTGTTTGTATGCCTACTAATTCCACACCTTTTTCATTATTCTATGGTGTCGATGCTTATATTCCGCTCGAGTTCAAAATACCATCCTTTTGAATTTCTCTTAAAGGATTTTTTAAAGATAACGAATATCGTGATAATTGCCTATAGGAACTAAAAATGTTGGAGTCACATCTTGTCCAAGCACTAGAGTATATTCATACATATAAATATCACATTTCCCACTCATACAATCATAAAACTCTCTCACAATAATTCAACATAGGTGACCTTGTCTTAAAATAAAATAAAAGAATGTTAATGTCAAGGTACTGCAAAAAGGTAAATTCAAACCCAATTGGCTAGGTCCATACATTATCACTGATAAGCTTGATTTTTGAGCCCCGAAAATATTGGCTAAGTACAAGAAGGCACGTGGGTGCACAAGGCCTATTTGAAGAAGGGTGAGTAAGGATAAAGAGCGTAGGTTAAGGTTTTAGGAGGGTTTAGAAGAACCAGTGGCACGCATGTGCAAGGTAGAGAAAAGGTCTTGTGACTTAGCCATATTTGGCATATCAGGAAGAACATGAGGAAAGCATGACCTAATTGTACATGTAGAGTGGATAAGGTGCCAACCTGGCAACTTGGTGCCCACAAAAGGAATATACCTTGTGATAGAAGATTCTAGAAGATCATCATGGCAAGGGATGGAGATCTCACATCTGAAGAAGCATACTCCCAGGGAGGACCACTTGGACACATGTAAATTGATCTATAACTTTAGAAAGGCATGGTGGTGCTTACTAAACATATATATACAAGCGCTCGGTAGAAGAAAGAGAGAGAGGGAGACCGATGCAGAGTTAGAGAATGTAAAGAGGTGAAGCTTTGCAGGAATACTATGAAAGATCCATGGGTTAGGTTTAGAGGATCTGTAGGAGTATGTTGTATCAAGAAGATGGGCATGAAATTTTTTATTTGTACTATGAAGGGCCTAAGTCTAGTTCTAATGCATGGCATTAGTCTACACTATCATATAGATCTGTGATTTCCTCAGTTAACTATAATGTGGTTATCAACATACTTAATATGAATAGATGTGTGGTTCCATTTTTACTTAAATTTTTATGGATCATTTTTATATATATTTCACATGAGTGGGTCTAAACCCTTGATTATTTCCCTTATGTTATGATTCAGATCTATATTTTGTAATGTTTTTCTTATCTAAATGAATACATTGGTCTAGAAGCCATTCTGAGCTCTAAGATGAATGTATGTTTAATTTCCAATATTTTCATTTAAAGTTTCTGTCAAAACTAATGTATTCTCACACAACTCACATAAAGGAGGGGCTCAAGACCCACACATGCCTCAGGTGAGTTCCCAATGCCTGTTGGGTGATAGGCCAATGCACATGGGATTTCCTTGTACTTTAAGAGGGCATAAAAATGACTACATCTTGGTTCCATTACTGGGACCTCTTTTCTAAGTTGTTGTGAGAAAGGGCATGCATCTTTGTCTTTGTGATGTGTAATGACAGAGCACTTGACTTTAGAAAGTGTTGAAATGTGGTTCAAAAGCACAGAGGATGAGCTTCCTCATAAATTCAGCACTAGACCTGAGTTCAATATGTATAGATGGGTAGAAGAGAACCTATACCATGAGCTATATGAGACATTATTTTGTTGCTTCCCAGTAAAGCTATATGAATGGCTTTCAGCATACACATCTAGATCAAGATGGTTATATATTTTACACGTGTGGATCCAAGATGATTATTAGAGGCTGCAAGATGTAGATCTGACTTAGATGCGCGTTATTGATCACTGGTGGAAGGGAGTACTAGCGAGTTACACTTTAGAATACGCCATTTTGACATATTATTTCCTAGAAGTTTTTGAGTTTGAATTTCTAAGGGAGCCTAGAGGGTTATTTTTTAGTCTTATTCCTTTGGCTATGAAGATCTTCGTCATTACTTTGAGTTTAGAAGAATTTCGCATGGACGGTTAAGCTACTCTGAGTGCTAGGTGAGGAAGCTAGGGTGGAGGAAGATGGTGGAAATTATGAATGAAAAAGAAAGGGAGGAGAGATGGCTCAAGTATAGTGAAACTCGTGAAAGGGATACGATTAGACAATGCAAGGTTGCAAGTGTGATGGATCTATGGAGGTAGACGTTATGAGAGGATCTTTAATTTCACGCCGAGGACATGGAACCTGAGCAGTCAGTACTAGCTCATCTTACTAAGCATAGGAGAGATTCCCCTTCAGCTTCTAATGATATTTCAAACCCATGGAGAAATGAAATTCATCAGCATACATCTGAACCCACCTGATGACCAACCCCTGGAGCTTGGTTTTTCAAATCAAAGGAGTATTGATAACCTAGTTGGTATCAGTGGGAGTGACCAATCGGTGCCAATGAGATATAATTTTTTGTTTGTAACATCCATGGATGCACATATCATTCCAAGTTTTTGGAGTCAGTGGGAGTAACATCCAGTTTTTGGAGTCAGTGGGAGTAACATCCAGTTTTTGGTATCAGTGGGAGTAACATCCAGTTTTTGGAGTCAAATTTTGGGAAAATTACAAGTGTGCAAGGTTTATGAAATGCATCTGGGAGAGGAGCATGATACAATTCTTGCAGCGAGATACACTTCAATGGGATGTTAGGGACACTAAGTGTAACCAATTTAGGTCCATTTCTGGTTAGGAGGATCTGGAGGTGGAACTGGTGGATCTAGAGGCACAAGACCTAGTAGATCTAGTCAATCTGATGGAGGGAATACCAAAGGGAACCAAGGATCTGGATCAGGAGGATAATGGCCTCATCCACCTCCTTAGGTGTTCTTTGACATATCTTTACACTTACTAGATTACCAAGGTATATAGGATGTTGTGGAACATGTACACAAGTGTGAATTTTTATGGCGTGTAAAGAGGATCACTACCTTGGAGCAGAAGGCAAGTTAGCTTGTAACAATTTTGCAAGGATGCACGCATAGCTAGTATAAGAAGTAAGACCCCTATCAAACGGTGGTAGACTACACCACATTATAAAATTCCTTCCTAGTATAGTTCCATATATTGAAGTTTGAACAGAAGAGCATCAATGCTTTGAATGAGATCTACCAGGGGATGGTAGAGAGTGTGCGGGAGTATGATGAATGGTTTAAGACTCTCCTGTCAAAATTGTCATATGATATTCACCCTTTACAACATGATCAATGGTTTGTTGGAGGGTTGATCACTCCATTTAGAAGGGCATTATCCCATAAAACATTTAGTGACCCGCACAAGGATCTAGAGGCTGCCTTACATGCCAAAGTAGTTGGGAGCACTGATAGTGGTGTGAGGGGTTGTTTTCTTCTGAATCTGAACTTTTTGCAAGAGGATATCAATAAGTTTTATCTAAATTGACAATTTGTTTGCTTATTAAAGGAATTATATACATATCTTGAATCAAGCCAATATGGATTTTATGATGAATAAATGAATTTAATTGAGTAAACAATTTAAACGATTAGCCCAGGTATTTGATGATGGACTTGAAAAGCCACCTATAGACACTTTATTCCCAATAATTCTAGATAATGCTTACATCCTCTATTTTACCGCACCTGTTGGTACAGAGGTAGCTGATGCTTATTCCTTAGATACTGTCATTATTTCTTCTCTAAGAAAATAAGTTTATGACTTGTGAGCCTTCTTCCTTCATGCGGCATTGCTCCGTCAGGATTTCACCCATTGTGGAAAATTCCTCACTGTTGCCTCCCATAGGAGTTGTGGTCACATCTCAGTCCCAGTGTGGCTGATCATCCTCTCATACCAACTATTGATCATAGCCTTGGTGATCTATTGCCTCACCAACTAGCTAATCATATGTGAGCACCCTTTTTTGGAGGCTCAAACCATTACCATGGCCAAACAGTTAGAGAATTTTTCTACAAACTATGCGCATGAAACTCATAGTGGTATTTGGTGTGTGGATTGTGAAGTAGAGGGGTATCCCAAGGATATTTTCCCCTAGAAGTTAGTACGTGTCATAACAGTACATTGTGAAAATTTTCACAGGGAACATGATGCAAGTAGATGTCCCTTGTTGCAGAACGTAATTCAGAAGAATGTGTTTTGCTATTGTAAGATCTTCACCTCTATGACCCATGATACTAAGGAGTGTAGGATAATTGACCAGATCCATGAGGCCATTGATCATGGTGTGTGCCAAAATAGCCTTACAAGTAGTTCCAAGGAAGATAATCATCATTATGAAGGATGCATAGATGGATGGGCACATGGCATAAGTTCTTGCAGAGGATTCTGCAGTTGGAGTAATTGCGGAGGAGGAAGAAGTGAGTTCCCATGAGGAACCTGCTATAACTATGGATCTATAGGAAATTACTGGTGCAAAGTGTCCAAATTTGTTGTAGTGCTCATGGTGGAGGAAAAAACATAAGTATGAGGAGTTCCCTAAGTTTTTTGAGCACATGAGCCAATATCACTGGAAGGACAAGGGCACTAGGATGGTGAGTATAAAGAAGGACTACATAAAATAGATTCCTATAGTAGCACGTAACTCAGGGTTAGACCTTGTTCTGGTGACAACATGAGTAGAGGCTACGCATGCCAAAGAACTACCAAGGTAAAGGAATCTAGTCTCAAGAGAAGTGATGGTGCATGGGAAGTATCAGCAACATTCCCGTGAGAAGGAAGTGTATCAAGAGACAATGGATGTCATTTGGTGTTTACAGAGAGATATCTAGTTTCTAAAGGAGCAGTCGAGGTAGCAGGAGCAAAGAAGGAATGTTGAGGCTCCATAGAAGGACCTGGATGAGGTCAAGGAAGTATGCAAAAAGTTAAGGCAAGAGAATATTATTCCCTTGCTAAGAGAATGGTTGTGGGAGAAGATGCATTGTGCCGGGATGGAGTGTGAAAGGTAGGTGTTGCATGTAAGCCACCCTCCCCATAGCCTTCACTATGAAAAAAAAATCAAACTGAATGTTGTTGTGAATGGCTGGCTTCTAAGAAACATATTTATTGACATGAGAGTAGAAGTGAATGTTCTTACATTGGATGCCTGGCATCAGATGGGAGGTCCCGCATTGCAAACATCTTCGAATGTGTTGTATACGGACAAAAAACTAAGGCAATTGCCATTGGAGTATTAAAGGATGCAGTGATTAGCATTTAGGGGGCCAATTTTATTAGAGACTTTGAAGTCTTGGTACTCACCAAGGAAGACAATTTTATAGCATTCCTTGGGCTTCTATGGTGTTATAATAACAACCTTGACCTAATGTTCAACAAAGGATATATGAGTTTTGAGAACAAGGAAGAATGGTTCATCATCCCTCTGATGGATGGGAATTCGATGCTTACACTGATCCTTTAGGAGAAGAGGTTTTGTATAGAATTTATGTGCACTCTATCAAAGACCTGGAGATAGTTCACCCTACAAAAGGAGTTATCCAATTTGAGAATTTCTAGTCTGTGAGTGATACCACAAACATGGCATGTGAAAATTGGGTTCATGAGACCTATGAGTTAATTGGGTGAAAGTTGAGGAGGTATGTAACAAAAGTGATAAAGGCATGCTCACTCAAGTTCCTAGGAGGAAAGAAGTTAACAAGTTACTCTGGAGGGGCATACCCTGAAATTTTCTTATGGGACATAGAAGCTAGGTTAAAAAATGAGGACGAAAGAAGAGAAATTCTAAGTTATAGCCTACTTGGGACTGCAGTGCACTGGTGGGCTACACATCAGGAGAGCCTTTTAGAGTTTCATGAGGTAGGAATCACATTCTCTGTAAGGTTTATAGGAGTAACGTGTTGACAGTCATTGAAGACTACCATGGTAAAGAGACCACTTCATTTCATATTCAAGCATGTGAGAAGGCCTGGAAAGGAGGTTTAGAAGCCCTACCACCATTATTATGGGTACATACGTTTTATTCCACACTACAAGGTTGTGTACGTGTGTGGTATATCCATTTAGAAACACACTGAAAGATAGGAAATTGGAAGGAGATGATAACTGATCTCATCTAATATTTTGAATGTCATAGCACAAAGCCATCAGTGGATAGTTCCAAGGTGGAAGATAGGCTACTAGCTTTACTAGGTGATCCTAGTTTAGAGGCATGTTTCGATGAGGATGATTCAGAGGATATGTAGTTTGAGCAAGCATGCATAGGAAAGGAAAAAGGAAAGATGGTTTATGACATAGATTGAAAGGAAATGGAGAGTTTAGATGTTAATTACTATGTAGTTGTGCTTGATTTTATAGATAGCACTAATGAAAGGATGTATGATTATCATGAGCCTTTAGAAATGAAGAAGGTTAACATTGGCTCAGAGGAAGAACCTAAGAAAGAAATCATTAGAGACTATTGATTGGAAAAGGAGGTCTCAAAGATCATTGATCTGTTGTGTGAATTCCAGGATTTATTCCTTCGCGGGTATCATGAACTCAAGGGAGTCCACCATTCCTTGGGGAAGATGAGGATAAAACTTAAGGAAGGTGTGCGACCAATCCAGAAGAGGCCATATTGGATGAATCCAAATTTGTGGGTATGGGTCTAGGAGGAGATTGAAAAAATGATAATGTCAGGTATCATTGAAGTTATGGAAGAATCAAAATGGATAAGACCAATGGTCATCAACATCAAAAAGGATAGGAGGGTAAGGATATTTGTTGACTACTTAGACCTAAATTCAGTATGCGTCATTGATCCCTTCCCTACCCTATTTAATAAAGAAAATTTAGAGGGAGTGGACATGCATGAAGTCTACTTCTTCATGGATGGGTTTTGAGGGTACCACCAGGTACAGATTAGAAATGAAGACCAGAGAAAAACAACATTTTACATGAAATGGGTAAGTTTTTCCTAGATGGTCATGCCTTTTGGATTGAAGAACATGCCTTCAGTGTTCTCACACATTTTATTGCAAACCTTTCAAGACTTCATCCACAAATTTCCTCGATTCTATTTGGATGAATGGATTGTGTATGGTCTATTCAAGGACCATTTGTGATAACTTAAGACTGATGTTTGAAAGGTGTTGACAATTGAGGATATCCCTCAACATCAAGAAGTGTGTCTTCACTACCCTATTTGGAACCTTATTGAGACATATCATATGCAAGAAGGGCTTACTAGTAGATCCTACCAAGTTTTCATCCATCGTGGTTTTAGGGGAGCCTACTAGCCAAAGCGTTGTGCATGGATTCCTTGGGCATACGGGTTGTTATAAGAAGTTCATCAAGGGATATGCCAAGATTTCCACGCCCTTGGAGGAATTACTTAGAAACAAGAATACATTTCATTAAGGAGAGGCCCAGAATAGGGCATTCAACACTCTGAAGGATAAACTTTTCATAACACCCTTTCTTTTTTTCATTGTTTAGGATAAACCTTTCCATTTTCATGTGGATGCCTCTGGTACAACCATTGGAGTAGTACTGGCACAACCTAGTGAAGGAATCATTCACCATACCTTGTGCTTTGCTATCAAAAAGTTAACATCAGCAGAACAAAATTATACCACTACCGAGCGTGAAGCATTATCCATGATCTACGCATTCTACACATTCAGGAAATACCGACTGGTAATACCATTTGTATTTTACAATGAACCCATAACATTAAAATACTTAGTAAACAAGCCCATTCTGCAAGGGCGCATATGTCAATGGGTTCTGCTATTCCAAGAATTTGAGTTCATAGTGGTTCTCAATCCATAAAAGATTAATCCTAGGCCCGATCACTTATCTAGAATTGACTCACGAGAGGACACGTAAAGCATTGAGGAGTCCATACCAGAAACACAACTGTTTAGGTTGTGATGCATGCCCTCAGACTTGGAGGATATTGTAGTGTTTCACAAAATAGGTATGGCACTAGAAGAAATGAAAGCACTAGAGAGGAAGTGGTTAGCCATATGCATCGCACCCTACATGTTGGTTCATGGTGATTTGTACAAACTAGGATGTGATGAAGTGTTACGCCGGTGTGTGCTATAACATGAGCACCTGGCTATTATGGAGGAGGCACATGGAGGAATCGTAGGTGGACATTATATAGGGGACACCACTACATGCAAGATATTACAAGTTGGGTTATAGTGGGAAACCCTATATCAAGATTACAAAGAGTATTGTAATGCATGTGATCATTGTCAATGCCTTAGAAAACTAGGGTGAAGGGATGAAATGCCTTTGCACCCTATTCCAAGTACACATGCATTTAAAAAGTGGGCCATAGATTTTGTAGGCACCATTTCACCAGCCGTGCGTAGGACAGGATCATGCTATGTAATCACTTGCATGGATTCTTCGACAAGATGGGCAGAAGAAGCACCTACCAAGAATTGTATAGTGGCTACAACAACTAAGTTTCTATGGGAAAATATTATTTGAAGGTATGGATGCCCATTGATCTTAACTAGTGATAAGGGTATGCATTTCCTAAATGATACCGTCAGGATTTTGTTAGTAGTGTTCATGGTGGCTCATCATAAGACTACCCCTTACCATTGACAAGAAAATGGAACTGTTGAGGTATTTAATAAAATACTGAATCATACTTTGACAAAAAATTGTTATGTTGGTAGACAAGATTGGGATGAAAAAGTATCAACATTTCTATGGGCATATAAGACAAACTACAAGAGGTTGAATAAATCCACACCATTCCAAAAAAAATTTGGCGCAGAGGATGTCTTAGTCATTAAATTTATGATACCTTCTCTATGTCTAACACATGTAGGAGGATTGGCTGATAAAAAAACGCTAGAGGGAAGGATTGAAAAATTGATGAAATTGGAGAAGAGATGATTATTGGCTAGGTGGAGTCAAAATACTAAAAAGGATAAACAAAAAGCATGGCATGATCACCACATCATAAAAAAACAATTTGAGATTGGGTAGATGGTATTGTTATATGATTCTAAGTTTTTGCACCATCCCTAAAAGATGAAATTCCATTGGTTGGGTCCCTATATCATCTCAAATATCCTTAATTCATGCACATGCCAGTTGACATCACTGGAAGGAACAAGGTTACCAAGCCATTTCAATGGAAGCAGGCTGAAGCCCTACTATAAATAAGTCTTCTTGGTGTTTGTAATAAGGCAGTTCTACCATTTAGTATAGGTTACGCTTTATGCAATTTTCCTTTCTTGTGTTTCCCTTTCTCATTTTTTGCTCTATTGTTTCTTTTGCACCTTAGGTGCTGGTTACCACAATAATTTTTTAAGGTTTTGCATGCATAGAGGACTGTGCATATTTTTTAGTGTGGAGTGGAGTAATGTGAAGTATAGGCCCATAATACAAATTGAACTAAGAATAGAAATTGTGGTGAATTTCCCGGTTGATGGATACAAAGCATGCATGGAAGAAAGGGTGGATGAAAAAGGTTGGTGTGAGGATAAGACCAGAGAAACCACATATAGAGAAGGAAGAAGTGTAGGAGCAACACGAGGTAGGAAAGAGAAAAAATCAAGTGAAGGGAAGAAGAAGTTCCTTCGGTGCTGTTAACACATGCGTAAGAGTCTTTTGTCATGATGGATTGTTTGTGCGCTAGAATGTTGGAGAATTTTTTTGTGTAAGATTGGGAACGTAAGTGAAGGCGCATAAGGTCATCTTGGTGGAAAAAGTCACATGTAGTATGAAGTATGATGGTAGGTAAAATATCATTTAATGTTGGAAAGAAGGAAAACATATAAATAATAATTCAGGCACTTCATTATTTACCTTGAATTTATGAAGAGAAAATATCTCTTGTAAATTAGGACATCGAAAGGCGATATGTGTAAAGATAAATTGTACATATCTGAGAGTACGTGAAAATAGCATATCCATAAACTAGTAGGAAAGGAGTACACGGGTGTGGAGGAAGTTGTTGAAGTTTTTTCTTGTGGAATAATTTTTCCAGTTAGGGTTGGTGGCTAGGGCACAGTGTAGGAGGATTTCTTGGTAATGTTGTGCATTAGGATTGGATAAATTGGTATAGTAGAGAAAGGAAACCTAAAAATCTTGAAGTGATAACCTAACAAGAAGAATGGCACCTGTCGACACTAAAATTTTCCTCCATAATTTCTATTTCATTAATGTATGTATTAGGAATATGATGTTGTTAAGTATAATTAGTAGTAGCGTCTGATAGAAGATAACGGCGCCGTCAGTACGGTGCCGCCAATAATATGGAGTACGGTAACAGTCAAAGTACAATAGGAATGTTGTAAAAAGTAAATATTTGTCGTAAGTGGTCCGGTAATGTTAAAATGTCAAAGTTTGGGTAATTAGAGAAGTAGGGTCTACGTGATTAGGAATTAGAAATATTATATTGGTAAAAAAGGACAAGGAGTGAGGTCATAAATATTTTGTATATTTTATTTGTAAAAAGTCTAAAAATGTGGAACCCATGTAAAATGATAAGGTTTATCTTATCTTAAAAGATAAGCTTACATGTACAGATAAGAGTTAAGGTATGGAATATGATTCGTCAGAGTGGATTTCTTATCCTATCTTAGAGATAAGATGGATAAGCCTGGAAGTTCTATAAATAGAGAGGCCACCCCCCTCATTTAGCATAGAAGGAAGTAGTGAGAAATATTGTAGGAAGTGTGCGAAGGAAGCCATCAGTTTAAAGGTGTGTTGAAGAAGCCATTAAGAGGTGTAATTGTAAAGTTTCTCCCATAGTCTTGGTGAAAGGCAAGTGAAGTCAATAACACTTGAAGTACCTCATGGGTGAGATTGTAACAGTTTCATGTTAATATTATAATTTACTTTGATATTTCAGATTTTTCATCATTCTGTCTTATCATAGTCGATGGTATTCTTGTGTTATGTTGTTGTTTTGTTTCCAGATTACATCCACCAAACTAAAGGCTGTGCATTAGTAAATAATCATAGCACGAGGAGTTCCCGGTGAAGAATTATCATAGTGCCGGATTGGTGATGACATTTTGGTTCCGTTGCCGGGACCATTCCTCGTTGGTGGATTTTCTGGAGAGATATTCCCACTTAGTCAAAAATCAATTAGAGGGTAACCTTGTTTTTACTGTGCATAGTAGTTACCATGGTAAAGTCATTTTTGCCATGAATAGTAGTTACCATGGTAAAGTCATTTTTGCTGGGAATAGTATTTACCGCAGTAAAGTCACTTTTTACCGTGAATAGTATTTACCGCAGTAACTTCACTTTTTACCGTGAATAGTGTTTACCACAGTAAAGTCAGTTTTTACCGCAGTAAGTCAAGTTTTACCATAGTTTACCATGGTCATTTCTATTTTACTGTAGAAAGGTGTAAAGTCACTTTCTAGTATAGTGATTCCAATTATTTTTGCACATAAGTCTTGTTGATTGTACATGTTGGTTGGTATTTCACAGTGATTACTTTTGAAAATGGGAAAGATTCCTTTTTTTTTCAGCTCAATCTAATGAAGATGCTTCTTCTTTCATTCAAGAGTTTAAGCGATCTTATATTTGTAATGGCCTTATAAGAAGGGAACAATGGACTGAATTTTTTCCTACCTTTTTGGATGGTTCAGCACTTAGGTGGTTTGAAACACTAGGTGATAATGTGAAAAATTCATGGGATTTATTAACTGAAATTTTTCTTGAAGAATTTGGTGAACAACAGAAATATGCAGATCTCATGATCGAGATCACAAAGCTATCCCAAGGAGAGAAGGAGAAGATAAGGGATTATCATGCTCGTGTTCTAGAGCTAAGGAGGAAGCTCGATGCCCAGATCCGGAAGGAAGGATTAGCGGATGGGTTGATGAATGGCGTGGATAATCTCCTCTGTAAGCACTTCATTCTTGGGATGAAGCCAGAGATCAGACAATGAGTGAAGTATGACCACCCAGCTACCATTGAACAAGCAAAGGAGATTGCAAGAAGGCAAGAAGAAAGCATGGAAGAGGAGCCCAAAGAAATTGTTGCTAAAGTAGAGCCTATACCAGCACCTTTGGTCCAGAATCCACAACCACTCCCGGTGAGCACAAATATTTCTCCTAGTACATCTACTGAGTATGAAGATTTGCTCAAAAAATATGGGTCAGTTAACTATTAATCTTCTTCAAGGAAAGGAATTTAGTTCTCAGGGAGGAGATAGAGGTCCAAAAAGAAATATTTCTGAAGTTGTATGTTATGGTTGTTATAAAAAGGGTCATTATAAGTATAATTGTCCAGATAGAGCTTCTACATCTGGTAAAGGAGATAATGATAAAGGAAAAGCACCTGTGAATTCTTTTGATGTAGTAGATAAGAGCAGAAATAATGAAGTAGATGTGTTTGTAACAAAAAGAAAGAAAGAAAAAGATAATCAAGATGGAAATGATCCTAAGAAGATGAAAGAAGAAACTAGTAAGAAACATAGGAGAAGAAAGTTGGGTGTGCAGGATTTTCTGATTTCACAGGGGCAAGGACCATACTCCATCTTGGAAGATCTGTCCAAAAGGCCTGCAAATATTACATATGGTCAACTCTTGGCTATGTCTTCTGAGAAGAGGCGGGAGTTGCGAGGTGGACTCAATGCTCGACGAAGGAAGGAGGTTGAGGTCCCTATTTTGGACGCAGAGGTGGATCCCTATGCTCCACAAGCTGAGGTATTATGTAATGGTATTTCAATTCATGATGTCTTAGTTGATGGAGGTGTTGCAGTTAATGTAATGACCGAGTCTGTAATGAATATGTTGGGTTTAAAAATTGATCGCCCTTCAACACTTATGTTAAGGTCATTAAATAAGGGAAAAACTAAACCAGAAGGTGTAGTTTCAAATGTGGCAATATCTGTTATGGGTGTTGTATGTGTGGTAGACTTTCAGGTGATGAAAAATGGTACTGTTGCGTACCCAATGCTACTGGGAAGACCATGGCTAAGGAGAGTTCATGCAAGAAACTACTGGAATGAAGGTTTCATGACACTTGGACGTGGTAGAGAGAGGGTGAAGATAAACGTGATCCCTCGACATCATAAAGCAGAACCTGTGGATTCAAGTGATGAAACTGATGATTGGACATCCTCTGATTACTCTAGTACCAGTGAAGTGGACACTGAAGATGAAGAAAGCGAGGTGGATGTTTCAGTCATGGATATCCTTCCAGTCACACCAACTCATGACCCCATAAAATTATCTGAAGAAGAAGTTGATGATCGTCTCCAACAAATAAAGATTGGTGATGTTGTGATGGAGAGTGAGAAGGAATCCTACCTCCAGCTCTTTCGAAGGTACATACACCTATTCACTTTTGATTACAAGGAACTCCGTCAAGTAAGTTGGGTAGAACATTCTATTGAGCTGGTAGATGGTGCTAAGCCCATAAAGCAAATGCCATATAGAATGAATCCTAATTTTTCCAAGACTGTAAAAGAAGAAATAGATAAGTTGCTTGATGCAGGATTCATATTTGCTGTGGAGAATTCAGAATGGGTTTCTCCCATTGTGATCTCAATAAAAAAGAATGGGAAGCTACGCATTTTTGTTGATTACAGGAAGCTCAATAAGGCAACAAAGAAGGATCATTACCCTCTTCCATTTTCAGATCAGATCTTGGACGAAGTAGCTGGCCAGGAGTGCTATAGTTTTGCTGATGGATATAGCGGCTACAACCAAGTTCGTATAGCAGAGAAAGATCAGCTGAAGACCACATTCACCACTCCTTGGGGAACATTTGCTTATAGAGTTATGCCTTTTGGGTTGTGTAATGCTCCAGCAACATTCCTGCGTTTGATGAATAGGGTGTTCGAACCCTACATTGGGACCTTCATCAGAGTATTTCTGGATGATTTTTGCATCTATGGGAGCAAGTTGGACCACCTGCACCAAATGGAGACAGCATTTCAAAGGTTAGATGAAGCACAAGCCTCACTAAACCCTACAAAGTGTGTCTTTGGATGTTCTAAAGGCGTTTTGTTAGGGCATGTTGTATCTAGAGATGGTATTGGTACTGATCCTGATAAAGTTTCAAAAATCAAAGATTTACCATTTCCTATTAATAGAAGTAAGTTGAGATCATTTTTAGGCCATGTGGGTTACTATAGAAGGTTCATCAAGAATTTCTCAAAGATTGCACAGCCACTAACCCAGTTCTTGAAGAAGGATGTTACTTATGAACCAGGAAATAAGGCGCATGAAGCTTTTGGACAACTGAAGGAAGCCCTGGTGTCTTCACCTGTTTTGAAGAATCCAGATTGGAGCAAGCCATTCATTGTGTACACTGATGCCTCAGATGCAGCACTAGGAAGTACTTTGAGCCAAAAGGATGAAAATGGGAATGAACATCCAATTTACTTTGGGAGCAGACAAATGAGCAGTGCTGAGGTAAATTATACTGTAACTGAAAAAGAGGCTCTGGCTATCATTTTTGCTGTAAAGAAGTTTAGAAATTACTTGCTAGGGAAAAAATTTCTAGTTGTAACAGATCATCAGGCTCTAAAATATATTGTAAATAAGCCTAACCCATCAGGGAGGATAGCAAGATGGATAATTTTGCTACAAGAATTTGAATTTGATATTATAGATAGGCCAGGAAAGAAGCATGTCAATGCAGATGCACTCTCTCAAGCCTATGATGGTTTAGGATCATCTTGTGATGATGATGATTTCCCCGATGCAGCATTGTTATCCCTTGACACAATCCCTAGTGAATACATAGATATTTGGAATTATCTGAATGAATTCAAGTTTCCTGATGGTGCCAATGCAAAGACTAAGAGAAAGATTACTCAAGCCAGTCGTCCATATTCTATTATGCATGGAGTATTATTTCGAATAGGACCTGATGGACAGTACAAGAGGGCAGTTGGACGTGATCAAGGGAAGGAACTGCTAGAAGAATTCCACAATGGTACATGTGGAGGGAACTTCTCTGGACAACTTACAACAAGAAGGATCTTGGATGCAGGTTATCACTGGCCCACTCTTTTTAAAGATTGTTATAATTATTGTAAGACATGTGATATTTGTCAAACACATGGTAACCGTAAGACTTCATCAGCTCCATTATGTCCTATTCTTCCCCTTGGTCCCTTTGAAAAGTGGGGAATAGACATTGTAGGTCCACTTCCAACTACATCACGCCAAAATAAGTATATTGTAGTTGCCACAGATTATTTAACCAAGTGGGTTGAAGCTAGGCCATTGAAAACAACTTCCATGGATGAAGTGGCAAGGTTCATGTATGAACGCATTGTCACCAGATTTGGTTGCCCATTAGAAATTGTAACAGATCAAGGAAGCCACTTCATTAATGAGGTGGTAGAAGCCCTAGTCAATAAGTTTTCTATTAAGCATAGGAAGGCAACAACATACAAGCCAAGCACAAATGGACAGGTGGAACGAACAAATTTTGTGTTGTGTCAAATTCTAGCAAAAGATGCAGCCTTGCAGGTACATAAATGGGATAAAAGGATTCATGCAGCATTGTGGGCATATAGGGCAACATCAAAGTCACCAACAGGATACTCCCCATTTCAGTTGGCCTATGGCATTGATCCAGTTCTTCCTATTGAGTTTGATATTCCCACTGTGAGAGTTATGAAAAATGAAAGGATGGATGAAAGTGATTCAGTAAAAGAAAGGTTGGTACATCTTCATTTGCTGGAGGAAATGAGAGAAATAGCAAAGGATACAAGCCATAAGAAGAAAATGAAGCAGAAGGAATACTTTGATCAAAAGATCCGGGGGTCTCCATTTCATGTGAATGACTTGGTTCTAGTATATGATTCCAGATACAAAAAAAGAAGACAGAGAAAATTTCTTCCAAAATGGATGGGGCCCTACAAAATAGCAGCTGTGCATGAAAATGGTACGTACCGACTGGAGGAATTGGATGGCACTCCCATTACGAAATGGGTCAACCACGACAAGTTGAAGATTTTCCAAGCACCAGAATAGTCTACTCCGAGGACGGAGTAGAAGCTAGGAAGGGGGAAGATGTCGACACTAAAATTTTCCTCCGTAATTTCTATTTCATTAATGTATGTATTAGGAATATGATGTTGTTAAGTATAATTAGTAGTAGTGTCTGATAGAAGATAACGGCGCCGTCAGTACGGTGCCGCCAATAATGTGGAGTACGGTAATAGTCAAAGTACAATAGGAATGTTGTAAAAAGTAAATATTTGTCGTAAGTGGTCCGGTAATGTTAAAATGTCAAAGTTTGGGTAATTAGAGAAGTAGGGTCTACGTGATTAGGAATTAGAAATATTATATTGGTAATAAGGACAAGGAGTGAGGTCATAAATATTTTGTATATTTTATTTGTAAAAAGTCTAAAAATGTGGAACCCATGTAAAATGATAAGGTTTATCTTATCTTAAAAGATAAGCTTACATGTACAGATAAGAGTTAAGGTATGGAATATGATTCGTCAGAGTGGATTTCTTATCCTATCTTAGAGATAAGATGGATAAGCCTGGAAGTTCTATAAATAGAGAGGCCACCCCCCTCATTTAGCATAGAAGGAAGTAGTGAGAAATATTGTAGGAAGTGTGCGAAGGAAGCCATCAGTTTAAAGGTGTGTTGAAGAAGCCATTAAGAGGTGTAATTGTAAAGTTTCTCCCATAGTCTTGGTGAAAGGCAAGTGAAGTCAATAACACTTGAAGTACCTCATGGGTGAGATTGTAACAATTTCATGTTAATATTATAATTTACTTTGATATTTCAGATTTGTCATCATTCTGTCTTATCATAGTCAATGGTATTCTTGTGTTATGTTGTTGTTTTGTTTCCATATTACATCCACCAAACTAAAGGCTATGCATTAGTAAATAATCATAGCACGAGGAGTTCCGGGTGAAGAATTATCATAGTGTCGGATTGGTGATGACAGTACGTGGAGATGCAATACCTAGATGGGGTATTGCTGGGAAAAGAATGGGAACCTCATTTGTGGAAGATGACTGTAAGTGACTATAATCACCACACTAGCACGATAGAAAAAGAAATGGCTTTGGAGTTGGTTTACCCAACAAACAAGAAGACACTAGAGGGTATGCCCATATATAACAATGAAGTAAAGGTTAAATTGGAGAAGGAAGGGTTACTGCAACTTTACAAGTTACTCTACTTAGGAAAACTTGAGCACCTCTATCAATGGCTAATGGTGTGTGTTCATGAAGACCATTTTTATTTCATGGGGAGAAAGATGGGCATAAATCCCCAGTTGATTTCCAAGTTCACAGGCCTTATTTGTGAGGGGGATAACATTGATGATGACCTAAGTGATAAGGAGGCCATCAAGGAAATAGTGTTTTCATATGACTATAAGAAAGGATCGTGATACTTTGACATCGCAGAGATCCCAGACCCCGTGATGAGGATGGATGTGCAATTGGTAACCAATCTCAATGACCAAGAGAGATGGACTCAAGTGAAAAAATCATGGTTGAATGTGTGCTAGAAAATATCTTAGGGGACCATCTACAACTTGTCCATTTTCATCGTGGATGAAATCATTAGCAGTGCACAAAAAGGTAAAAAGATATTATTTGGCAATTCCCTCCTCACAATTGTTTTCTCAGAGATTGGAGTGCCCAATGGGCCGGAAAGGTTTGTTCGGGAGTACCTAGAAGAAAATCCCTCACCTGAAGCGGATTGTAAAATATACTTGTGATACCATGACAGCCAATCACAAGACACATTTAGAAAAGTGGTACAAGCGCATGAGGGATGTGTTCAGGTTAGAATGGAGTATTTCATAGCAGTTACCTACACTCGTGAAAGAAGAAGTAGAATTTACAGTATATCAACACTTATGCATTGGTAGATTTAAGTTGACAGATAAAAACATGGGCCCCTAGTGCAAGCTTCCCTTCTCCTTCACCGTACAATACTTCTAAGTGGGGGTGAACAGGTTGAAAGAGGCCAAGAGACTAAGGTGCGACCTTAGTGAGGTGGATCGAGACCACAGAGAGTTGCGTAAGAAGTTATTTTACCCCAAGAAGCGTGCATACGTGGAGATACATATCTCCCATGAGATACAGATGATGAAGATAGTAACATTACCAATCATTGGAAGGGCCATAGCAAGGATATACCTTCACATAAGGCCAAAATTTGAAAAGGGTGCATACTTGGAAAATGATGTATCCATCCCTGAGAACCCCACAAGAAGAAAGAATCATGCGCCAAAGAAGACAAAAAGAGAAGAGATGCAGAAAGCACCAAGTGTTCAGGCTACACAAGTGGTAAGTACACTGGAGAAAAGTGCTAAGCCTAGTACTTACACGCAGAGAAAGAAGTCCCTGGTGAAAGAAAAGAATCCAGAGGAAGAAGTGTCAAAGCACGAAGAACCCATCACCTAGGAGAGGTCACCAGAGGAGGAGGAGAAGAAAGTATAATCTCCTATTAGGAAGAAGAAGAAGGTGATAGAAGAAGATAACTCGGAGGGTAAAAAGAGCTTAGAGGCCTATAGAGGTGAAAGAGATGATGATGATGATGATGAAATTGAGGCAGATCCAAGCCCTCCCATATTTGAAGTACATGACTCAGAGGATGAAGGAGAGGAAGCATAAAATTAGTACGTCTTTATCAAGAGGAAGAATGACAAGGAAGAGGAGGATACTCAGGAAAAAGGAGTAAGCAAGGAAGTTAAAAAATAAAAAAAGGACCCCAAGGCTCACCAAGGAAGAGGTAGATGAGGCCATGGAGAAAGAGGTAGAAAAGATAATCAAAGACCTAGTAGAGCAAGAGATAGAATGCAGCGCAGACCTAGTGATGAAGGAAGTAGAGGAGGAGAGCATAGAAAAGGAATATGGTAGCATGGGATGGGATCCCAGTTTGGTTGTGAGCTTTCCTAATGCCATGCATATGGGGAGAAAGATTTACAAAGGTATAAAAAGTTAAGAGGATGGGATATATTGATGATCTAAACAAGGTTTTTCACACGCACTTTTAAAGCACCATACCAACGGAGCAACTCTTGGCTATGACATCATTTGATGAGGAAGGTGCATACCCTCAGATAGGGAAAATGATTTCATGGGAATTTGAGTCCCACGTCGATGAACCATAATTCAAAGTAAGTCAAGGGGAAATAATAAAGGTACCAGAGTCAAAAGGAGACAACCCCTTGGTAAACACTCAATGAATAATAGACAAGCAAATATGTAATGCAATGAACAAGGTTTTGGTTGAAGTAGAGGCCAGACTCTTCGGGAGGAATGGAAAAGTGAAGTTCTTAGAAGCAGAACTAGAGAAGAAGGAAGAAGAGCTTGAGGGAATAACAAAGGACTTAAAGTAGGAGCTAATCATTGTGCAGCTAAGACATGAGTTGAAATAAGAGAAGGCAAGGATGCACACGGTTTAAGAGAAAGTAGATATGATCACAAATGTCATTTTCTTAAAGCATCTAGATCTAACACCACCAACGTAGAAGTATGGATCTACCTTGGATTGCCTAGAGGACTTGACCCGCATCCTCATAATGGAAAGGTGACCACTATCCTTAGAGTCTTCAGAGGAGGCATCAACGTGCCAAGAAAAGGAGGACAAGATGAAGGTTGTGGCAATTACTTCCTAGTATAAGAAAGTTCTTGTGAATGTGAAATCTGCCACTCAAGTTGCTGAGGTCACTTATGACAACTGCACCGATAGAGATAGAGTGGTGAGCATTCTGGTCACCACCCATGAAGCAAAGCTCATGGAGTTCTAGGAGAAGAAGAAGGGGAATAGAGTGGAATGTGATATAATTTTAGCCGAGGTTGAGAGGAAATCAAAATCTATTAAGACCTTGTGGGGCTCAGTCAAGAACTGGATGAAGGAGTTACATCCCTAGATTACTCGAAGGATGGACGCACTCGAGGATTTGGGAAAACGGTTAGAGGGGATCATGGAGATAATGAATACCCAAGGAGAAGGGTTAAGCTTTGAAGAGGTGAGCAGCCTAGTTGGTGAGATTTGTCAACAGGCACAGAGCAAGGTCTATACCTAGAATAATCTAGAGGAAAAATTGATGAAATATTTCCCTCTCCTCTTACAAAATTAATCATATTCTCCCCATTCTTTCATTCTTCCCCGAATTCTACATTCCTTTATTCTTTATCCAAACTATTCAAGAACAATCATTCTTTATTCATTGAGAAGGTGTTCCCGAGGGTAGAGAATAGGCGTAGTGTAGGGTGATGTTGAGCCCTTAAAATATTGGCTAAGTACAAGAAGGCACATGGGGGCACAAGGCCTGTTTTAAGAAGGGCGCGCAAGGAGAAAGTGTGTAGGACAAGGTTTTAGGAGGGTTTAGAAGAACCAATGGTGAACGCGCAAGGTAGAGCAAAGGTCTCAGGACTTAGCCATATTTAGCATATCAGGCAGAACATGAGGAAATCATGACTCGACTGCATATGCAAAGTGGATAAGGTGCCAACCTAGTAACTTGGTGCCCACAAAAGGAATATTCCTTATGATATAAGATTCCAGAAGGTCATCACGGAAAGGGATGGAGAGCTTGTATCTGAAGAAGCATGCTCCCAGGGAGGACCGCTTAGACACATGGCAATTGATCTACAACTTTAGAAAGGAATGATGGTGCTTTCTAAAGATATATATACAAACGCTCGGTAGAAGAAAGAGAGAGACGGAGATGGATGCAGAGTTAGAGAATGCAAAGAGGAAAATCTTTGCAAGAATACTGTGAGAGCTCTATGGGTTAGGTTTAGAGGATTTGTAGGAGTATGTTGTATCAAGGGGATGGGTCTGAATATTTTTCTTTATACTATGAAGGGCCTAAGTCTAATTCCGATGCATGACATTGGTCTGCACTATCATATGGATCATTGATTTCCTTAGTTAACTGTAATGTGGTTATCAACATACTTAATATGAATAGATATGTGGTTCCATTTTTACTTACATTTATATGGATTGTTTTAATATATATTTCACATGAGTGGGTGTAAACCCCTGCGTATTTCCCTTATGTTATGATTCTAATCTATATTATATAATTCTTTTCTTATCTGAATGAATACATTGGTCTAGAAGCCGTTTTGAGCTCTAAGATGAATGTATGTTTCATTTCTAGTCTTTTCATTTAAAGTTTCTATCATAACTAATGCATTCTCACACAACTTGCATAAAGGAGGGGCTCAGTTCCCGTGCATGCCTCGGGTGAATGTACAATGCCCACTGGGTGATAGGCCGACGTGTATGGGATTTCCTTGTTCTTTAAGAGGGCATAAAAATGACTACATCTTGGTGTCGTTGTCGGGACCTCTTTTTGAAGTTGTTGTCTACACCTATTGTATCATTTTCTAGTGGTCTACACCTTAGGTTATATAACCACACCCCCTTTACATTTTATAGTGATATAATTTTAGTGCTAAATTGTCACTCAACCATTCATCTTATAGTGTGTATCCATGTATTAGCTAGCTAAGTAAAGATAATTTAAACTAACACATAATAGTTCAAATTTAAGGCTAAACTATACCTAGATAATCATGTTAAGATCTTAAAGAGAGTAAATATCAACACTATGCATTATAACTTTGAAGGAAACTCAAACTAACATGCTTAAAATTTATCCTATACTCTTTGAAAGCTAAATAAGTATGGACCTATGTAGATCCTTAGATATCAAAATGTGATAGTTTGTTTGATCCCAAGGGTTTGAGAATGGATCTCAATCAAGACTTGGCTACAAGACCTCCTTTATCTTCTCCATATGACTCAAAAGGCTTCAATGGATGAATGAAAGATGAATATACCTAGCTCAACACTAATGGAAGATGCTCAAAGATGAAAATTCCTATCCTTAATGTTAGAAGCATGCAAAGGTATGTGTAGAAAGTTATAAGGAGGATTCCTTTTATAACCAAATGGTTTGAATAAGCTTTGCATCCTATTGTATGTGGGATAATAGCAAAGTTGAGTTAGTTAGGATAAGCATACTTTAAGTTTGCTTTATAAGAGATTAATATTTCATTAATGATCCATGAGAGTTGAAGGGGGTTTATTAATTAATCAAATTGATCAACTAATAGGTATATGTATATTTTTAGAAGCATTTGAGAAGAAAGTTAGTCTGATCTATGTTATGAGAGGATTTTAATCAAATAAATGATGATTTATTGATTAAATAAAAGAGAGAATTAATTAATTAAGAATAATTAATTAATCTATATATAAGGGGGTATTAATTAACAAAAGGTCGTTAATTGTCATTTTGAGTGATGGAAGAGCTAATTAATTGTCATAATTTAATTAATTAACATTGATAGATGAGAAATTGTGTGTTATTGACGATATTTCATCAATTTTTAGGAAAGAGGACAATTAACACAATTTAAATATTTAAATTTCTCGATCCAAATTATAGGTGTCTATATTTTCCCCTCTTTGGGGTGGCGTAAGCGACACCATTTCAAAGATAGTAGACAAGTACAAACACATAAATTTTGAAGAGATAAAAGAAAAATTAGTGGAGTGAAGTATGCCCCCTCGAGTTTCGATGGGGTGATGAAATATTTTGATCAATGATAAAAAATTCAAATAAGGATGAAAGAAGAAAAAGGGTAGAGGAAGATGTCTCAGGTGAATTAGGATTAGAATGTTGAAAGGAAAATTATATAGAAGAGGAATGAAGATTAAGGAAAAGAGAAATATTTCATCCAACGTATTGAAACAACTTTAGTGTCATCATATAGCCAAAGATCTACGTCATCGGTCCTTATTAAAAATATAAGAACATGAAAAAATATAGAATGACATGAAAATCCATAATACAAATCAATTATGTAGTTTTGAAAACACCAACTCAATGCAACATACAAAACACATCTCAAAATTTGATAGTTTGTTTGATCTCAAGGGTTTGATAATGGATATCAATCAAGCCTTGGATACAAGGCCTCCTTGATATTCTCCATATGACTCAAAAGTCTTGGATGGAAAAATTCAAGATGAAGATACCTATCTCAACACTAATGAAAGATGCTCAAAGATCAAAATGCCTATAATTTATGTTATAAGTATGCAAAAGGTGTGTAGAAAGGTAGGATGAGGGATCCTTTTATAACCAAATGGTCTGAAGAAGCTTTGCATCCTATTACATGTGGGATAATAGAAAAGATAAGTTAGTTGGGATAAACATACTTTAAGTTTTCTTTAGAAGAGATTAATATTTCATTAGTGATCCATGGGAATTAAGGGGGGTTTATTAATTAATCAAAAGTGATCAACTAATAGGTAGATGTAGCTTTTTAGAATCATTTGAGAAGAAACTTAGTCTGATCTATGTTATGAGAGGATTTTAATCAAATAAATGATGATTTATTGATTAAATATAAGAGAGAATTAATTAATTAAGAACAATTAATTAATCTAGATAGAAAGGGGTATTAATTAAGGGAAGGTCGTTAATTGTCATTTTGAGCAATAAAAGAGCTAATTAATTTTTGTAATGTAATTAATTAACATTGATCGAAGAGAAATGGTGTGTTATTGACGATATGTTTTCAATTTGCGGGAAAGGGGAAAATTAGCACAATTTAAGTATTTAAATTGCTCGATCCAAATTATAGGTGTCTACATTTTCCCCTCTTTGGGGTGGCATAAGCGATGCCACTTTAAAGATAGTAGATAAGTACAATGCATATTTTTTGAAGAGATAGAAGAAATATTAGTGGAGTGAAGGATCCCCCCTCAAGTGTCGATGGGGTGATAAAAAAGGTTTATCGATGATCGAAAATACAAAGAAAGAGGAAAGAAGAAAAATGGGAGGGACAGATGTCCCAGGTGAATTAGGAGAAGAGTGTTGAAAGGAAAATGATATAAAAGAGGAATGAAGTTTAAGGAAAAGAGAAAGCTTTCATCCAACGTATTGAAACAAATTTAGTGTCATCATATTGCCAAAGATCTACGTCATCAGTCCTTATTAAAAATATACACATATGACAAAAGTGTAGAACGACATGAAAAGCCATAGTAAAAACAATTGTCCATTGCGGAAAATACCAACTCAATGCAACACAAAAAATGTAATGCAATATGAGAAAGCAAAATATGCCTAAATACCTGCAACATACATAATGCAATGTAATACGAGAAAGTAAACAAGCTAACCTAATAGAGAAACATAATGCAATGTTTTTTGTTATCAAGGTTTGATTTCGAACTATGTGAATTAATAAGGGTTAAAAGATGGTGCCCCAAGAAAGGATGCATGCAAGGGGAATAAAAAAGGACACTTGGGTCCTATGAAAAACAATTGTGCACTATGAAATAGTACCAAACAACTCATTGTGCCCCAGAGTATATACATAGTAAGCAAACAACTTTGTAAATAGAGGTAGATCAAGATAATCCATGAGTCGCGCACAAGAATAGGTGAGAACCAAAGAGTGATGTTTTGTAGGATGATTTTTATTATTTTTGATTTTTTAGAAACATATTTTAATGTTTTATATTTTGAAAGTTTTGTGAAACTATGTAGAGGAGGAAAAAGAAGTGTGGATGCCCCTAGCGATAGATGGGATGTACAAGGGTAGAATGCCACACGTATGCACAAGAAAGTGAAGATGTGAAAGTACCCCAGTGATTAGGTGGGAGTATTCAAAGGAAAAATCTTCACGCGCTGAAGGGGGATCAAGGCCAATATAAGATAGGTTGAATCATGAGGGATCAAGGATGCCTCTAGTGTAAGCTAGCCAAGAAACATATATGAGAAAGGAAGTAGAAAATTATTGTATTATAAGGTGATAAAAGTGTCCATAAACATAACAAAAGGAAATATTATAAACATGGATGTTATGAATGAAGCCAAAGAATAGAAATGTTGTGAAAATATTTTAGAAGGAATTTGATGGAAAAGTGATTAGCCTAAGGCACAAATCACAAGACAAAATATACACTAAAGCAAGAGTTTGAACAAGGTCCAAAAAAATTGGTAACATACTAATCCTATTTACTCATCAAGATCCCATGTATGTACGTGGAAATGAATTACCTCTTGAAGGAAAGACTTGATTGAAAACAACTGAAGATACTAGCCAACATGTAGGAATGATTGATTTTGAAAGGCAGTTTATGAATGGAGGGTGTAAGGAGAGTCATACATTGCTTTGATGTGAATCAGGTGTCCTTAGCCCCGACGGAGATGCATTTTATTCAAATCACAACATTTCTCTAATGCCAGTTAGGTGTAAATATCCCCTTGATGTAGGTGCATCAAGGGCTAAAAGTAATAGGGTCATGTGAGACCATCTAGATATTTTTGGTTAGGGGTATGTTTGTATTGGTAAGTATAGGTATGTAGGAGGTTAAAATAATTGTCTTAAGCCTAATTAAAGGAATTTCAAGTGGAAATAGGCTAATTGAAGCCATGTAAACCATAAAAAGGTTTGGTATTTGTTTGAAAAGGGTGTTCATGAGCTGTAAGGGAGGTGATCAAGTCATGTTTGACTTAGTAAGGATGTTGAGTCTTATTAGGAGTTATTGAACTCATGTAGGAGCCATATTTAGTAGTTAGTAAAACTAGTTAATATGTAAGAGGGACTCCATTCAAAGTAGAGAATAGATATTAATGATGAATTATGATGTAGATAGACTTCCAAGACATAATAAAAATGATTGAGGTGCTGTTACAGGTAGTAGACTGATAATTTGACATGTTATGTTGGTGTTCCATCAACTGTGCATTAAGAATCATGTTCTGGTCAAGGATCCAAATTTAACAATCCTCTCTAAATGCATTGTTTTACATCTGTGAATAGATGGATAGTTATGGTATGATGGGATAATCATTCCCAGATTTCATAGCTCTTGAAACACCTTACAATGACCTCTAGCTTAACTTTTGTGCTCTCGGGCCCTAACTAGGGCATCATCTAATTCAATTTCTAACCATTAAAATGGATGAAATTTTAGGATAATTTTTATTTAGGTGAATAATAGAAGTCCACACATTTTCATATCATAATTTTCACATGTGAAATAGTTATGCTAGAAATTGCAGTCCGGTTTGTATAGGTACAACTACAGAAGAGAAATCAAGTGCATGGAGGGGAAATTCATGGAGTTGAGTCTCTAAATTTTTTAGGGAGCATGTCATAATAATTAAGAAAGGTGGATCTAACACTAATCAAGTGATTTTATATCCTAAATTTCTGTTGTCATACTTATAGTTTAATAGGAGACCTAATTAGCATGCTACAGTTACAAAGGAAGTGCAATCTTGTAAAAAGGAACATGAGGTGAGTTTTAGGTATGAAGGAGAGCTTGATAAAGGGTCCCTAAATGTTCTATTAAGTTACATGGTTGTTTCATGGAATCTTGAGATACAAGGGTGTTTATAGGCTTGGAGGGCTACAAGACCAAAAAGATCTAATATAGAGAACTAGGCCTTAATGTGAGTACATGAAAAAACTAGGAGTCTAAAAAACCCTAATAAATGAAATATTTGGAGATCTTGATGAAGGTGGAGAGTGACCCATAATTCCACATTATGGTTATGATAATTAGACCAAGAGGTTACTTAAGTTTAGTCTCATATTGTTAAGAGCACACAATCATAGTGACTACCTTGAAGGATATAAGGCTTGGAGAATGGATTGAAAGGAACACCAAGGATGTTAGAGAAGGGATGATGGTGCATCATGAAGGAGATATGGGATGAGCCAAGGTATTTTAGATACTTAATCATTTCTTTCATATAACTATCAATGCAAGTTGATGTGTGTGTAGTAAGACACTGTATATCTCATAGTGTTGGAAGCATAGTAATGGTTCTATTGAACCTTATGAGAATGATCCTCGGTAGAAGGGGTTGAAAGAGTTGGTCCAAGTAATCTTAGAGCTCACAAGTCAAATTGAATATTTTACAAAGGTAAATTTTCAAGTGTAAAGAATAAGATGAGAAAATTGTTATAACCCCTAAACCATTTTGGTATCAGAGCCGAGCTCTATTAGGATCAGTTTATTGCAAAGATTTTAAACTTTTTTGATTTATTGAAGAGTGTGTAAATTTGATTATTTAAAGAATGGAAAAGTCATAGAGCACATCATTACATGGGGTAATGAAATTTATTCAAGAAGGAGTGATGAGGAAGATGGGTAGTATGGTGAATAAAATTAATGATCTAGGCACAATAATGACAAGTCTAGAAGTAATGTATTCAAATATGGAAAGGACAACTTATAGAGGTGATGATCAGAAGCAGGGAGAATTTTTGTTATTCTACATCAACAAGCTAAACCTCAGGAGCCAATCTGTAGAATAATTCTATTTAGAACAATATGCAAGACAAGAGGTAAGTGCTACAATGTTATTATAGATAATGGAAAAACAAACAACATTATGTTTGAGGAAATGGTTAGAAAATTGGGTTTAAAGAGGTTAATTCACCCTACACCTTAGAAAGTGGCATGGGTTCAGAAGAACCATCAAATTCTTGTAAATGAAAAATGTAGAGTACCTTTCAAGATTGGAATTTTACATGATGAGGTTCTATGTGATGTAATTCCTATGGATGTTTCTCATTTACTCCTAAGAAGGCCATGGAAATATGACAAAAAGGTAATTTATAATGGAAGGTTGAAAAATGTTTTCTAACAAAGAATGGAATAGAGCATGTTTTAGTACCTTTGATGGACCAACATGCACATATTAAAAGGAGAAGCATGGTATTTGGCTTCAAGGAGTTTATTGAGAAGACCAATGATAAGGTTTTGGCCTTCATGATAGATGAAAACAAGGTGCAATAGTTAGATTCCAATGCAGTGGACCAAGAAGCATAAGTCAAGGCTAATGAACAATACCAAATGAGGTTGTGGAAAAACATGATGTTATTTAAGAAATAAAATGATGACCAAGAAGGTTAATTGAGTTACTAAATTAAGAGTGACGATAAAAAGCAGCAGGGTAACTTTAAGGAAGAAGAGACATGGAATGAGATCTTGGAAGACCTTATGCAAGGTCATGAAGAATAAGGAAGAAATAAGACACATGAGAGTGTCATGGGAATGAAGGAAACAAATGGTTCTCTTGAAGACCAAGACAAAGAAAGATAAGGACAACCAGTTCTTGTAAGAAAAATAAACCAAGATGAGGAGAAACAAAGGAAGGTAGAGATACACGGCTTACAAATAAGCCTAAGAGAGGAACCAAATGACAAGCAAGATGAAAACAAGCATGGAGCAGCCAAAAAAAATAGTGGAGTTCTAATTTTTAAACCTAAATGTGTTTTGACATGTGTGAATGTAGGTTGTAGCAGTCATTTATCAAGAATGAACATGAATAGACAAAGGATAAGCGAATCTAGTAAAAAAGGAACAAGGAGATATTCCTAGAAGCTATAAAAAGTCTGAATAGATCCATTTAAGAGGATGAACTATCCAACATAAAAGACAATTGTAGTCAATGAATGATGGAGAGAGAAGACTCAAATCAAGCAATTTCATGGAGAAAAGTAAAAACCCAAGGAACAATGAATGAAGTTGGAGTGATCTTGAAGTTTACATGGTTGAAGGTAGACCAAGAAAAGTTTTCACGAAAAATAGAGTTGTATATAGACCAATGGGATGGAGAACAAAGTTGAGCAAAAGCAGGGAAGTTGATAGAGAGCCAAATAAGACCTCTAACTCAGCAAAGAGGAAAAAATGAGGATTATTTTATGCATACTTTCAAGATTAAAGTAGATTGTAGATGTGTAGCCACAAGAAACACTTTTAAAAGGTTTCAAAATACTATAAGGACAGTCATCAAAGGTAATGTATAGATAAACAATGATTATTCACAAGTCTTGTTATCATGTAAGGAGTCTTCTTGTGAGTCTACTAGACCAATATTAGTTGAGGAATAATAAATGTGTGAAATGGAGAGTAAGTTGATGAAGATAGAATACAGAGAGATCATGAGGAGTATTCTAAGACCATAAGGAGTGACCATATGCAAGGATGAATACATAACAGAGAAAAAATTAGTGGGAAAAGGAGGTGTTACAGTCAAGAAATCGGTCATTAGGACTAAGGAAGATTTAAGTTTAAAGACAAGACTATGGAACCTTTCACTTTGCAATATATCACAAGTGGTTAGTATAAAGAAAAACCAAGGATAAGTAAATAGTAGTCTCAAAGGCTTAAGTATCATTCAAGGTAATTACCATTTGGAAGGTATGTTTTTTTAAATGGGAATCCAAGATTAGACTAAGAAAACTAGTAATATTCTCGTGTTGCAGCAGTTAAGGCATGGGATTAATGAGCTACTAAGTGTACAAGGAGAAGAAATGTTGATTATATACAATCATAGGAAAAGTCAAAAGGGAAACCAATTCATATAAGAACAAGAAATGCATGGTATAGTCCAATATGGAAGAAATGAAATGTAAAAGGATAAGAAACAAATAATGTTAGTGGACTACAAGGGACAAGAAGGTTATGATGTTCCATACAACAATGAAGGGAGGAATGAACAACTATAGTGGTGTGAATTGCAACCTAAGGAGACATGTGACCTCTCAAGGCATGTAAAGGAATTGAAATTCAATATTGAGAACCTCCATTTTATTGGTCAAGTGAATAAATCTTGTGAAAATTCCAAAAGTGAACATGAGAAGAATAAATTGATAATACAAGTGGAGAAGGCACTTGAGACTATTGTTTGGATACCTAATATTGTCCTAAGTGCTATAGTTACATTTGAATATGAAGAATGGAAGGCAGAGTTAAGGATCATGATGAATAAGGTTGAAGTATAACAAGAGACAAACATGAAAGTAAAGACTATGAAGAAGAAGAAGGAGAATACAAGGTTTAGAGTGGTGATAGGAAGGATGGAAACACTAGAAAAAGAGAGAGTACAAGTAAGAAAGAAGGTACATAATAGTTAGAGTATACCATTGCAAAGGACAAAGAAATATTGGAAATCAAGAAGAGAGAAAAGCCAAATTTACATTGAGTAGGAGCTCAATTTCTTCTTTAAGGGTAACCTGATATAGCAGCATCAAGGGCTAAAAGCAATAAGGTCATGTGAGACCATCTATATATGTTTGGTTAGGGGTATGTTTGTATTTGTAAGTGTAGATATGTAGGAGGTTGGAATAGTTGTCTTAAGCCTAATTAAAGGAATTTCAAGTGGAAATAGGCTAATTTAAGCCATGTAAACCATAAAAAGGTTTGGTATTTGTTTGAAAAGAGTGTTCATAAGTTGTAAGGGAGGTGATCAAGTCATGTTTGACTTAGTAAGGTTGTTGAGTCTTCTTATGAGTTGTTGAGCTCATGTAGGAGCCAAATTTAGTAGTTAGTAAAACTAGTTAAAATTTAAGAGGGACTTCATTTGAAGTATAGAAGAGATATTAATGATGAATTATGATCTAGACAGAGTTCCAATACATAATAAATATGATCGAGGTGATGTTGTAGGAAATAGACTGATAATTTGACATGTTATGTTGGTGTTCCATCAAATGTGAATTAAGAATCATGTTCTAGCCAATGATCCAAACTTGACATTCCTCTTTAAATGCATTGTTTGACATCTATAGATCGATGGATAGTTAGGGTATGAAGAGAAACCATTCCCAAATTTTCATAGCTCTTACAACACCGTACAATGACATGTAGTTCAACTTTTGTGCTCTTGGGCCCTAACTAGGGAATGATCTAATTAAATTTCAAACCATAAAAAATGGATGAAATTTTAGGATCATTTATTTCTTGGTGAATACTAGAAGTCCAAAAAATTTCATATCCTAATTTACACGTGTGAAATAGTTATGCTAGAAATTGCAGTCCAGTCTGTACAGGTACAACTACAAAAGAGAAATCAAGTGCATGTAGGGGAAATTCATGGAGTTGAGTCTCCAATTTTTGTAGGGAGCATGTCATAATCTAACACTACTCAGGTGATTTTATAGCCTAAAGGTCTACTATCATACTTATAGGTCAATAGGATACCTAATTAGCATGCTACAGTTACAAAGGAACATTTTTTTAAAAAGGAACATGAGGTGAGTTTTAGGTATGAAGGAGAGATTTATAAAGGGTCCTTAAATTTGCTATTAATTTGCATGGTTTTTCCAAGGAATCTTGAGATATGAGGGTGTTTGTAGGCTTGGAGGGCTACAAGACCAAAAAGATCTAATAGAGAGAACTAGGCCTTAATGTGAGTACATGACCAAACTAGTAGTCTAAAAACCCTAATAAATGGAATGGTTGAAGAGATTTATGAAGGTGGAGAGTGACCCATGGATCCACATGAAGGTTTTAAGCATTATACCTAGAGGCTACTTAAGTATAGTCTCATATTGTTAAGAGCACACAAGCATAGTGACTACCTTGAAGGATATAAGGCATGGATAATGGATTGAAAAGAACATGAAGGATGTCAGAGGGGATGGAGGTGTATCATGAAGGAGATATGGGATCATCCAAGGTATTGTATCTACTTAATCATTACTTTCATATAACTATTAATGCAAGTGTATGTGTGTGTAGTAGGACGGAGTATATCTCAGGGTGTTAGAAGCATAGTAATGGTTCTATTGAACCTTATGAGAATGATCTTCACTAGAAAGGGTTAAAAGAGTTGGTCCAAGTAAGCTTAGAGATCACAAGTCAAATTTAAGATGTTACAAAGGTAAGTTGTCAAGTGTAAATAATAATATGAGAAAATTTTTATAACCCCCTACACCACCCTGGTAGAGATTATTGGAAATACCCCAAGAGAGAGTTGTATTTATATCAATTTTATTTTTCTTTTAGATTTTGATTTTTTTTATTTTGATTGATTATTTTTTACTTTCTGAAAACTTACTTCAGCTCTCTTGTTTTGACAAGGGGTTAAGAACCACTGATGGCTTGATGGAAGGATATGGAAGTGATTGCAATGAAAACCTTAGCTAGCATGAAAAAATATATCCAAAATTTGTTTGCAACAAGTTTATTAAATATGAATTGTGATAGGATCTCTAAGATTTCATTCATTCTTTAATTTAAAAAGGTGATAAAATACCAAGGTCGAATAGATACCATAGAGATCAATTTCACAAAATGCGTGCGAATAGGCTAACCAAAATAACATTGAAGGGATGAAAATGGTGGATGAATATGAAAGAAAGGGAAGAAATAGCATCCATGTGTACGCAATACCTAATTGCAATGTTGGATCTTTGTAACTTTAATTTTTGTTTTTGCAATGTTTTAATGTTTTCTCATTTTTTTAATTTTCAAATTATTTTGACTTTTTATGATTTTTTGATGGTTTTTGGAACAAAACATGTCACTCTACATGACAGGATCTAACAACGATGTTCAAAATTTCCTTGATAAGAGAGACTAAGAATTTTTTCTTATCAAGTATACTATTATCCCCCGATATCGATGATCGTGGTCAGCTCACACTCCACAATTGACTGTGATTTGTTTTAAAACATGGATTTTGTATGTGGGAGCTTGAGTTCCCTATCCATAGAATTCTGCACTTTATGCCATAATTGATGGGTATATTGGTGTGTATTTTGGAATTAAATTTGATTTTGGATTTTATGATTGTTTGAGTTATTGGGAGCTTTGAATCTCTTCATCATTTTGATCTTAGCTTGATAAATAACCTGTCTAGGTTTTTTACACACTAATGCGTGACTTTTTTGATCTTGAGAAATGGGAGGAGAATGTGGATGTTTAGAATTTTTGAGAGGAATGTGAGGAATGATGGTGGGATTGCCACAATTATTTATAGAAGAATAATGTGATGGATGAAAAATACATGGTTTGAGAATTGAAGAAGAGGGGCTACTAGAAGGTGAGCCATGAATAGAAGATGAAGGGCTACTAGGATGTGGCCTAAGAATAAAAGAAAAATGGCTACTAGGATGTGACCCATAGATGGAAGATGATGGGATAATATGATGTGGCCCAAGAATAGAAGATGATGGACTACTCGGGGGTTACCTATACATAGAATACAAGGGGCTAGTTAGACGTGTCCCAAGAATAGAAGATAGTGGACTACTAAAAAATGTCCCACAAATAGTAGAGGGAGGGATACTAGAAGGTGACCCACACCTATACAAAGATGAAGGGATACTTAATGTTAACCACATAAGAGATTGTGATTGAGGAATTGTGATAGATAAATAGTGATTGGGTGATGAGAAGATAGGTCATGGATCAATGCGAGATCCAAGAGTTTCATCATGTAATGAATAATGTGAAGATGGAAGAATAAGAGGAGGACCAAGTTGCATGATTTGAGGATATTCCTTTATTTCTTGATAAAAGGAATCAAATTTTTACTCACAATACATAGATGCATCAAATTCTAAAGAGAATCCTTGCTCGTAACTTGTTAGAGGGATATCTTCATGTGTTCCTATAAAGGATATGATCAATCCTTCATTCTGAAACAAATCAATCAATATGGGTTTCCGATCAACCATGGGGGTTTGATTGGATGAAAAGGGGCTAACCAGTATGGAATATTGATTGATAAGGGATGTTTGATGATGATTGATAAAATAAGTTGACATGGGGGACAAAGTAGACATGGAGCTAGATGTCTTAGGAGTAGAAGAAGGTGGTGTGGACATACTTATACGATGGTATATCTTCTGTAAACTAGTAGGATTAATTCAAAAGTCTATAGATTGTGATGCAGGAGTCGATTTGGATGTTTGACTAGGACTTTGAGTCATAATAATCTTCAAATAAGGAAGAATACGTGGGGGTGATTGATGAAGAAGGTCCCATGAATAAGGGGATGACCGAAATTCAAGAATTGCATTAGATATTTGATTAGAGGCACTTGGAGTCACACATATCTTCAAAGTAAGAAGACGTTGTTGAGGTGACTGATAAAAAAGGTATTGTGAAGAAAGGTAGGACTGTGACATAGGAGTCACATTATATGGATCATGAAGAAGTTCCTACAAAGAAAGGGAGCACCACGATGTAGGTGTCAAATTATATGGATGATGAAGAGGGTCATGCAAAGAAAGTGAGGACCATGATGTAGGAGTCACATTATATGGATGATGAAGAGGGTCCTTCCAAGAAATAGAGGATCATGATGTAGGAGTTAAATTACAAGTTTGAAAGAAGAGGTCTTGCAATGAAAGGGAAGACCGTGATGTAGGAGTTAAATTAGATGAATGATGGGGATAATTTATGGTGACATAAATATTTAAAGGAGGAGAAATTTGTTTAGGAGGAAGATTATTCCTTAGAATAAGTTTGATTAGATGAATTTCTAGAGACAGATGAGAATCTGAATAGTAGTTTGGATTATAATAATCAAGAGAATCCAAATAATCAGATGAATAATTAGGATTAAAAGCCTCTGAATCAAAAGAAAAGTTATTCTTAGAAACAAAAGAATCATAACACCGACTATGAGATGAAGATGGGGAAAGGTGTATCTGGATGGGTTCAATAGCACAAATAACCAAATGAGGTTTAGTCATGATGGGCATCTTTTTCTATGAACATCAAAAATTTGATTCTTTATTGTCATATGTATAAGGGACCTTGCAATAATTAGTCATTGTTGGCCTGTGTTGGGTTTAAAGGCCTAAACCTCGATTGTATGATCAAAATTCTTTAAAGTGAAGAAGGTTTCATGTCAATTTGGGCAACATAATGAAAACCAAATAGAAATTTCATAAATATGGGAATTCTATTGTGATTTTCCAAAAGGGATCTAAGAAAAATATACATCACGATAATGCAATTATGAAAATATAACAAGGTTTGGATAGAAAGTTGTGAGTGCAAAGAATCAAAGGCTCAAAAGGATTGTCCTTAGAAATATAAGTCTATAAAGTGAATGATCACAAGCAACAATCATGCAAGCTCAAAACAGAATGCCCATCAAACTTAAGTGATAAAAAATGACCAAAGAATAATGAATGATAAAGAATCAATCGGTCAAATTGATCTCATTACAAGGATAAGTCATAATGACAAATAATCACAAGACACAATCACACAAGGTTTGTTCTAAACCAATCAATCAATGAACCTACTTCCTAAGTTATTTCCAAATGGTAGTTTGACTTTTAAAATGATAAAAACAATGTCACTACTTATGTCAAGTTCAAGAATGAACAAGGCGTAAGTAATAAAAAAAGGTTGATATAATTTACAAACAAAGTATACTTAAAGTGATTTTAAATCTAATAAAGACCTCAATTCCAAAAAGTTGGGGTTATGAATATGAACAATGCAATAATACCACTAAGATACATTAACCAAAATTTATGAAAAAGTAAGGTCTTAGTATCAAAATAATAATAGGACGATGTACACAAAATTAAAAACAACACCTTTCAAAATCGAGGTAATGTTTGAAATCAAACCAAGGCTAAAGTATACAAAATAATTTTGAATATGCGTATAAAATGACATTACAATCTAGAAAATTAGGCCGAGTTTGCAAGAAACAAGACGTAAGTATCAAAATTTTGGCGATACGATACAAAAAACATAACACTTAAAAGGAGAATCAAGTGAAGAACCAAGCCTAACTACAATGATGATCTTAACTTGGGTATCAAGATCAAATGGATATCAATGATGTAAAAATGCACCCACACACTTTATACATTTAACTCAGCCACAAACATGGATGAATGTAAATGGACATAAAAGTGGAAAACACAATCGATTGATAACACACATATATGTGTTCTTCTTTTGATCAAAAAAGTGTCAAAAGAAAACAAAGGAAGTAGATCAAGTTGGGTTGAAAAGTGTTTGGCCTCACTTCGATAGAGTTTAGCCTCATCTTACAGCGAGTGAAAAACTAAGAAAAATTAATTTCATAAAAATTTCATGATGAATATTGCATAGTTTTAAATTTAATAAACTCTCCCTTTGTTGGATAAACAAAGTTTCATCTCTGAGAAATTTCTCCCTTTGTGAAGCCTCTTACAATGATTGGTATAAATAAGTTGGCTCTAAGTCAAGATATCTTCCTAGGTGGTTCACTCAACTAGGTGTCACAAGTTATCTAAATTCGAGTGTGATTTACTAAGAAATTTGCACTAAATAGTCTTGGGTTATCTCATATTTTCTTTACCCCCTTCAAACATAGTGAGAAAAAAATGCATTCATCGTGTGTTCTCACTAGGATTGCGATACAAATAACTTTGAATCTAACTTAAAAAGGTAAAACTAGTCAAGTAGGTGTTTGGAGCACTTCCTATTTCATCTACAAGGTTCCCTCTTGTGTGGACTACTTTAGGGTTCCTAGGACCACCCCCATTGTTGTATCTTAAGGATTATGCCAAAGGGGTTATGTCCTAGTTAAAGTGGACAGGGTGTACCCTTATCAGAACCTGCAAATATAATGTGATGATTGTGGTGTGTATTTTTATCTTTTATACTTAATGTGGTTTAGTCATTCACCATTTGGAAACCTGTAATCAAACGTGTATTAGTATTTTTTGTTTCTAACCTCTTTCTTTAACAATCGAATTAGGTCCTACACACAAAATATTAGTAATTTTCCACAAGATCAAAATATCATGAAAGAGGGTTTAAGTGTTTTTTTATTCCCAATATCACCTAAAAGGTGTAAGGGAAGAGCATACACAACGTGAAAACCCAACAATTATAAGAAATGGAAAACACTTTGTGAAATTAATGCACAAGATAGTTCATTTAAACCAATTTTGACATTCATTCCCTTAGCAAATACGTATAATGAGATGTTTTTTAAAGAATAAAAAAGATATAAAAATCATTTTTGATTCCCAAGATCACCTAAAAGGTGCGAGGGAAGAGCATATGTGACTCTTATATCATAAACAAACAAACAAAATCCATTAAATTTAAACAAACCAAGTTAGCAAAAAGCATGCAAATATTCCTTGCAAAAAAATTTATACTCAGATAAACCCCGCAAGGAATTAGCACATCAAGACGAAAATATTTTACAAAATTTAAAATAAAGTTCAAATTGTAATGTTATGTTTACGTGCACTTTTGGGTGTGTACATGCCTTCATAAATGTGTACACGCCTATGTGAAAATGACATTGGACTAAATATGTACATGGCCAGAGAGTCATGTACTCGTTAATATTAATGTGTGTGCATGCCTATCTGACAGGGTAAATGCCGAATGCTTAGAAGGTGTGTGTGCATGGATATGGATTTCTACACGTAGATTTTATTATATACACGGGTTGAGAAGATTACATAAAAATACAGAGGGTAAATTTTATGTGTGTAGGAAGAACGATGTATACATGAACCTTTTAATGCATGCGTGAGCCTAAAAGAAGCTTACATAGAGTATAAGTAGCAACAGAATGTGTGCGTGTAACTTATAGCATGTACATGAGTCTTTTTTACCTATGCGTGATTTTTTATGTGTACGCGCCCCTTACAAATTTTTACCTATGCATATACCTATATATGACATCAAAACACAAGAATCTGATGTATACAACTTCAAAAAGCTCAAAAGTTTCCTAATTTAGCTCAAATCCAATGACAACCCATCACAATAAATGCCATAAGAGAAAATCAATGCATGTAAAGTTAGTAAAATAACCTAAAAATATTAACCTATTTCACATGTGCATGATTTAGGTTAGAAAAACTTTAGAAAAACAACTAAAACTCATTAAAATCAAAGAGACTATGAATCGGTCCCACTGAGTGTGCCAAATGTATCCATGTATTAGTTAGCTAAGTAAAGAGAATTGAAACTAACACCTAATAGTTCTAAAACAAATCTAAACTATACCTAGATCATCATGATAAGATCTTAAAGAGAGTAAATATCAACACTATGCATTATAACTTTGAAGGAAACCCAAACTAACATGCTAAACATTTATCCTCTACTCTTTGAAAGATAAACAAGAGATGGACCTATGTAGATCCTTAAATATTAAAATGTGATAGTTTTTTGATCCCAAGGGTTTGAGAATGGATCTCAATCGAGACTTGGTGACAAGACCTCCTTGATATTCTCCATATGACTCAAAAGGCTTGGATGTATGAATGCAAGATGAAGATACCTAGCTCAACACTAATGGAAGATGCTCAACGATGAAAATTCCTATAGTTTATGTTATACGCATGCAAAGGTGTGTGTAGAAAGGTAGGAGGAGGGTTCCTTTTATAACCCAATGGTTTGAAGAAGCTTTGCATCCTATTGCATGTGGGATAATAACGAAGCTAAGTTAGTTAGGATAAGCATACTTTAAGTTTTCTTTAAAAGATATTACTATTCCATTAGTGATCCATGGGAGTTGAGGGGGGTTTATTAATTAAACAAAATGGATCAACTAATAGGTAGATTTAGATTTTTAGAATAATTTGAGAATAAAGTTAGTCTGATCTATGCTATGAGAGAATTTTAATCAAATAAATGACGATTTATTGATTAAATAAAAGAGAATTGATTAATTAAGAATAATTAATTAATCTAGATAGAAAGGGGTATTAATTAATGAAAGGTGGTTAATTGTCATTTTGAGTGATAAAAGAGATAATTAAATGTCATAATGTAATTAATTAACAATGATAGAGGATAAATGGTGTGTTATTGATGATATGTCATCAATTTGTGGGAAAGAGGACAATTAGCGCAATTTAATTATTTAAATTGATCGATCCAAATTATAGGTGTCTACATAGTGATATATGCTTTAGGATAAATCATCACTCCAAATTTCATCTCATTGTAGTATAAGCTTAGGCTATAAGTTCCATGCACATCTATTCTCCATATTGCATATCATCACCACTACACATATACACATTTCCTCACAGTGCACTAGACATGATACACACCACTCGAATATTTCCCGATGACGCACTATCGTTTACGGTTCATTCTTAACTTCTGAGGGGGAAAACAAAATGAACCTCACCACATACATTTTCATCCACTTGGGGAAAATATGGCTCCTATCATTCCGTTTTACATTTCATTCTATCCATCCATAACAAATGACATATCATGGTTACTATTATCCTTTCTTAATCTTTCCTGGTCATAATCACTTTATTACACATGTTATTTTGATTACTTGTATGTCATCTATCTATACCATCCACACATGCACGTTCACATATTTTCCTAGTTGTGATCATAGATACATGTTTCTTACATGTGGCATGGATGCTCACCTTCTACCCTTCCTACATTGGTCATTGGGGGCATCCACATTCATCTCTTCTAAGTTCTATTATTGCATTTTATACTTATAACTTTACATTAATCCCTTATACATGCTTTTGACACACTAGCTATATTTTTAACATTCTAACAGGTGCTTCATGTGAAATTTTTTTTATGTAGGGATATTGGTTTCCATACTTGTTTGTTGTATTTTTTCCCATTGTTTGTTATTATTTGTTGGCATTTCCCTATGATTGGTGTGCACACTTGTTTGTGGCCATGATGGCCTAGCATGTATTGTGATATCGTGAGTGATGTCCCATGTTTTCAACTCACTTTGTGGGGCATACTTTTCTTCTTGCATGTTTACATTACTTTGCTTGATAGCTTACACACTGTTCGCATAGATTATACATTATTTTCTTCATGCATGTGTGTTTTCACATGTCTTTGGCTAGCCTTCTTGTTTGTGTGCGCCATGGTTTCTACCAAGAAATTTTCAACTTACATGTTGTTAGCCCTGTTTTGGGGTTTTATATCTCCTATCAACAACATCGCATGTTACCCTAAAGAGGGGGGGCATCATTTGGTTTTTTACATACAAACACAAAGATTCTACACCGTTTCATTTTAATTTTATTCAACGAGTGGGTTCAGAACAGTTCATGAACCCCATACACAGTGGATTTTATAGGACATAATGTCCTTACCATTTCTAGGAAGCAATTATAGGTTTGGAGGTTATAGTGGGTGTGCCTCTCTGCACTACTTTGGTCAGTGGCATCGGATCACCAAAAAAACTAGGATAGTAAAGAGATCTGTACACACATTCAGGGAATCAGTTAGAGCTTGGAGGACAAAAATCATTTCCTCCCTATACTTCTTTGGCCTATGGCGTGAGATCACCCCAAAAATTCATAGTAAAGGATATCCTTCTATTCTCTTTCTTGACATGGATCAGGTGCACATGTTCCGTTTACATTTCTATATTTTTCATACACATGAGTATTTTGCATAACATTTTTACACTTACATACATACATATTTGACTACTTGATCATTTTCTCCTTACAGGTCTAGCCTTATGATAAAGAGTTAGTCAAATGGGGGAAAAAATAACAAAACAAAATGAAAACAACACCATGCAGTAAGCACACTATAACACACATATCACATTTTTATGCAAGTACACTATGCAGAAACTACACACACATATTTTTCCCTAAGTTCACTCTTGTCACTTTTTCTTTGCATATTTTTCATCTATAGTTTCCATGCTCCTCCATGTTTTTATCATTCCACACTTTTGTCTAGTCCTTCAACACGCTTCTAATACACTCTTTGTGGACATTAGGTACACATCTCTATCTACTTTATGTTACCAAGATTTCCCTTCATCAACATAAAGTGGGGGCAAAATGTAGTCACAAAATCATGTGCTTTAGACATTTTATTTATCTCAGTCTCATACTACTATTAAGAAGGTTCATGAATGAAGAAATTACTAATTAACCCCTTCCTTTGGCCATCTTGTTTATTTTATTTCATAATTTGTTACCTATTGCACCCATATTCCAAACTATTTTTGAACATCCCACATTATTTTAGCCTGGTTTGGGGTGCCCCAATTTAGTACTGGGCTTCCCATGTGCACCCTGGTCCCACTTGGGGGCACCTTGATCCTTCTAGCACCTTCCCACCACTTTTTGGGCATCTTGTAGTCGTTTTTCATCTTTATCTTTCTTGTGGTCAGACTTTTTGGGGTTAATTATGAAATTAGAGAAAGAGAACCCAATAAATATAAAGTTACGAGACCATAATGAGGGACCTATCATCATACACTAATATCACTCCATATAGAGTTGCATCCATCTATTTTATTGGCATCCACATAGCTCCATCATCAAGGCACAAGCTAGGACATCTGCAGCACACTTCATAGGGGCAATAATTCTATTTTATTTCATGCACACATTCTATTAAATTTTCTATATTTAGCTATTTCTCGTTATTTCACAAAGTGCGACTGACATTAGAGAACCTAGGGAAAGACATGCACACATGCACACACATACACCAGAAATACATCCGGGTCCAAAATGTAGTGCAAAACTTAATTAGTAAGCCTATTATTGTGGTATCTAAGGTTAGTCCGACCCATTCATTTGTATATTTCTTTTTTTTAGGGTTATGATAATTCCTTTTGGTCTTTTATAGGTCCTTTATTCCTCTTGGAATATTTGGAGAATTCAACGCAGTATAAAAAAAATTAATTTGATAGGAAGTTAGGGGTGTAGATCACTTTTTGACCCTATGAGCACCAGTTCCAGACATTTTTACCAGACCATGGTGCCCAGATTCCTTACTAGAGTGCGCGTGAGTGCCCTAATCATCTTCCAGGCACTCCAGTCCAACCACATCATCTAGGTTTTTCCTTTGTGGGACCCCAAAAAAGTTGTTCCTACTTTCTGATTTTATGTCCATCACTGTGACACAGTCCAACAGTCACCTGTTATCAGCTGAGTTCTTTCCTTTCCCTTATTACACATTACGGTTTTTATTTTTATTAGTTCTATTATTTAGTACATTTACATGCTATCTTAGTACATTTACTTATTGCGTTATATGTCCTCCTAAATTAAATTAAATATACTTTACTACATTAACTTAGTTAATTTTTGTTAATCACCATTAAATTTTCCTTTATCATTGCTTTCCTTCTTGCTTATATTGTAAGAAAAATGATTCAAAAATTAGAACCATATTTGGTCACAATTCTGGGTGAATCTAATTTATATACCCAATTTAGAAAACTAAATTTAAATAAATTATAAATAAGAAATCATGTAAACCATGATTTATAGAATTAAAGTGAATTTATTATGTGGCTTTAGGGACTTGAGTGTGTTAATGTAAGGATTTTTTAACAAATTCTTCTTGGCCCTCCTTCCAGCATTAATTTTTAAATATTTCCTATTGATGCATCATAGTGACACAACAATGGGGAGAAATGATAGGCTCCTACATCATATTTATTTTATGATCACTTAAAGTGTGATTCAGTGTATGAGTTATAGGGTATCGATCTTTGAAACCAATAAAAAGGGTATATTGCTGGATCATTAATCCTTTTAACGCCAATTTTTTATCTTTACTGTTAATGCACCAAAATGACACAACAATGGGGAGAAATGATAGGCTCCTACATTTTACTCATTTTATGATCAATTATGGTGTGATTTAATGCACGAGTTACAGGGTATTGATAATTTAAACCAATAATAATGGTATATTTCTAGATTATTAGTCCTTATAGTGCCACTAGACTACAATTATTTAACTTCATTTATCTTTGAAGGATTATTAAAATTATTTAATCTAAGGATAGTGCTCAAATAAACCAAATTAGAAAAGAAAAGGTAGACAAAATAAATTTGTTGAGACAAATGCATTTAAACTATTTAATGCATGATTTTGGAAATAGCGTTCTTTCTTTGTTAAACAAGAAACACAAAATTCAGTTATCTCTCAAATTTTAATTATACTGATGCATGGATTCAAATGGTATAAAAAATAATGAACTATAAATCAAATTTATCTTATCAATTTCTTAATGCACATTTAAATGATAAACTTAACTTTTAGAAAACTCTAGTAATTAAATATAAACTTGCAGATGAAAATTTTGAACAAATTAATGAAGGAAAGCTAATTTGTAATACACCAATCTATAAATATCATGAACACATAATACCAGTTGTCAAAATTTCCCCCCCCCCCAGGGTAAATTTCGATAACATGCATCAAAAGTTGCAGAAAGGCAAATAGGTCAATCCAGAAAAAAATCGCGAAAATCGGCTAAGTCCTAGTCCTAAGTGTTGCTCAAGACATTTGGGACAAAAATGCCCGAAATGTCCGAACCGGCCGAAATGAGTCCAAAGGGTCCAAAATCAAATGGGACATCTGGGACAAATGGACGTGAAATGCCCGAACCAGCCGAAATGAGTCCAAAGGGCCCAAAATCAAATGGGACATCCGAGACAAATAGAGGCGAAGGGCGCGAAAGAGCTGGCAGGCCCGCGGACTAATCAAAAGCTGCCACATGTCCTCATAGAGTAAAGGTCAGAAAAGTCAAGGGGCGAATTTTCGAGCACCGAGCCGAACAAATAGGATCGTGTCACGTGTCCCATTTAAGAGCCCACGAGGAAAATTCAAAGGAAAGCCCGCCAAAAGGTAGAGGAGAGAGAATTATTCAGCGAATCACAGCTTGCCACATGTCATCCAGGTGGCAGAGCGCGGGAAGAATTTCAAAAATCCATTTTCGCCTGTTCCGTGCCCTAAATCTTCAGATCGCCATAACTTTTGATTCAGAGCTCAGTTTTGCGCGCTCTTTATATCAACGGAAAGCTTGTGAGATTCTCTACACATTTCCAGGGTCAATCTTGAATTTTGGTTTAGTTTGAAGAAAGAAAATCAGAAGATGCCTCTGGCACGAAATAATAAGCAGAAGTGATGCTCAACTAACAACTTTAATGCAGCGGACAGTTCGCCGCCTCTGCTAGACAGCTCGCCGTTTTGCCGAGATCCGCCACTTCCATCATTATGAGATGAGTTAAGTGCATTCTGGAGGTGGTTGGGATAGATTTCGAATTCCTCTCTCTTTTCTCTCTCATTCTTCCTATAAATTGTAAGGAGGGGCTTCTTTCTAATGTTGGACATTTCTATTTTGCGACCCCTCCCTTCTCTCTTGCTTGCAAGAGAATTCGTGGAGTTTTCAAGCCTCCCACATGGACTGTAATGCCATTGTACCTCTTGGCCATTGAAATGTATTTGAATCGATCCTTTGAGCAATATATATGTCTGTGATTGAATTTAAATCCTCTCATGTATTCATTGTTATCATTCTGATCTCCCATTGCATTTCGGTTACCTGTGTATGATGTGGTATTGCATCTATATGGCCTGTGTTTATGTTGCAAAACTTATGTTCTTCATTCCTCGGTGCATCACCTCCATAGTTTAGGTTTTATTATACGCATTTCTCTCTCCCTATCTCCTTGGTAGTTAGGTTAGTTTTTTTTAGCAAACCTTTGTGTTTTATTGGTGCATCTGAACAGAGGAATAGGAACCAGCCTTTCTCTGGAGAATCCTTTCTCATTTTCAAGTCCCACACTTGGAGGAAGGATTCAATGTTATGCAATCACACTGGATACCTAAGTGATCAACCTAGAAACTTGATCTGTATCCAGGGGTGCTGTGATTTTGCATCAACAATACCTAAGATAGAGATGGGAAAACATAAATCATAAAAACATTATCTTGCATGAGTCAACTTCAAACTGGCTCACATTCATTTATTAAAATGACATCCCCCTCCTTTTAGAATGGGAGTAGACATATTTAGAAAATTTGGGGGTCTCAATTAACATACCTTTTCCCAATAATGATTAAAAATATGCAAAGGTAACTATCCATTCATGAAATATCATATCTAATTCTTATTGGGATGATTACAATGGGAAAGGGGATAACAATGACATTAGGATAACATAATATTATCAATGATTGTGTTCTTGTTTTACCATGGGTCCATTTTTAACTGGGCCTGCCTGTGTGGTCCCTTCCTAAGATGGGTTAGCTGAAGTTGGATCTTCTTGATCTAGATTAGCTAGAGTTGGCCCCTTTTTTGTTTCAATCAAATCTTCCCTGCAAATTTTTTGTCTTCATACAAATTTTTAAGATAAAAAATAGGCTTCCTAAAGAGTTTAGGAGCATTATCCAATATGGTCTTGAGGGAATCTGTGGCCTTTCCTATTATCTCATTTAAGGTCTCTATATTTTGGACCTTCTCCTAATCCTAAGAAAATATCTCAATGACTTGGTTTACGTTTTATTTCATTGGTATTTGTTATATTCCTTAGAAAATTTGCTAAGAATTGGCTGAGAAATCATACAAATTCAGCCATATGCACTAACTCTTAGTTTTCCTTAAGGATCCTTGTGAGAGCTACCTATAAAAATAGTTGACTTCCTCTTGATATGACATCATCAAGTTGAGGAGGAATTGTATTCATTTGTTCATCCCATTCCTTCAAATACTACTTTTGTATAGTTGGCATATGTTTTGTATATACCAATGCCTTATATGATAACTATAGCAAGATTCATGCATATTCCTTCTTCAATAGCTTGGTCCATGAATTTTCACATCCTCTACATCACAGCCATTATTTCAGTGATTACATTAGTCTTGTTAGAGAAATCATGTTCTTTCTTTTTGGTATCAATGCTTTCCTTGACCACATCATATACGATGAGAATGGATTCTTTTACATATGAGGCAATACACTCAAAGACAATGGCTTTGGACTAAGTTTATGTGTCTTTGTTTCTGTCCTACATTCCTCTCACCAATTTTGATATCAATTATATTTAGGCCTTGATTTATGATAATATATCCTCCTCATATTGTGCTACTTGATAACCCTTGACCTTATTTTTCTTGGTGAGGGAGAAGAGGTCTTTGTATGTTTCATGAAAAATGATGGATTATTGTGTAGACATCCTCTTCCTTGTCACCCTTCTCAAAGTCCCTAATTCAGGAATATACTCAATGAATATCAGGGGTTCTTCTTGAGATACCCAATCTAGTTATTCCCTATGGGTGGTAATTGATTTCTCAACCAATTCTTGTTGAGGCTCTGTAGGAGGAACACTTGCAAAGGTTATTTGAATTGGATCAACTCATGTTTGCTCTATTTATGGTATTGTATTTGTAGCTTCATCATCTGAGGAGGATAAATCATATGCTACTAAAGAAGGTCCTTCATTTTTTTAAGGAATAACCTCTTGGACCTTTTGGATATTTCCTATTCATACTGGTCTTAAAGAAGGAGTTGGGGAAGTTGTGCCTTGGGAGTGTCTCAAAGGCTCTATATATTCAGGTTCTCCTCTCTTTGTGATTTTTTTAGTTGTTCCTCTTGGAGGAGGAATTTTTACTATCATCTTCATGTTTTTTTGGACAAGTTTTTAATCTGTTTGGGTGATCTAAACTCAATCATTAACATCAACCTCGTGGGAATATACTAGATTGATTTACCCCTTAAGTGACTCTAAATGTGTCACCACTCTCTTCCATAGGTCATATTATCTCAATGGGTTTTTGGGAATATTGAATGATTTATGGTGGTAAACTGTAGTTCTAAGATCTAACCATGTCTTGAAATTTGTACATCCCATTATAACTGCTAGAGGAGGGTGAGGCCTACGATTTTTTTCCTTGTATTTTCCCACTATGCCATTACATATTTGGTAGGAAATTTCCTTCTCATAAAGCTTATCAGGCACATAGTAAGGAGGCTATAATAGTGGTGTAGGTAGCCCCTCAATCATGATTTATTTAAGTATCCCCATTTGTTTGATTGATTTAAGAACACTTTCTAAAATTTTGTGAATTGGCGTTTAATGAATTTTTTTTCAAAGTTTGGGGTAAAAGAAGGTGAAAATATCTTCAATATGGGCCTTGAATCTATGGGCATACATATCTGAAAAAAAACATGCACTTCTAGTAGGCATCATAGGGACAACAAGTCATAAAATTTAGAACACTAGAGGACTCCACAAAACACATCCAACAGATAAGAGGCCATGAATAATGGCATCTTATGATAAAAATGAAGATCTTTAGGATATTAGGTTAGATGTAACCACTTGTCTTAGAGAAGGAATTTTGTGGTCTTCTATAATTATTGCAAGTAGTGGAATCCAAGCTACATCAATCTTAACAATGGATGGGTTTCCATATAAACTATGCATCAATGCCATGCCAATATAGAATCTAGCCTTGAATATTTGAATAAAGATATCATTTATATGAGGATTATCCATATTATCAATTGGGTCCTTGGCCTAAATTTGTAAAATAATTCCAATTTTCTGTGTGGTAGTCCAAGATTAAATTATGGTTGATTAATACAAAGTGTCATAGGTAAACAACTTATAATATGATTTAAATGAATCCAACAAATAGATCTATCCTCTTTGTTTCATATTGTGAAAATAGAGCCCAATTATTTGACTTAACATGAATAAGAATAAAGGAGAGTAATTATGGACATGGGAATACCTTGAGCTTGGTTGTAATCAGATAGAGGGTGACCCATTTTAACACCCTAATGTACTTAGCCCTTTGTTCTTTGTCAGCTAACATACCTGCTTCATCGATTCCATCTATGTTGATTTTATCCCTTTTAATGGTTGAGAAAATGCTAGAATATTTTATAATTCATGGTCAAGTGAAGCAGAGTTGAACATAGTATTCCGTATTACCCTAGTTTCAAAATAGGAATATAAGAATGTATCCAAATTTGAAGGTCTTGGTTCTCCTCCCATAGTTGAAGATTAACATCTTGGAAAGGCTACAATGGATTCCTTGAAATAAACTACTTGAAAAAATGGGTGAAATTGGGTTAAACTTTCACAGTCAATCTTGCAACTTGAAGCCTCAAATGAATTTCCTCATTTAACATTGTATTCTTATAATTTGTGCAATCCTTCATCTAAAAATTTGTGCTCTATATTAATGGTACATAATTCATGACTTGATGTTTTTATGCCTTAGAGAATAATAATTTTAATTAGTTATCCTTTTTAATGCGTGTGTTAAACTTGTGAACACTAGGCTAAATCATAACTGCCAATTTTTAATTATCCTTTTTTTCATTTTAAGACCTAGAGGTTGATTAGGAGCATCACCATGTACAAAGAAAAAAACATTTCCAATTTTTTTTTTGAATTAGGTGTAGGTTGTATTATTGGGTGTCTTGGGTTAGATCCTAGTCCATTTGGATCCTTTTGGGCTTGAAATGATGAGATTTTGGAGCTTCCCTCAAAAAACAACAATTTCAAAAAATTTAAATCTACATGTTGTGTTTAGTGGTCTAGGAGCTAGGTTAGGATGTGTGTTATGGCTATAAAGATGTAAAAAATCTCATGTAACCTAAGCAACATGTTATCCACCCATGAAGGTAAAGTTACTTATGCTAACCTAGATTTAGTCATGGTATGGTGACCTAACTCCAAGATGTAACTAACTCATTTTGGTCACTTAAAGGAATTATTTGAATAAGCGAAGGTAAGGTGATATATAATTTATAATAATAATAAATATTACTACAGATCCAAGATATCAAGAATCCTATAATGTACTATTGGTTTGTCAATACAATGGATTTCTTGAGTTAAACTTATGAAAAATGAGGGTAGTATGTGTATGATTTTTAAATAATGAATTATTATTGATTTAATAAGGTATAAAAAATGTTATTTTAGGGTGAATGGAGACTTTATAGGCTCCTGGAGACTATGCAATAAGGTTTTGAATATTATTGGGCATCATAGAGACAAGATTTCATAAAAAGTTCTTGAGAAAAGTTGATATATGAGGTACGTGATAGTATTATTGTATATGTAAGTGAATGAATGAGTGTGGAGACTCTGTGAGGAATTAATAATTTAGGAGGATGTGTTACATTTTCAATAATATGGTATAATGTTTTCATATTCATGGTCAATTTGAAAAGAAATTGAAATTGGTTAACATTGTTGATACAATCCATTCAAAGACTAGCATGTCTATTTTAAAGCTATAATTAATGTTACAAGGTATTGTCATGCTTAAAGGGGACTGATAGAGTCAAGGGAGGACCTATAAAATCCTTTTAATATTTGACAAATCTTAATAGGTAAGGTAAATAAAATTAAACTAAAAAGATGACTCTTGGATCTATAGAAGAATATCTAGGGTTTGAAGGAAAGAGCAGTGTATAAATCCAAATGTAACATTTGAATCTTGATGATATTTGGTAAAAATATTTAAATAGGTATAAGAAAGGTTTTTTTACAAATTTTGGTATCATTTTAAGGATATTTGATAAGCCAAAAGTTTAAAACTCATACTGTCAAGGTTTAATTTACCTAGTTTTGAAGGCTTAGAATGACAATTTGATTAAACTACAAGAACCAATCTCTTCAACCTACTAATAATGGTAATTTATATGGATTAAGGTGTATTAAATGTGTAATAATATTTTAGAAATGATAATATAAGATACCGAAGAAGGAAAATCAAAATATACAGTCTTAACCTTGTCTTGTAATAGTCAAGCCAAGAAAGAAGAGTAAACATCACAGGGTTGTAAAGCATTATAAAAAAATTCTTATAAATTTGTTGAAGTGGGTGTTAATGGTGGTGTTAATACCTTAAGAAGTGGTAAAACATATGAACCTAAGATTTTAAGTGGAAGAAAACTAGAGAAATACAGTTAAGAACCCTATAATGTATAGTCAAGAGCAAAGTTTGAATGAAAACTCTAAAAGAAGTCAAAGAATAGTTATATAAGTTTTCATTATAGGTGGTTATAATTTGGGGAAGATGAGTAAAAGGTAAGAAAGAGGAAATCAATAAGTTTTTATAACTAAATACAAGAAAACTAAATCATACCTCTGCCTTGGTCAAGAGTACAAGAAAACTAAAAAGTAGCAAAGTTGTATTGGGAAGATAAGTATAGGGTCTAAGACCAATAAGGATTTTTGTGAGGTAGCCTCAAAAATTTTAAGAGGTTAATATAGGAATGAAACATGGTGTGAACATTAAAACCGTATAAACTAAGTTGAATACCTAAATATGACCTATAAGGTCTAATTGAAGACGTGAGAGGTAAAGTTGGGCTAAGTGTGTGAAGAGTTGGGCTAAGAAATTTGGCTAATTGGAAAATTGTAGAGAAATAAGTTCAAGAGTTAGTTGTTGAAACTTCTCGAGAAGCGTAAAAAATATAAAGGGTGTTTAAAAACACTTTTATTTTTCCAATAGTCCTTGTGAATTGTTCTAAACAATAAGGTTTGCATTAATAAAGGGCTAATAACGTGTGAGCAAGGTTGAAAGTGTGAATGAGTTCAGATGAAGTTTATCTCTAAATAAAGGTTTTAAATTATGTTTAACTCATAATTGGGAAGCCACGGGTTCAATTCTTGCTAGATGCATAGGAAAAAGTTACTGCATTATACTAACAATCACTTTTAGATTAAGTAGGTAAAATGGGAGAATAACCTTAGAACAATACTATTATGAAAAGTATACTTGGATGAATGTGAATATGTCTTGAGTTCTTGCATGGTTGATGAAATTGAATTTGAAATTAAAATTTTTGTTATGATTTTAGCTTGGTCTACCAACCTCCTCTGCATCAGAAGCCATGTGTATGATACGTATATGACATATGGGATGCCACATATAACACTGGAATTGGCTCATCCTTCGTAATTGATGATGTGTCTTTGAATTTATGTGAATTTGAGATTCTTTGAATTTTATTGCACTTAGAAGTGAGAGTTGATTTTACCATGAAGTGCAAGGTGAGATATTTGAAAATTAAATACTCAAATTTTGGTATTTGGTCTTGTGAATACTTGCACTTGGAAAGTGCAGCTGCGAGTTCTCTCCCTTGTAATACTTTTAATTATAAAATGTAAGTTATCACTCTTTGAAATTATTTCCTTGGAAATTCTCACACTTGGAAGTGTGAGGTATCACTCTTTGAGTGTGATGAAAATTAAAACTTCTTAGTTGGTCAAAAAATTTAACTTTGAAGTGCGAGTGTGAGAAAATCATAGATTGCAAGTGCAAGGATTAAGAAATAAATAAGTGAAATTCCTCACACATAACAAGTACAAGGAGATAAATTTTGAAGAGCAAGTGTTTAAGATTTTAAAACTAAGTGAGGACTTATTTTAATTAATTTAATTAAGATCAACTACTAGCAACTATGAGGTAAAGTAACTCCATTAAGGATTATTTTGCACTCCTAACTCAATATCTTGCACTCCTAACTCATCTGTTCTACAAGATTATCAAGGCAACGAGTAAGAAACACACATGAAATGACATACAATAGATGGATTTAAAGGGGCTACTGTGAGTGCTAGGGTCACATATCTAGAGGGACGTAATACCTATATTAGTTCAACCTAGGGTTTCCAAAGGCCTGTGGTTAATATAGAGGAGATAACCCTACTAAGATATCAGTGATTGGGTGAGGAGAGGTATGGATCAATGATATATGTGCACAATATGAATGAAATGAAAGTAATGTAAATATAAGGAGATGATCATAAATATGAGTACTAGAAATGGAATAAAAATAAATCTCTTTCATGTTTATTGAGGAATGTAAGATGGAGAATGAGCAAATGGGAGAGGAGAAATTTGAAAATGACAGCGAGCAGGAAAATTATGAGGATCATAAAATCAAAATTCCAAGGAAAGAGGAGGAGATTCTTTAGCAGGATCCAGTCACATAAAAGGAAGATAGTTCCTTTTCAAAATATAGAGATAAGTCGACCTCATTTGGTCCTACCACATGGGTGGACAAAGTCTTGGGTAAGAGCACAGAGGGAGGCCCAAAAGTAACTATCCAACCCAAGGTAAGTATTGATGGAATCATGCTGGCCATTTTACATATGATCAGTGGATGGGAAAGGGTCAAGATGGAGCATACCATCTTGGCCAAGATCCTTGGAGGGAGACCCAACATCAATGAATTTCAACAAAGGGCCACTAGGAGAATGGATGTGGTGGCTTATTCCAATGCCTATTTTGTGGTCACCTTGGCCATAAAAGAGGATAATCTTAATATTTTGATAGGGGGACCATGGTTTATAGGTCAGGATATGGTCTTAGTCCAAAACTGGAAACCTAGATTCAATCCTATAGAATCTCAGTTGAAAGAATGCCCTATCTGGGTTCATCTTCCCAGTATCTCTCTAGAACATTGGGAGCATGTGATCGTTAAAGATATCACTAAGGGAACCAAGGAGATTATTTTGATTAATCCCATGACCCATGCTAAATCAAAACTCCTCCATACATGATTTTTTGTTAATGTAGAGATGGATAAGGTAACGCCTAAGAGTGTTGTCCTAACATCATAGCTGGGGAGCATCATCAGAGGATTGAGTATGAGATGAGTCCTATGATGTGCCTACCATGCCTTAAGGCTGACCATCACTCTAAAATATGAATGAAGAACAAGGAAAATAAGGAGGAAAAGGAAAATAATATAAACCATGTCAAGATAGGACCGAGTAGGCTAGTGATGGGGGAATGGATGAAAGTGGGTATTTCATCTAAGAACCAGAGTCTGAAAAAGGAATCCACTGGATCATATACAACATAGAAAGGGAAAAATAAGGAAGTAGAGCCTTTCCTGGATGGCTTGATGGGTGAATCATCAAAGGGGGATAATATGGGTAATCCAAGTATAATGTAAGGACCTATTGGGAATATTAATGAAGAATTTAAAGAAACTGAAAAGGAAGAAACAAAACAGATAGATACATAAGTTAGTCAAAACCAAGAAAAGGTCAAATATCCAGTCAAGGACAATGATTTGGGAAGCATTGAAGATGAAAGGGTGGTAGAATATTTGGTGGTTGAGGACACTTTGTTAGTCCTAGTTTGTTTTCTCAGAAACTAGATTCTCCCTCTATATTGGTCAACAACATTTTGGGGCTATAGGGTTGGAAGAGATTGAGTCTTTGGAATAAATGTTTAGTCTGGTTTCTACCCCTCCATCCCAATCCAAGGGACATAAAAACAATCCTAATATGGATGTGGGGGCACCCAAGCAAGGTGTTGGTAGACCACCAGAAAGAATAACTAGAGATAGATCGAAAAGAAAAGAGGTAGAAAAGTGAACCAAAAGATCCCTGACATGTAAGGGGGATATAACTTTAAATGATTATTATCTCATGGAATATAAGAGGGTTGAAAAAACTTGGTAAACATATAACTATTAGTGACATTAGAGTAAAGAATAATGCTGATATTATTATGATTCAAGAAACTAAAATGAAGGGAGAAAATTTTATAGAAATCAAAAAAAAATTTGGAAAGAAGAGAATTGTTTTTGTGTTGACTTTGTAGGAGCTTCAGGTGAACTAGCATGCCTATGGAATGGTAGTCAGTTTTAAGGGGATATTTTGATTCAACAAAGACACTATCTGACAATTTGTGTTACATACTTGATCTAAAAAATAATTCTCTCAAATTTTTATGCTTCGAACACCATTTCAAGAAGGAAAGATATATGGAATGAACTATCCTTATTTAAGAGCTATTTTAAAGACTTATATTGGGTGATAGGTGGGGATATGAATACCCCCTACTCCCTTTGGACAAGAAATGAGGTACCACTAATTTTTTAAAAATCATGGAGGATCTTGCTGACTTCCTGCATAATAATGGAATTTTCAACCTGGAACTCAGAGGATCTAAGTATCCTTGGACTAATATAACAATAAGCTCTGAATTGATCCAGATCAGACTTGATAGATTCCTAGTGAACCATCAGTGGGTTCAAGACCAAGTGTAATTGCTATCTACTTTATTTATAGTGGGTTCTGATCATATCCCCCTATTATTGAAGTTAGATGAACAATAGGTGGTTAAAGGTAGGATTTTAAGGTTTGAAAATATGTGGACTCTACATCTGGATCTTCATGTAAGAATTGAAGAGTGGTGGAACCAACCATTTAGAGTTAATTGCATGTATAAATTTATATCCAAGTTGAAGAATGTCAAGAGTAACATTAGAAAATGGATTAAATATGAGTTTGGGGAAATCTTCCTCTAATAGAAAATGGTGAGGGAATATTTGAGAGTCCTGGAGGACCTTATGGAAGAGGGGAATTGGAGTACTCAGGAAAAGGATTAAGAGAAAGTTCTTCTCTCCAAGTTTCATAACCTGCTTGCCATGGAAGAGGTTTATTGGAGGAAAAATTATAGGATCAACTTGCTTAAGGATGGGGATAGAAATACTAGATTATTTCATGTCTCATCCACTATCAAGAACAACAAGACCAGAATTTTTTAAATTGTTAAACATGATGACACATTGGCCATTGAGGAATGTGACTTAGCTAAGACTGTAACTAGTTATTTTAAAGATTGGTATGTTGAGGACAACCAAAGAGATGAGAGGAAGACAGAGTAAGTCTTTGATAGGGTCATCAGTGAGGAGGAAAACATATCTCTCCTATAAATTCCTAAGGAAGAGGAAATCAGGTCTATCTTTTTTATGATGGAGGGGGACAAAGCTCCGGGTCCTGATGGTTTTCTTACCCTTTACTTCCATATGTACTGGTACATTGTAAAAAATGACGTGGTCCTTGCTATCTAGGATTTATAATTGGAAGGAAGAATGTTAAAACAAGTGAGCCATACCTTTTTGGTCTTGATTCCCAAGATGAATGGCACCAAAGAACTTAAGGACTTTATAACTATAAGTTTATGAAACACTATATAAAATATTTCTCTAAGATCGTAACCTTTAGACTAAGAGAGCTCTTACAAAATTTCATTTTTCCAAATCAAGGGACTTTTTTCCCGAGAAGGAAAATTACTTATAGTATCGTAGCTATTCATGAAACCATGCACTCAGTGGAGAAATCCAATAGGGAAGTTGTGTGATCAAGTTAGACATGCACAAAGCATATGATCGGGTTTCATGGAAATTATTAGATATGATTTTGGATAAATTGGGGTTCAGTCCCAAAGCTATCCATCTACTGAGGGAATTTACTTTCACCCCAAGATTTTTAGTCCTTATTAACATAAAAAATTATGGTTTCTGTAAGTATGGTAGAGGACTGAGACAAGGGGATCCCCTATCTCCCTTTTTATACATCATTCTTACAAAATATTTGAGTAAAATCTTCCAGAAGGCTATGTTGGAAAGAAGACTCAAATGCATCAAGGTCACTAAAGCGATGGATCCTATTTTTCTTCAAATTTTTCTTGATGATACAGTCATGCTTGGCCAAGCTGAGGTGAATGAATCCATAGAATTTAAATAAATCACTAAATTCTATAAGGAGGCCTCTAGACAAATGATAAACTTCCATAAGATCTCCTATTTTTTATTAATCTCCACCCAAATCAATAGCAAAGGATAGCGTCTATAATGGGTTGTAGTATCAAATATCTCCCCAACTACTACCTTGGTATGCCCTTGTGTGGTATCAAGGTTTCACTTGAGATTTGGAACCCCCTGATTGAGATATTCGAAAGGAAACTATCCTCTTTTAAAGGAATCCTTCTCACTCAAGCGGGTAAAGTTTAGCTACTCCAAATCTCCCTTCAAGGAGTTGTAATTTACAATATGTCAGTTTTTAAAATACTAGGCAAAATCAAAACCATCATCAAGAAAATAAAAATAAGATTCTTGTGGTTAGGAATGAAGGATAAAACTAGGATTCCCCTGGTGGCTTAGGAAAATGTTACAAATCTAAAGAAGTATGAGGGAATAGGTTTAAAAAACCTACAAATCATGAATGAGGCCCTAGTTACAAAAATAGGATGGAGGATATTTAAAGAACAATAGCTATGGGCATATATCCTAACTATGAAATACTTGTTGATTGTTGGAAGAAGGAAAGATATATTAAACCCCACCAAAACTCCTAGGGGATCCATCTTTTGGAACCATCTTAGTTAGATTAAGGACCTCCTCCTTATCGGAATCAGATGGAATATAGGGAATGGTAATGTGGCAAGATTCCAAGAATATGCCTAGATGGATAAGTAACCCCTTTGTGAGAGTGAACCCTAGAATTTTCTCAAGGTATACTATAGTCAGATCTATTGGGATAAAGCCGAGGACTACTGGATCCTTAATGCTCAAGGGAAAACATAGAGGAATATCCTCCCCCCTGGTGACTATAATGGTCTGAGTAGACCTTTTGAAGTGTTAAATGGTAGATAAAAGGTACCCTTGTCCCCTCTGGCATGATGGAGGATGAAATTATTTGGAGTAAGTCTACTTTAGGTGAGTATGAAGTTAAATTTGGATTTGAAACTGCCTTTGAAAATGAGGAAGAAAACAAACATTTTACTAGGATTTGGAGCAATTTTATGATGCCCAAAATAATTATTTTCATGTGGGAAACCAATTTGAATATAATTTTGATAGTGGATAATCTAAGGAAAAGAGGCATGATCCTTACAAGCATCTTTTCTCTCTGAAAAGATAATGAGGAATGAGTTTATCATTTGTTTTTGGAGTGCAGGTTAACCTTTCAAATCTTGGCTAAGTTTCTTAGCATCTTCAAGGTCTATCTACCTTTACCTGGAAACTTTAAGGGAATGATAGAACAATGGAAAATACCTTTTAAATCCAAAAACCTTAAGCAATCATGAGATTTATCACTGCCACATGTTCTTTTGGGAGTTTGGATTGAAAGGAACATCAAGATATTTTGAAACAAGGTAGTGAATATCCCTAGAGTTGTAAGCAGAATTAAAAAAAATCTTAGACAACATAGAAGTCCACAAAAACAAGTGGGATGATCCCTTAGTACTAAAAGATATTAATATCCTCCATTCACTTATGATTATTCTAATCAAGTTAGGTGAGAAGCAAAGGGCTAAGAAGGATAGGTCTAACTCTAAATGGGAACCACCCCCTAGGGACTGTGTTAAACTCAAATTTTATGGGCATGTGAGTCTTGGATTTAGTAAAGTTGGATGGGGTGGTCTTATTAGAGACCATAGGGGTAAGTGTTTTCTGGATTACACTCAGCCTCTAGGGAATAACTCAAATAATTATGCTGAAGTTACTTTGGATGTAGGTCTTATTAGGATAGATAAAAGACTTAGATTCAAGAGAATTGTTATAGAAGGAGATTCTTTATTTATCATTAAATATATGGAAGGTAAATGTAAGATGGGGTGGAATGTCAAAAACATGATTTTGGATGCTCAAATCTTGTTTTCCATCTTTGATGATGTGATATTACACCTCGTGTATAGAGAATGCAATTACAGTGCTAATGGGTTAGCCAATCAGGGTAATAACTTGGATGAATAGAGTGAATGGGTTGGAAATGTTCCTTGGAGCCATGTTAACTAAATCATTAATCATGAAAATCCTAGGTAGGACATCTCACACGATCCAAGAGAGATCTAGTGTCAATATGGAGATTCTTTTGGGAATAAATATAAGACCAAAGTGACTATGGTGAATAAGATAAAAATATTTTTTGAGTGGGATAATTTGAGTATCCAAAATTTGAGCAAGCATAACTACAACAATCTTGCAATGGGAGGAGACAGACTGCAAGAAAATCCTACTTCTTTCTCACATATTAAAAAAGATGCTACTATCTGGACATTGTTTTCCAAGGGTGGGTTCATAAAGTATATCAAAAAAAGTAAAGGCAATGAACCTGATCTCACCCTAGATTTTACTAAAGCCTAGGACCATGACAAGGTGAAGATGAGAGGTATGGAATTGCATGTTATAGATAAGTTCATTATGGATACCACAGGCATGTCTATGGAGGGATTGAAGTTTCTTAAGGACAAAAAAACACAGGAACCAAAAAATTGTGACCTTCTTTGGCCCTGGGGAAATGGTCCACTTGTTCAAAGATGGAAATGCTCATATGTGCCTTTTGAAACATTGGGTAGATGTATACAAGGTCATAATGAGGTAAATGACTCTTAAGGGTAAATACTGCAAGATTTATACCCACCATATGTATATGTTGAATTATTTCAGACACAACCAAGCCATGATTTTTCCTTTTTTCTATTGTGCTCCCTGTTTGTTTCCATCTCAAACTTTACAGATGAAAAGGTTTATACTTTGCTCCACCATGGCATTATCCTATTGGTTTTTTCAAAATGGTAACCCTTCCCTTACCCCCGAACTGCAAACCATTCCCATGGATGAGTAATTTCTTTCCAGTAGGTTGAGAAGGATTCAATGCCCTAGGGTGAAGGATAGTGAGGATGTTACAGTTGAAGCCCTATCTGATTTAAGGAAGGGGTAATATTCCAAGGGAAAGGGTATCATAGATGAAAATCTTGGGGATAGTAGTAGAGAATCCAAAATGGAGAATATGCATGTGGTTATTAATACCTTGCTCAAAATAATAAAGCATCTTTTGCAGGATATGAGGGAGTGGAATCTCAAAGAAGTGGCCAAAGATAAGAGAATTAATGGTATCCAAGATGAGTACATTTTCAGGATCAAAGGATTTCTATCATCTAGGATCAAGTGGCTAAACTAGAAAATTATATGAAGCGGGCCCAGATGGAGACCAACAATATGGAGGAGGAGGAAGATTCGAGGGAGACCAGACAAGAGAAACAGAAGAGGAAAATGTTGCTCAACCTCAATAGCTTGGAAGATGAAGAGGAGTTTATAGAGGCCATGGATATTAAAAAAATGAGTTAGATGAATCTAGAGCACGTGCCTACCAAATCAGACTAAGGTCCCAACTCTCACACTAGAAGCAATAAAAAGAAGAAATTTTATCTGGACTTTGGTGGGATTGTCTAATTTTTCTTGTTTTTTTCGGTCAAGTTGTCTTTTGTGTTTATTAAAAAAATTTATTGTATTGTAATCCTTGTGTTCCTTCTATGCCTTTCCCCTTTTTGGTCTTGTGTCTTGGTCAAGTTATTTTGTCCATGCCTAGTCCTTGTTGGTTTTGTGGCTAATTGTTTATCCTTACTTTTTGGTAATGTGGATTTTTTGGTCCCCCCAAAACCAAACTATTATTTAATCTAAAATAAATAAATATGAGTACTATACTAACTAACATCCAAGTATATGCAACACTAAACAAACGTAACACAATGAGGAAAGGAAATGAACCAATTTATGTAAATTAAAAAAAGATGGCTAGATCACTCACCTTATACCTATAGGGTGGTCAATGATGCATCTATATCTCTATAGAAGTATCACACTGAGAGAGAACCACTATTTGGTGGAGAAAGGGAACATGGTTCGTGTCCTAGAATCAGTATAGGTGACATACTAGTGAAATAAAACCATTCAAGAATAAGAGTGTCGAATCCAATCTAAGAAAAGTGAAACATGAGCCAAGAGCTAGGCAAGTAGGTGCAAAGATGGTGCAAAATATTAGAGCATATGGTAGTTTGAATGATTCTAGATTCCTCACTTATGATATCAATGTGACGTGTGTATCATGTCAACCAAGGGAAACATAACACCAAACCTATTTCCCATGGGTGATGACATTGCAAAAATATGGTAAAAAAAGTTGATGTGTCATGAAAGTAAATAATAATGTTTCATGAATCATGGATATGGATAAAAAAAGTGCGAAGTGGTGAGATGCAAGATAGAAGTTGTGAATGAAATTTATATGAGACTTAAGGGGACAAGGATAACTAGTACATGGACATCTAATGCCAAGACCAAAAAATGACACTCTCTCAGTGTACAATCTCTAATCCATAATGTTATGTGAATAAGCATTCCCCATTCCTAGTATGACTCTTATGATGCCTTCTAAAAAAATAGATGCATTAGTGACCCTTATCTGCACAAAGTAATTTGTTAGTAACATGTATGAAAGATGAAAAGTGAAAAATTAAATGTATACATATACCCCAACCATTGATCATTGCATGTATCAATAGAAAAAAATTTGGTGGAAAACAAAAGAATAAATTCCATAACACTGATATTGAAAGTAAGTTCTAAAATTAATGCTAAAAGGAATAGCAGAAATGAAATATACCCACAATGTGCACCTGACAGTGCCACTTTTACTGCCATGCATAAGCGCAATCATTGTTGCAAAAACCATGAAGAATAAAAAATGAAAGGAAACAATAGATGATCATCAGTAAAAAATATATTAATCATCTAGCTAGGGGCCCATATGATGGATGCCATATCATAGTATTGTGATGGTATGGTGTTATAGTGTCATAGCCAAGTAGTGGGTAGTAACGCTGAAAAGTGCAAAAAAAAATATGGTAGAAGCTACAAAGAGAAATTGTCATTAACCCGAGATGTAAATAAAAATAATATGGATTATTAGCCCAAAGGATGGATATCAATGCTAAAAAGTTCAAAAAACCATAAGGTAGATGTTATAAGAATAATGTTTTCATATAGAAACAACATAAATCCAAACAAAGCCATGAGCCTAATATAGGATGTGAAAAATACCACAGTGATCCAATGGGAAAGAATAAGGTATACAAGGATAAGGTGATGATAATATTTTTAGTGTGTAAGAGAAGATTGATGAAGTACTGAATTTGAGAAGAAGGCAGAGATGTGGTATTTGAGAACCAAAAACTCTTGAGTTCCTTCATGAATGAAACTTTGTGAGGAATTGATAATTTATCGATTCTTTGAAGATGTGGCCTTCATTGGTTCTAAGGAGATAATTTTTTGTGATCTATGATATCGCTGATGAGGTAAGGAACCCACCACTTATGACCATGTTTTCCTTCTTTTTCATGTGTATAATCAAGTATAAGGACAAGGTCAGCAACGTCAAAAGTGCATAGATGAATGAGTTTGTTATGTTGTTTAGTAAGGAATTGTTTATGCTTCTGATTATGAGTGTATGATTGTTCACATCATTATTATAATAGGTCAAGATCATGGAGACAAACTTTATGGATTTCCTTGTTAAGAATGATACCATGAAGGGAAATATAGAGTGAAGGGAGTTCAACTTTGAGTGGAAATACCAAATCAAATCCATAAGTAAGTGAAAATGGGGTTTCCCCTATAGTTGTATGAACACTGGTGTGGTATTCCGATAATGTAAGATACAAATTTGAATGTCAATATGTGTGTGATTCACAGTTGTAATTTGTAAGATATTTTCAAGAATTGTATTCACATATTCATCCTGTCCATTGCATTGTGGATGATACGGTGTTGAGAATTGATGTTTAATTTTGAACTTAGCACAAATTTGTTTCATTTATTTACATTTGAAGCTCCTACCATTGTTAGATATGATGGTATGGGGAATTCCAAAGTAGAAAATGATTTTATTGAAGATGAATTTGGATGTAGTAAGGCCAAACATATTAGTGAGAGGCATGGATTCAACCCACTTAGTAAAGTATTATGTGGTTGTAATGATGAAGGCATGCCCATCTTTTGATCAAGGTAATTTACTGATGTAATCCAATACCTATATGCTGAAGGGTTAGGGAACCATGATAGATTACATCTCAGATGAAGTAGAATGAATAAAATCATCATGAAATTGGCAAGGTCAACACTTTTTGGTGAAGTCATTAGTGTTAGATTATAGTGTAGGTAAATAGTAACCCATACATAGGAAATTATGTGTGGTATCATGATGACTACAATGGGCACCACAAGTGCCCCCATGTTCTTCCTCTAAAACAAGAGGAACCTCATATTTGTTATCACGTCAGATTAGGGTACCTTCGAAGTTGGGATAATATAATATGTCATTGATAAATAAGTATTAGAGATCCTTTTACATATTCCCAGTCGCATTCGTGGATCAGTACCATCTAGGTAGGTCTAGTATTGTATGAAATTTTGGATTCCAACATACCAAGGGTCTTGTATAGAGCCATGTGGATTGATATGATAGACATCATAAAATTTTGGAGGAAGTGAAGTAGCCAAAGTATGTCAAATTTTTATCATAAAAGCATCATCATGAGAACCAAAATGTGACTAAAACTAGGTGGAATACATAGCCAAAGATTCATCTAAGGAATTTTGTTCACACGGGATTGATTCAATAGTAAATGAGGTGAAGTGAAGTATCAACTCCTAAACTAATTCATAATAAGTACAAGGTTTTCATTGCAGTATTTATATGTACCAATAACTTATCAGCACAACAACTGAGAGTCCCCCATGGCATGAAGATAAGAGACACCCTTATCTAAGGAAGCTTTTATACCAAAGATAAGAGCCTAATATTCTGACATGTTATTGATGACTTTAAAATTGAGTCGATATGAAAGAGGGAAATCCTGGCTAGATGGATTGGTGAGAAAAAAACCTTCCCCAAATCCTTGGAGAAAATTTTCCACATCAAAATGTAGTGTCCATGTATTTTCATGGGGATCGATGATGGCATACTCAATGATTTTGGCCATTGGTTTGGTTTTAGGTGGGGAGGGTGCTTCAACAATAGCATCAAAGGATTACACCTCAAGATTGTTCGTGAAGCTATAATAGTAGTATTTTATGGAAATAGTAGTTTTTATGCCCTCAATTAGGAGTATGTACCCATCGAGTAATACATCATGAATTAAATGAGGAGCAAGGATGGGGGTGACAACCAATTGGTCCACTATGACTTGGCCTTTTACTTCCTTTCATGTGATAATGCAAAGGTAAAATTCCATAAGGAGGGAAATCCATTTTTCAATGTGATCCATAAAAGAATAGCATGTGATAAGAAGTGCCACATGGGATTTTTATGGATAATGACAGAAATGGTATGATATATTCTGTAGTGATGTAACTTTGTAGCTATGTAATATATGGATAAAAAATCCAACTCAATGGATGTATATTGTGCTTCATAGTCTAGTAAGGATCGATTAATATAATAGGTGGTATCTTCCTTTCCTTTTTCATCTTCGTATGCTAAAATTACCCATACGAACATCGAAGTGGAAGAGGTATATAGTAATAAAGTTTGATCTGGAAAAGGAGGTTGTAAGGTTGGTAATGAGGAAAAAGAGTGATTCATATTTTCAAATGATTGTTGAACATATTTGGTTTGCTCTAGTTTGGTATATTTTTGAAGTATACTATTTATGACATGAGTGTGATAAGTTAACTAGGGGTAAAATCATCGTATTTCCCTAAGGTTTCCAAGGAATGTGCATATGTATTTTGTGGAGTATGGTCATGGCATGTTGAATATAGCTTTAATCTTTCTCAAACTGACATCAACACCATTCTTAGATACTAAGAATCCTAGGAGTTTTCCTCATGTCACCTCGAATATGCATTTTCTCATATTGAGGAGAAATGTTTATTTGTGAAGGTGCCTTAAGGAAATTTATAGGTCATGAGTGTGATCATCATTGTAGTGATTTTTGATGAGTAGATCATCAATGTAGACTTCAAATATTTTATGTATGAGATCATGAAAGATGTGTGTCATGGCATGTTGATATGTTGCGCTGGTGTTTTGAATCTAAAGGGAATTTTTACATAACAATAAGTGCCCCATTATGTAGTAAAAATATTCTTTTGTTGATCTTCAAGAGCAACAAAAATATGGTTCTATCCCAAGAATCCATCCATAAGAGATAGCATTTCATACATCGTCGTGACATTGACAATTATGTCGATGGAGGGAAAATGAATTTCATCCTTAGGACAAGTGAGGTTGAGGTTTCAAAATTCAATGAAAATAAGGCTGGCCAAAGTATCCTTATTTTTAACCAGGATAATATTGGACACCCATTTAGAATAGTCTATTGTACGAAAAAGTTTCATATCTAAAAATTTGATGATTTATTTATGACATAAGTCATTGATCTTAGGAGGGAACTTCCTTATATTTTTTTCTTGGGAGCAGTATTAGGATAGGTGATGATACTATGGGAAATAATTTTAGGGTCAATTCCAGGCATATTGACATATCCCCATATAAATATTTCCTTATGTTTTCATAATATTTGTATGTGGAGCTCACGTAAGTGAGGAAATAAATCACTAAGCATGATGGTGTGTGAGGAATCATCAAAACACTATTTTTTGAGAATTCTACAAACTTATGATGATGTCGAGGGAGTTTATATTATTATTCATATATGAGTTCTAGAATATCCTCATCATTTTCTGGGGTAGGGAGAGGCCCATGGTATTCCACATCAATTTAAGATGACCCAAGGAGTATGGAGAAGAACAGTGTTAAGTGCAGATTTTGGTTTGGAATTTAGTTTGGTTGGTGGAATTATTGCAGGAGAGTGATGCAAAGCATAGTTAGATATTTTATCGATGACCCATGGTTTATCAAGGAGTGGTTTATTAATGGGAGGAACATAAGGGATCGTATACTCCTCATTTTAATTAACACTATTATCATAGCTAGGGGACTCATAAGATACATTGATTGTATTAGATTCAATCCAAGAATATTGTATTTGGGCCAAGACATGTTGGTAGTACAATAATTCTAAGTTCCTATACTAACCTTGAAAAACAATATTATATTCATCGAATTAAATACCTTTTCATTTAAAATTAGGCACCTTATCCTTTTCTGAAACAATGACCTGGATAAAAGATCTAGGTGAAAATGGAGGGTGATCATAAAAGATATGCATGATTCCTAAATTATTGCATTCTAAGTGGTTGTAGGTTGAGGCATCTCTCATTTGCTCCTACATATCATTTTGAGGTGGAAATAAATCTCGAGGTATGATAACTGGAGGTAATTGATGCATGATATCATTAGGTAACCTTTTTTATTGAGTGTGTTTTGAAGATCATTAGGTTCATCGTCATGTGAATATACTAATGTAATGTGGATTTTGGACCTAAGATCAAATAACTTTAGGTATGGAATACTTTATATCTCAAGAGTAATTGTCGTTAGGAAAGGCTCATTAGGAAATGGCATCAGGATATCGCAAGGATTGATATAAAAAATCATTCCTAAATCATTGGTTTTTGTGGATGAATTTAATATGTTGGTACCCCAAAAATGTGACTGCGATGTGTCAAAGGTCAACCCAATAAGAGGTTATAAGAAAGAGTATGATCTATAACCATAATATTGGTGCAAACCATTTTGGGTCCAAATTTTATGGGTAACCAGATACATCCTATGGTTTTTTATTAGTTTTGTCAAAGCCAAGAAAATTCAAATGAGTAGGATTAAGTTCGTCGATAGAATAACTAGGGTTCTTGATGAGGGAGAAGGATACTAAGTTAATCCCCAATCCTTTATCCATGAGAAACCTACATAGTTTCACATCATGAATAATAAAACTAATGAGTAAGGGTGTGTCATCTGCATGAAACAAGAACTCTTCAGTAATCATGTAATCCTATAAAAAACCCAAGGATAATAAAGCTATATGTGAGTGTTGTAAGGATGATCTAATAGTCTATATGTGATGGATTTTTGGATTTGGGGATGTAGTGGGAATCTTGGGGGCCACACAAGAAAGATCCTCAAATATTTGCAACTCTTGGAGGATAAAACTTTGATGTGAATCTAAGGTATGTATGAGTTCTATAAAGGATATATTTCATGTAAGGGAATTTAACTCATCTAAAAAATCCAACTAGGCTTGGAATAACTTCCATAGTCATACCATAGTGGTGGCACAATGGAATATGTATCCAAATGTTATGATATTTTAGTTGAAGCTATCTTGTCAAAAGAAGGTGGGATAAGATCCTTAATTGGTAATTCTTGTGACACCATGGGTGGAGGCTTAAGTGTAGGAGTAGGCTTTGTTATTAGTGGGTCTTGGAAAACATCAAACAATGGTGGATTATCAGAATATTTCTTTGGCTTGATAATTTGAAATTTATGGGAAAGTTTACGACTATATTTTACCTTAGCTACATTGATGTATTCATAATCTAGGAATATTTAATCGTATGAAGATTCTACGGCTCCAACGACATTGTTCATGGGGATTTTATGATGCTTTTTTTTTACATTTGGAGTGATATTTTTCTAAAGATTGATATTTCTCATATCACTCTTGTATAATGGAAGAGTAATTGAAAGAAGAGCTAAGGAATAAGTCAAGGACTGCATTCCTAAGGTTCTTATAATCACTGTAAGAGTGTCCTATAGTGACATGCCATCAATAAAATAGATCACCTTAAAGTTAGGAAAGGATTCTTTGAAGGGGGAACTATTCTTAGAGTGGGAAAAAAATGGAGAATTTTGGCTTGAGATAAAGGAGTATGAGGGGAGGGCAAGGAGATTACTGAAAATTTCCCATTCCTTCTTCTCTTGGATAATTTGAGGGGTTGATTACATGCATTCTTATTTTAAGCTTAGGAAATGAATAAATAGTACATCCAAATCCACGCATGAGATTATCTTGTATTTTTTCTTATTCGAGGGATTACTTTAACTTGTTGGGAGAGAATTACCTAAATTTATATTAGAGAGTAGGTGTAAGGTCCTTATGGAATATATGGCATAGGATTTGACTATCAATATTATGATTAGCTTATATGGAATTTTTTTCAATTTATTAATAAAATCATGGGTATATTTGTGAGCCCCTTCCTTAAGGTTTATTAATATTTATAAAGTCTTCTTAGGAAGATATTGTTCCTAAAACTCAGAGATGATAGAATTGACTAATCCTTCTAATTCAACTATGGAATTAGGAGGAATTTGGTTATATCATTCTAGTGCCTCACCCATAAATTTATTTGCTAGAATATTACCACTTGCATATGTATTTATTTAAATACACTATTTGTAGATATGTTCAAAAGTCTTGATATAGAAGGTTGGATCCATAGAGACATCGTAAGAGATGGTAGGGACAATCTCTCCCAGGTCCATGAAAGTAGTGCGTGGAGCTAAAGGTTTATTTTGGAAATTTTACAACACATTTCTCCAAATTGGAAGAGGAGGAACATGATTCCCATATGCATCCACCAATTTAGGGGTTGTAAAAAGGTACGTTAGGCACCACATTTTGACATACTATCTTTAACATAGGATTTTGTATTTAGGTCATGCTAACCATGGTGGTATCCTGAGATAATGTCATCTAATCTAGGAGCTTAATTATTACCATAGTAGGATCCATAGAAGAAGAATGGCATTTTTTTGTGGGTACTTATTCAAGATTTTCATGTTCATTATTGGGAGTATTAGGAGATTAATTTTGATCAGTCCTATACGGAGGAGTATTATCATGATATGGGAATCCTTGGTTAGGATGGGGCATGGTCATTTCTATGGAATCATTATATATCTTTCGAAAACATCCATCCTTGTTAGAGGTAAAGTAATAATTTTTGTTAACATTCTTAATAATAGATTTGAGATCTATTTTATCAATCTTAACCACGTTACATTCTACTAAGTTACCCTATTTTGACTAATCAAAGGGACAAGGTTGGGGCAAAAAAGTTTCATGATTGAGATTGGGGTGACTAGAAAGAGTAGTGCTCGTAGGAAGAGAATTAACTCATTTAGGAGCATGGAGAGGAGATGTAGGCACAAAAAAATAACCCAGGGATAAGTTCAAAGGGTTCAGTTGTGGAAAAAATATCCTTAGAGGTGAGATCCCTATAACTTGGAAGATGAAAAATAAAGCTCTAAAAATATGTGTTCTAGAAAAAATCATCCCTATAGAATGTTTACACAGGGGAAAATGGTGTCAAGGAAAATATTTATATAAGAATAGACATAATCAACTATTTCAGAAAGCTCAAACATGGGCCAATGGTGTCTGAGAAGAACAAGAATATAAATATACATAATAGACTATGCAATAGGGTTTGCATTAGGGTGAAAGGTTTCTAGAAGTAGGTGCAACAAAAATAGAGAGAATCACCCCTAGGTGATGATGTATGTGAAAAAATATTCTTAGGATTTTTAGGTTTTTTGGATGCTTATATAAAGCCAAATTTGAAGATGGGTTCTTTTAGCAAGTTGTGATCAATCAGGAGTGTTGTCATGTAAATGTGCAACTATTAAATATCAAAATTTCAAGCATGATAACCATACCCTACCTAAAACGTTTTTCTCAAAGGTCATCTTGAGCCCTCCTTCATATCACCCTAACCCCAAAATAGGTCATATCCCATCCATCATAGCAGTCCCATGTGTCATTTTAATGTTCCCATAGGTGATTTAGGGATATCTAGTCATTTCAAGTACTTATAAGGCAAGATCCATCAAGACAATCCTTTTGACAAGCTTGGGAAAGGTCATTCTCTGGTATTTTTAAGGCTTGTGTGCACCCCCTAGAACTAAATGAAAGGCATAAAATCATCATGGAGTTGTATCATAAGGCTAAGAGAATTTTTTAATGATTTTTGGAAGATTATGGGAGGTTCCAGCAATTTTGGAGTAGTTTCAACAAAAGTGGGTTTTGAAGGCTTAAGTAGTGCATAGTGCCGAAATGAACCCTAAGCTTCAAGAAGAAATTCTGGGAGTTTTTTAAGGAGTAAGGATTCAAAAAATATGTTTTCAAAAATATAATTTAAAGCCCTATAATATGATGATTTCATAATTTTCACAATAATAAATATCATAATAAAGAGCTAATACCCACACAATTATATTTAGAAGTAAATTTTCATGCAAAATCATATAATTTTTTGTCAAAAAATCCTTTGGGAACTCAAGTTATGGCCTCGACAAGCCACTCCCCAAGGTACGACTAAAGGAGTTAGTCAAATTTTGCATTGAAATTTGGATCAATGGGAGAGTGGCACACTTTTTTGTACCAATTTCACCATGGCCTTGGTGCATATTGTTTAATAAAATGTTCCCCCTCCCTTTTTGGCCCTTGGTCCCATATGTGACCCAATCTTAGCCTTAGGGAGAAGACAGTTAAAACAAGTATCTGATCTTCAACGGATGATTCCAGGAAATCTGTAAGGTGATAAGGGAAAAAAAAATCATTATAAAGATAAAATAATCCTATGAAAGGTGGAATCATCATATTTTTAACAAGCCCTTGGTGCTTTTTAGGGGAGATCATTCTTCACTGGGACAACTAGTAATCCTGATAAAACAAAATGAGTCATTTCATAGATTTTAAGGAAAAATAAAGATATTATACCATTTCCATTGTGTTCAAAAGGAATTTTCCATGTGATTTCATATAGATAAGTATGCAAAAATACATCCAGGAGCTCAAGTTATGTGTCCGACAAGTTACTCCACAAGGTAAATGGTTTAGTCATTTTTTTGTGAAAATTTGGACCAATGGGATAGTGGCACACTATTGTGCACCAAGTTCACTAAGGATTTAGTTCACATGATGCAATAAAATCCCCCCCCCCCACCTTTTATTCCCTTGAACCCCAATGTGACCTCCTTTAAGTCCCTTTTTGCAATCTAAGTCCTCGTGCACATTTTCCTAGCCCACTCACCTTTCCACCTCAGCCAACCACGTTATGCCAAGTGGCACAATAGGGATGGGGCACATTTTTTTAGAAAAATTACACCAATTCCTTAGTGATTTTTTTTTACAAAAGTACACTCCTTCCCAACCTTCAAAAATATGCAAGTTTTTGCATTTTTTATTACTGTTGTGTTGTTTCTTCCCTGTGTATCTGTGAAGCTCACTGCCAGAAATCTCTCTCATCCATTATTGCTGCTCCCATAAGATCCATTTATATTTTCACATATTTTCCACTCACTCCATTTACATTATGGAACCAAAAACATCACTTTTTTAGCTACCACCATGTCTATTCAGTGCCAGAATGACTTCTTAATCAAAAACATGAAATGCTCATATCTCACAATCCGGTGCATGGATTGAGGCGAGATTTTTTATAGACTTCCAAATTTTCAGAGGCCATCAAGCTGCAACAAATATAATATTGACTTATTCTCTATATTATTAACTACGACAAAACTCTATTTTTTCTCTAGCTCTCATTCCTTAGATTTCCCATCAATTCGAAGGGCGGGTGAAGCTAAAACTTAGCACACATACTCTAAAAGAAAAACCTATCCCAATAAAATTATTTTCATTTCAATCAAAGGTGAGATATTCTAGATAAAAAAAGATAAGATGCATTTTTTTAACATTGTAATGGTTTGAGATATTTTGAAATTATTTTACGAAGTAATTTCTCATAAATATTATAAGAATTCTTATAAGACGTTTGAAACATTAGTAGGATTCAACAATACTATTGTTAATATCATTAGGAAGGAAACCTTCTTAAAATATTGGTGACTCCATTAATGGCTTCCCTTGTATCCCCAAGCCTAAAATTGGTGTCAGGAAAATTTTCATTTTTTATTTTTGAGCTTTTCGGTGAGTGAATCACAATGAAAATTGGAGCACGAGATGGTGACAAAGAGACGGATCCAAAAAAAAAATTCTCATCACAAACAAAGACCATTTTTAGCACTTAATAAAAATGGCATATTTTATGCTTGCCCATATGCTAAATATAGTAATTCCCTCAAGTTGCAAGTTTGATCACCTGGGATAGTTAGGAAAGATTGCAAAATGAAAAGCAAGATAAAAACAAAATTTTCCCAAAATAGTAGGTCCCCAAAAAAGTAACCTACTAAAAATATAAATGTGCTAAAAATAGTAGTGCATTAATAATAAAATAGGATGGAGTGTGTCAGAATTTTTAAAGGATGAAATTGAAGCAAAACATGTGATATGTCCCAAAATAGCAAGTCACAGTCCTACCTGCTAAAAATAGAAAGTCTTCACTTTGGGAGTAAAAAGTTGCAGGTGGCCTTATTCTCACTCATATTTATTCTTGTAAGAATCTTCACAATATTGTAATATGATTTCATGGGTCAAATGGAGGAACTATAACTTTAAAGAGGTCCTATAAACATTGTCATGGGCATTGTATGTGTTCATCCTAAGCTCACATTGGGAAATCTCAGAATAGTCTTTCTAAACACTCATTTTGTGGACTAGGGTATTTGTGCATCATATAGAGGTTGTGATCATCATCAGTAGGATATTCATTAAACGGGGAGGTATCTCCACTCATGCTTTGGAGCATTCTTCCCTTATCTCTTCATTCTTTCTCCTCTTCTCTACTCCCTTTCTAATTCTTCATTGTGAGAAATCATGGCGTTCGTCCCATTCATCTAAATGTGACTTTAGAAAACATTGTAATAAGTTTCCCTTGATTAACATAAAAGGGAACGTAATTTCATTCCTAATAATTTCAAGAGTCACACTTTGTGAGGAAAAATGAAATGTCATGTGGGGGGTAGCCAAAGAGTATTTTCTTCATCTATATAATGTAATAGCATAATCTTGTTTAAGGGTTGTCAATTTTGTACACTCAAAAGAGATAATTTTTGAGCTAAGAAAGAGAGATAGAAATTCTTCCACTTTCCTTCACCATTTTCCTCTATTTACAAAACTATATAACTTAATGAAAGATGTTAATAAAGAAAGGGATTTTTTCATTTCATGATTCATGAATGTGTGCAACTTTGTGTGCCTGATTTCCTTTGATCGTTAACACTTTGAACTTGTTGTTTCTTTTTTATAAACCATGGATGTGAACTTTATAATTAGATTTGGAAATAATCTAATTTTCTACTCATAGAGTTAATTCCCCTTGACTAATTTCTCACTCCCCTTCCCCCATCTTTGAGAAAATTTCTCCCTTACAATTTATTGTAAGTATTTTCCACAGGTCAGTGGAGTGTGCCCATTTTATCTTTGGCCTCTTGGCCAACAAGGAATTTTTATTTATATTCATTCACAATAAAGTGGAGCTACACCACCCAAGTAGAGAGACCTAGAGTCCCATAGAATTGGAAAGAATCCCAAAAATTTGTCCCTCAAAAAATTTTCTCACCAATAGTTTTTTGCACCCATCGTGGGGTAGACTTGGTAACAATGTGCACCCAAAAAATGATCACAAGATCAGAAAATCCAAAAAAAAAAAATTCCAAAAATACCAAAAACAAAAAATAAGTTGATGAAACCCATTATTGAAGGACCCAATGTCAATTCCTACAAGTGAACCTTCAAATTTCATAGTGTCCTTTCAAATTCTTGTTGCAGGATTTTCCCAAAGAAATGGCTGAAAACAGATATACTAGGTTGAGAATTTTGAGAGGTGTTGTTGATTCCACTTTGCAAAATCAGCAAGAACGAATAAAATATAACTCTTACCAATTTACCATATGGGTCTTCAAGTGGTACTCCTAAAAATCCCATCCAAACTCCTATTGATACTCCCCTTACAAATTCTCCCATATTTCAACTACTATTGAGCAGTGAGTTCTAGAGAAAAGAAGAATGAGAACCAGAATAAGGATGGGAAGAAAAATTTTACAAAGAAAGAGAAAAATTTGAATCTGAAATAGAAGAAATGATGGAATATGAACCAAAAATACCTCAACCAATTTTTCAATGGGGAAGAAATACAATTCCACTCACTCTCACACCCCCTCTTAAAAAACCAACAGGTTCCCATAAGAACTTTCCAAATTTCAAAGGTGACGAAACAAAAATTATTGAAGAATACATCACCACCTTCACCTCATCATGCATGATTCTTGGAGTTGAATATGAATACATTTCTATAATATTTTTCTTTGAATCTCTCCAAGACAAAGAAGTAGAAAGGTTCTACCTCCTTCCTATCAGATCAATCACCTATTGGGAAGACATCAAAAGAAAGTTCGATGAAATATTCAAATCTATCGAGGACTATCAAGATCTCATTGTGTAATTGGAAAAAATAAGGAAATAATCAAATGAAACTATGAGATACTTTGTGGATCATTTCAAATGATTTCTTTGCAGGATACCGGAAGAGGATTCACCATCTGAAAATAATTTCAAGAGATTCTTCATTAATGATCAATCACTAGAAGTAGGATTCTTGCTATGCAGGTTTCAACCAATAAATATAATAGGAATGAAAAGAATGGTCATTAAACTTAGTGATGATCTCATCCTATCTGGAAAGATGAAGAATCCCTCAAATGGTAAGGCCCAACCTCATGAAGATGAGAGAATTAATCATTTTTTTCAAAAATGGAAAACAAAATGTCTTCACTAAAGAGAGAAATTTTCGAACAAGTGTCGTTTTTAAATAATAAAAAAAATTAGATTGAAGAGCACCCCAAAGGATTTCCTTAGAGTAACCACTTGTCTATGAAAGTTATAGGAGTCAAGAAGATGAAGAAGAGATCAAAAAATAAAGTAGAGATGATGATCTTATAGAGGTTAAGGATGTAGATAATGAAACACAAATCAGATTTTGTGAGTACTTCAAAGGTGATGAAGATGATAGTGAAGATGAACCTATTATTTTGATTTGTAGTTTTCACCCATTCCCAGTCTAAGAAAGGAGCTTCTTCCTCCACTGCTCTTAAAAATAAGTAGATTGAAGACCCGCCTTTGCCGACTCAGCAAAACAAAATAATAAGTTGAGGATCTCCACTTCCACCTTGTATGGAGTCCACATTGGAGAAACCTAATCTTATAGCAAGCATGATGTCGCCCACAATTCCATGTAAGTATTCCAATGCCCCTTCTAAATCTAAATATACTCCTGAAAAATATAGTGCTTCAAAATCTTCCACTTTACCTATTAAAATAGCCTTTGTTCCCTAAACATCTACCCCTTCTTCCAAACCTATCCTGGCTCCAAAAATAGTCCCTTCACCCCCCTTTTCCACATCTTCTCCTTTTGAATTCATAGAATATGTGAACAGAACCAAAGTGCAAATTACTAAAACTAAATATTTGTGGACTCACCCCAAAAAATTTGAGAGAATCGTCTGATATATTAGGAGTAGTAGTTTAACACCCAATGTTGTAACTCATAGTTCTAAAGGAATACTACCAAACTCACCTACACCTCCATCATAGAACATGATTGCATTTTGGGCATCCAATATTGACCCCAAGGTCAATCCTTTCTACGTCTCCCTTCTTATTGGAGAATACATCTTGAACAATTGCACCATATATTCTAGTGCCTCTAGAAATGTAATGCCTGTGAAGGTAGCCAAATATCTCAAAATCTCCATGACTCAACCATGTGGCTCTTATTACTCCTTAGAGTCAAAATAGGTCCTGCTTGTAGGGAAGGTCAAATATGCACATGTATCTCTTGCCAAATATCTAGGAAAGAAGGTTTTAATGATGATTTTGGTAGCAGATATCCCAACCTCATTTGGAATGTTGTTGAGTAGAAGTTCTTTCCTATATTTCAGAGGTAAAATCAAAATGAATTGCTCTTATGCAACCATTCTGGTTAAGGGAGACATGGAAAGATTGCTTCTGAAGAAGAGGATGAGGTAAACAGTGTAAAAGGAAGGAAATCTAGGAACTAACATTCTATACAAAAATAACGGGAGGATGAACCATTTCATAATATCCGAGGAGGTAGATGATATTCCTATCTTGATAGTGCCAAACATTCCTTTCCAAAGTAATATTGATCTAGAGGAAGCATTGAGGAAATTTAAGACGTAAGAGGGAAGCCTAGAATGGGCAGATGAAGCGAGTCATGAGGAAGAGGAAATGATTCTAGGAAAATCTAAAATGGAGAAATAAACTTGTATGTTCACTCAGGAGGAGGATATTTTTTCATTCCCATTTGGAAATTAAGATGCTCTTGATCATATCATTCATGAAGAAACAAAATCATCTTATGATGAGCCCTAAAAATGTTTGAAAGGAAAACTTGTGTAAGAAACACTAAGAGCTACGAAAGACACACAAGGCCTTGAGCATAGTATTAACCTTCTAATGCAAGATATGGATATGTAGGAAAGGTGTGAGTCTAATTTTGAATGCTCAACCACTTCAAATATTGGACATGCTGATATAAAGAAATATGATAAATATAATGTCCCGCCCGAGCTAATGGTTGAGGGATGTGATGAAAAAATTAAAGATTTTTCTTTTCCATTTGAAGAAGAGGACTCTTTCAATGATGAAGGAGTTGAAGAAAAGGATTCTAAGACCCCAGAGTTTGAGGCTCACCTCCACAAATAAGTAGTGGAATGTAATGTGCTTCAAGGTGATGAAGTAATCCCTCCAGATAGTTTCCTTGAGCTTCAGAATGAAGATTCTTCGAACGAATGAAAATATGAGCTACTAGAAGAAACAAATGAGGACTTCTGTAATGCCCAGTCCGGGAAACCAAAAAATCAAACCAAAGTATAGCAAAAATTTAGGGTAAATTGTTTTTTTGAAAATGATTACTAACTATGCTAAAACTAATGATACAAAAATGATTTCAAAAATTGTTTATTTTAACTAAATTGGTTAACCCCATTACTTAACCACTAGCCCGACACAATTTTCATTTTTTTAAATTATTATTAGAATAAGCTAAAAACATCGAATAGAGACTACAACCCCCCTTTTAATTATTATTATTAATTATGTTTTCCAAACCCATTTGAAATGTTCAAGACTTAAAAGTGAATAGGGTTTAATTTGAGCCCTAGGATTAGACAATCCTCAACCCTTGGTCTAGTTTCCCTACGATGCTCTAAAATTTTCCTTATGTCTCTTTTTATTTTCTCTTTATCTTATTTCCTTCTCTCATTTTGCTTTCTTTTCCCTTGTGCAGGTGGTTGGAGAGAAGCTATGGAGACTATTTTTTTATTATCTTCTCTTTTTTTTATTACTCTTGTTGTATTATTCTGGTTATGGAGTATATATATATATATATATATACACACACATATATATATATATATATATATATATATATATATATATATATATATATATATATATATATATATTTATATTTATTATTTATTGTTATTTTGAAGTGTGGGCGGATTTTATTTTTGCAGGGGATTGTGTGAGGAGGTTGTGTTGAGGTGTGGCCGCATGGGGGTGGTGGAAGAGAGAGTGGGGTTTGAAACTAGGGTGGGGGGGCGGGGGGGGCAGCTCAGACGTGGAAGGACAGGGCAGGGAGGCCACAGGTGCGAGGGGAGGCAACGGTTGGGTGCGGCAGGGAAGGAGAAGGAGGGGAGGGGGGTGCAGGGTATTGTGGGGGGGCAGCCCCCCCCCCCCATGGGGACAGTTGCAGGGGTGGGGGGGTTCGGCCCCCCCACCAAACATTTTTTTTTTTTTTGGTTTTAAATAAATTCATTTTAAATTTTGTTTTATATACAATACATTATATATATATATATATATATATATATATATATATATATATATATATATATATCTATGTCTATGTCTATGTCTATGTCTATGTATATGTATGTATATATATATATATATATATTACGATTTAATTTGATAACCTTTATATACTTTTTTTTTGGACAAAAATCAAGAAAACTGCCACATTTTCAAGAACAATTTCCTTTGCATAAAATAATTAAAAGGAGATTTCTAAAACCATGTTAATATAAAAGGAGATGTGCATTTTACAATTAAAAATGGTTTCTTCCAAAGTTAAAACAAGAACAACTTCTTATAACCAAGTAGAATTCATTTCAAATTTAATGCAAAGGATAATTTCATATTTACACACATGTAGGATTCCTCATCAAGTAATATATCTTTTTTTTTGTGAATAAAATATGGGAGATACATTAAGTTACAAATAAATGAGACTTTTGATACAACACTTCTCTTCCACAAGCTTATACTACAAGGGTGATTGAATCAATATTCCCAATATGTAAACAACCAATAATTTCTATAACAAGTTTCTTGCAAGTAGGGAGAGAGATTTTTTATTTTAATCACCATGTCTCAAGTTTACATGTGAATGCAAAATATACAAAACAACATTCCAACAAAATTCCTTTCCAAGGTTGAAAGAAGATCCTCAAATACAAAAAGACTTCCAATCTTACAAGTGATTCCAAATCACAAAGAGGATACTTTACAAAATAAGCATACCCTCCAAATACCCTACCTTAGAGTCACAAAGAGAGAGATGCCAACAAAGTGAAGGAGACAATGAGCACCAAGATGACAAGAGATTCCAAGCTTGAGATACATCCTTCATGCCTTCAAGAAATCCAACAAGGAGAAATAGCTTATTTGCCTCCCAACCATAGGCATTATTACATGACTCTCCCAAGGTTGGGATGCATGCTAGCCTCCCCCAAGCCCATGGGAAAGAGGTCACTAACCAAAAATTTCACAATATGGAGGGTGAAATAACAATGATACAAGCACACAAAAATGGGATAAATACAACACAAGACTCCAAAATATACAAAGAGGAGAATCCATGTTCTTCCTCAAAAGTGGGGAAGAGAGGAGAAAGTTCTCCAAATGTTATATTCCAAAATGATTGCACAAAGCAAAATCCTCCCTACCCTCCTTATTACTCCTAAATTCAATCAAAATCATCCTTATTCCTCCACCCTTTCTCTAAGTCCTTCTTGGAAGGATTTTCAAACCCCAAAGGGGTTTCCTTACCAAGAATGGGGAAGGAGATTCAAGCCAAATGAATCAACTTCCCCACCTCAACCATTGAGGGGAAACACTAAGACCCTATAAGTCTTGTCCATCAAGCCTTGAGTATTGAGAGGGAAAATTCCCTCTCTCTTCCCCCACACTCCAAAACTCCATCATGCCATATGATGGAGGGAGTAAAAACAAGCAAGCAACTAAAATCTACATACAACAAATAAAAATTTCAAGCAACCAATCTAACAACTAAAAAGAAAGCAACACAACAATAAGGCATAAGAGCCTACCTCAAGGAAATCTCTCCAAAAATCTTTCCAAATTCAAGTTTCTCAGAAGCTACTTGCAATCAAAGCATGATGGACATAGAGGACATCCAGAAGATCACCCAGAGGAAATCCCATAGCCAGAAGTTCCAACAAAAAATTTCCACTTGCTAAAAATATTAAGTCTCATGATATGGGATATTGTGAAGTGCAGAAATTACAAGCACCCTTTGAATACTTGTAAATGAGTTGTCTGGGTGACATTAGTGTCAATCCGCTAACATGGCTCCTATCTCCAAGTTGCGGGAATTTCTACCTGATATAGACAAAAGAGAGAAAGGGTAAAATGGTCTTCCTCTACCCTATTCTCCCAAATTCCCCTAAAACTACTCCTAGGAAGAAAAAATTAGTGAAACTATTAATAAGCACTCCAATCCACACCCCTTTCCATGGATGGGACCAGGGAAGAGAGAGATAACATAAGGGAATGAAAAGTCCCTAAACTAAGCCTTGAGGATAAGCACCAAGACCCATTGGGTAGGAGATATCCTAAGTGAGCTCATTTTTATGTTATGGGAAGCAAAAAAGTTGGAGAGGGAAGTCCCCAAAAGTGTCACATTCCAAAATAACATTTACATCTCGGGTCCTGCATTTTTGGCATAAGGGTAGAGGTTGTGGGGACCATCCTGCAAGGGTCTCACATGTGACACTAAACCCTTGTGGTTACAGTGACTCATTACCACAAAATGCAAAATTTGAAAGGAAAAGGAGGAATGCAACTCGAGCTAGGGACAAGTTTACAACATCCACTAATAACACCTAATTTTATTTCTTAATAAATCAAAGCACAATACATTACAAAAATTGGGGTCACTCATAGTGCCCAAAATAATAATCTCCTATACTAAGGCTTCACACAATGAACATGGCTAGGACTCAGCCCGTGGGCTGCTTGTGCAAGATTGTGTAGCTGGCCTAAATTCCCACATTCTCCTGTAAACCTGTCACCTGCACACTCATTGCACACATTAACTGTACTTGTCTGATAAAATATAAAACAATGACACAATAAGATATCAATAAGTTGTAAACTAGCCTAACATCCTACTGAAATCAAAATGTGACAACATGCACAATTATAGTCAATATTCCAAAAGTTAGACAAGATGATAAAGTGACACATAATCATGGAATTTCCACATGCAACAACTATCCATCCATATAATTATGTTCCAAACACAACATCATATCCATTATTATCCTTGACACCATAAGAAAATGTGACAACATAGAAATTAAGCTAAATTGGTGCTATACGCATGAATGTCCACAAATGTCTAATAAGATCAAATCTCTGATATAATGTCCACGATAAAACAAAATTCTGTCAAAACATGTATCTGAGCAAAGAAACAACAAGCTACTGAGCTATAAAAAGTTTGGGCACTACAACTTCGTTCAAGAAATTTTGGATACAATACAAAGTGTAGAAGATCCTAAGCTAAGTATTAATCTCTTATCTCGTGTTATAGCCATACAAGAAAGATATGAGGTTACTTCTAATTCTCCAGTCAATATTCAAGCACCTCATAGTGGAGTAGAATGAAAATATGTCCAAGATTTCTCATGGAAAATATTTTAATGAGAATATACCTGGGAAGGAAAATAACTCAGTATATTCAAGTAATTTGAATGAAAACCAACCTTGGGGCAGTGATGAGATGTTCAATGAAATATCATAAATGCACAAAAGGAAAATTACACTACGAAACTGACTTCAAAGGGAATAAAATAAATGGACTTTTTGAGTTAATATTTGAGCATCAAAAGGCTCATGTAGTCTCACTCCTCTAGAGTACATGGACAATCATGAAAGCACCTATATTTCATAAGTAGTTAAGGAGAGGAGGCTACTTTCTCAAACCGATAAATGACTTCATGGAACATCATCACTCAGTGTTACCCACTTAGGGGTAACCTATGAGAAGAGAAGAGTGCTACAATGAAAGAGGGTTTTCCCCTGCCTTGTATTGTAGGTGATTTAAGTTTTTTTTCCCTTTCCATTTTTTCATGTGTTTTTTCCTTTGTTGTGTGGTGTGTTTCCTTTTAGTTATGTGTTTCCCCTTTTATGTCTATCTCTTGCAAGTTGTGTGTGTTCTGCAAGGCCCAATGGATAAGGCACTGATCAATGTTATGTACAGAGATTCAAAATTTCTCATGTGATGTCCTCACTATACTTGATCTATGGGATGTCCCCAAGCTAGAGCCTATTGTTTTCATGCAAATGTGCAACAATAAAATCACCATTTTTTAAGCATGACAACCATACCCTACCTAAAATTTTTACTCAAAGGTCATCCCGAGCCCTCCTTCATATCACCCTAACCCCTGAGTCATTCCTATCCCATCCATTTGAGAAGTCTCATGTTATTTTTTCTTGGGTCCATAGGTGATTTAGGGATATCTAGTCATTACAAGTACTTCCAAGGTAATATCCATCAAGACAAGCCTTTTGAGAAGCTTGGGAAAGGTCATTCTCTGGTCTTCTTAAGGCTTTTACGTACCCCTGGGTACTAAATGGAATACCTAAAATCATCAGGGAGGTATTCAAAGGGACAATAGCATTGTTCAACCATTTTTGGAAGATTTTGGGAGGTTCAAGTAGTTTTGGAGCAGTTTCAGTAATAGTTGATTTTGAAGCCTTAAGCAGTGCACGGTGCTAGAAAAACTCCTAATCTTTGGTAAGTGATTCCGAGAGTTTCGTAAGGATTTAAGAGTCAAAAAATATATCATTGGAAATATCATTTAGAGACATATAATATGGTGATTCCATAATTTTCAAAACACCTAGGCAGACTTTGTCTACACCTTATTTTTGGCATGCACAACCTGGGAGCTAGATTAAAACTCATATTTTTTAGGGAGTAAATATCAGAATTAATATCTTATAAACCAATAATTAGATTCAAAATATAATTATCATGTAAAATAATATAAATTTTCATCAAAAAACTGCTTCGAGAACTCATGTTAGTTCCTCGACAAGCCACTCCCCAAGGTACTACTAAAGGAGTTAGTCAAATTTTGCATTGAAATTTGGACCAATGGGAGAGTGAAAAAAATTTGTACACCAAGTTCAAAAATTCCTTGGTGGAGATGGTGAAATAAAATGTTCCCCCTCCCTTTTTTTCCCTTGGTCCCCCATGCAACCTAGTCTCAGACCTAGGGAGAAGGTAGTCAAAACAGGTACCTAATCATCAACAAATGATTCCAGGAGATCCGTAAGGAGTTAGAAGGAAAAAAAATACTCATTAGAAATATAAAAGAATAATCTAAAAGGTGGAATCATAATATTTTTAACAATCCCTTGGTGATTTTCAAGGGAGCTCATTCTTTGATGGGACAACTAGTAATCTTGATAAAAAGGAGTCATTTCAGGGAGTTTAAGGACAAATAAAGATATAATACCATAATAATTTTGTTCAAAAAGAATTTTCCATGCAATTTCATACAAATAAGCATGTAAAAATATGTATGGGAGCTCAAGTTATGTGCCAGACAAGTTATTCCACAAGGTAAACGAGTTAATCATTTTTTTGGTGAAAATTTGGAGCAATGAGAGAGCAGCAAATTTTTTTACACCAATTGCACCAAGGATTTCATTCACATGGTCCAATAAAATGTACAACACTCCCATTTAGGCCCATGTACCTCAGTGTGACCTCCTCTAAGCCCCTTTTTTAATCTATGCCCCCATGCACATTTTCCTAGCCCCCTCACCTTTTTACCTCAGCTAACCATGTCATGCCAAGTGGCCCAATAGGGATGGGGCACATTTTTGTACACCAAGGCCTTGGTGTAGAAAAGTGTGCTCCTTCCCAACCTTTAAAAATATGCAAGTTTTTGCATTTTTTATTATTTTCGTGCTACTTCTTCCTCCCCATGCATCCGTGAAGCTCACTGCCAGAAATATCTCTCATCCATTGATTATGCTCCCATAACCTCCATTTATCCTTGCACATATTTTACACTCACTTCATTGATTTTATGGAACCAAAAACATCACTTTTTGAACTGGCACCATGTTTTTTCAGTGCCAGAATGACTTTGTAACTGAAAACATGAAATTCTCATATCTCAAAATCCGGTACATGGATTGAGGTGAGATTTTTTACAGAATTATTCATTTTTAGAGGCCATAAAGCTACAAAAAATAGAATATATAATGATTATTTATATTATTAAATCTAACAAAAAATTATTTTTTCCCTGTCTCTCACTCCTCATATTTCCCATCAATCCGAAGGGCAGGTGAAGCTAAAACTTTACACATAGACTCTAAATGAAAAACCTATCCCAATAAATTTGTTTCATGTCAATCGGATGTGGGGAATAAAAAATTAAAAAAATATTGTTGACTCCATTAATGGCTTCTCTGGTAGCCCCATACCTGAAACCCGCACCAAGAAAATTTCATTTTTTATTTCTGAGCTTTCCGGTGAGCGAATCACAATGAAAATTGGACCACGAGATCGCCACGAAGAGAAGAATCAACAAATGTTTTTCCCATCACAAACCGAGGTCATTTTCACCACTTACTAAAAATTTCATATTTTATGCTTCCCCATATGCTAAAAATAATAAGTCTCCTGATTTGCACGTTTGATCACCCAGAAAAGTTAGGAAAGATTGTAAAATGAGAAGTAGGAAAAAAACAACAATTTTCCCAAAATACCAGGTCCCCAAAATAGTAACCTTCTAAAAATATAAATGCACTAAAAAATAGCAGTGTATCATAAATAAAAGACACAAAGGATGAAATTGGAGCAAAATAGGTGATATGTCCCAAAATAGTAGGTCACGATCCTACCTGCTAAAAATAGAAATTCTTCACTTTGGGATCAAAAAGTTGTATATGGCCTCATTCCCACTCATATTTCCACTTTTTGGACTCTTCACATGATTATAATATCATTTCATGGGTCAAATGGAGGAATGATAACTTCAAAGAGGTCCTAAAAACATCATCATGGGCATTGTATGTGTTCATCCTAATCTCACATTAGGAAATCTCAGAACAATGTTTCTAAACACTCATTCAGTGGTCTAGGGTGTGCATAAATCATATAGAGGTTGTGATCATCGCCAGTAGGATCTTCATTGAAGGCAGAGGTATCTCCACTCATGCTTTGGAGCATTCTTCCCTTATCTCTTCATTATTTCTCCTCTTTTCTACTCCCTTTCTAATTCTTCGTTGTGAACAATCATGATGTTTTTCCTATTCATTTAAATATGGCTTTAAAAAACATTGTAATAAGTTTCCCTTTATTAATATAAAAGGAAAATTAATTTCATTCCTAAGAATTTAAAGAGTCACACATTGTGAGGAAAAATGAAAAGTCATGTGGGGGGTATCCAAAGAGTCTTTTCTTATTTTATATAATGTAATGGCATACTCTTGCTTAAGGGTTATCAATTTTGTACACTCAAAAGAGATATTTTTTGAGCTAAGTAAGAGAGATAGCGATTCTTTCACTTTCCTTCACCATTTTCCTCTATTTCCAACACTATAAAACTTGATCAAAGATGCAAATAAAGAAATGGATTGTTTCTTTTTATGATTCATGAATGTGTGCAACTTTGTGTGCATGGTGTCCTCTAATCATTAACACTCATAACTTTTTGTTTCTTTCTTATAAATTGTAGATGTGAAATTTCTAATTATCTTTGGTGAGAATATGATTTTCTACTCATAGAGTTAATTCCCCTTCCCCCATCTTTCAAAAAATTCCTCCCTTACAATTTATTGTAAGTATTTTACATAGGTATAGTGGAGTGTGCTTGTTGTATCCTCGACCTCTAGGCTAACAACAAATTTTTATTTATGTTAATTCACAATAAATTGGATTTGTACCACCCAAGAAGAGGGACCTAGAGTCCCAGAGCATTAGTAAGACATCCAAAAATTTGTCCCCTAACAAATTTTCTCTCCAAAAAGGGTGTTTGTAGGATTTACGTTGGGTTTACCAGAGATATAAGGTAGGAAAAGAATATGTCTCAATAAATTGCACTCCTAACTTATCCATTTTACAAGGGTATCAAGGAGGCAAGTAAGAAACATGCATGAACTGACATACATTGGATGTATTTAAATGGGCTACAATGAGCACTATGGTCACATATCTAGAGTGTAGGAATCCCTACACTAGATAAACCTAGGATTTCCAAGGCACGCAGTCAAGATAGAGGAGAGAACCCTAATAAGTTATCGATGATTGGGTGAGGAGAGATATGGATCAATGATAGATTCACACAATATGATTGAAATTAATGTAATGTAAAGATAAGGAGCTGATCATAAATAATAGTACTATGCTAAATAGCATCCAAGTATATGTAACACTAAACTAACATAACACAATGAGGGAAGGAGACAAACTAATCTATGAAAAATGAAAAAAACATGGCTAAAATCACCTTATACCTGTAGGGTGGTCATTTATACATCTATCTCTCTAGAGAAGCAACACACTAAGAGAGAATCACTATTAGGTGGAGAAAGGGAACAAAATTCATGTCCTAGACTCATTATAGGTTACCTAATAGTGCAAGAAAACCATCCAAGAATAAGAGTTTCTAATCCAATCCAAGAAAAGTGCAAGATGAACCAAGATTCGGGTGAGAATATACGAATATGATACAAAAGAGAAGAGAATTTGGAAATTCAAATTATTTTGTCTTCCTCTCTTATGATGTCAATGTGAGGTGTGTATCGCGTCGGTCAAGGGAAACAAAACACCAAAAACATTACCCATATGAGATGGTGTCATCCTAAGATGGTGAAAAGAGGTGATGTTTTATGAAAAGTAAAAACAATGTGTCATGAATCATGGATATGGATAAACAAGGTGTAAAGTGATGAGATGCAAGTAAGAAGTTATGAATGCAATGTATATGAGACCTAAGGGGACAAGGATAAGTAATGCATGGAAAACTAAGGCCAAGACCAAATAGAAATAATATGTGTATTGTATCTAACCCATAATCCTTACATGAATAACTATTCCCCATTCCCGATAAGCCCCTTAAAGCACCTGCTTAAGAAATAGGAGCAGTAATGACCCTTATCTGTATAAAGGAAATTTTTAATAACATGTATGAAAGATGAAAAGTGAAAAATTAGGTATATATAGTAGAGTGCACACCAAAATGTTGACATGGACAACATTTATATCCTATGTAGTTTTTCAAGTGATGAAAATGGCACCACTCTTCACCTAATATTTTCTTGCTCTTTTATTTGTTAGAAGGTTCAAAATACTTATGGTGCTGGACAACCTTATTAGGTTGTTCTTTTCTGCATGACTTGTTTTTTTGTTGCATATAAGGATGGAATGGTGTGTTTTGTATGGATACATTATTTCTCACATATTTAGATGAAGAGGAAAAAATACAATTTATCTTGGCCTTGGATTCGGTCTTGGTGGTGTTGTGTTAGGCTTTCCCTAAAGAGTCAAAAGTAAAAAAATCCATTTTGACATGTATATAAGAATAAATTATATTTATGTACTTCAACACATTTTGTTTAATTTTTAGGTCCTCCCAATGGTGTGAAAAATATCCATAGATTGTTCTTGTATAATATTCCATCAATTTATCCCTATAGTTTGAAACTTCATGTAGTAATCCTCATAGTGTTTTAGGTGTTATAAATTCTTTAGAAAAGCACAGAAAAACTCTTCTTTTTTTTGGTGGGATCAAAGGATATTTTTCATTACATATTGAATGTATCCAACTAAAGGGACATTGATATGGACATCTACATAATTGAAAAATTTATATTCTTGTCATCATCAAAGTGATAAATGGAGATGTAGACCTCAAGCTAGTGAACCCACATATTAAATGTTATAGTGTCAATCTTTCCTTCAAACATTGAAATTTTGAGATTCCTATAGATATTTAAAGGGGTTTAATGCTTAAATTTCATATGATATGGTTGTGAGAAATATGACGTGCTTGTTAGGATGAGTTAAATCAAGGAATTGGGTTAAAGAATTCACTTCCATGTATTTACAATGCAACCTTGTTGATATTTTAGACATTTGGGGTTACATCAGGTTACTTCTATGTGTCATCTTTCTTGTTCTTGTTATGAAATTCTTATCTCTATGTAGAAATTAATGACTTCTTTTCCTTCCTTCTCACATTGTTCTTGCGTGTTTACAAGCATAGGAAAGATATATACTCTGATATCGATGTTCTGTGCCATGGAACTAAGGACAATATACTAAAGAGAACATTTTCATTGGAGGTAAGTTGTGAAGGTTATAAAGAGTTTGTGTTAGTGTCACATCCCATATTTTCACATTATTGTTTTGGGAACTATCTGATGATTAGGTTTTTTTCACATTATTACAATACTTTATATACTACCTTTATTTTATTTAGTTAGGATTATGGCATGTTTATGAGTAAAATAGTTATTATCATTGATTTGAATTGCAGTAAATGAAAATTGATTCATATTATAGTTTTGGGATTATTATTTATACATATATGTTGCTTACAGTTCCTTCCTATTGATTTGATTATTTGAATGGATAAAGCATTGGGTATTCTTGTTTACTTGTGTACATATGTTTTCCAGATAGAGAAAGGGTGTCATCAAAAAGAGAAAGAGAGAGGCGTAAAGATTCAAAAATGAGTACGGAGAGAGAATTTCCATGTGTGCATTAATGTATAAGAAATGGTGTCAAACCATAAGTTAAGGTCCTATTTTTCCCTCCATGTGATTAAAATATGTTTTATGTGTCTCTTTGTGCAATTGGATAGATTTTTCACATTGTAACAATGATATAGTGTTGCACACTCTTTCGCATCATAATGTAGGATTTTTCGAGCGGTGTATTGTTACTTAGTGACAATGGATCATTTGTGGAATGAATTTATGTTGATTATTTACATGTGATAACATTATTCTATTGAACATGAAAAGAGTAAAATAAAATTACAAAAGGGTTATATTAGAAAAATATAATTAATTGTAGGTACATGAAAAGGGTATTTTGTTGTAGGGGTGACGTGGCTTATTGGGTCTTGGTTGGCCTTATTCATCTAAGTTTAGATTTTCTCCTCCAAGTATTATGATCGTGTTTATCTCTCCATCTAAGGCATAGATTTCAAGGTGCCCTATGATCTTACAACATTTTATCTCAGGCTAGCCTTAGGTTGGCATGGTCATAGCCATGACTCCACTTTAATGTAGAAGTGGGTTTGCTTACATAGAATATTAACTATAAAAAATTAATGATATTTTAAAACTTAATGGTAAAACCATTCAAAGGGATAGATAATGTCCATTTAATAGGAATTTTATGAGGTTCTATTTAGCCATGATTGGTAAGAGTTAAGACAAATATTTTTAATAAAATGTTAAGCTAACAATCAATCCAACTGAATAAATCTCCCATACCCATTATGTGGGAAGAGATATTGATAATAACATAATAAACCATAAGGGAATTGATAATGGGGTAGATTTGAGTTTTTGATAGAGAATTCCATGAAAGGAAAACACAAAGTGGAAACATAGATAATAAAGGTTAAAAAGTGATGAGAAAATCCTTATAAAGGGATATACATTTTTGTTCACACTTAGAGCTAAGCATTTCTCAAGGAAATATTTTCAAGATAATTTTTAACATTAAACAAAGAGGAAAATAGTTGAGAATACATATATATTCTAAGGTTGATAAAAATATATATGAGAGGAAGAGAGAGAAATGTATCAATGGGATTTTATAGAGGTATCTTTTGGGATGGAAAAAAATAGTTCTTAGCTTAATCTATGATATAACATGACAGACCAAGATGATTTGGTGCCATTTATAGAGTCAAACATAGTGGAATGAAAAGTAATGGTTTCTTTTATTAATGTCAAAGCCTTCATGAAATATACATGCAAACAATCTCTATAGAGATTATTGTTATCCATATTTTGTGCCACTGAGAAAAATATTGGATCAAAACAACCTTGCACTAAAAGGACCTAAGAAATCACATTCAAAACCTGCAAACAGATTACAGAGGGACTCTATAATGGAAGTGGCAGGGCCTATGAAGGTCAAATAACCCTGTGTAGGAGAAATCCATATGATGGATCTGTCAAGCAGATTCAGGCCTTAAATCCATTGTACAGGTTTCAGGTAGGCTCAGAAATAGAATAATAGGGTCAGAGGAAGAGGAACAATGTCAAAGAAGCTAAGAGAAATTAATGGTGGAATCGGTGAAGATCCGAAGTCCTCAGACTCAAAACAATTCAGAATGAGGCCTTGAAAGGGTTAAGTATAGAGGATGTTGTGAAAAGGGCCAAGTGTCTAAACGATGCTTCTCCAAGGGTGAATCCAAGAAAGGAATCTCAAATTAGTGCCATGCTTCCATGCATCTAGTTCCCCAAAAAATTTTCAGCCATTGAAAATTCTTCGGATATACAAGAAGGTGCCAGGTGTCGGCTCAATGAAAATCTAAGATGGGAGCCAAAGGGCAGGTTCTCAAACTCGTGCTAACCCTCCATGTAGCAAATGGTAAACATAGGTCAAAAGGTGAACAGGAAAGGCCTCGAAAGGATTTAAGTATAGAATTACTAGCAGAGAGATCCTCGTGTTTCAGCGGTGCATCTCTAAAGTTGAATCCAAATGTAGAAGCTCAAATAAGTGCCAGTTCGCCACGTAGCCTAGGGTCTGAAAAGGTAAGGTAAAGATCATTGAAAATTACAAGACCTAGGGAGGCTTTAGAGTGTCAACCTGATGATCCTTCAAAGGAAAAATCTTGATTGGGATTTCAAGTGAGCGCGGAGCCTCCACATGTCCAGTCTCTTCGAAGGGAACAAAGTCAGGTTGAATAGTCAATGCACAGCAGCATGCTGGTGGAGAGTGTTAAGCATCCAAATGGCACTTCTCCAAGGGTGAATCAGAGAAAATGTTCCCAAACAAGTGACAGACTGTCGTATGTCCCCGGTCAAGGAATATGGCCCCGCGAAGCAAAGAACTTAGCCGAGAAAAAAATAAATTGAGTGGGCTAGTGGAGGAAGCCACATGTTAGCCCCGCACCATTCTTAGAGTAAAATACAGAGGCCGCCTTCAGATAAGTGCTATCCCTCCACATGTCCCAGAAGTCAAAAGGGGGCCCATTTTTTAAATTGGTTTTCCCGCCCTTTTTACGGATCTAATACAAACTTCGAAGGGGCATATCTTTCGACTCAAGGCTCGAAATATTGCAAATCTGACACTGTTGGAAAGATCTTAGCTTCACCCATACCATGGATATATGAAACTTTAAGTTTGGAGAGGTTAGGTAAATGAAAATGGGGAAAACATCTTCAGGGCCATTAATGCGGGATCCATCTGACCCAACAACTAGATCAAAATCGATTTGCCCCACCGTTTCCTCCTTCTTGGAGTTGTCGAACCATAGATTGATGTAGTCAAGGCAGATTTGGGTGTAGATCTTTGTAAGAGACATTAATAGCATTGGTTGAGCTTCAAACCTGCTTTTCCCACTTCTCCCTCTTTCTTTCTTCTATTTGATTGAGTCTATAAATACATGGTCGGGACTCATTGTAAAGGGTTGGAAATTCTTCTGTTTTGCAGGCTCCCTTTTCTTCTGGCAAAGGAAATCATGGATTTTCAGACCTCCCTTCAGAATTGTAATATGTCCCTTCCTTCTGGCCATTTGTAATGCATTGTATCAATCTACAGAGCAATAGAACACTTATGTGATCAATTATTGATCCTTTCTTGTCTCTTTTTCTTTCATTTGGTCTTTCATTATAGATACAATTATCTTTGTTTGGTTATCGTATGCATTTTTATTGGTTTGTGTCTCCCAACAAAACAAATGTTCATCATTCCTTTGGTGCATCACCTTGTAGCTTAGTTTTTGATTTCTTGTATTCATTTTATCCCTATCTCCTTGGTAAAAATTATATTAGGATTATGAATAGGCCCTCTACTAGTTCCCATGCATGCGCCTAAACAGAGGAATTGGAACCAGCCTTTAATCTGGAGAGCTTTTTCCATCATCAAAGTCCCACACTTTGGGGAACAACTCAATGTTATTTGGATCACACCAAATGAATCTGCCTTAGAAAAGTAGATTTTACCGACTCATTTGGGAGTTCTATGATTTTGCACTAATATTTTTGGCACTCCTGTTGGGATCAAGAAGTCTCCATCTTTATTACAGTAAGATTGATGTGCACTTGCGGTGATTCTAGCTTTTAAGAAGGTTTTAAAAACTGCACATCTGACGAATCCAAAAGGGACAAAATCCACTGGTTCCAATAGTCCAAGTTTCCCAAGTTCATGAGAAGGATACAAACAAGGTCTAGAACAAGAGAATAAGGACAATTTGTACACATACACTTGTCTCCAGATAGAAGGAGAAGAAGAAGAAGAGTCGAGAAGTCTATATCTCCACCAAACAAATCCCTATCAACACCTCCTCCTAGTAGGTCGTTCTTTCAATCAAGAAGGGTTCTCAAGCTGATCAGGATGGCACACCAACAACCAAATCCTTATGTCAACTTCACCGGCAGCACCCCACTTACTCTGAATGCACAATACCCAGTCCCGGTGGTAGCATTGAAGAGCATCACATATTTCACTGGAGAAAACTAGACTTGTCCCGGTGACCACGTTCAAGACATTGCAAATGTCTGTATAATCCATGAGATCAATGAGATGGATATTGCAGTCAATTTTCTAGCCTCTTCACTCAAAGGTAAAGCTTCACAATGGTTCAAGAGCCTTGAAGTAGGATCTATTCAAAATTGGGACCAGTTGTGTACAACTCTTCACAACCAATTTGGAGAAAAGGAGGATAACCTATCCTTGCTGGAGAAACTGACAATAATCAAGAGGGCTCCGAATGAGAAACTGACAGAATTCAACCTCATATTTCAATGAACTTGGGACAGGATTCCAACAATAAAACCCACTAATGAAGGTGCCTTCTTGTACTTCCTTAGAGCTTTGAATTCTAATATTTCTTTGATGATTCAGTCAATGGTGGGAACAACCTTTCCTGTAGCCTATATAATTTCCATAGGAGCTGAGAACTATTTGATTCAGGCTAAAAAACTTTCTCCTAGGCCATCCCTGCCTCTTTACCCCAAGTTAGGAAACCCAGGTACTATCCAAACACACATTAGCTCTTATACCCACCCCTAGGAGTCAAATTTTAGTTGAAACCTCCACTTCATCATCTAACACCTTAAAGGAGATTCAAAAAGTTATGAAACAACTACAAAACCTAGGAAATGAGCTAGCAACCATCAAAATATAGTAGGCTAGGAGTTCTAGGCCATACCATCCCTAGGCTTAGTATCATGTTAGACCCATGTATTAGCAAAATAGACCACCAACCCAGGCTGTAAATCAAATTCAAAACCAAAGGCAACCTCAAGCTGCTAAACCTTTTAGGTCATATGATCCAAAATAGCTTCAACATCAAGAGCATTGGTTCTAGCATGGAATAACATAACACAAGAATATGATTGGTGTTTCTCATATAATCAGCCACATAATAAGTTGATGTGTTTTAATGGTGCACTAAATCAGGATCTGATGGTGCAAACTATTGGTGTGTTACAAGAATCCATCCAAGAATAAAATCAGCAGCAAGGAGCTCAGCAAGAGGGACCCCCAAGTAAGACTATGCTTGTCAATTGGAAGGTTGAGGACTTTTGTGGAATGAATCAGACCCCTTCTCAAAGTATAACTGCCAATACACGGTCCAAAAAGAGAAATATTGTAGAAGGAAATTCACCAAACGCAGGTGATCCTCAACCCTTCATTGCTCCACAAGGTATTGGCATTCAAAATACAACTCCCAATGTACAGATTCCATCCAAGCCACCTTCCAGACCTACCCAGGAACTGGTTGTAACAACCCATGTGTAAGAGAAAAACGTGTCAGGGAAGGGGCGTCAGAAATACAGTTCATTTAATATCATTGAGAAAATGAAGAGGACAAGTGTGAACATTTCACTATGGGAGTCACTGGCCATCCCAAGGTAGAGGGATCTATTGTGGACTGCCATGAAAAATTGGTCAAGCTTAAATCAACCCCCTAGCCAGAAAGAAAAAGTGCTTACCAATGCAGCTCAACCTGAGAGAAACCATAGAGAAAAATGAGGTAAGAATCTGAAGCCTCCTCCATTTTATGTTCCATTGATCATTGGAGAAAAATTGGTACATAATTGCATGATTGATTCAGGGGCAAGTAGTTTTGTAATGCCTAAACAAATAGCTGACCAACTGGGCCTCTAGTATGAAGTCATCTCTAAAGGAGTAGTACAATTAGATGGGAAAACAATGACCACTGTTGGATTCATCAAGGATTTTAGTCTCACTTTGCATGCTTGCCCTAATGTGACTGTATTGCAGAATGTATCAGTCATAGACTTGCCACCACATTTTGCATTGTTTTGTCCAGGGACTTCACTACCAAAATTGGAGGATATTTTTCTGTTGACTGGTCATATATGCTCTTTAGAACAAGGTATGGGGTGAAGGCCACAATCAAATCTGAGACCATAGTAGATTATCACATTAAGTCCTATGTGCCTAGCCCAATTAATGCAAACTATTCAACCTTTGATCAGGAGGACCTCCTAAACACTTCTGAGGAAGATACCAAAGTAGGGTGTATCCTAGACTTGACTCTTGATGAATGGGTGGTCAAAAGACATGATTTTGACCCCTATAAGGAGATGGAAAAATCTGAGCTATGAGTCTACTACCTACATGAAGAAAATCATCCTTTTCCTGACATCATTAAAATAGAAAGCAATGATGACAATGGCTCGAGGAGCAAACAAGGAGCCAGAGGAGGAGCTATGATTGTATCCCCCCAAGGTATGAAATATTATTCGTCCTTCAGATTTCAGTTTACCTACTTGAATAACACTTCAGATTATGAGGCTTTGGTCCATGGATTTCATTGGGCCAGAAGATGAGGAATCAATAACCTTCAAGTGTTTGGTGATAGTGAGCTAGTTGCCAAACAATTCAAAGGACAAAATGCTATCAAGAATGACCTGCTCAAAAGTTACAAGAGTGGGGTATGGGATCTCATCAAGGATTTCAAAGCCTTTAACATTGTGTCCATACCCAGAAAGGATAACAAAGCTGTTGATAGGCTTGCGGTAGTTGGAGAAACATTTGATGTGGTTGACAACATCAAGAGGGACAAATAATAGCCACATATCCATGTGGTTGTGAGGCTAGAAGCGCCAGATAATAACATGTGCTGGTAGGTGTTCAAAAATGATCAGTAGATCATCAATTTTCTCTAGGAGGATGTTGAGTTCTCGGCTAGAAATCAAAGTAGATTAGAGCAGAAATATGGAGATCAAGTAGTGTAGCTGCATACAAACAAGCTTCCCAAAGGCTTAGTGACATTGGAGTCTATCTTCAATCCCAATGATTAGTTTTGAAAAGAAAAGGCTAATATATAGATCAAAGGAGAAGATTCAGATTCAATTCTACTTGGAGAAGGAAAAGTGCTTCAAATTGGCAAGGTGGCCACCAAGAAAGAAAGGTATGAATTCATGAAACTTTTCCAAGAGTTTCCAGATGTGTTTTCTTGGAGCTATGAGTACCTTAGAGGTTTCAATCCGAAGTTAGCACAACACATAATCGAATTAGATCTAGCTGCTAAGCCCATTAGGCAAAAGCAGAGACCATTCAATCCACATATTGAACCTCTGATGAAGAAAGAGCTAAATAATTTGATAGATGAAAGTATCATATTTCCAATCAAACACTCAAGTTGGGTCGCGAACTTGGTCCTAACTAGGAAGAAGAGTGTAGAGATTAGGTTGTGTGTTGACTTCCATGACTTGAATAGAGCATCTCTCAAGGACCACTATCCACTCCCCTCAATGGACCAAATCTTGCATGTGGTGTCTAGATAAGAGATATTCTCTCTCCTAGATGGCTACTTAGGGTACAAACAAATCATGGTGAAATAAGATGATCAGTTCAAGACTGCTTTCACCACCAAATGGGACACCTATGCCTACAGAAAAATGCCATTTGGATTGTCTAATGTCAGAGCCACTTTCCAAAGGGAAATGGATATGGAATTTAAAGGGTTGATCAATAAAATAGGGTTGATATACCTAGATGGCATTACTATGTTCTCTAAAAATGTAGCAGACCACCTTTTTAAGGTAGGTGTTTCAAAGGTGTAGAAGATTCGGGGTATCATTGAACCCCAAAAACTGCATATTCTTGGCCCATGAGGGTAGAATTCTAGGCCACATTGTGTCAATGGAATGTTTGGTAATTGATCTAGAGAGAGTTGAAGTGATAAGAGCATTGCCATTACCAAGCCATAAGAAGGCTCTTCAAAGCTTCTTAGGAAAATCAACTTTGTCCGTAGGTTTGTGCTAAACTTTTCTACTCTTGTCAAGCCAATCACTTTGATGTTAAAAAAAAAATTGACACTTAGGTGGAAAAATAAAGGAAAAGAAAGTTTTGAGGCCATCAAAGAAGCTATATTACAAGCTCCAACTCTCGTGAATCCAGATTTTTCTAAGGATTTCATACTATATGCCTTTAGTGGCAGTGACACGATTTCTGCAATTCTAGTACAATAGAACAAAGAAGATACAAAGAAGCCAATTGCTTTCTTTAGCCAGGGTCTAGAAGATCATGAAGTGAAATATTCTTTCATCAAAAATAAGGTCCTGGTAGTGATCATAGGATTCAAGAAGTTTAAGCATTTGGTTTCAAACAATAAAATCCAACTATCGGTCTCCCATATAGGAGTTAAAGAGTTCCTTGTCAACAAGAATCTAAATGAAAAACGTGTAGGATGGATCACTCATGTCATGGAGTATGACATTGAGATCAAGGTCAATAATCTGGTCCATGGGAAGGGATTGTGTGAGAAGCTGGCCTCAAGTCAACAAAAAGAAGCAAGTGATGAAAAAGTAGTTGTTTTGGTCCTACAGAATAGTCAGGAGGAAGAAAATGAGGATGTGCCCACTCCTTGTTGGACTCAGAACATGGTTCACTTCTTACAAATAGGCATGTTTCCTCCATAAATGAATAAAACAAAAAGGATACATTTTAGGCTATAGGCCATCCCATATGTGCTCATTGATGGCATCTTGTTCAAAAGGGACATCAATGGCGTTCTCTTAAGGTGCATTGGGAAAAATCAAGTTGAGAGAGTGTTACGAGAGTTCCACGATGAAGTAGCTAGAGGCCATTTTTCTCCATGAGTGACGGTGCTTAAAATCATGAAGGTGGGTTATTATTGGCCCAAGGTGTTTAGTGACTATTATGCATGGGTCAAAAAGTGCAAGAACTGTGCATTCTTAAGAGGCAAGGAAAAGCTAGCAGCACTACCATTGCATCCAATTTCAGTAGATTGGTCATTCATGCAATGGTGATTGGACTTCATTGGATTCATCAATCCAAATTTGAGCCAAGGCCAAAAATGGATCCTAACGGTGATGTACTATTTCACCAAGTTGACTGAGGCAGTGGCACTCAAAGAGGCTAATGAGTCCAGCATATTATATTTCTATGAAGGGATAGTGACCAAATTCGGAGTGCCAACCACTATTATATCAGACAATGCATTGGCATTCATAGTTTCCAAAATTACAAGATGGTCCTTGAGGAATGGGATTTACCTAAGCACTTCATCAAATTATTACCCTTAGGGTAATGGCCAAGAAGAGTCTACAAACAAGAACCTACTGAAGATTATCAGAAGAAATCGAGATGAAAATCAGAGAACCTGGCACACGAAACTCAAATCATCCTTATGGGCTGATAGGAAAGCACCCAAGAGGTCTACAGGAAACTCTCCATTCAAACTTGTCTACGAGAAAGAGGCAGTGTTGCCTATATCACTTGAATTTCCAGCATTAGAACTCATGAAGCAACTAGAGGTGTTTGAGTTTGAACGAATGGAGGCCAGGTATGCAGAGCTAATGGAATTAGAAGAGATCAGAGAACATGCACTTCAAAAAATAGAGAAGGATCAAACTTCAATCAAGATATGCTTTGACAAGAAGGCAAGAGAAAGGAACTTGTAGGAGGGAAACCTAGTTTTGAAATGGGATGCAAATAGGGAAAAACCATGAAGACATTCCAAGTTTGATGCCATTTGGAGTGGCCCTTACATGGTCACAGGATGTAAAAGTAGTAATGATTTCCAATTGTCTACTCTGGATGGCGTAGAGTTGCAGATTCCCATGAATGGCATCTATCTTAAACATTGCTACTAGAAGGGAAGTTCTCACCTTGTATATATTAGTTTAGCTGCACATTGTCTTGTTGTAGTCTAGATTTCTTTTCTCCTAAGTGCTTCGCACACTCTGCATGTTCTACTTGGAGCATGTATGATTTCAAAATTTTGTATATAGTTGTGGTTTTGTTTTTTTGCTCTTATACAACTCATTCAGAAATAAATGAAGCTTAGGGTCAAAATAATTTTCTACTCTCAGAAACCATCGTTCCAAGATTTCTTATGAAGATTGAGAGTGCAAATAGTCGGGCTCATGAATTAGAGACAGAATCAGTATCAGATCAACATTCTCGACTCCATTCCCAATGGATACGACAATGCAATTGGTATTTTCATCTAGCAGGTAGAAACCCCTTTGAGTCGCCAAATTGTTATCCATATTTTTACCCCCAGGTAAAATATTGGATCAGAACGACCCCGCACTGAAAATACCTGAGAAATCATGTTTAGAACCTATAAACAGATAACAAAGGGAATCTATAATGGAAGTGGTGGGGCCTACAAAGGTCAAATAACCCTATGTAAGAGAAATCCATAATACGGATCTATCAAGTGGATCCGGGCCTTAAATTCATTTTACAGGTAGGCTCGTAAAAATAATAACAGGATCAGAGGAAGAGGAACAATGTCAAAGAAGCCAAGAGCAATTAAAGGTGGAAACAGTGAAGATCCAAAGTCCTCGGACTCAAAACAGTTCAAAATGAGGCCTAAAAAAGGGTTAAGTATAGAGGATGTTGCGGAAAGGGCCAAGTGTCCAAACGACACTTCTCTAAGGGTGAATCCAAGAAAGGAAGCTCAAACGAGTACCAAGATTCCACATGTCCAGTGTCCCAAAAGTTGTGTGGTCATTGAAAATTCTTCAGCTAGAGAGGAAGGTGCCAGGTGTCGCCTCGACACAAATCCAAGATGGGAGCCAAAGGGTGGGTTCTCAAACTTGTGCCAGCCCTCCATGTAACAAATGGTCAATAGAGGTTGAAAGGTAGATAGGGCAAGCCTCAAAAGGAGTTAAGTATAGAAGTACTAGCGGAGAGATCCACGTGTTTCAGTGGCACATCTCCAAATTTGAATCCAAATGTGGAAGCTCAAACAAGAACCAGTTCACCACGTAGCCCAGGGTCTGAAAAGGTAAGGTAAAAATCATTTAAAATTCCAAGACTTGCGGAGGCTTCCAAGTGTCAACCCGACACTCCTTTAAAGGAAAAATCTTGATCGGGCTTTCAAGCAAGCATAGATCCTCCACGTGTTTAGTCTTTTTGAAGGGAATAAAGTTGGGTTGAATAGTCAATGCATAGCGGCAGGCTAGCGGAGAGTGCCAAGTGTCCAAATGGCGCTTCTCCTATGGTAAATTAGAGAAAGGGTTCTCAAACAAGTGACAAACTGTCGCATGTCCCCGATCAAGGAATATGACCCTGCCAAACAAATAACTTCGATGAGAAACAAAGAAATTGAGCGGGCCGGCGGAGGAAGCCACGTGTCAGCCACACACCATTCCTAGAGTAAAATACAGAGGCCACCTTCAGAAAATCACTAGCCCTCCACGTGTCCCAGAAGTCAAAAGGGGGCCCATTTTTCAAACTAGTTTTCCCGCCCTTTTTACAGATCCGATAAAAACTTCAAAGGGCATATCTTTTGACTCATGGCTCAAAATATTACAAATCTCACACCATTGGTAAGATCTCAGCTTCACCCACACCATGGAGATATGAAACTTTAAGTTTGGAGAGGTTAGGTAAAGGAAAATGGGGAAAATGTCTTTAGGGCTATATACGTGGGATCCATCTGCCCCAATAACCAGATCATATTCGATCTTCCCCACCATTTCCTCCTTCTTCGAGGCACTAAACCAGAGATTGATGAATTCAAGGTAGATTTGGGGGAAGATTTTTGTAAGAGACATTAATAGTAGTGGTTGAGCTTTGAACTACTTTTCCCACTTATCTCTCTTTCTTTCTTCTGTCTGATTGAGTCTATAAATACAGGGTCGAGACTAATTGTAAAGGGTTGGACATTCTTCTATTTTGCAGGCTCCCCTTTTCTTCTGGCAAAGGATCTCGCGGAGTTTTAGATCTCCCTTCAGAATTGTAATACGTCCCTTCCTTCTGGCCATTTGTAATCCATTGTATCAATCTACAGAGCAATAGAACACATTTGTGATCAATTTTTGATCCTTTCTTGTCTCTTTTGCTTTCATCTGGTATTTCATTATAGATCTAGTTATCTTTTCTTGGTTATCGTATGCATTTTTATTGGTTTGTGTCTCTCAGCAAAACAAATGTTCATCATTCCTTTGGTGCATCACCTTGTAGCTTAGTTTTAAATTTCTTGTATTCCTTTTATCCCTGTCTCCTTGGTAAAAATTAGATTAGGATTAGGAATAGGCCCTCTGCTAGTTCCCACGTATGCACCTAAATAGAGGAATAGGAACCATCCTTTAATCTGGAGATTGTTTTCCCATCTTCAAAGTCCCACACTTTGGGGATCAACTCAATGTTGTGCAAATCACACCAAATTAATATGCCTTAGAAAAGAAGATCTAGAGGACTTATTTGGGGGTGTTGTGATTTTGCACTAACAATTACAAAATCTCTAATAGATATTTTACAAACTCTCTTAGTGTTTTGTTAAGAACATAACATAGACTAGTTTTCTTGTGCCTCCATGCACAATTTAACTACTTTGAATCATGCTCTTGGATTCCCACACTCTAGGTTCAAATTATCTATTACCCTAAATGGTGAACACATTATCCTCAATAGTCAAACTTTTCCACTTCTCTTTCCTCATTGACTCCTCGTAAACACTTCCAGATATTACTGCTCAAATTAAAATTTTAATTTAAGCTTATCAATGTTCTAAAATACCTTTATACCATCTATAAGTCTATGTTATGCCACATAAACTTGTTTTTTTGGATCTTTTGACTATTCAATATCTCTCAACCACCATGATCAGACAATTCTAACCTCTTTTGTCACTTTCTACTAACCACCAACTATGTTGCACTCCTTTCTTTCTTCCTCTTCACCATGCCTCCTCACATTTCTTTCACACTCTAAGCTTTGAGTTGCACATTTTCATCCTTCCCATATACTACATTAAGGTTTCTGGGACTTTTTCAAAATATCCATACACCTTTCACGATAAATACTATTACGTAACTCATTTTATCTTCCTGAAATCTCTACACACTCTCCTATATTATGCATAATTATTCCAAAAACCTTCGTGTGCCTCCAGTCTTCCAATATAATCTACACCACTTTTTGTGATTATAAAATCATATGTGCACCTACATATTATAATCCATGCCTAATATACTTTGTTTAACCTTCCCCACTCCTATCATGCACTATTTTCTATCCACGTCTATTATGCATTCCATGTGTATTACACATTTACTAATTTCTATTACATTAATTGCTCATGAAATTTCTTGTAAACTTCCCCTTGTTTATCTAGGCTTCTTCAACCTTCTCCAACTCATAGAATCATACAAATCCATGATTAGCCAAAATTGTGTAAGATTTCTATAAACCTTGGATGCTTCTGAATCAAAACCTGGGGTACTTAAAGTGCGGTACACATAAAATAGACTAAGTGAGTAGTAGAAAAACTCTTAAAATTATTGAGGTTAATATTTTCAACTCATTCATCATTTGAGCCTTATCCTGGCCTTGGTGCTTCTTATGATGTCTCTTCCATTCCATCACTACTTGGTGACTCCTTCATACTATCTTGTGCTACACAACAAGGTAAAATCACCACCATCCAACCATATACTCCAAATGAATCCTTATACTTTATCCTTTTCAAGTATTTAATTGTTACAATCCTTCTCCTTCTTCACAAGTTTCTACCTATTGCAAATTGTCCTCCTCATCTTAAGTATTCTCTGCTAACCTTTTTATTTGTGAGTCTACACTCTTCTTCAACTTTATCCTATATAAGTCTACACTCACCAATATTCATTCACCTCCACCTAAAGCCTTATAGTCTTTTAGTTTCTCTTTCCTACTCCATATTTGGGATTCCTTTTGTTGTTCTTTTCTCTTTCATAAAATTTTCATCCTATTCATTCTTCTCTGTGCACTCTTTCTCTCCATATGATTTTTATGTGTGCTTTATTCTTATGTAATTATTTATTTTTTCTTTTCTACTACGACCATTTATCCTTGCACATTATCCCTTTACATACTTTTTGGATACACTTCTCTTTGTGAACATTCCCCTCTTCTTCCTTTTGCATCCTTCTCTTCAAACACTTGTGGGTTTGGGCCACCACAGATAATCCATTTCTCATTTGTCTCCCCTCTTTTCCTAGGGATTCTCTTTCTTGCACTTTTTATCTTGTGTGTTACCCTCTGTTAATTTCTTCCACTTAGTCATCATATCCTTTCCCAATATATTCTAATAGTATTCTCTTCCACTTATCCTTCTCTTGACTCTCACTAGGCCATCATTCATCTTCCTGCACATTGTTAGGATGTTATATATTTTCTCACAAAATTCCCTCCTCCACTTTCTTTTGGTTACTTTACCATTTTATCCTCTTCTCTAATGTACCCTCATCATCACATAATTTCCATGGTGCCTTATTTTATAACTATTCTCGTTATTCTTCACCACAAAAAATACCTTTGTGGCTATGGGCCACATCTTCTTTCCATATTCTAGGGGAAGATTTTCTTGGCCACTTTATTCTCCTCTTCCTCTTCTCTTGCACTTTATTCACTGTGAAAAATTTATGGATTATCTTTGTAATTATCCTCTCCCCCCTTTGTTTCCTATAGTATAGATTTCACACCTCCTCAAATTGTTTCTGCATTTCTTCCATGCCCTTCCATGTTTTCCCATTATTTCTTCTGTGTATCTCTTTTAGTCTCCTCTTTTTTTTTCCATAGGGAAAATTATTCTTTGAAATTTTTTTCCATTCATATTTATAATCATGCATGAACATTTTCATACTCCTTGAGATATTCACAAATATCTTCCTCTATTGCATTATATTTCACATGCACTCTCATAACCTCCTTTGTGGACTACTATACTTCAGTTCACTTCAGCGAAACTTATTTGTTCTTCTTCATTTCCTTTATAATGGCACTCCTATTTTTGTGTGTGAATTTGTATGTGCACTCCTTAACTATTGATCTTATATTTTGTCCTCTCACACAATATTTTATGCTTTAAATTTATACTAGGTTATCCTTAGTTGCACTCCCCATCTTTCCTTCCTCTAGGAAATATTTTCCTACACAATCCATTGTGCTCTCTAGTCCTTCTACCAAGAATTTTTATTCCAATCATTATTCTTTCTCCATCTACACAACCTCTTCAATATTCTTTTATCTTATTACTTCCACCTCTATTTGAAATATTTTGCAAACCTTTGTGCATTCAGGGTCCACAAAAACCATATTCTCCTTTCAAAAAGTCTCCTTATTTGACATAATACTCTTGTGCAGTGACACGTGCCTCCAAGTTAATACTCTCTTCACCCTTATATCATCTTGTAAGCCTTCTCTAAGTGATATTAGTTGTGCATTCCTTAGCAGTACTCTCACGCATGGTTTCTCTTCACTCTTGCACTCTTCTCCTGTAATATTTGGATGTGAATTTGTGCACTTCATTTATCTTCCTTGGAACTCCACTGGAGCTCCATTCACAAAATTTTCTTTATGTTGCATACTCTTTGTTAATTATTTCTTCTCCTTCTAAGACCCCTTTTCATCTGGTGTTATTATCTTACATTACCTAATATATTCCTTACACCATATATCTCTTCTAACATATTCTCTGACATTTCCACAACTGGTGTATCTGACACATCCCTTTTTATCGATGACATATTTCCTTCACGTGAATTTTTTTATCTCCTTCATATACTATAACTAGGTATCTCCTTTACATCCTTTACCCACCTTTCTCATAATGGAGAACACAATAACCTTTCTAGCTACCTCACATTCAATGTTATGACAACTTTTCCACTTTTTTATTATAGGAGAGTATCTTTCTATGATACTACTAATGATAAAATATAAATATGATGGCTTGAGATGATCGGGTGTTGGTTTTAGAGTCCAACATATCAAAATGAAACTCAATGAGTTATTATATTAATTTCAAATCCTTCAGGGAATCTACATGTAAGTACTCATTATGGAGCTTAAAAACTCTCTAATGGGGATTTTATAGAATCCTTTTGTGTTTTCTTAAGGACCTAACCTAGATTGGTTTTATTATGCCACCATGTAAATTTCATCAAAAAAAATTCTTTCCCTTGGCCTCCCAAAATCTGGGTTCAACCTATCTTACCATAAATGGTGAACCCATTCCCCTTAATAGTCACATTTTTTCACTTCTTTATCTCCTTATTATCTCCTTGTATATGCTTCCAAATATTCCCACTCAAACTCAAAGTTAAATTTGAGCTCATCAATACTCTAAACTACTTTTCCACTATATGGATGTCCTTAAAATTCCATGACAACTTGGTTTTTGGGATCATTTGACCATTTATTCTCTATAAATCACCTTGATTAGACAATTCTAACCTCTTTTGTCTTTTTTTCCAACCATCAACTCTGTCGTACACTCGTTTTATTTTTCCTTTCCATCCATCCTTGAACTTCTTTTGAACAATATAATCTCTGAGTTACACCTTGGTATCCTTCCCAAATACTACCTTTGGGTTTATGGTCCTTCTTAAAAACAATTACATGCCCTTTATAATAAATACTATTGGGTAATTCATCTTATTATCTTTTTTCTCTCTCTGTGTATTGTTGTAAATTGAGCACAATTCTTCCCATTAACTCCACATGCCTTCATTATTCTAATCCTAGCCACACTACTTGACTACACTCTAAAAATCCTATGCACACCATTTTATAATATTATTTACACCTACTCTACTCCACCTAACCTTTCACAAGCCTATCATGAAATATTATGCATCCACGTCTACTATTCACTCCATGAGCTTTGTTCCTTTGTTTATTTCTATTGGAAAAAGTGTTCACACACTTATGGAACAAAATTTTCCTTTTTTTGATGCACTTCCTCTTCATTCTTTAACTTCTGCATGAAATCATGCTTAGCCAAAATTATATAGGATTACTCTAAGCATTGGATGCTCCTACATATATATAATTAGAGAAATAAGAAAGCTTACCAAGGAAGTACGCATAGGTAATTGAAGGAAAAGGAAATGGAAAAATGAATAAGTGAAGATATATGATAACAAGAGAGGAATTAGTATCATAATCCTTTTCATACATAAAGAAACAAAAATAGATCATAAAGGGATTAAGCTTCATTCTTGTTTTCCACTATCTTGTCTTTGTATAGAATTTATGTGATTATCAATTGTTGAGTGTGTATATACATATATAGTGTTGATTAGAGTTTTCTTCTTCTTGTTCAGCTTAGTGTGTGAGAAAGCAATACAAACCAAACAACCTCGAATATGCAAGGGCTTAGTAACTTGGAGATGATGATGAATGATACAGGTGTAAAGTATATGATGAGCTCCTTGCTACGATCTCAGCAAACCTACAACTCAAAGACACTAGAGAAAAATTTCTTAGATATTTTATGTGGGGGCTTCCCGACAAAGAGGACCTAAGAAGCATTCACTTCCTCAATGGTTTTCAACCCCCATGTGATAAATAAAAATGATAAAATGTAAGATAAAAAGATAATATGCAAGCTAATGAAAAAAGAAACTTGAAGATGATGGTATGCATATGAGCTACTAATATGATCCAAACACAACATGAAACATGAACCAAGCTAAGTGAAACACCAAATCATGAGAAAAGTGTTGTGGGGATTCCAGTGGCATTACAAGGACATTATGAGGATGCTATGACAAACAAGCAGCTAAAATTTCAAAACAACATTTCCCAAATTTTACAACTTATGTAAATGAGGGGAGAAGCCCATATTTATAGCCTAGGGGTGAGGTTAGATTGTGGGTTATTTAGTAATCAGGGTTGGGTAAATTAACCCCAGTTAAGGGACATGATTTTAGTAGTTAGGTTTGATTTGGACATGATGTGATCAAGTGGGGCTCATGTTTTGAATTATTAGGTCAAAGAGATAAGGATGTGACATGGAGTGAGGAGCATGATTGACATGGTTAGGTGCAATAATGCATCCCATGAGGATCATTTTGAATTTAGGAGTGAGATGTCAGATGTGTATATTATTGCTCATGAATTGAATAAATTTAGGATATTGATTATTAAGTGAGATAATGCCAAAATTTAATTATCAAATGGGTTTACATGGAGCCCATTAATTAAGTAATTAAGCATGAGTAAATAGATGGAATTTACAAAAATTTAGGGAAAATGAAAATCGAGAGGGAAATATTAATGAAGGAAAATAAATGCAGGGTGAAGGAGAGGAGCTACATCAAAAACTCGTGTCTACATGTTGATTGGTTTGTGATAGCAAACCACGAGATGAAAACAAAAAGGGTTGGATGAAATCATGCGTCTATAAAAGAGACAAGTATGGGTAAAACATGACCAAAGAAAAGATGCCCCAAGAAAAAAAGAATCACAATAACAATGAAAAATATGGTGGTGACTCCAATATCCCATCAGCAGAGGACAATTGCGGTCTCAATAGAGACAGACGGTAACATTCTACAAACTAGTGAGTGGGTGGAGACTACTGCAATATGGATGCAGGCCATAATGACCAATGGGTCATAGGAAAACATCAAAGTATGCAAATCTAAATGTGAAAGGTATGATAAATCCTTCATCTGCGAGGAATCGAGTGAAAAATTCATGCGTCCTTAAAAGGGATGAGGATGAAAATAATGATTCCCCAGCATAGGGCACGATATAAAAGGTGGATATGTAAATAAAATTCCCCAAGGGGAATGAGTGTAATCATAAATGTGGACATGATGAGCATATAGGATAGAAGCGTGAGATAAAATGTCCTGAAAGGGTGATAAATATGGTGATGAAAACATGTTTCATAGGAAAGGTTCATAAGTGATGGAAAATTAGTAGGTGAAGAAAAGAGAAAGCAGTACCACTTCTTTGGAAAGTAGGATAATAAGTCAAGATGCTTTTGCGATGAAAGAAAATTAGAGCAAACATTCATGAAAGAGAACAAGATTGGATAGGTGAGGACCGTTATGGTAACCTCCAAGAGAAAACTTTCAAAGGAAGATGGGATGCAAGATGTAGATAATAGATGATATAGATAAGATGAGAAGGAATAGAAAGGGTCCAATGGGCCTGGAGAAAAATAAAATAGAGAAAGAGAAGAAAAGAAGAAATTAATGAGGAAGGATGAACAAGAAGGAGAAGACAATATGAGAGGAGGGAAGAATTAAAAGTAAGAAGATGAGAGGAGGAAGAGATGTGTCGTAAGAGTGAAACAACAGATATAATAAAGAGTGAAGATGGTGGAAGGAATAAATGATGAAGGAAAAAGAAGAAGAGGACAAGAAAAGGATAGAAAAAATGGTGAAGGAGAAAGGAAAAGGAAAACGGAAAGAGAAAAGAGTAAAGGGTGAAAACGAGAGAGAGATATGTGCAATATGAAATCAATGGAAACCAAAAAATAGACAACATGTAGAAGATGATGGAGAGAAATGACCAAAAAATGGAGAGGGAAGGTAGTCCACAAATGACAGAATCGAGAAAAAAAAGGAAATTATGATGACGAGGAGAGGTGGAGAGGAATGGGCGATTGAGAGTGGAAAGAAATGAACAAGAGTATGATAAATTATGAGAAGAGAAAGAAAATTCAAAAGTGAAGGAGACAAAAATATGGAGAAGGATATAAGAGATAGGAATGATAGGGGAAGAAGAAAAAAACAAGAAACTGACAAAGGAGAAGGTTAAAGGGAGATAGATGAATATCAAAAATGAAGGGAGTGAAGAAAGATGAAGGGAGAGAAATAGTGGAACACAAAAGAGATGATAGACCTAGGAAAAGGAAGAGGAGGATATGAGAGAAGGATGATAAGAGAGATGAATGAGAAGATGAGATGAGAGTAGGGGGTAAAATTATGAGAAAGGAAGAGAAGGATGGAAAAATTAAGGGGGTGAAGAAGTTAAAGAAGACAAAAGATGAGTTAGAACAGAGAAGAGGAAGAAATTGTTACACCCACTTAAACAACCCACTTGAGACCCATGAACAACCTAGGTTCAATTAGCTGAAAGAGGAATAATTTTATTTTATTTAAATACTATCACAAGAATAATCTAAGACACACGCATGTTTGAGTCTACCACAAGAGGAAATCAAAGTTATGATTTTGCATAGATTTAGTTTTATATGTTCATTAAGATCTAATATACTTATTTACTTTGGTGAATCTTGTCCCTTGTGCAAAATGATGTTTTTGATGTCTCCAAGTACAAAATACAAGAGTGCCATAAGCTTTTGAAGTAGTAGGCCCCAAGCCTCGTAGCAACTCCGGTTGGCTCCTACAGTAGCCCTAACAACTAGCATCCTACCAGCTTGTAGCAACTGGCTGTACTCCTACAGCAGCCCGTAGCAATTATTGTACTCCTATACAGCCCGTAGCAACTGGTTGTACTCCTATAGCAGCCCATATCAAATGGATGTAATCCTACAGCAGCTCGTAGAAACTACAAGCCTTCCTGTAGCAACTCTAGGCCTGCCCGTAGCAACTCTGGTTATGCACCTACAACCACCTGTAGCAACTCCTAGGCCTACCCGTAGCAACTCTGGATGTGCACCTACAGCCACCCGTAGTAACTCCCAGGCCTGCCCATAGCAACTCCAGGCCTACCCGTAGCAACTCTGGTTGTGCACCTACAGCAGCCCGTAGCATCTTCCAGAACTACCTACAACAAGAACTTCAAAATGCTATAACTTTTGACTAAGAACTTAGTTTTTGATAAATTGGACTTTTTAGAAAGGTGACGACATCTACTTTTCACAGAAATCATAAAACCTAGGATTGGATGAGGTTTAGATAGTCATTTTTTCAAAGCAGTCTTATAGGATCCTATAGTCAAGACTGGCAATTTTCTGAGTGAATCCTTTTGTTAAATTTTTTTGATTGAAAGCTTCTAAGGTACATTCCTTGAGTGTGCAGGTCTGTCTTGGGTTTGTTTTGGTCTTACAAGGCTTAGTTGGTTCACTTCATTCATTACTATAACGATTTGAGGGGTTGTTTGGTTCATTCATTGGTTGATTAAGCATACATGCATAGTGAAGTAAGGGAAGATCATATTACTGTACGTTCTACTTACTGAAACAAAAACTATTAAGTATGTAAGAACATCATTTAAAGTCCATTTCATGCTAGCTTAAAAAAAATTTCTTTCTTCAACTGCTTGATAACAAGATCTAAATGAAGTCCTTCTTGTTTTTTATAGATTGAACGTTTCCCAACAAGACAAGTAACAAGAATAACATAATTCCATTATGCAAGATTTGATTCCAACATTCTAAAATAGTGAATTACATGAATTTGAATGATTCTTTACTTACACCAACTCTTACCAATGGATGCAACAAAGTAATTCTTTTTATCATTTCAAATGTAATATACAAAACACAACTCGATCCCTTTACATTCTTTCAAGAATGAAGTTACATTACGATTGAGCAATCAACTTGGACAAATGCAATCCAATGGAGGAAGCAACATATATTTTTTCATTATGCCATGAATGCACAAATACAATACCATAACAGTTCTCTCAACAGCAAGAAGACAAGATTGTTTCCCTTTCTCAAATCAAAATACATCTTGCATGGTCAATACAACATATTTACAATATAATGAAAGTTACAGTCCATCCACATAGAGTGGGTAAAGGAAATTACAGCAAGAAGTAAACTAACAATGATGGATGTTAACTCTGCACCATGACTAATTCCAAAATAGCAGCATGCTTTAAATGTTTCCTTCGATTGATCACAGCAAGAAGAGAGGGGGAAAGGCAACGCTACCTGCCAAACCAAGATATCCAATGAATAGATGAAGCCTCTATCGTCAATGGCCCCTGAGCCCCAACCACAACACAATGAAAGATGGGGTTCGAATGCATGGCAACATCCACAGGCTTCCACAACACACATAGGAATAATTTTAACAACAAAACAGTCAAGACACACATACAAATTTCCACTGTATTTCACAATCAAACAGCACATAGGCTCTATCTAATCAAGCCAAAGGAGCAAGGACTATGGGGGAAGCTTCTTATGCCTCCCAATCAAGCAATGGGCGTCCACCTGAACATCCCTCCAATGAAATATCATCACACACATCCTTATGCCCCCCAACCCCTCCTCGTATGCTGCCCCCCCACAAAATCACTTATGCCCCCCCAAAAGTAAGAAATGCAAGCTATTTCTTTTCCATGGTGGACCCCATTCTCAAAATCCCTCCATCAATATCTGATGCCTCTATGACATTCCCTTATGCCCCCCATAATGATTCCCCATAGCCTTCTCCTACACCATCCCTAGGAAGTCTACCCAACCAAATAAATGAAGAAGAAACACACATTTACATTCCATAATAACATGCAAGAAAACAACAGTTTAAAGATGGACAAGCTCTTACCTTGCCATAGCAATGACAACACCTTTGCAAGAAAGAAAATACAACCCCAAATATCAATTTGAATGTCCACAAAACAGTCTTCAAAACAACAACAAGAATGCCCAAATCATAGTTCAGAAACAAAAGACTTCTAATACAAGAATGCAGCCCCAACAGTCACTTGAATGTCCACCAAAACAGTCCTCAAAATATCAACAAGAATGCCCAAACCAAGTTCAAAAATAGTATCCTTTAAATACAAGAATGCAGCCCCAACTATCACTTGAATGGATTGTCTTCAAAATAGCAACAAGTCCAAACCATACAGTAGCAACAGATTTCAAAATAAGAATGCAGGACAGTTACTTGAATAACAATGGTCTTCAAAATAGTAGACAAGAATGCCCAAACCACAGTCTAAAAATAGCAGCCTTCAAATGCCAAGAATGACATCCAACAATCAAGCTTGAATGAAGACAAAAAAACAAATGAATTCCCAAACCACAGTCTAAAAAATAGCATCTTCAAATACTAAGGAGGACAATCTGAATCCACCACAACGGTCTTCCAGCAAGAGAATGCCCAAACTCCAGTTCAAAAATGGCTTCCAAAACATGCAGCCCCAAGTTTGAATGAAGCTGAAAACAGTCTAAAACAGTAGCTCTCTCTAATGCCAAGAAGAAAAAAAAAAATTCCAGCAAGTGACTCCCATTTCCCAGCTCTCTCCAAAAAATGCAAAAGAAGAGAAAAAAATGTGACTTTTTCCAGCACTCTCCAAATGCAAGTAAAAAATAATCACCAAAGATGAAACCCCCAAAAAAAGGAATGTAAATGTCCTCATGCCAATCAAATCCACTTTACTTGCAAGCCTCCACTTACACCTCAAGGACAACCAATTAAATTTTTGTAAGAAAGTACACTTACACAAGCAAGATTGACAAGCAAAAATGCATTTAAGAGGCAAAAGTAAACACTCCAATCAAGATAAAGTTGGTATGAAGCTTTTAATGGGTGTGGGACAAGTTTAGCTTGTCCCACAAGCTTCCAAAAATACCCTCCAAGTACAAATCCGAGTTTCAAGATGGTGAAGTGCTTTATACTCCAAAGATCAACTCTCTTACACACATTAAATGCAAGGATCAACACATTAATAACTATATTTAAGCAAGTCTTATTTAAATTTATCTTTCACATTCTATTTAAATAAAGGAATGGACACATTCACAAATAAAACACATGCAAGATAACAATAAAAGAAGGACCACATACAAACACATACAAACCCCCATGGTCACATATAAAGGCGATCCCCCCCATGGGAACCCCCAACAACAAACAACATGCAAATGACTAGTTGCCATGGTGACCATGTTGAATCCATCCAAAATTCCGTTGTGGTTAGTCTCCAATCCCCCCTGATGTCTGTTGTGATATAAAATAGCCTGCAAAATACAAATACCTCCTTCAGCCTCGTGGCCATATCAGAATACTCAAAAATAATATAATATAAATCTAAGCATCATAAGTATAACTATATAACACAACATCGAAATAACGACTATATCATTTTATAAATTAAATCAACCATTTTATCATCATTGAAAATTTTCATTTTCTATATATAATCAAATGATTAAACATCACATATCCAGATAGCATCAATGATATAATTACGTCAAATAAAGCATCAACATCTATATATATAATGTTTATAATAATCATCATGCATCTTGTATAAGTCCAGTCAGTAATGAAGTCCATAATCCAACATCATACTAAATCAAGCCAAAATAGTGTCTAATACATAATCCATAGTCTAATGATTAGAAAAAATAGTGTCGAAGGGAAGTGGGCACTACATCCCCCTCCCCTCAGACTTGGCTTCCTCCTAGAAGTCACTGGAACAAATGTGGAAACTAACTCGTAGCAATGTAGCATCCTCCCAGGTAGCTGCAGTCTCATCATACCTATCGCACTATACTCATACCTAATCAATCTCCCTACCTTGAAGGCCCAGGGTCTTGCACTCTAAAATACGGATGGGGTCCACTGTCACCTGCCCCTGATATTGCACTTGCAATGATGTCTAATCCAGCACATGAGAAGGATCAACAATATATCTCCTAAGCACAGAAACATGAAACACATCATGTACGACGAGACAAGCTAGGTGGCAAAGCTAGACGGTAGGCCACAGGGCCTAAATGCTCCAAGATCTCAAAAGGACCTGCAAATCTAGGTGCCAACTTAGAACCTTTTCTGTAACAGATAGGGCTCTTGTGTGGCTCTGACATGAAGGAACACCTTCATGCCCACATCAAAACTACGATCAATCCTATGTTGATCTGCATACTTCTTCTGTCTGTCATGTGCCTCCTGCAGTCTCTGCCTGATCAAAACTACCTACTGCTCCATGTCCTGCAAAAGAGCTGGTCCAAGAGAAACTCTATCCTCCAACTTGTCCTAACTATGTGGTTTCCTGCACTCCCTACCATACAAAGCCTAGTAAGGAGCCATGCCTATAGAACTCTGAAAACTATTATTGTAGGAAAACTCCACCAGGTACAGGTACTCCTCCCATTTCAACTACTGATCCATCACGTACATCTGAAGTATGTCCTTAAAAATATGGCTCACTCACTCGATTTGACCATTTGTCTCAGGGTGATATGTCGTGCTAAAGTTGATCCTCATCTAGAGGACATACTGCATGGTGGTCCAAAAATGGGAAGTGTACAAAGGATTGCGGTCACAAATGATCTTCCACGGGATCCCATGTAATATCACGATCTCGTCTAGGTAAACTTGAGCTACTGCACTGGAATTATAGGTTGTCTTCACTGGTGAAAAATGAGCCACTTCATCAATTTATCCACCGTGACCATGATGGAGTCATGGTGATATCTCGACATCGGTAGCCCAACAATGAAATCCATGGAAATGGTGTCCCACTTCCACTCTGGTATAGCATGAGGAAAGAGAAGGCCCGCTGGATGTTGATGCTTAGCCTTTACTTTTTGGCACTCTAAACATCGTGACACAAACTGAGCCACATCTCTATGAATTCCTCTCCAGATAAACAACTATCTCAAGGTGGCGTGCATCTTCTTCACCCCAAGATGGGCTGAATAGGGTACACGATGTGCCTCTATCAAGATGTCCTGCCTCAAGCCTTTATCTCTGGGAACATATATCTTACCTCTATGCCTGAGAAGACCATCTGTCTCTAAGGAAAAACCATCAAACTTCCCTTCAAGGGGTCTATGAGACTCAATCTGTACTTAAAATGTAATGTAGAATCTATCAAGAGGAAGCTACTGAAGAATCCTACTTCGCAAATCTGTGCTCACTGTAGTGGCCATAGCCACATGTCTCCATCTACTGAGAGAGTCTGCTACCACATTCTCCTTTCCCATCACATGCTCTATCTCCATGTCATACTCACAAAGCAACTCCATCCAACACCATTGACGAGCGTTGAGATTGGGCTGCGTGAAGAGGTGGAAAAGACTCAAATGATCAATCTTGAGTGTGAATCTCCATCTAAGAAGAAAATGTCTCCATCTAACCAAAGTGTGCACAACTACCACAAGCTCAAGATCATGGGTAGGATAATTAAGCTCATGATCCTTGAGTTCGTGAGACTCAAAAGCCACTACTCTGCCATCCTGCATCAACACACCTCTAAGTCCTACCAACGAAGCATCCATGCAAACAAAGAACTCACCCTGTGGATCCGGCACTACAAGAATGGGTGCTGTATGAGACACTCCTTCAATGTCCTGAAGGCCTACTCGCATCTATCTACTAAACAAACTTTTTCCTTTTCCTATGAAGGGAAGTGATGGGGTGCGTAATCTGAGATAAATCCTGAACAAATCTTCGGTAGTATCCTACTATACCCATGAAGCTACACACCTTGGTCATAGTAGTGGGTGTTGGCCAATCCATAATGGCTCTAATATTGGAAGGATCGACTGTGATACCTTCCCCAGAGATGATATAACCTAAGTACTACACCTCTGACTGAAAGAAAACACACTTCTCCAAGTTCCCATAAAGTTGCTGCTCACGAAGACACTAAAGAACCTGGTGAAGGTGCCCCTCGTGCTCCTCACGTGTATGTGAGTAAATAAAAATGTCATCAAGGAAGATGAGCATGAAGCGATCTAAAAAGGTCCTAAATACCCCATTCATCAAACTCATAAACACTGCAGGGGCATTCGTCAAACCAAAAGGCACCACTGTGAACTCATAGTGCCCATATCTCATGTGTAAGGAAGTCTTATGAATGTCTACCTCTGAGATCCTCAACTGATGGTAGCCTGACTTAAGATCAATCTTAGAGAAAATTGTGGCTCCCTTCATCTGATCAAACAAGTCATCAATACGAGGAAGAGGATAATGATTCTTGATCGTTACCTTGTTCAACTAGCGGTAATCAATACACAACTGCAAGGATCCATCCTTCTTCTTCACAAAAATCACTAGTGTACCCCAAGGGGATACACTAGGATGGATAAGGCCTTTCTCCAAAAGGCCCTCAAGCTGTAACTTGAGCTCACAGAGCTCTAGGGTGGTCATCTGATAAGGTTCCCGTGAGATAGGATCTGCTCCCAGGACTAAGTCTATATGTAAATCGATTTCACGTGGGGGTGGCATCCCTAGTAGCTCCCCTGGAAATACATCAGAAAACTCTCTCAAGATGGGATGATCATCTAGTGATGGTCCACTAGACCCATCCTATGACCTGTCACTAACTGTAATAGCATACATCTGACAACCCCGTCACACACACCGCTTAATCTGCATAGTGGAAATGGTGTGAATAGAAATGGATCTCTTGACCCCTGAGATCACCGAATCAACTCCAAGATCATCTGCACAAGATAAAGTCTTATGATAACAATCCATCCTAGCCCTATGTGTAGATAACCAATCCATTCCTAGTATAACTCTATACGAGCCCAAAGGAAGAATACGGAGATCTGAGGTGGTGGTGAAAGGTCCCAAATCCACTACACACTCCTTAACTAAGGAGTCCATAGAGATCTTGGCTCCAGAAGCCATCTCGACATCCCAACTAAAACCCTACCTAAATACCACCAGCCTGCATTGCTCTACTAAAGATGGTGCAATGAAAGAATCAAAATAACCAGAATCAAATAATACGGAGGTAGGAATACCACCAATTCTAACTGTGGTCTCAATGACTGTGCTCTAGTGCTCTGCCTGGCGGTTCTCAACCACTACATAGATCCTGTGGCTACATCCCATGTCACCAATTTTTGGCTCAGAAACCAGTGCCTTACCCTTGTTAGGGTTCTGAGGGCAATCTCTCCAAAAATGTCCAGCTACTCCACATCTAAAGCAACCACCTGATCCTCTCTAAGGAGCAGCACCTCCAGTAGGCACCCTAGAAGCCTGTGGTGTGGATCCTGATGATCTGGTTGTAGTCTACTATGGCCTTTGCTGGAAAGCTCCAACTGACTGAGCTCTAGGTCCTCCCTATGTCTTGATGGGACCCCTAGGAGGATGCCCCATGCTTCGACCTCTCTATGCATAAGCTCTCTGTGGAGGTCTATACAGTGGGCGGGACTGCTGCTGTGGCGTAAAGGTTAACTGTGCTGAATGCTACCCACCATGAGGAGGAGGTACTGAACCTCTCGATCTATCATCCTACATCTACTGAATGAGGCTCCTGACTTGGTCTCTAGCTTGCTGGGTTTTACCCTGAGTCTCCTCTGTAATATAGGCCTTCTCTACGGCCTCTGGTAAAGTCTGTTGGTAGTGAATCTGAACCTCACCTCTAATGTCTAGATTAAGGCCCTAAATGAACCTTTGGATCCACACCTTCTCATCCTACATGTACTCAACGTACTGGAGTAGATCTAAGAACCTGCTCTCATATTCTACCACAGTAAGGGAGGCCTGTCGAAGATTGTGAAACTCATCGATCCTCTACTGTATGAATCTCCGCGACAAGTATCTACTCCTGAATCTCTCCTAAAATAGTTCCTAGGTGACTGTATCTAAATCTACATGGAGCTTCTGCTCCTTTTTCCTCCACCATACTCCAAATCCATCCCTCAATAGATGGATCGCAACATGAGATTTCATGTTACTAGAACAAGGATAAAGCTTGAAGCAACCACTCAAGCTAACTAGCTAGGCCTCTACTTGAAATCCACCTGTATCACCTAAGTAATGTGAGGGCCTAAGCTTTAGGATCTCCCTGATGTGATCTACTTCTGTGGTCTATCGGCCTCTAAGACTCTCTGCAAGCTCATCCCTAAGCCTAGGGCTCTGAGACCTCTCTCTATGCTCTGGAACTATGTCACCCTATCTCCTCAGTGGTGAATCTGCTTTGACTGAATCCGCATGGGAGTTATCTCCTCTATGCTCCTCGTTGAGTGGAGGAGGTGCATTTCCCTCAATATAAGTCACTCTGTCATGTCTACCTGAATGCCCTCCTACTGATCCTCCATGTAGAGTGGCATTAACATCCTAAAGGGTCTGTAGAATCTAGGGTAGAATGGCTGCTACACCCTGATCCGGTGGGGGTGGTGGTGAGTCTGGGTCTCTGTGAATGTTTCTCTTGCTCCGTCTAATCCTCCTACATAGACCAAAGTGAGAGTTAGTTCATTAATGCAAGCCTTCTTCAATTTCAAAGTTTACTATCATGAACAATTTTCAAACAGTTTTGTTTTCTAGATTAATAGGTTTTCTAGTTTAAAAGTTTCAAGTCTCAATTTTCTAGTGTGCCCAATGGTCCAAGATTTTGAACCACTACTCTGATACCAAACTTTTATGTTCACTTAAACAACCCACTTGAGACCCATGAACAACCTAGGTTTAGTTAGCTGAAAAAGGAATAATGTTTTTTTTTTAAATACTATCACAAGCATAATCTAAGACACACGCACGTTTGAGTCTACCACGAGAGGAAATAAAGGTTATGATTTTGCATACATTTATTTTTATATGTTAATTAAGATCTAATATACTTATTTACTTTAGTGAATCTGGTCCCTTGTGCAAATTGATGTTTCTGATGTCTCTAAGTACAAAATACAAGGTGCCATAAGCTTTTGAATTAGTAGTCCGCAGCTCGTAGTAACTCTGGATGTACTCCTACAGTAGCTCGTAGCAACTAGATATACTCCAACAACATCCCATAGCAACTGGTTGTACTCCTACAGTAGCCCAGAGCAACTGGATGTTATGACATGCACATTTGAGTCTACCACAACAGGAAATCAAAGTTATGATTTTACATACATTTATTTTTATATGTTCATTAAGATCTAATATACTTATTTACTTTGGTGAATCTTGTCCCTTATGAAAATTGATGTTTCAGATGTCTCCAAGTATAAAATACAAGGTTCCATAAGCTTTTGAAGTAGTAGGCCCCAGCTCGTAACAACTCTGGCTGTGCTCCTACAGCAGCTCATAGCAACTGGTTATACTCCTATAGTAGCCTGTAGCAACTAGATGTACTCCTACAACAGCCCGTAGCAACTGCAAGCCTGCCCGTAGCAACTCTAGCTATTCACCTATAGCTTTCTGTAGCAACTCTAGTCCTACCCATAGCAACTCCAGGCCTACCCGTAACAACTCTGGCTATGCACCTACAATAGCCTGTACCAACTCCAAGCCTGCCCATAGCATCTTCCAGAACTACCTGTAGCAAGAACTTCAAAATGCTATAACTTTTGACTGGGAACTTAGTTTTTGATAAAATTGGACTTTTTGGAAAGGTGACGATGTCTACTTTGCATAGCTATCATAAAAATTAGGATTGGATGAGTTTTAGATAGTCAGTTTTACAAAATAGTCCTATAGGCTCCTACAATCAAGACTAGCAATTTTTTGAGTGAATCCTTTTGTTAAATTTGTTTGATTGAAAGCTTCTAAGGTAAATTCCTTGAGTGTACAGGTCTATCTTGGGTCTGTTTTGGTCTTGCAAGGCTTATTTTTTTCACTTCATTCATTACTTAACGGTTTGATGGGTTGTTTGGTTCATTCATTGGTTGATTAAGCATGCATGCAAAGTGAAGTAAGGGAAGGTCATATTATTGTATTCTAACTAACTGAAACAACAACTCTTAAGTATGTAAGAACATCATTTAAAGTTATTTCATGCTAGCTTAAAACAAACTTCTTTCTTTGATGATTGATAATAAGATCTAAACAAAGTCCTTCTTATTCTTAAGAGATTGAACATTTCCCAGTAAGACAAGTAACAAGAATAACACAATTCCCTTAGGAAAGATTTTCTTCCAATATTCCAAAATAGAGAATTACATGCATTTGAATGATTCTTTGTTACACCAACTCATACCAATGGATGCAACAAAGTAATTCTTTTTATCATTTCAAATGTAATATACAAAACAAAACTCGATCCCTTTCCATTCTTTCAAACGTGAAGTTACATTACGATTGAACAATAAACTTGGAAAATGCAATCCAATAGAGGCAACAACATATCTCTTTTTTTCATTATGCCATGTATGCAAAAATACAATACCATAACAGTTCTCTCAACAACAAGAAGGCAAGGTTGTTTCCCTTTCTCAAATCAAAATACATCTTGCATGGTCAATACAACATATTTACAAAATAATGAAAGTTACAGTCCATCCACATAGAGTGGGTAAAGGAAATTACAGCAAGAAGTAAACTAACAATGATGGATGTTAACTCTACACCATGACTGATTCCAAAACAACAACATGCTTTAGATGTTTCCTTCGATTGATCACAGTAAGAAGAGAGGGGGAAAGGCAATGCTCTCCACCCAAGCAAGATATCCAATGAAGAGATGAAGCCTCTCTCGTCATTGGCCCCCGAGCCCCAACCACAACACAATGAAAGATGGGGTTCAATGCATGGCAACATCCACAGGCTTCCACAACACACATAGAGATATTTTTAACAACAAAACAGCCAAGACACACATACAGATTTCCACTATATTTCACAATCAAACAACACATAGGATATTTTTAATCAAGCCAAAGGAGCAAGGACTATGGGGGAAGCTTCTTATGCCTCCCAATTGGGAATTGGGCATCCACCTATAATCATACCACCAATATAACATATCATATCTCGTAAACCTTATGCCTCCCAACCCCTCCTTATGCCCCCCCACAAGTAAGAAATGCAAGCTATTTCTTTTCTATGGTGGATCCCAAACCCAAAACTCCCTCCATAAAACTCTGATGCCCATGGAATTCCCTTATGCACCCCATAATGATTCCCCATAGCCTTCTCCTACACCATCCCTAGGAAGTCTACCCAACCAGATAAATGGAGGAGAGACACACATTTACTTTCCATAATAACATGCAAGAAAACGATAGTATAAAGATGAAAAAGCTCTTACCTTTCCATAGAAATGAAAAAACATTTACAAGCAAGAGAAGATAGCCCCAAATATTAATTTGAATGTCCATAAAATAGTCTTCAAAACAGCAACAGGAATGTCCAACTCACAATTCAAAAATAGCAGCTTCAAATAATAAGAATGCATCCCCAACAATCACTTGCATGTCCACCAAAACAATCCTCAAAATAGCAACAAGAATGCCCAAAAAATAGTCCAATAGCAAGCTTGAATGGAGGTGAAATGACAGTCCAAAAATAGCAGCCTCAAATGCCAAGAGGATAGTCCAATAACAAGCTTGAATGAAGACAAAAAGACAATCTGAAAAATAACATCTTCAAATGCCAAGAGGATAGTCCAACAGCAAGCTTGAATGAGAAAAAATGACAGTCTAAAAAATAGCAGCTTCAAACACCAAGAGGACAATCTATCAACAATCTTCCAGCAAGAGAAGAACTCCCATGGCTTCCAAAACATGCATCCCCAAAATAGCAAAAAGAAGAAGAAGAGAAAAAAAAATGTGACTCTTTCCCAGCTCTCTCCAAAAAATGTAAAGTGGAATAATAATCCTTTTCCCAAAAATGAAAACCCCCCAAAAAAATAATAATGTAAATGTCCTCATGCCAATCAAATCCACTTTACTTGCAAGCCTCCACTTACACCTCAAGGACAGCCAATTAAATTTTTGTAAGAAATTACACTTACACAAGCAAGATTGACAAACAAAAATGCATTTAAGGTGCAAAAGTAAACACTTTAATCAAGATAAAGTTGGTATGAAGATTTTAATGGGTGTGGGACAAGTTTATCTTGTTCCAAAAGCTTCTAAAAATACCCTCCAAGTACAAATCCGAGTTTCAAGATGGTGAGGTGGTTTACACACCAAAGATCAACTCTCTTACACACATTAAATGCAAGGATCAACACATTAATAACTATATTTAAGCAAGTCTCATTTAAATTTATCTTTCACATTCTATTTAAATAAAGGAATGGACACATTCACAAATAAATCACATGCAAGATAGCAATAAAAGGAGGACCACATACAGACACACACAAATCCCCATGGTCACATATAAAGGCGATCCCCCCCATGGGAACCCCCCAACAACAAACAACACGCAAACGACTAGTTGTCATGGTGACCATGTTGAATCCATCCAAAAGTCTCTTGTGGTTAGTCTCCAGTCCCCCCGATGTCTGATGTGATATAAAATAGCCTACAAAATACAAATACCTCCTTCGGCCTCATGGCCATATCAGAATGCTAAAAAATAATATAATATAAATCTAAGCATCGTAAGTATAACTTCATAACACAACATCAAAATAATGACTATATCATTTTATAAATTAAATCAACCATTCTATCATCATTGAAAATTTTCATTTTCTATATATAATCAAATGATTAAACATCACATATCCGGATAGCATCAATGATATAATTACGTGAAATAAAGCATCAACATCTATATATAATGTTTAGAATAATCATCATGCATCCTGTATAAGTCCAGTTAGTAATTAAGTCCATAATCCAACATCATACTAAACCAAGCCAAAATAGTGTCTAATACATAATCCATAGTCTGATGATCAGAAAAAATAGTGTCGAAGGGAAGTGGGCACTATAGAAATGAAAAATGAGGAACTAGGAGACTGTAGTGAAGATGAGAGAATGGAAGAGAAAATGATATATAATGATGGAATAAGGTAGGGGAGGTATAGAAAAAGAAGAGGTTTGGTAGTGGGAAGGTGAAAATGAAAGGGAAAGAATAGATGATAGAGAAGAAACGGGAAGAAGATTGAACCAAGGTGTTAGAAGCAAGACCTAGGAAAAGAATATGAAACAGACTGCATGGAAATGCATGTGGAGAATGAAATGATAAAAAATATGGGACAACTCTAGTGAGCCATGTTATTAATGGGGAAGTAAGATGAAAGCACGAGGGGAAAAAGGGATGAAGATGATACATAGGAAGTGAAAGAAAACCATGAGTATAAAGGAGGAGAGGACAACAGAGAAAATGATGAAAAAGTGAGGAAACCAGAATGGGAGATATGCATTGGAGAGTGAGTAGTATCAGCAATGTAAAGAGAATATGGAAGAGAGGAATAATATAGATTGGAAGAAATGTGGAGATGCATGAAATGAGGATAAGTTGATGATGGAAAAATAGAGATAAGGTGGATGATGAAAACACTAGGGAAATTTAAGAGAGTGAAGGGAAGATGGAGAGGTGGGTAAGAATAGACAATAATGTGTGAGAGTGGGGAAAAGGGAGGTAATGGAAGAGGAAATTTGGGTTAGAGGAGGCCATGCTAGTGAAGGAATGTTATGATAAGTCCCCCAATAATGATCAGAGGACACAGAGGAAGGAAGGAATGAAGATAGAATGGAGGAGGTCAAAAAGAGGGTACAAAGATGTGTAGAATGGGAATGAGTGAATATTAGGAGAAGTCCACTGATAATTATAAGTGTGGAAATGGAAGATGATGATGAAAGGATGTTAGGCGAATATCATCAACAATGGAGGGTAAGCATGAGGGTATGTGGGAGAAATTGATAAGATGGAATGGAAAGAGTAAATAAAGGAGGGATAACAATTTATGCAGAGATGAAGGTGAGGAGAGGATGTAGTGGATGAGGATGAATGAGGTAGAGATGAAGAAATGAAACATAGTAAGAAATGGTATGAAGTGGTTAAGTTATATTTCCAAATGAGGGATTGTGGAGATAATATTTGGGGAAATTGGAGATATTTTGTGCAAGGAAGAAAGAGGAGGGAAGAGGATGTGCTTATTGGGAATGAAGAGAAAATGTGGATGGTGGGAATGTGGAGCGATGGGGAAAGGAAAGATGATGGATCATCCTTAAGAGGAACTCTTAAGTAATATCGCCATGCCGTAGGAGTTGTGAAGTAAGATCGTCAAGCTAAAGAAGAAGAAGAATGATGTAAAGAATTGGATAATTGAAAGGGTTGATGGGAAGAATGTATGAAAATATGGACTAAAGGGAAACCCTTAAGTAAATTTTCCATATTGTGAAAGTGTGTAAGTAAGATGATTGAGTAGAAGACAGATACTAAGAAGGACGAGAAAAGAGTGAGTGGTATATACAAGAGTGGAACAAGAGGTGAGAGGGTATGATAATAAGGAAAGAAGGAAACAAATGAGTGTAACATAAATGGATGGAGGAATATATTAGGTGTAGGATGGAGAGTGTGAGAAGAATTCTTAATTAGTATGCCCATGTTTTGAGAGTGATTATGCTAAAGTGTTAAGTGGAAGATATGGAGTGGGAAGACATTTCTAGTGATGATTATCATTCGATGGAATGGAAAATGGTGGAGGAGATTCTATAACAGCAAGATCTTAGGGATATATTTCAATTAAGAGGTCTGCACGAAATGGGTGATTAAGTAAGACCATCAAGCTAAAATTTGAAATAATGAAAGGGAAAAGAAATGATAAAACAAATTCCAGTAAAAGGACATTAGAGGAAAAACAAAACAATAATTATCATGGTGGAGGATGAGTGAATGATTGAAGAAATAGTGGAGAAGGAGAAATTGGGTGAGAAGAGAAACGGAGAATGAGATGGGGTGAATTTTAGGAGAAAATTTGGTTGAAAAAGGAGACTAGGAGGAAGGAATGATCAATGGATGTGATTCCGACTGAGACCTTATCTAGAATGATAGGTATACTTCAAGTAGGATTTTTGTGCTGAATGGGTAGTTACGTAGACATGTCAAGCTGGGGATGAAAATCCTAGAATGGTGAAGAAGATGATGTTTTTGCTAATTGATAGACATGAATAAGAATGATGAGAGGGGTAATGGATGGATAATTGGTGAGAAGAGAAGGACGATGCGAGATAATGGATGGAGAAAGGTCATATTGGTCATGGTGGCAGATGAGGAGTTGTTAGATAATGAATGCTACTCGAGAGATATCCTCAAGTAGAATTCACAAACTGCAACGTAGATCAAGTAGAATTCCCAAACCGAATAGTGCATTAAAGAGAGTGTTTAGAAATAGTAACTGATTTCATGTATTTATGGATAACGTTAATAGGGTAAATATTTAAGAGTAAATATATGGATGCATACTTATGATTTGAAATTTGATTTCTAAGAATGTGATTATGATAAAAGATGACTTTGATGAGATGAGTGCCACATGACCATAACAAGGGGCATGTAAGAAAACCATGCTTCAAACCGGATAGGAGGTAAAAAAAGGTACCACTCAAGGCATTGCACTTGTAGTCGATAACAAGTGTTAGTACATAACCAATGACAATTGATTTTACCAAAAGAACCTGAGGGAGATATAAATGAAAGATTCTCATAAACCTAATGTTGACATGACGAGAGGGTTTGAGATGTAACTTGTATGTGGGAAGAGGGTTATCCAAATTTGGTGTTCCTTATGTCTATGCCCCAGCTCTGGGAAAGGAAAAGAATAATAATAGAAGAAAGATTATCAATGTAGGAAGCTTTCTTAGAATGCTGATAAAAGGAAAGTTGATCAACGCAGGAAGTCTTCAAAATGTCATAATAAAAGAGTAGCCATCCTTCAAGGGTATGGTCTACTTTAGACATAATATGGATGGTAAATATAGCCATCCTTTGAGGGATCGGTCTATTTCTTTTGATTTTTCCTTGACTTTGGTTTTTATGCTTTTCTTTTTCTTTTCCTCTTTTCTCCTTCTTCTTCTTTTTTGGCATGAAAATCTTGTCTTTCGAGGGATTAGTCTATTTTTAATAACTTTGATTTTTCTTTTTGCATGCATGAATTTTACCTTTACATAGGGGAGAGCTAGGAATAGCTAAGTAGACCACTTAGGAGGGGATGATAACTGTATAAGAGACACCCCTAGACCCTTTGCATGAATGCATTAGGAGAATGAGAGGGTGATGGATGTAATGATTATGGAGTTCTCACCAAATGGGATAAATTGTTCACAATGAATATGCTATGAGTAGAGCCATGGTACTCATATTCAAGGTCATATAAAAGTAGTGATGGTAGACCACATATTTCATATCATTACCATGATAGATGGAAGGGGCTAGTGATGGACGAATGGTCTAAATATATGACTATGCTCATGGGTGCATATACGAACAATAGAATAGCCATAAGTGCAATGCATTAAAAGGTTCAATTTTTGGTTTACCATCAAGGGAAGCCAAGCCAGAAGCCCCAAATCCATACTCATGCATGATAATATATGGTCTGGTCTAGTTGGGAGCGAACTTTCCCCGTTGGCTCCTTTTTAAGGTAGTGACGTTACGATTTTCCTTTCAAAAAAATTCACCTATTTTAAAACCACGTTCTTTGATATGTTTGTTATAAGAATACTTGATACATTCTTGATAAACATGATGGTGTTCAAGAGTGAGAAGGTGATGCTTGTCTAATAAATCAAGTTACATTAGACGCTCCTGGCGATATTTTTCATTAGAAATGAAGTCACGAAGAGAGACACGTAAGGATGGAATTTGAACTTCAACAGGCGGAATGTCTTCATAGCTGTAAACAAGATAAAATGGAGTGGCCTCTGTGGAAGTGCGGATACTTGTGAGATAAGCCCATAAGGAAAAGGGAAGTTGGAGATGTCAAATCCGACCTGCTTGATCAATAGTCTTGGATGGGATATTTTGAAAATTTTTATTGGTAGCCTCAACTTGGCAGTTAGCTTAAGGATAATATGGGGAAGAAAAGCTAAGTTGGATGTTGAATTCATCTCTAATTTTTTTAAGATCCTTACTTTTAAAGGACTTTTTTTTATCCATAACAAGTTTATGTGGAACACCAAAGTGGCAGATGAAGTGTTGATAAATAAAATTAACGATTGGGCCAGATTTAGTTGAGGTGAGTGGGATTGTCTCCACCCATTTAGTGAAATATTTTGTAGCAGTGATGATAAAATGATGTTGTTGTGATGAACAAGGATTTATTAGACCAATGAGATCAAGACCCCATTATGAAAAGGGTCATAGATCTTGGGGAGGTTGTAAATCTTGGCTAGGAACACATATGAGATTAGAGTGTTGTTGACATTTTGTGCACTTCTTAACATACAACAATCATGGTTAATAGAAGGCCAATAATAGCTACGATGAAGAACGTGCTTAGCAATAGATAACCCACTAAAGTTTCCACCACATATACTGTCATGGACTTCTTGGATAACTAAAGAGTCTTCATGGTATTTAAGGCACCAGAGAAGGATACCATCAAACCCGCGCTTATAAATAATTTCACTAAGGATCACATAGCGAGTAGCGCGTTGGATAAAATACCTTTTAGAATTTTTAGAAAGATCAAGAGGGGTGCTATATTTGGATAAATAATCAAATATTTGAGAATACCAAAGGTTTGATGAATTATTTTTAACAAGATGAATTTGAGGTATGTCATGGAATGGTTTTTTATGATGTTGTATAGTGACCGAAAGTTTGGGCTCTTACATTGTCCAAGGGATTAGGGATGCAAGGGATGCCATTGTATTGGTGAAATGATTGTTTGATCGAGGGACATGTTGAATAGTGTAATAATTGAATGTTTTAAGAAAAAGATGGGAAATGTCATGATATTGTTCACTTGTGAGTTGCTTTATTACCAGTTTAGAATTGACATAGATGTCAAGAATCTGGAAGCCTAGAAAGATAATAGTTTCTAGTCCTAGTATAAGGACCTCATATTCTTCCATATTGTTCATACATTCAAAATCTAGTTTGAATGCTAATGAGATAGGAGCATCTCCAAGAGGAATTATAACAACACCTAATCCTCCCCCTTGTTGGAATTTAGAACCATCAAAGAAAAGAGTCATTTTAAGTGGATCATGATGAAGTTGATTGATGGACTCGTCTGGGTAGTGGTCATTAGGAGGTTGTGTATTGGGAAGAGGTGCTTCTGCTAATTGGTTGGTAATAGCTTGGTCCTTAATATATTTTTGAGGAATGAATTCAAGGTCAAAATCAATCATTAGAAGAAGCCATCGAGTGATGGGATCATTATGATATGGTTTAGAATGCATTATTTTGAGAGGTTGGAAGCTAGTAACAATATAGGTTTTTTGATTAAGAAGATAGTGTCGAAGTTTCGATGCAACAAAGAAAATAGTGCAACACAGTTTTTCAGCTTCAGTGTATCATGTTTCGTAGTCATGAAAAGTATGATTGATATAATAGACGACATGTTCATGGCCTTGGCCCTCACAATGTGCTAACATGACTCCTAGATCATGATTGCTTATAGAGATATATAAATAAAAGGGTTTCCCCTCACATGGAGGTGTGAGTACCAGTGAAGATAAAAGATATCATTTAAGATCATCGAAAGATTTTTGACAATTGTGGTCCCAATCAAAATTTATGTCTTTTAAAAGAAGGTGATGAAAGGGTTGACATCGATCAGAAAGTTGTGATATGAAATGACGAATAGATTAGAGGTGGCCTTGAAGATTACAAAGCTTCTTGAGATTAGAAGGAGGGGGCATTTCGAGGATTTCTTTAATTTTTGCGGGGTCAACCTCAATGCCCCTGATAGACACGATGAAGCCAAGGAATTTTCTAGTAAGAACTCCAACAACACACTTTTTCGGATTGAGGTGAAGGAATAAACGAATGAGACATTTTAAAATGATTTCAAGGAATGAGAGGTGATCACATCGATGTTTGGATTTTTCCAAGAGGTCATCAACATATTATTCTACAGTTTGATGTATGAGGTCATGAAAGATATATATCATGGCTTGTTGATACATGGCCCCGAAATTCTTCAAACAGAAGGACATGACATGATAACAAAAGGTACCTTGTGGAATGATAAAGGATGTCTTGTGATGATCTTCCGGTGAAATTAGAATATGATTGTAGCTGGAACTACCATCCATCAGAGAAAACATCTCATGTCCCGTGATAAGATCTACAAGTTGATCAATATTTGGAAGTGGAAAAATATCTTTAGGGTAAGTAAGGTTAACATCTCAAAATTTGGTACATATACAAAGCTTATTGGATGCTTTAGCAATGGGTACAATGCTAGAAACCCATTGGGGATAGTCAATGGGGATGATGAAGTTAGCAGAAAGAAGACATTGTAGTTATTCTTTCATAAGAAGATCAATTCAAGGATATATATGGCAAAGCTTCTACTTAACCGGTTTAGCATTGGGGATGGTAACGATGTTATGAAAAATGATGGAGGGATCAAGAAATGGCATGTCCAAGTATGACCATGCAAAATCCTGGATATGTTTGGATAAGAATGAGGTGAAGGTTTCAAGTTCTTGAGGTTTCAAATATTGTCCCACCTTAAGGATTAGGGGCTCTTGAGTAGTTCCAATATTAAAGTTGATAGTTGATTCATTTAGGAGATTGGATGTGTTAAGGGGAAGGGATTTCTAGATATGATCATCTTTGGCCCCTATGTAAGAAAGAATGGAATTATAATCATCACATTTAATAATGTCAATTATAGGGGAATATTCCTCTACCATATCTAGATTCTTAAGGGGAAAATACCGGGTTTCATTTTCAACTTGATAAGCAACTAGTCTGAGAGAAATGGTGGAAATTAAAAAAAAAATCTAGGGGGAACAAAGATAGTGTCATCTAGATCTGGATCTGTAAGATATTTGGATGGAGAGAAGGTATCATCTGAATTGGTAGGATAGTCGGATGGAGATTTTTTTATCATCTGAATTAGTAGGATAATCAGATAGAGGAGAAGTGTCATCTGAATTAGCGAGGTAGCCGGATGGAGAAGAAGTGGGTGAATCAAGGTGGATGGGAGAAGATTCGGATGTGCTGGAAGGAGGGATGGAGAGATCTCCATATCCCAAACCAAAATTTTCACATGATTTATGGGCTTGGGTGAATATATTTCTGTGAGGTCCTTTTTCATAATGTCCCAAGCTAAACCCCTTCTATGCACAATGATAGAGGTATGTATGAGAAAATAATATGAAATCACATGTATATATTTTGGTGTGAAGGTGATCTTGAGTATGAGAAGGAGGTTGATCAAGGCTTCCATAAACTAAGTTCGTTTGGAGAGAAGAATGTCCAAATGAGATTATTTCCCCAACATTTGATTGATACATAGGGGACTTATCACAAAAGCCAAGGTAGTTGGGAGAAGGAAGAGTATAAAGAGTGAGGAGTTGATATTCTCCCAAGGCAAGATGTTGCATTACAGTATCAAAGGATCCATTATGGGTTAATGTGGATAGAGGTACAAAATAAATGGTGGATGCATCAAAATAAAATTTATTTTTGGGGACAAGGACATCCTTAGGTCTATAGATCATGCAACATATCTTGAAAGAAGGGGCCTCGGTAGGAAGAGCATAAATGGTCCCTTCATGTTCATATTTGATACATTGATGGAGGGTAGATGGGACACAATGCATGGCATGAATCCAAAGACATCCAAATAAAAGATTGTACTGGAATTATCCTTCGATGATGTAGAATAGGTCATCAAGGATTTTATGGCCAACACAGATGGGAAGGAAAATTGTTCCTAATGGGGGAATTACAACATCGTTAAATCCATGAAGGATGGTAGCAGATTTAGCAACAATGGTGTTAGGAATTTTAAGCTAATTGAAGGTATGAGAAGACATGATATTGATACTAGCACCATTTTCAATCAAGGTTCATTGGATACATGTATCATTCATGTGGACTGTGATGAATAGGGGAAGATCATGCTCTTCCTGTGGTATCTTATGGATTTTTGAAATCTCAAAAGACATGGTAGCAGAAAATGAGAAGGCGTGAGATAAAGGTGTAAAAGTTTGAGGCTAATCAGATGATACCAGGATGCATTTCATAATTTACGTAAGAGCCTATTTGTGGTGTGGAGAGATTTGAATGAGCTCATAAATAGAAATTTTGACCGGGGCCTGATGGAGTTTTTTAGTAATTATTTTTTGTATCATTGATGTGGACTGTGATGATGGAAGAAGGATTAGGAGTAGTTAGAATAGATACCTTGGCCTTAGAGGAAGATAAAGATCCTGATTCGGGATGAATGGTAGGAGAATTGATGACAAACATGGGTTGTGACGGGGGTGTGGAGGAAGCAAGTTCCATAGGAGGAGGGATAGCAACAAAAGTATTTGGAATGGGTTGTGAGGTGGAGTTAGGATTATGTGGTATAGAATGGGTGTTTATCTGAACATCGTTGACCAAAAAGGGAGGACCATCCTTGGGATCATCCTCTTTTGGTGGTAGGTTTGTGGTGTTGTTGGATGTATCTTCTTTTGGTGGTAGAGTAGTGGCAGGAGTCCTTGATGAAAGGGGTGGTCTAGGTGTTTTAACAGATGCATGTTGGGATGAGGGGGATTATTGGGTTGGTGAAAGAGTTGGTTTTTCGTCATTAATACTTTCATTGAAAAACTAATGCACAATGGCTTAGAGAGATTTGCAGTGTTCAGTGTCATGTCTAGGGGCATGATGAAATGCATAAAAAATATAAGAATTAAACCACGACGGCCTTGGCACACTTGGTTCAAAAGATTTAATTGGTGGTAAGGTGACTACTAAGGCTTAGAGTAACTGATGAAACATGGTGGTATAATACCCTGGAGCCATAAATGGAGGATTTTGGGATGATGCCTAGACATATGGTGGCATAATGGTATCCTTTGACGTTGTCTTAGATTTGGGAAGGGGATATGAATGTGTTTGATGTGGGATATTGGTGGATGATGGCTGATGCCTTTGACTCAGTTTTGAGGTGTTGTTTGGAAAAGTGTCATTGTGTTTCTCTATTAGTAGCATAGGTTTTTGATGATGGGTATGCTCCTAAAATGGAAGAGGATGACAAAGGGTGTGGTCCTAAAATAGAGGAAGATGGTGTGACTTCAAGGGGATTCGTATTTGGGACAGTGAGGTCCACTTTTCTGTGAGGATGTGAAGGAGGACGTTTAGGAAATGGAGGTCTAAATCTTTTCTGGGAATAAGGATCCTTGGAAGGAATGACAAGAATTTATATAGAAGGAACTGAAGATGATATTGTCATAGATATGAGCTGGGATTGATTAGATGTGTGGGTGTCTGATTGTATAGAGGATATGGGACGATAACTTGAAGTCAAGGAAAGTTGAAATGCTTGTCAAAAGTCTTCAAGTGATGACATTTCCATAGAAGAGGAAGATGAAATAGATGTGTTTATAATAGTGGATGTAGTAGGCATGGGTAAAAGTGCAGAAAAATGGACTGGAAGTGATGCTAAGGATGGGATAATGGATAACGGTGGAATGATTACTGATAAGGTAATTGGATTTGATGAAGTAGGTATAATAAGTGACGAAGCAAGAGTAATATCTGTAAATGGGGAAAGTGTGATTAGTGTGGAAATGGGTGTGGGTTTAGGAAGAGACATCGAGGTGGACGTAGATATGACTGATGTTTATATGGGGATGAATGTTGATGAGCTTGTGGATGTAGGGAGAGTGTTTAGGGGGTGGATATGATGGTTGATGAAGAAGTTAAATTTGTGGATGAAGATAGATCTTTATCAACAACATGGATAATATTTATGGTGTGGGTATTGGGAGTTTGGGATATAGAAGTAGTGGTGGTTTGACTTGTTGATGTGGGTGTATGGTTTGGAAATGGTTGTTTAAAAATGGATAATGGTTGATTAGATGAAGCATTTGGATTATCTACTTGAAGATATCCATGACTAATGAGTCTTTGGACCAAAGCCTTGAAAGTCTAACATCTCTCTATGTCATGTCCTCAGACTTAATGGTATTTGCAGTAATGGTCTTCACAATACCACATGGTTTTGTCCTAAACTTGTTGACGGGTCGGATAGGGGGTAACATGATCAAATTTACTAGAATTAATTTTTCAAAGATGGTGTTGTATGATTCCCCTAGAGGACTATAATTGGGCATTGGTCGTGTGAATCATTGTTGGGCTACTGTAGTAGATGTAGGTGTAGGAGATGATTTAACGATGATAGCATTGGCTGCTATTTTTGACTTATCACTTGATGTGGATGGTCTGATAAACTATGGTTTGGGCTTATTTCATTTTAATTATAAATGTTCCTATTCGAGGGCATGTGTCTCAAGCTTGCGAGCCATGGTGAAAACTTCTTCAAAAGTTTGAAATGATTGTATTTACAAAGTTGATGAAATATGCTTCACACAAGAGTGCATGAAGAGCTCGATTAGGTCAGTTTGAGGAAGAGGAAAAGATAACTGATTTATAATATTACACCATCACGGAATGAAATACATGATGGATTCATCTTCTAATTGTTGGATGGTGTACAGATCATTGATAGTTACCTTACGCACAATATTAATTGAGAAATGTTCTAGAAATAATTACGTAAACTAAGAGAAAGAAAATATGGAATATTAGGGGATATTATTATACCAATCTAAGGCAATGCTAGCCAAAGACATGGTGAAAAATATGGAGTATCAAATCTTGGTCATGTGCAATAAGATAACACGCATGTTTGAATGCTCGGAGATGTTGTTTTGGGTCCTCTTTAATGTTAAATTTGGAAAATTTTGGCAATTCCCATTGTAGAGGATAAGGTTTGGTTAGCACGGATGGACGGATGGGTTCATTACACATTTTTTCATAAGATAAAGTGACTTTGGATCCCAAAGTAGTGGCCTCTAGGTTGGCTAACCGACTTACTAAGACCTGCATGGGATCAATGGGAACAACTTGTTGAGAAATAAGAGGTGGTGGTTGAAGTTGCAGATGTATGGGTGTCTAAGGAACTTGATATGTGTCGGTATAAATCATGGGTTGCAGTTGAGGTGGAGGTTGATATAATAATTATTGCTAAGAAATAAGAGCATGATACGATTGTTGGGACTAGGCAAATTGTTGTGGTAATTGCTAAGTGGGGATATGGGAATAGATAGGTTGATAGACTGGATGTGACAATGAATACTCTTAAGGAATTGTCGAAGGAGGTTGAGAAGCAATGGAATAGACATGTGATGTGAGAGGTATTTGTGGTTTGGATAAGGGATATGATACATGGGAAGGTTCAATGAGAGTACTAGCGATAGTTTTGGCTACAGTGGTGATGGGGTTGGTAGTTAAAATGGTTGTGTTGATTTGGGGAAGATTAGGAGGAATGAGTGCCAATAACTAAGTAGTCTTATGGGATGGTAGGTTGGTAGAGGATGAAATGAAATCATGTGGGGCTGTGGATGGAACAATTTCAAAATTGGTATTGTAAGGGTAAACTTGTTGAAGCGGTGGAGCATCTAGAGGAATTAGTATGTATCTTTTCATAAGATAATCTTAAAGAGCTATAGGATTGGCGTCAAGAAGTTGTTGGAATTTTGGATCACCGAGAGAGACAATTAGAGTACCAACAGTCTCTGATCTGACAGAGGTTGGAGTGGCTATCCTAATGGGATGGAATGATGGTCTAAAATTGAAGTGTGACCAAAGGGTATTTGGTGAGGTATTAAGATGAGATAATGGGTGTCTATGACGGAGGTAGGCAGAGGCATGGAAGATGAAGTTGCTGAGGTGGTTATTAGTTGGGATGAAGCACTATGTGAATTGAGGTTTCATTTCATCTTCTTAGCGATGGATCGATTGATTACATGCATAAAAGCAATTACTGTTATACTAACCAAACAATTCAGCAAAACATTTTGTTTTGTTTTGTTTTGTAATTAAGGAAAATAAAATGGCTGTAACTAGACCTAAGAGGATGATAACTATGTTTGGTTTTGGGTACGTTGTGGCTTGGAAATGTTTGAAATGGTTAGCTATTGGGTGATCAAATCCCAATCAGTAAACTAGGTGAAAATGGATGTTTTGATGTGTTTATTGTTGCATGAAATTTTAGGCAATGTGTGGCCAAACGTCTGATGTAGAAGATTAAACCTCCTATTTAAACTATATAATCAAGAAGGATGCACGGGATTTGTTTTAAACCAAAACAAAATGTGATATTTCAATGAGAACACACATAGAAGAGGGGAAATTGTGATGCAAAAAGAGCAAATAGGGAAAAACGAGGAATACTTGGATATCACTCGTTCCTTTTTATCTGGTTACATGGTGTTTGGAAGTACTAATCACTGACCTGAAACATCTATTGACCTTAAAATTACACCATTTATAATCTCATACGAGGTCGGTGAAAGGATATTGGTGGCATGTTTATGTTTCCAAAAGTGATCTTTGACAACATAATTTAGTGGCCATAGTATCATAGATGTTACCTGCAAACGGACATAAGATAATTAATTATTACGATAAATATATTTTAAAAAGAACAATCTAATATTTACAACTGGTTATTCGAGTGCAATAATGTAAAATAATCTATGAAAGTTATACAATTGTATATAAATATTGACCATATTAATAATAATAATAATAATAATACAAATATAACCAAACAGTTTGTTAATAATGGCGATATAACCAAACAATGTTAGTTGCAGATGCAAATAAACAATGTTAATAATACAAGAAAGAAATAGATGAGGAAATAAAAGCTAAGTGATAAGTGATTAATGGATGAAAATGTGATGCTTTTTTTTAATTAAGACGTGTTCTCCCAAAAAAATTAAATTACATGTGGTCGAGCTATGTGGAATTCATGTGGAGAGGTTATACGTGGTCAGAAAAAGCATGCATGGAATGGGGTAGGGGCCACATGGTTCCGCGTATGTCATCTAGAAAGTAATCTAAGCATCCAATCAAATATTGCTTTAGAAAAAGTGAATGTGTGAAGGTTAAGTAATCAAGCATCGGAATCTCATGAGTTTGCTTAGATATACGCTTTTCCTATATGCAAAATGTGTAATACAAGTGAATAAGATTGTTTTTTGTGCTTTAGTTTTTTAGTTTTTTTTTCAAACTGTAGATAACATGTGAGAATATTATAGATATATCTATAAAACCTATAAATATTACTGGAGTGTACAACCAACTGAAATAACTAAGCCTTCCACGAATTCTGTTGGGCACGGGTAGTTTGAAGTTCCAGGCCTGACTCGTAGGTTATTGGTCAATAATGTTTATAATGCATTGTAAAGAATTATAAGCCAAGTGCTATAAAAAGACGTTGACATTCACTACCCAAAAAGCTTACATGAATTTGAAACAGAACTAGAAACAATGGGAAACACCAAGCATCGAAATCTTACAAGTTTGCATAGATATTCACTTTATCAAAATCTTGTTAATTTGAGCGCGATTATAGTAAAATTTCTTCTTGTACGATGTGGCTATCGATTTCATGGTTTCGAGGTCACCAAGACGGAAATATTTTTGTTGTCAATTATGTGTATGTCCATTCTCTGTGCAGGAAGAAGCTAGGGAATGAATCGTCTTGGGATTTTGGGGTAGAGTTGGGGAGATGAGGATAGAGCTTGGGTAGGGAGAAATGGGAATCAGGGGAGTGGAGAGGTAGTTGGGAATTCCCTGAAAAGGAGAAATACTTATTAGGTGCCTAATATTATTGACAAGTAACAAGATTAGTTCAATATCTATCTTTTGGGATACTGGATGATTACTGAAAGAAGGGAATTACACGTAAAAGGGACGATCTTCATGAATTTACTTCAACACGTCATAATTTTGTGCATTCTTGATGGTGGTAAATTAGAGCTAGGCGGGAGGGAATTGGAAACCCGCAGAGAAGAGATTTAATAAGGAGATCAGGGTGAAGGGTAATATGTGAGCTATTTGGCGAGTAGAGAATAGCTCAGGGATGAGGCCGAGGGGAGTGGGAGATAGGTGGGGAGTACGATATATTTTCGGTCACGGGATAGGGCGAGTGGAGAGTTTGTTGAGGGGATTCGGGATTGGATAATTGGAATAAAGCTCAACAAAAAGAGATTATGGCTCAGCCCAGTTACGGGTAGTTTAGGGGGTTGAGTTGTGAGGTAGGAGCTCAAGTTTCAATTCACGCAAGCTTCGTGGGTAGTTACTGTAACGTCTTTTCATAGTAATTGCTTTACAATATATTTGTCATTTAAATTCTCTTTGATTCTTAGTATGTCATCACACATGTGAAAATCCATGACCATGTGCAATATGACCAAACGAGAGTCATCCACCTGTTTGACCACGATTCAACCTCCACGCATTCAATTTTTCTAAAACAAGATTTGATTTGATGTTTCCATTACTTTATAGCTGACATACGCCGACCCATGTGGCCTCTGCCCCACTCCATGCATGCTTGTTTTGACCATGTATAATCTCCCCACACGAATTCCACATAGCTTGACCCCATGCAGTATTTTTTGGGAACAATGGTGTTAGGCATTTTAAGCTAATTGAAGGTATGAGAAGACATGATATTGGTACTAGCACCATTTTCAATCAAGGTTCATCGAATACATGTATCATTGATGTGGACTGTGATGAATAGGGGAAGATCATGCTCTTCCTGTGGTATCTTGGGAATTTTTGAAATCTCAAAAGACATGGTAGCAGACGATGGGAAGGCGTGAGATAAAGCTGCAAAATTTTGAGGCTCATTAGATGATACCATGATGCATTTCATAATTTCTGTAAGACCCTATTTGTGGTGTGGAGAGCTTTGAATGAGCTCATAAATAGACATTTTGACCGGGGCCTGATGGAGTTGTTTAGTAATTATTTTTTCGATGGAAGAAGGATTAGGAGTAGTTAGAATAGATACCTTGGCCTTAGAGGAAGATAAACATGCGGATTTGGGATGAATGGTAGGAGAAACGATGAAAAACTTAGGTTGTGACGGGGGTGTGGAGGAAGCAAGTTCCATAGGAGGAGGGATAGCGACAAAAGTATTTGGAATGGGTTGTGAGGTGGAGTTAGGATTATGTGGTATCGAATGGGTGTTTATCTGAACATCATTGACCAAAAAGGGAGGACCATCCTTGGGATCATCCTCTTTTGGTGGTAGGTTTGTGGTGTTGTTGGATGTATCTTCTTTTGGTGGCAGAGTAGTGACAAGAGTCCTTGATCAAAGGGGTGTTCTAGGTGTTTTAACAGATGCATGTTGGGATGAGGGGGATTATTGGGTTGGTGAAAGAGTTGGTTTTTCATCATTAATATTTTCATTGACAAAGTGGTGTACAATGGCTTGGAGAGCTTTGCAATGTTCAGTGTCATGTCTAAGGGCATGATGAAATGCGTAAAAAATATAGGATTAAACCACGATGGCCTTGGCACACTTGGTTCAAAAGATTTAATTGGTGGTAAGGTGATTACTAAGGCTTAGAGTAACTGATGAAACATGGTGGTATAATACCCTGGAGCCATAGATGGAGGATTTTGGGATGATGCCTAGACATATGGTGGCATAATGGTATCCTTTGACGTTGTCTTAGATTTGGGAAGGGGATATGAATGTGTTTGATGTGGGATATTGGTGGATGATGGCTGATGCCTTTGACTCAGTTTTGAGGTGTTGTTTGGAAAAGTGTCATTGTGTTTCTCTATTAGTAGCATAGGTTTTTGATGATGGGTATGCTCCTAAAATGGAAGAGGATGACAAAGGGTGTGGTCCTAAAATAGAGGAAGATGGTGTGACTTCAAGGGGATTCGTATTTGGGACAGTGAGGTCCACTTTTCTGTGAGGATGTGAAGGAGGACGTTTAGGAAATGGAGGTCTAAATCTTTTCTGGGAATAAGGATCCTTGGAAGGAATGACAAGAATTTATATAGAAGGAACTGAAGATGATATTGTCATAGATATGAGCTGGGATTGATTAGATGTGTGGGTGTCTGATTGTATAGAGGATATGGGACGATAACTTGAAGTCAAGGAAAGTTGAAATGCTTGTCAAAAGTCTTCAAGTGATGACATTTGCGTAGAAGAGGAAGATGAAATAGATGTGTTTATAATAGTGGATGTAGTAGGTGCGGGTAAAAGTGCAGCAAAATGGATTGGAAGTGATGCTAAGGATGGGATAATGGATAACGGTGGAATGATTACTGATAAGGTAATTGGATTTGATGAAGTAGGTATAATAAGTGACGAAGCAAGAGTAATATTTGTAAATGGGGAAAGTGTGATTAGTGTGGAAATGGGTGTGGGTTTAGGAAGAGACATCGAGGTGGACGTACATATGAATGATGTTTATATGGGGATGAATGTTGATGAGCTTGTGGATGTAGGGAGAGTGTTTAGGGGGTGGATATGATGGTTGATGAAGAAGTTAAATTTGTGGATGAAGATAGATCTTTATCAACAACATGGATAATATTTATGGTATGGGTATTGGGAGTTGGAGATATAGAAGTAGTGGTGGTTTGACTTGTTGATGTGGGTGTATGGTTTGGAAATGGTTGTTTAAAAATGGATAATGGTTGATTAGATGAAGCATTTGGATTATCTACTTGAAGATATCCATGACTAATGAGTCTTTGGACCAAAGCCTTGAAAGTCTAACATCTCTCTATGTCATGTCCTCAAACTTAATGGTATTTGCAGTAATGGTCTTCACAATACCACATGGTTTTGTCATAAACTTGTTGACGGGTTGGATAGGGGGGTAACATGATCAAATTTACTAGAATTAATTTTTCAAAGATGGTGTTGTATGATTCCCCTAGAGGACTATAATTGGGCATTGGTCGCGTGAATCATTGTTGGGCTACTGTAGTAGATGTAGGTGTAGGAGATGATTTAACGATGATAGCATTGGCTGCTATTTTTGACTTATCACTTGATGTGGATGGTCTGATAAACTATGGTTTGGGCTTATTTCATTTTAATTATAAATGTTCCTATTCGAGGGCATGTGTCTCAAGCTTGCGAGCCATGGTGAAAACTTCTTCAAAAGTTTGAAATGATTGTATTTACAAAGTTCATGAAATATGCTTCACACAAGAGTGCATGAAGAGATCGATTAGGTTAGTTTGAGGAAGAGGAAAAGAGAACTGATTTATAATATTACACCATCACGGAATGAAATACATGATGGATTCATCTTCTAATTGTTGGATGGTGTACAGATCATTGATAGTTACCTTACGCACAATATTAATTGAGAAATGTTCTAGAAATAATTATGTAAACTAAGAGAAAGAAAATATGGAATATTGGGGGATATTATTATACCAATCTAAGGCAATGCTAGCCAAAGACATGGTGAAAAATACGGAGCATCAAATCTTGGTCATGTGTAATAAGATAACACGCATGTTTGAATGCTTGGAGATTTTGTTGTGGGTCCTCTTTACTGTTAAATTTGGAAAATTTTGGCAATTCCCATTGTAGAGGATAAGGTTTGATTAGCACGGATGGATGGATGGGTTCATTACATTTTTTTTCATAAGATAAAGTGACTTTGGATCCCAAAGTAGTGGCCTCTAGGTTGGCTAACTGACTTACTAAGACCTGCATGGGATCAATAGGAAAAACTTGTTGAGAAATAAGAGGTGGTGGTTGAACTTGCAGATGCATGGGTATCTAAGGAACTTGATATGTGTGGGTATAAATCATGGGTTGCAGTTGAGGTGGAGGTTGATATAATAATTATTGCTAAGAAATAAGAGCATGATACGATTGTTGGGACTAGGCAAATTGTTGTGGTAATTGCTAAGTGGGGATATGGGAATAGATAGGTTGATAGACTGGATGTGACAATGAATACTCTTAAGGAATTGTCGAAGGAGGTTGAGAAGCAATGGAATAGACATGTGATGTGAGAGGTATTTGTGGTTTGGATAAGGGATATGATACATGGGAAGGTTCAATGAGAGTACTAGCGATAGTTTTGGCTACAGTGGTGATGGGGTTGGTAGTTAAAATGGTTGTGTTGATTTGTGGAAGATTAGGAGGAATGAGTGCCAATAACTAAGTAGTGCTATGGGATGGTGGGTTGGTAGAGGATGAAACAAAATCATGTGGGGCTGTGGAAGGAAAAATTTCAAAATTGGTATTGTAAGGGCAAACTTGTTGAAGTGGTGGAGCATCTAGAGGAATTAGTATGTATCTTTTCATAAGATAATCTTAAAGAGCTATAGGATTGGCGTCAAGAAGTTGTTGGAATTTTGGATCACCGAGAGAGACAATTAGAGTACCAACAGTCTCTGATCTGACAGAGGTTGGAGTGGCTATCCTAATGGGATGGAATGATGGTCTAAAATTGAAGTGTGACCAAAGGGTATTTGGTGAGGTATATTGACGAGATAATGAGTGTCTATGATGGAGGTAGGCAGGGGCATGGATGATAAAGTTGTTGAGGTGGTTATTGGTTGGGATGAAGCACTATGTGAATCGAGGTTTCATTCCATCTTCTTAGCGATGGATCGATTGATTACATGCATAAAAGCAATTACTGTTATACTAACCAAACAATTCAGCAAAACATTTTGTTTTGTTTTGTTTTGTAATTAAGGAAAATAAAATGGCTGTAACTAGACCTAAGAGAATGATAACTATGTTTGGTTTTGGGTACGTTGTGGCTTGGAAATGTTTGAAATGGTTAGCTATTGGGTGATCAAATCCCAATCAGTAAACTAGGTGAAAATGGATGTTTTGATGTGTTTATTGTTGCATGAAATTTTAGGCAATGTGTGGCCAAACGTCTGATGTAAAAGATTAAACCTCCTATTTAAACTATATAATCAAGAAGGATGCACGGGATTTGTTTTAAACCAAAAAAAAATGTGATCTTTCAATGAGAACACACATAGAAGAGGGGAAATTGTGATGCAAAAGGAGCAAATAGGGAAAAACGAGGAATACTTGGATATCACTCGTTCCTTTTTATCTAGTTACACGGTGTTTGGAAGTACTAATCACTGACCTGAAACATCTATTGACCTTAAAATTACAACATTTATAATCTCATACGAGGTCAGTGAAAGGATATTGGTGGCATGTTTATGTTTCCAAAAGTGATCTTTGACGACGTAATTTAGTGGCCATAGTATCATAGATGTTCCCTGCAAACGGACATAAGATAATTAATTATTACAATAAATATATTTTAAAAAGAACAATCTAATATTTACAACTGGTTATTCGAGTGCAATAATGTAAAATAATCTATGAAAGTTATACAACTGTATATAAATATTGACCATATTAATAATAATAATACTAATAATGCAAATATAACGAAAAATTGTTAATAATGCAAATATGACCACACAATGTTAGTTGCAGATGCAAATAAACAATGCTAAAAATATAAGAAAGGAAAAAATGAGGAAATTGAAGCTAAGTGATAAGTGATTAATGGATGTAAATTTGATGCTTTTTTTTAATTAAGACGTGATCCCCCAAAAAAATTAAATTACATGTGGTCGAGCTATGTGGAATTCATGTGGAGAGGTTATACGTGGTCAGAAAAAGCATGCATGGAATGGGGTAGGGGCCACATGGGTCGGCGTATGTCAGCTAGAAAGTAATGAAAACATCCAATCAAAACTTTCTTTAAGAAAAAGTGAATGTGTGAAGGTTAAGTAATCAAGCATCGGAATGTCGTGAGTTTTCTTAGATATACGCTTTTCCTATATGCAAAATGTGTAATACAAGTGAATAAGATTGTTTTTTGTGCTTTAGTTTTTTAGTTTGTTTTTCAAACTGTAGATAACATGTGAGAAGATTATAGATATATCTATAAAACCTATAAATATTGCTGGAGTGTACAACCAACTAAAATAACTAAGCCTTCCACAAATTCTGTTGGGCACGGGTAGTTTGAAGTTCTAGGCCTGACTCGTAGGTTATTGGTGAACAATATTTATAATGCATTGTAAATAATTATAAGCTGAGTGCTATAAAGAGACGTTGACATTCTCTACCCAGAAAGCTTACGTGAATTTGAAACAGAACTAGAAACATTTGGAAGCACCAAGCATTGAAATCTTGCAAGTTTGCATAGATATTCACTTTATCAAAATCTTGTTAATTTGAGCGTGATTATAGTAAAATTTCTTCTTGGAGGATGTGGCTATCGATTTCATGGTTTCGAGGTCACCAAGATGGAAATATTTTTGTTGTCAATTATGTGTATGTCCATTCTCTGCGCATGAAGAAGTTAGGGAATGACTTGTCTTGGGATTTTGGGGTGGAGTTGGGGAGATGAGGATAGAGCTTGGGTAGGGAGAAATGGGAATCAGGTGAGTGGAGAGGTAGTTGGGAATTCCCTGAAAAGGATAAATACTTATTAGGTGCCTAATATTATTGAAAAGTAACAAGATTAGCTCAATATCTATCTGTTGGGATACTGGATGATTACCGAAAGAAGGGAATTGCACGTAATAAAAGGGACGATCTTCATGAATTTACTTCAACACGTTATTGGAAACTTATATAGCCACGAAAAGATTAAGCAGAGAAAAATATAAAGCGAGTAAACGAAATTAAATAGCCAAAAAAGACACAAACCATAAACACAGATTTACGTGGTAAAACCCTCAAGAGGGAAACATCCACGGAGCAATGGTATCGATTCTCTTATTGTTCAAATCTAGAAATTACAATCAGCACAGCTCTTCCTCTTACAACTCTATTTTTTTTTTGTGTATAACCTCAATGGGCATACATGGATTTATAGCATTCTCACAAAACTAAATTCATTAATGCGTTCCTATCCATATTCTAACTAAAGCTGTCTTGTTACAACAACAAGTTGAATAATAGGATCTTGATCCACCAGAAGAGGAATGGTTGTCATCTAATCTCAACAATCTCCACCTTGACAACAATTAACATGATACCTTGCTCATTGCTCATCACCTTTTTTGCAAGCCAAGAGAAACCAAGCACCACCGCAGCTTCTCTAATATAACCAGTTTCGTGAACATGTTTGCACAATTCTTTTGAGTGTGGACCTTATCAAGAATCACCTTTCCTTCATCAAAAACATGTTTTACATAATGGTATTTAACTGGAATATGTTTCGACTTACTATGGTAAGCTGGATTCTTAGCCAAATAAATTGCACTTTGACTATCACAGAAAATTTTTACACTTTTTTGAAACTGTCTTAACTCACCCAATAAACCTTTTAACCATATTGCCTCTTTGCAAGCATGTGAAGCAGATACATACTCTGCCTCAGTAGTGGATAAAGCAACAATGCTTTGAAGCTTTGACATCCAACTAATAGGACCACCTGCAAGAGTAAAGACATAACCTGAAGTAGATCTTCTTTTGTCCAAATCACCGCAAACCTTATCACTGCAACCATCAAAAGTGATATAGTAACTGCTTGTGCCTCTAAGATACCGAAGCACCCATTTCACTGCTGCCCAATGTTCTTTACCTGGATTTTCCATGTATCTACTGACAACACCAACTGCATGTGAAATATCTGGTCTAGTACTAACCATCGCATACATCAAACTTCCTACTGCATTAGCATATGGTACACGAGACATATACTCCTTTTCTTCATCATTAGTAGGACACAAACCTGAAGAAAGTTTAAAATGCGAAGCTAAAGGGATATTCACTGGTTTCACTTTATCCATATCGAATCTCTAAAGTATTTTCTCCACATACTTCTCTTGTGATAACCATAGCTTGCCTTTCATCTTTTCTCTGTGTATCTCCATGCCCAAGATCTATCTTGCTGCTCCTAGATCCTTCATATTGAATGTCCTAGCCAACTGAGCCTTTAACCTGCTGATATCAACCATGCTCTTGCTTGCAACAAGCATATCATCAACATACAATACCAATATAATGAACATTCCATTATCTAACCTTTTAAAGTAAACGCAATGATCATATTCACTCCTGGTAAAATTATGGCTCACCATGAAGGAATCAAACTTCTTGTACCATTGTCTTGAAGACTGCTTCAAGCCATATAATGATTTCTTGAGTTTGCAAAAAAACCTCTTTTTGCGATTTTGAACGAACCCTTCCGGTTGTTCCATGTAAATTTCCTCATCTAAATCTCCATGTAGAAATGTAGTTTTAACATCTAGCTGCTCTAATTCAAGATTATGCAATGCAACTAGTGCTAACACCATACGAATAGAAACAATTTTTACAACTGGAAAAAAAATCCCATGAAAGTCAATACCTGCTTCCTGAGAAAACCCTTTTTTGACCAGCCTTGCCTTGTACTTTGAAATAACATCATCAGCACCTTTCTTCAACTTGTATACCCACTTACAACCAACCGATTTCTTGTTCTTAGGAAGTTCCACAAGATCCCATGTTTTGTTTTTAATCAAAGCATCAATTTCCTCTTTCATGGCATGTTTCCATTTATTACTATCTGAAACCTCTATTGCTTCTTCGTAACAACTTGGTTCTCCTTCATTAGAAATTAAAGCAACAGAAGTGACAAAATCATCATACCTACTTGGAACTGATCTAATCCGTGTAGAACTTCATAGAGCTTATTGTGGTATTTCCTTAATTTCCTGAGGTGTTTCAATCTACTCATCCTCCTGAGTGATTTCCTCATGAATATCCTGCTCATGGACATCTTCATGATTTTCATCCATGGATGAATGTATATCAAATTGAATTTGTTGTGACTATGGTACATCAACCTATTTCATAACATTCTTTCCATCCGATTTCATGAGGGAAATTTCATCAAATATAACATCTTTGTTTATGATGATCTTATGGGTAGTAGGATTCCATAATCTATACCCCTTCACACCATCACCATATCCAACAAAGACTAATTTCTGTGACTTAGGATCTAACTTGGAACGCTGACTCTTCGGAATAAGTGCACAGGCATCACAACCAAAAACTCTAAGACTAGAATAATTACATGGTTGACCTGTCCATACCTCTTGTGGAATCTTGCAGTCAATTGCTGTCGATGGTGATTGATTAACCAGGTAACAAGCTGTAAGCAAGGCTTCTCCCCACAATTCCTACTGCAACTTTGCATTACTGAGCATGCTCCTTGCTCTCTCAAGAAGAGTCCTGTTCATGCGTTCAGCAATGCCATTTGCTGCAGAGTGTACACAGTGGTTTTATGCCTGTCGATCCCTTCATTCTTGCAATAATTCTCAAACTCCTTAGAAGTAAATTCCCCTCCATTATCTGTTCTAAGACATTTAATGGATTTACCTGTGCTCTTTTCAACTAAAGCTCTAAATTGTTTAAAAGTGTTAAATACATCAGCTTTCCTCTTTAACAAATAGATCCAAACTTTCCTCGAGTAATCATCTATAAAACTAACAAAATATGATGATCCTCCATATGAGAGTTTCGGAGCTGGACCCCATAGGTCTGAATGAATATAGTCTAGGATACCTTTACTTGTATGTTTTCCAAGTTTAAACTTCTGTCTAGCTTGTTTCCCATAAACACAATGCTCACCCACAGAACTTTAAATCTACAGTTTTTAAACTAGGAAGAAGTTTACGATCAGCAAGTACCTTAATTCCTTTCTCGCTGATATGACCCAGTCGTTGATGCCATAAGCGAGTGGATTCACCTACATCCTCTGATGCGACTCCTACTTGATCAATTTCTGTCCTTCCTTCAAGTTTATACAGGTTCCCGACTCTGTTAGCTTTCATGACTATCAAGATACCTTTTGATATCTTCAAAACTCCACCTTGAACTGAACCCTTATGTCCACTAGAATCCAGAACTCCCAAAGATATCAAATTCTTTCTCAAGTCAGGCACATGTCTCACATCTGTCAGTGTTCTAACAATCCCATCATACATTTTAATTCTGATACTCCCTATCCCAACAGTTTTACATGTAACATCATTACCCATATAAACTACCCCATCATCAATAGATTGATATGTATAATACCAATTCCTATGCAGACACATGTGATGGGATTCCCCATAATCAATTAACCAGTCATAATGGTACTGTGAGACAATAGACATAGATAATACCTCATCAACCATACATGAGTCCTTCTCGGCTATGTTAGCCTCCTTTGTAGAGTCCTCCTTAGATGCCTCTTTACATTTCCAACAATCTTTCTTGAGGTGTCTTGATTTTTTACAGAACCAACACTTCAACTTGATCTTTTTGCCCTTCGACTTGGATCTGGCTGGGCCCTTCAAATGCTGTCTCCTCTCAGTAGTTCTACCTCTAGCCATCATAACTTCTGTTTTTGAAGTTTCCAGAGAAGATCTCTTTCGAAGGTCCTCAGATATCATAGCTCCAACAACAACATCAAAGCTAATGACCTCTTTAGAACTAAAACTAATAGAGGTTATGAAATGATCCCAAGATTCAGGCAGAGAACTTAATAATGTTACTGTCTTATCTTCATTTGAAATTTTGTCACCCGTACTGTCTAATTTACAAATAAGAGTATTAAGAGTATTTAAATGTTCCGAAATTGTTATACCTTCCTTCATACGCAAGGTATACAACTGACGCTTTAGGAGGATTCCATTCGTCAAGGATTTAGTCATATATAAGCTTTCTAGTTTTGTCCAGAGTCCTACTACTGTTGTTTCAGACACGATGTTGAATAATACATCATCGGCCAAACATAGGAAAATAGCACTGAGAGCACGAGTTTCCATCTCGTCCTAGTCATCATCTTCCATACTCACGGGTTTCTTTGCCTTTCCTGCGAGTGCCTTCACAACACCCTGCACACACAGTATATCCCACATCTTGACCTTCCATAACTCGAAATTATTGCTACCATCAAATTTCCCGATCTCGAATTTAGCACTCTGTGTCTTTACCATCATGCTTAAATGCAGTGAATGAATTTTCCCTTCAAGCTCACCCCTCATGGCCTCCCTCCAACCTTGCTCTGATACCACTTATTGGAAACTTATATAGCCATGAAAAGATTAAGCAGAGAAAAATATAAAGCGAGTAAACGAAATTAAATAGCCAAAAAAGACACAAACCATAAACACAGATTTACGTGGTAAAACCCTCAAGAGGGAAACATCCATGGAGCAATGGTATCGATTCTCTTATTGTTCAAATCTGGAAATTACAATCAGCACAGCTCTTCCTCTTACAACTCTATTTTTTTTTTGTGTATAGCCTCAATAGGCATACATGGATTTATAGCATTCTCACAAAACTAAATTCATTAATGCGTTCCTATCCATATTCTAACTAAAGCTGTCTTGTTACAACAACAAGCTAAATAATAGGATCTTGATCCACCAGAAGAGGAATGGTTGTCATCTAATCTCAACGCACATCAGAATTTTGTGCATTCCTGATGGTGGTAAACTAGAGCTAGGCGGGAGGGAATTGGAAACCCGCAGAGAAGAGATTTAATAAGGATATCAAGGTGAAGGGTAATATGTGATCTGTTTGGTGAGTGGAGAATAGCTCGGGGACGAGGCTGAGGGGAGTGGGAGATAGGTGGGGAGTACGATATATTTTGCGGTCATGGGATGGGGCGAGTGGAGAGTTCGTTGAGGGGATTCGGGATTGGATAATTGGAATAAAGCTCAGCAAAAAGAGATTATGGATCGTCCCAGTTACGGGTAGTTTAGGGGGTTGAGTTGTGAGGTAGGAGCTCAATTTTCAATTCACGCAAGCTTCGTGGGTAGTTATTGTAACGTCTTTTCATAGTAATTGCTTTACTTGCAACAACGTAGCCAATCATATATTTCTCATTTAAATACTCTTTGATTCTTAGTATGTCATCACACATGTGAAAATCCATGACCATGTGCAGTATGACCAAATGAGAGTCATCCACCTGTTTGACCATGATTCAACCTCCACGCATTCAATTTTTCTAAAACAAGATTTGATTTGATGTTTCCATTACTTTCTAGCTGACATACGCCTACCCATGTGGCCTCTGCCCCACTCCATGCATGCTTTTTTTGACCACGTATAATCTCCCCACATGAATTCCACGTAGCTTGACCCCATGCAGTTTTTTTTGGGAACACATCTTAATTAAAAAAAACACAACATTATCATCCACGAATCACTTATCACTTAGCTTCTATTTCCTCATTTGTTTCTTTCTTGTCCTATTAACATTGTTTATTTGCATCCGTAATGAACATTGTTTGGTTATATTTTCATTATTAACATTTTTTTATTATATTTGCATTATTAGTGTTATTATTATTAATATGGTCAATATTTGTATACATTTGTATAACTTTCATAGCTTATTTCACATTATTGCACTCAAAAAACAAGTTTTATTTTAGCTTACTAATTTTTAATTTTCTTTGTAAGACTTTCTTTTGTCAAAAATGTTGATTTGATTTTTCTACTTCCTGTTCATCTTAGTGTGAGAGAAATCAATAAACACCAAACAAACTCAAATATGCAAGGGCTTAGTACCTTGGAGATGATGATGACTGATACGGGCGCAAAGTAGATGATGAGATCCTCATTGTGATCTCAACAAACCTGCAACTCAAAGACACTAGAGAAAAATTTCTTAGATATTTCTTGTGGGGGTTTCCCGACAAATCAGAGCCGAGAAGCATTCACTTCCTCAGTTGTTGTCAACCCCTGTGTGATAAAGAAAAATGATAAAATGCAAGATAAACAGATAATATGCAAGTTGATGAACAAAGAAACCTGAAGATGCTGGTATGTAGATGAGCTACTGATATGATCCAAACAGAACATGTAACATGAACCAAGCTAAGTTGAAACACCAAATCATGAGAAGAGTATTGTGGGAATTCCATTGGCATTACAATGACATTATGAGGATGTTATGAAAAACAAGCGGCTAAAAATTCAAAACAACATTTCCCAAAATTTCCAACTTGTTTGAATGAGGGGAGATGGCCCATTTTATATCCTAGGGGTGAGGTTAGATTGTGGGTTATTAGGTATTCAGGGTTCGATAAAGTAACCCTAGTTAAGGGACATGATTTGAGTAGTTAGGTTTGATTTGGATATGATGTGATCAAGTGGGGCTCATGATTTGAATTATTAGGTCAAATAGATAAGGATGTGATATGGAGTGGGGAGCATGATTAAAATGGTTAGGTGTAATAATGCATCACATGAGGATCATTTTGAATTTAGGAGTGGGATGTTGGATGTGTATATTATTTCTCATGAATTGAATACATTTGGGATATTGATTATTAGGTGAGATAATGCAAAAATTTAATTAACAAATTGGTTTACATGGAGCTTGTTAATTAAGTAATTAAGGGTTTAGTAGATAGATGGAATTTACACAAATTTAGAGAAAAGGAAAAGTGAGAGGGAAATCTTATTGAAAGAGAATGAATGTGTGGTGAAGGAGAGGAGCTACACCAAAAACTGGTGTCTACATATAGTTTAATGATAAATTCTTAACTTATAAATGAATAGTGTTAGAGTTAAACCTCATATTTGTTATTCTTAAACAATTTAGAAGGAAAAATAAAAAATAATAATATTATGAACATTGTTAGGTTTAGCATAGTTGCTGGAAATGATCAAGCAACTTAACTAGTAGATGAGTAATATTGGTTTTGAGACCAACTCATATCTGTTATAAAATTTAAACTCCACAATAGTCATTTTATTTCTTATAGAGACTTAGTATGTATATTAGAACCATGTAAAGTATATTGGTGTAAATTGAAGGTTCAAGATGAAAAATTAATCGGCCCACCAAAATGTCTAAGTTTTAGATAACCTTAATTGTAAGTTTTCAAGTTGAACTAAATGAAAGGCGTAACATTGTAACATGAACCAAGATAAGTGAAACACCAAATCATGAGAAGAGTATTGTGGGAATTCCATTGGCATTACAATGACATTATGAGGATGTTATGAAAAACAAGCGGCTAAAAATTCAAAACAACATTTCCCAAAATTTCCAACTTGTTTGAATGAGGGGAGAAGGCCCATTTTATATCCTAGGGGTGAGGTTAGATTGTGGGTTATTAGGTAATCAGGGTTCGATAAAGTAACCCTAGTTAAGGGACATGATTTGAGTAGTTAGGTTTGATTTGGATATGATGTGATCAAGTGGGGCTCATGATTTGAATTATTAG